>CM077092.1:8900981-10100981 GCA_039513925.1 Platanthera zijinensis
CGGTGGTAGCTCCCAGTGAGTGGCCAAAGAAAAAGGCCCGGTTGATGTTCAACACCCGCCATAAGGCACCTATTAGCTGATGGGCCGGTGGTACGCCCGATGGATGGCTGAGAGAAAAGCCTAGTTAATATTCAACACCCGCCGTCAAGTTCCTACTAGGTGATTGGCCCGGTGGTAGCGCCCGGTGGCTGGCCGAGAGAAAAGCCCAGTTGATGTTCAACACCCGCCTCGTGCTCCTATTAGCTGATTGGGTCGGTGGTAGTGCCCGTTACTAGCCAAGGGAAAAGCTCGGTTGATGTTCCACACCCGCCGTCAGTCTCCTATTAGCTGATTGAACCGGTGGTAGCCCCGGTGGCTGGCCGAGAGAAAAGCTCGATCGATGTTCAACACCCTCGTTAGGCTCCTATTAGCTAATTGGGCTAGTGGTAGCGGCCGATGACTGGACAAGGGAAAAGCCGGTTGATGTTCAACACCCGCCGTCATGCTCCTATTAGCTGATTGGAATGGTGGTAGCGCCTAGTGGCTGGCTGAGAGATAAGTCTAGTTGATGCTCAACACCCGCCGTCATGCTCCTACTTGCTGATTAGGCTGGTGGTAGCGCCCAGTGGATGGCCAAAGATAAGTACGAATTAATACTCAACACCTGCCGCCAGGCTGGCAGGAGGGGTAAGAACTGGTGGCTCGCCAAAAGAAAGAACCGGAGGAACGAGCGTCGCCCATGGGCGATCGCTCAAGGTAACTCTCCAAGCGAGCACTCCAGGCGAGCACTCCAAGCGAACACTCCAGGCGAGCACCTCCAAGGAGCTGGGTTTCGCCCCTCTGGTGCCCAGTTGGTGAGTCCCCCCAGCATCCGTGAGTGACCCAAGTCATGAGCTCCCGCGAGGGGAGAAACTGCAGAAAGTGCATGGACCCTAGGCGCCTCTATGCGGGTCAACCAAAACGTCCAAGGAAAACGACGGATGAGGCCTCAGTCGGGGCGCTTTCGAGTTCTGTAACCAGCATCTCAACCGAGCGAGGCATGGCTTGCGTGAGCTTAGTAACTATGGCGCGAGAGGGAATGTGCCTAAACCTAGGTCTTGCGGGCACCGCGGTAAAAGCTCCCTGGATGAAGGGGAGGGTCGCCACTCGCAGGCCAATTAACCGAAGGTCTCGTCACCTTACGCTAAGTCCTTAGGAATCGCATGAGCACACTATCGAAGTTTGGATTCAGACACGGTGAGTGAGAGGACCAAGCCAGGTCGCGAATAAAGAAAAAAGAGAAGAAAAAAGATCAGTAGCAAAAAGGTGGCGAGGTCAACCAACATCCATATAAGAAAATAGTATGTACATTGATATAGTAGTACAAATACATGGGCTCAACCCGGGTGTTCAAGATTACAAAATAACAGGAATATATTATACATGTTCAATAAACAAAAGTAAACCCAGCTTGCGGACTCTTCAGGGCGAGCCCTCGGGCGGCGCGCTACCCGCAGGGCGAGGTAGGAGCCGTCCCTGGCTTCGGGACCGGGATGAACAGCTCTGTGACCACGTATTTTACCAAAAGCCCCCCGCCCTCGGTTATCGCCAGGCCCGCCCGCTGCATCGTTTGGAGGGTGTACTTTGCCACCTTGGTCGAATTCAGCTGCACCAGCTCGTCAACCTCATACTTGGAGTACCGCACGAGCTTGTCGCTGCTGCTGGAGGGAGGCGGGAGAGCTGCGGACTCCAACTCCCAAACTCGAGCCTTCAGCTCCTCATTCTCCTTCTCCAGGTCGGCGATCCGTGAGTTGAGACAATTGGCCGTCGTCGCGTCCTGCAGAAGTGCAGTGAAAGGGGGATTTAGCATGAGAGGTTTCTGAAAAAGGGCGTTAAGGTTTTCGGGACTCACCATCCCTCCTGGGTACTCGACGATGAGGGCATCAGAGGAGTCCGCCCTCTTCTTGTGGTGCTCCACCTCCTCGAGCACGAGATGGTGGGATTGTTCCTTGTCCATGGTGTTCTTCAGATGTTAGGCGGAGTTCCTTTCCACTTGCATGCAGCGACGACCGACAATATGGGCCAGCTCCAGAGCACGAAGCTGGGCCCAAGCACTCTCGTGCACTAGTATGCGCGTGGACTCCTCGTTGAAGATCGAGGTGTCCTCTCACGCGTAAAGGTCGAAGGAGAAGGTGAAGGCCTCCCCGCCGGATGTCTCCTGCTCTAGCCAGCTCGGCAGAAGGGTCGAGATCGAGGCTCTGTTGTCCCCCTTGTCCCACTGCAGGAGGGGATTGCCGAGCTCGTCGAGGTGCATCTCGCCATAGCCGAAAGTTTCGATGCCCCCTCGACAACGGGCTTGTCGGCGAGCTTCTGTTCGCGTGCCCTAGATGTGTCAGTTTCTCACTGGGGGATCCGTGGGCGGGAGCAACAGAAGTGGCAGTCTTCTCAGGGTGAGGGCCCGCCGGTGCCTTCCCCTTTTCCCAGGATGTAGGGGATTCTCCGTCCTAAGTCTTCGATTTCTTTGATGTGGGCTGTGGGGGAGACTTCTCGCAAATTGCCCGCTTTTGAGACACGAAGGATCTCGGGATGTCGCGATGCGCTGTAGCGATCGATTCTGCAAGGGCGAGCTCGGCAGGGGCTAGCCGAGCACTCTCATAAGGCAAGAGTAGGGGTAGGTCTCACTCACCTGCAATCGTCAGGGCTCAGTGAAATTCCAAAATGGAACGAGGGGAGGGGAGAGGGAGGCGAGTGCGAGTAACATTACCTTCCCCGGGAGGAACATGAACCAAGGTGTCCACTTTTCGTCGAAGGAACGCGACCTCGAAGTTCTTCCCCGTGAAGAACCCAAGAGGTCGGCTTCATGGCCCCCAGGCTGGGGAGGTGTTACTCGGCTCCCTGAGCTGCACCGTCGAGAAGGGGACGTTGCCGAAGTCTCCCTTCATGAAGACGAAATTCCTTAGCCAGTTATGTCTCTTATTCACTGTTTCCCGCACCTTCACGTGGTTGCTGGAGAAGTAGGCGGTGCCGTCCTTGTTTGTCCGGAAGGGAGAACAGCTTGTGGAAGACCGCGATGCTGAATTCAATCCACTCCTCTCGTAGAAAGCAGACGAACGCGACCATGACGACAGAGTTCGGGGTTAGCTAGCCCTGGACAACCCTGAAGTACTTTAGTACCTGTCGAACCTCGGGCCATAGGGGAAGTCACAGCCCCGCGTCAAAATGGGAGACGAGGATCGCGAGATCGGCGTCGGAGAGATTGTTGATCCTCTCAAGCTCTCCGAGCGTCTCACCTTAAACTCGAGCGAGATGAAATTGGAAACCACCGAGAGGTGCTCATTCTCGGTGAGGTTGGCGGAGAAGGAGGCATAGTCTGAGAAAGTCCACGCACACTTTCCTCGCCCCTCGGCATCACCGCCATCTCCTCCCATCTCGCGAGCGGGTAAGCGGGCTGGATGTTGAAGTTCCTGCAAATAGCGATAAGCTGAGAATCAGACTCGGGAACGAAGAGAGCACGAAGTGCAGAATTAATGCGGTAGGTAGAGAAGGGGGGTATTTATAGAGAGAAAAAGGTTGGAAAACCCCCTTTTGGCGGGAGGTGTGCAGATAACAAAAATGTGGTTCGACGCTTCGATACCCGGGCCCATCCCCCTAATTCCTTCTACCTACTCGCCGCGATCCTAACACAATAAAATCTAAGCGACAATGAGCAAAGAGGCGAGCACGAGAAGCTCTTACATACATATAAAAACAAAAATACCCAACGACGGGCGAATAATCTCAAATTTTAACAGTGGAAGGGGGCGAACACCCGAAGAGGTAAAAAGAAAAAAAGAGGTGACAAGTTTTTCATAACCGCACGACGCGAGTTGAGACCCAGGAGGCGAGCATGGCCCAGGTCCGCGGGCTGGCAACAAGAGCGCGGTGGACTTAGTACTAAATCCACTTCCACCTACCCCGGCCTTGCACCCAGGAGCGAGGCAGAAGGCGAGAGTAGTAGTACCCACGAACCGCCACGAGCTCTTGCTGGGCCAGGCCGACCTGCTCCATGCCCGCTGCAGTTGTTCCTCAGCCTGCGCGAGGTGCACTCGGGCTGGGTCATCCGTCACTGTCATCTTGGTGCTCCCTTCCAAGGCCCCAAAGCGCTCCCCCCGTCTCCGCCTTGTCCTCGTCCACCCTGTCGAGGATCTCCCGCAACATCATAGAGTGCTTCAGAACAGCTCAGCCACTTATGTATTCCATCCCCTCAACTTCCTGAGGGTTGCCCAGGTAATTCTACGATCTTGTCCAGAGAAGGGGGAGGCTAGTACTCCTCGCTCAGATCTATGTCGGATAAGGAGACCCCATGAAAGCTTGAAAAAGAGGAAGATAGGTTAGTGGAGTATGCTGACAACGAGGAGCATGCGAGAATATGAACTCACCCGGGGTCGGGCACATCTCCCGCGTTGAAGTGCAAGCAGGAGGTACTTGGTTGACCTTGAAAGGGCTCGTCGTCGAGAGCCGCAAAGCTTTTTCCCAACCCGGTCAGCGACCCCTGGGGTGGAAGCTGCAAAAATTAAGATAATCAGAAATGAAGGAGGACCAGGCAAAAGCCAAAGGAGAGAAGCCGAGACTCACTAACTCGGAGGGGAGGAATGCTCGGGACCGCGAGAAGGGTAGACCCCGCGACCGAGGGGCTGACGACTCACTCGAACAAGTACGGGGAAAGGTGTCTTGGGACCGAGCCCCCACCTCCATCCCCCCAAGGTGTCTCTTGCGAAAGAGTTGAGTAAGAATTAGCGTAATATGGGATAAGAGAGACCAGCCAACATACTTGAGGGATGGCCACAGAACCAGCCACTAGACTTGAAGGAGGGGCGTCATCCTGGGAAGGTCGTTTGACCATATTGGACTTCTTGGGTCGGAAGAAAGAGTCGGCCGACCTTCGAGCCAGCCAGGGTGCAATGTATGTGACCTGCGACTGTGTGCTCTCCCTCACGGAATCCAGGCGAGCATGCATCTCCTCCGAGATGGACATCAGGCGTACTGCTTCAACAACGTGCAGGAAAAGGAGGAGGAAGTAAGTGGGTGAATTCCTTTGAGGCCAGCAATATATATAGAGCGAGAAGGTGGGACCCACCAAAAGATTCCCTCCAGCTCAGCAGGCCCTTACCAAACACTTGGGGTTGGATGATTCTTTTTGAGCTTTGCAAAAGCTCATAAAGAACAGGGATTGTGTACAACCCCGTGTTTCCGAGTAGATCCAACAAGGTCGAGCAAAGTGATGCCCTTGGGATAGGCCATGGGATAGTCCTAGACAGGCCGAGGGAGACGACTCGCATCAGCTCGGCAGGCAGGCGAGCCAGGGCAGTCGGCTTGCATCCGCTTAGAAGGTGGACGAGCTAGGGGAGTCGGCCCGCATCATCCCAGAAGGTGGGCGAGTCGGGGGAGCAGGCCAGCATCTGCCTAACATGCGGGCGAGCTAGGATAGTTGGCCCACATCCATCTAGGAGGCGGGAAAGCTGGGGAAGCTGTCCCGCATCCATCTAGGAGGCAGGCGAGCCACTGGAGGCCCAGCTCGCACTCTCCTAAGAGGCGAACGACTCACAATAACCAGACTGCACCCGTCCACGGGACTAACAGGCTGGCTCGTGCTCGTCCCCGTATGTGGGGTGCTAGTAGCATGTATTTAATGTGATTGGGTCTGCCAGTAGCCTCCCCAAATAGCGGAGTTTCGTTGTTGGCAGACCCACCTTGGACTGCGTATAGTAAAACGAAAAGGCGGAGTTACACTATGTAAGACCCAATTTTTTTCTTTTTCCAAACGGGTCTTACGCCTTGAACCGCCGCCTTATGGTGACTCCAACTACCAAATTAGATGCCACTGCACAACACTGATCCTACCGGCTAAAACGATCACATCACAGTGTATCAACAAATGAGAAGTAATACAATTCTACAGATCACAGCTCACTATCAATATATATAAAAGAGCAATAGTCCACAATGAGTACAAAGTATGAAAGAGAGTAGAAAAATGGGCTTAAGCCTGGTACATGACTAATACAAATGATCTCTCTCTCTCACACAACTCACAACATCTAAGCGGATGCAAACTGAAATCCATCCTCGACCCGTCGTCGTGTAGTAGTGGTAGTGCACAACAACTGCTCCTCATGTCCTACCTCCTTGTCTTGCCGGTGCCGATGCCGATGCTCCTACTGCTTGGTCCCCTAAAATGATGTGGTCCACCGACCATTAGTCAAAATACTAAGCCACTATTTATCAAACAAGGAATTCTTTATTTCATTTAACCAGCGTAAGATTACAAGGTTTTTAAGAACAACAAAAAAGTTTACATAGTTCTTCTTAAATCGAGTCAATCTAAAACTAAGATTGGTCTGGTTCCTTGATGACAATGCCTTTGCCAGACTTAACAGTAGCCTTTACTTCAGCTCCTGAATCAGCAACAGACTTTTTTCCTTTGATGTCCTTGGCTTTCAGTTGTGTAGCTTTCAGCTTTTTCCTCTCAAAATAATGGAATGACTTAGGGAAGTACTTGTAAGACTCTATGGAATTTGCAGGTATCTCCTCAGCCTTCAAGTCCCTCCTAAACTTGTAAATTGCATCCATCTGAGTAAGCCGCTTTTCCCATTCTTGATTGGAGTACCACTTACCCCTATCAAACTTATTATCATTAATTGCCTTCCATGCAGTTAGAATAATGTTTCTGGAGGTTGGACTCCATTGCTCAAAGTCAGGTCTTGCTTCTGCTTGCTCTCTAAACATTTTCTTGGACAGTTGAACCTCTCTCTCTTTCAATAGAACAGACTCAACCATTTCCACTTCTTCAGTAATTACTGGCAGTGATTGTAGTGGAGGGATGCACATATTCTGGACTGCCTGATGAATCTCTTCAAACTATGGAGGAGGATATATGACTTGAGCTACTTCCTATTACATTCCCTCCAAGAGTGCAGGTTGGCATCCAGATTCAGCAGTATTGTCATCATCATAAATGGGTGGATATCCCAAGGTAGCTCTGATGCTGTTGGATATCCATTTAGCATGGTCAGAGCTAGCTTTCACTAAAACTCTCTCCCCCTTTATGACTTCTCTATGAATATGATCCCTGAGATCATCCTTCTAGAACCTGACTTGATCTACAATATGATAATTCCCAGTAGTATAATAGTCCTTGAACTTCTTTACTTGGCTGGATATAACAGATTCTGAAGTTTTTATTGCAGTAGTAACAACAGCCAAATCTAGCTTGATTTGAGTTTCTATTGCAGTTACTTTGGTATCCAGATGAGCTTTAATATCAACTGACTGCTCAGCTAGCTTAGCCAGATTGATATGGTGTGTTTCAACCAGATTATTATTCATTCTTTTCTAGTTTTCTAACACAAAACCTTGCTTAACAACCAGATCATCCACCTTTGTTTTGGTTTCTTGTTGTTGCTTGGCAATATAGACCACAACATTGCCTCCCTTGTGGAAGCAATCTGTCATTTCTTCTTATGTAGATTAACTTCAAATTTTATATATTTGATGTCCTGTGCCATCTAAAATTGTAGCTCCTTGTGGCTTTCATCCACATACTTTTCTAGTGCAAGTCTTTGCTCATCAAGCTTGACTTATAGTTGCACTAACAGTGAACTAAAGTACATTGGAGGAGCAGTAGATGGTGTTCCAGTCTTTAATGCTTTCTTATATCCAGAGATCTTTTTTCTTAGCTCTATAAATTTCCTTTTCTTTAACATAGATGCTTCTTCCTCTGCATTTGTATCAGATGTACTGTCAATATCCATTGGTTATTCTGGATCATCTTCATCTTGTCCTGGGGCTAGGTCAGGTACCTCCCCCTCAATCCCTGCATAAGGTTGATCAGCTGAAATGTTTTCTTTATTAACCTCTTGTTGCTCTCCCTGGAAACCAGGTATCTCTTCCAGGTGAGTTTCTTTCTCAGGAACTTAGGACTGATCAGGAACTTGCACATCTTGTGCTTCTATCTTAGTAGAATCTACAATAGTGTTGATGTCATTTATTATTTCCATGATAGTGAGATTTGCAGTCTCACTATCCAGTGTTGCTTCATTGATATCTCCCGCTGGGACTGATACCTCTTGATTGTCTGTTACTTGGACAGTCTCCCCCTAGATTAGAACTTCAGTTCCAGGTGTGGGGTTGGGATACTTTCTTGGTTAATTAGTGTTATCATCATCTGAACTGAAATCAACCCTTTCTTCAGAATCACTAGAGGAATCTACATCCTTGGTTGTAGCTTTCTTTTTCTGAACTTCCTTTGGCTTTGGTGCAGGAGTGTACTTGGATAATACTCTGTCCCATCTAGACAGAATTCTGATATCCATTCTCCTCATATGGTTAATCTTTGAACCAACATTCTGGTTTAGTACTTATGGTATGCAGGAAGCCAGATACAGATTGACAATTCTGCCCATATTAGGCTTCTTAATGCTTTCCTTAATTTTCTCAAAAACAATTACTGACCAGTCAGTCTTCACCTTGAAGATGACTCTTGTCATGAAGTTGAACATGTAGGCAGAAATCCTATCATGTCCCCCTGTCTTGCAGAAAATTACTTCGCACATTATTTCAGAAAGGAACTTCCCATGGGAATTCATTCCCTTCCTGTTCATGGATGATCCAATCTTGGTAGTTGGAGTCAGTCCACACCATTTGAGTGCATCAGTAGTCATAGATGACTCAATATCTTCTTCTTCTTTGATTCTTGGAAGATTGAGGGTTTTTCTCATACTTTTTAGTGTGACTTTTACCATCAATCCTTGTACAGCAGATTTAATTTTGCTTCCCTTAAAATCCAGTGTAGCAGTCGAGTAAAATTCAAGAACTTCCTTTTTCCAAATCCTAGTTGGTTTAGACACCAGATTTTCTAAACCAGCCTCTGTGATTAGGTTAATCACTTCCTTGATTTCTTGTCCTGCATCGTTGAATGCTTCTCAAACTGCTCATAACCTTCGTTAACATTATCATCCATCTTGGGCGCCACTGGAGATGAATGAGTTTGAGGTTGAAGAGGGATGACTGTAGATTTATTGTCGACACCGAGGGTTTAGTCTTGAGAATTCTGAGAGTGTAATCGACAAGTTCTTGTTTCCTCCTATTTATAGTTTTCTAAATAGGGCAGGTCAAAAGGCGTGCTGAAATTAGAATGTCGCATGTCGACACATGATTTATTATGTCGACACAAGCTACTAAAGTCTCAACAGAGAATTTAGAGACTCAACAACTCTATGTGTCGACACCAACTTCTGTGTGTCGACACAGACAACTAAGGTCTCGACAACTTTGTGTCAACACTGGCCTTAACTGTCGACACAAAATTTTATTGATGTGTGGACATAGTTTCCTTCTTGTCGACACAACTAGTTAAAAGTGTCGACACACTAAATTGTGTCGACACACATTTTACTTAGCCAATTGTTGAGTTGAATTTTCTTGACCTATCATTTTATTCTAGGTTCAACATTCTTAATTCAATTTTAAAATAATTGAATTTACTTTCATCTAGAGGTTTAATGAATATGTCAGCTACTTGTTTGTCAGTAGAAACAAACTCTAGACAAATGTCCTCTTTCTCAACATATTCTCTAATAAAATGATATCAAATTTCTACGTGCTTAGTTCTGCTATGAGAAACAGGATTTCTAACTATAAAAATAGTACTAGTAGAATCACAAAATAAAGGAGTTCTACTTATCTTGATGTCATAGTCTTCAAGCTGATGTTGTATCCACAACAACTGAGTACAACAACTTCCAGCTGCAATATATTCTGACTCTGCAGTAGATATAGCAATACTGGTCTACTTTTTGTTGCTCCATGACACCAATCTTCCACCTAAGAACTGACATGTACCAGTGGTATTTTCCTGTCTTCCTTACAACCTGCAAAATCTGCATCTGAAAATCATGTTAGCAGAAAATCTCTATTCCTAGGGTACCATAGATCAAGATCTGGTGTGCCCTTAAGATATCTTAAAATTCACTTTGCAATAGAATAATGAGACTCTTTAGGGCATGCCTGGTACTTAGCACAGACATATGTAACATACATGATGTCAGGCCTACTTACAGTCAAGTATAAAAGGGAGCCAATTATACCTCTATACAAAGACTCATCAACAGGTTTCCCTGCCTCATCCTTGCTTATATGAATACTTGACCCCATTGGAGTTCTCATGGTGGAGGCAGTCTCCATACCATATTTTTTTAATCAACTCCCTGGTGAACTTAGACTGGGATATAGACAAGCCATCATCAGTCTATCTTACTTGGAGTCCCAAGAAGGACTTTAGATCACCCATGCTGCTCATCTCAAACTTTCCTTGTATAAGTTTGGCAAACTTCCTGCAAATGTTGTTCTCAGTAGATCCAAAGATAATATCATCAACATATATCTGGACTAGGATGATCTTGCCCTTTGATTCCTCAAGAATAAGGTATTGTCTATTTCCCCCCTTGAGAATTTGTTCGCAATGAGGAATGTAGACAATGTCTCATACCATGCTCTAGGGGCTTGTTTTAACCCATATAGAGCCTTCTTAAGCCTATAAACATAATCAGGAAGTGAGGATCTACAAAATCCGATGGCTGATTCACATATACTTCCTCTTTTAGATCTCCATTCAAAAATATTGATTTGACATCCATCTGGAAGACCTTGAAACCTGATAGGCTGCATAGGAAAGGAATAGTCTTATTGCTTCCAACCTTGCTACTGGGGAAAAGGTATGGTCAAAGTCTATTCCTCCTCCTGTCTATAGCCTTTTGCCACCAATCTGGCCTTGTTCTTGACAATAATGTCATTTTCATCTAACCTATTCCTGTAGATCCACTTAGTCCCTATGACATTATGTCCATTTGGTCTAGGAACCAACTTCTAGACTGTACATCTTTTGAATTGGTTCAACTCTTCCTGCATAATAACAATCTAGTAAGAGTCTGTGATTGCTTCTTCAAACTTCTTTGGTTCCAATTGAGACAGGAAGCTTGAATATAGAGTTGAGTTCAAGCTTTTGCTTCTGGTCATTACACCATGTCTTGCATCACCAATGATTTGGTGGGTTGGATGGTCCCTTAGATGTCTCATTGCTGTAGTCAACCTTTCTACAACTTGATGTTCATCATTATCTTCAGCTTGTGAGTCTTGAGCTCCCCCTAGACAGCATCCATCATCTTCAATATTCTGGCCTGCTAGTTTATCATCCCTGATGGTTAGCTTATCCATCTTATCCTTTAAACCTGCAGGACTAGAAGAAGTGCTTGGCAGCTCATAGTTAATTAACTTAGACTCATCAAAGACAATATGGACAGATTCTTCTACAACTTGAGTAGTCACGTTATAAATCCTATATATCCTACTATTGTTACTGTACCCAACAAATATCCCTTCTTAGGACTTGACAGCAAACTTAGTTAGATGCGACTTACCATTGTTAAGCACATAACACTTGCTACCAAAAATCCTAAAATAGTATAAGTTTTGTTTTCTGCCTTTCAGAATCTCATAGGAAGTCTTCTTATGACTTTTGGTGATGGAAGCTCTATTGAAGACATGACAAACAGTATTTACTTCCTCAGCCCAGAAATATTTTAGGAGAGATGTGTCACTTAGCAAGGTCAATTAGAGTTCTATTCTTCCTTTCAACAATTCTATTTTGCTGGGGAGTTCTAGGCGAGGAGAAATTTTGTTGAATCCCAAGCTCTTCACAGAACTTTGTCATGCATTCATACTGAAATTCAGTGTCATGGTCACTTCTGATCTTGACCACAGTACTGTTAAAATCATTCTGAATTTGCTTAACAAAAGTCTGGAAGATTTCTGGGGTTTCAGATTTTCTCTTTAAGAAGAATACCCAAGTAAATCTGGAAAAGTCATCAACAACCACAAGGGTATAGACTTTCCTACCTAGACTATGAACTGGCATAGTACCAAATAGATCCATATGCAGGAGGTATAAACACCTCACTAAGTCTTTGGTATCAAGACTTTGGAAGGATGACCTGGTCTGCTTGCCCTTTTGACAAGTTGAGCAGATTCCCTCCTTTATGCACTTAACTTTAGGACCATTTCTCACTAGCTCCTCACTAAAGAGTTTGCTTATGGTCTTGTAATTTAGGTGAGCTAGCCTCTTGTGCCATTGGATATAATGAGAGGCTTTCTCATCTGCAACTAGGCATATAGGAGAGTCCTTACTCTCACACTCAAAGTCTAAACAATATACATTTCCTCTCCTAGTGTCTGTCAAGATAACCCCTTGGTCACTTAACCTTCTAATTTGGCACTCATCCTTGAGGAAAGAAAGTCATAGCAAAGATCACATAGTTGGCTTATGCTTATAAGGTTATGTTTCAAACCTTTCACATAGTCTACTTGTGTGATAGTTACTATGCCATTAGTTATCTTACCCAAACCTTTGATTACCCCTTTTTCTGAGCCACCAAAGATGACTTTGGGTCCATTTTCAATAGGAGTGTACTCCTTTAGCATGCTACTTGTTCCATTCATGTGCCTGGAACATCCACTGTCCAAGTAATATATAGGGGTATGGCCACTTGGACTCACCTGTAATAAATAAATTATCTAACCTTAGGACCCCAAATATTATTGGGTCCTAGGTGCAGGTTAGATTTAAACTGAAACATGCCTACCTGTAGTTCTTCTGACAGGTAAGCCACCATTACTTCTCTAGACACTCTCATTGTGCCAACAATCAATGACATAGTGGCCCACTTTGCCACAATACCAGCACGCATGCATATTGTATCTTCTTTTAAGAAGTGGCCTAATAGAATTGTTGTTTGCAGCTATTAAACCAACTAATACATCAACCTTTTTCTTTAGTCTTCCAGTCACAGCTTGCTTAGGAATTTGTCTGGCAGCTGAGGTACTTAGTATATTCTGAACTTTATCAGCAGCTACCTTCTTTTCAGAGTGCATGCTCCTTATAGCTTCAAATATACCTAAGTCAGGTCTGCTGGCAGACTTTCCTTTAGTCTTAAAGTGGACTGGCAGACTTTGTGAATGTGCTACTGCATTATGCTTGAGTGTTTAGGCTAGTGCACCAAACACAAATGGTTCGTGATGGGCCATTTGGGTTTTCTCATGAGCTGCCCTATAGGCACTAGCACCCTTGCCATACTTATCAACATGCTCACAGTCACTATAAATGCTTTCATGGTCATACTTATTAGATGGTTGAACCACTTTTATAAAAGGAATTGGAGGCTTGGTGGCTAGTGGTTTAACTGGAGCTTTGCCTTTCCTTTTGGAATTGGCAGCTCTTGTTCTTCCCTTGAAGCCTAATCCCTTCTTACCCTTTTGAGAAGTGAAGGAATCAATCAAGGGTAGGACAGAACTTGGCTTTGAGAACTTTGCCACAAGCTCCCTCTCCTTTTGGAGTCTAATTTCAAGATTCCTTATGTGGTCATTCTTGAAAGTAATAGTACCCATCTGAATCACAGTTATGTTCTACAATTTACTAATTTCTTTTAACTTCAGATCCAACATTTTTGCTGAGTCTGAAGCAGACAACTTCAGAGTGGCAATTTCCTTTGCCTGAAGTTTGGATAGGAGCCTACATTTCTTTAAGGCTTGTAGGAGCTCACCATAATCATCAATCAGTTGATTGATGTCCCCTTCTGATTCAGAGCCATCTTCATCTCTTGATGTAAATGCTTCTGATTCTGGGCTAGTGACATAATTAGACACTGAAGGTG
This sequence comes from Platanthera zijinensis, assembly GCA_039513925.1. Classification (NCBI taxonomy): domain Eukaryota; kingdom Viridiplantae; phylum Streptophyta; class Magnoliopsida; order Asparagales; family Orchidaceae; genus Platanthera; species Platanthera zijinensis. The sequence continues at coordinate 8,914,682 of CM077092.1, forward strand.
AGGAGTGTACCTTGCTAGGACCAGGCTGCTCCTGGAAGTGTCCTTCCTCAGCTATGGCCATTAGTCTTATGCATTGGCTGTCTTCTATTTCATTGATAACTCTAGCATCTCCAAGAATTCCGTCTCTACAGAATCTTCCTCAATTGAAAATAGCATAATGTAGGCTTCTATTTCCTCTCCTTTTTCTGACTCTGATGAAGAAGAGTCAGTCCAACTTTTCTGCTTCTTAGCCACAAAGGATTTCTACTTCTTGCCTTTTTGCTGGTGTTTCTTCTTCTCACCAGACTCCTTCTTTTTGACAGGACTGTCTGCTATAACATGTCCTGGCTTGCTGTAACAATAACAAACAACTTTAGTAGAAGTTTGTTTACCAGGTTTAGAACCATACATTTTCTCTATAGAGGATTTCTTCTTTCCCTTGTAGTAGTCCTCCTTGGGATAAGAAGAAGTGGATGGCATGTTCCTTCAGTTCTGTATCTTTAAGAACCTAAGAAATTGCCTTGAGAAGGCATCAAAATCTTCATCAAAATTGTGGCAATCTGATGTGCTTGTGTCTAAACTTTCTAAATCAGTGTCAGAAACTTTTCTGGGAGGAGAAGAAGTCTTTCTACTGCCCTTCCTTGTGACTTCAACTTTAAAAGCCATGGACTTATCTTTGACATAAGGCCTGCTTCTCTTCTCCTCTTCCTTTCTGGTTGTTAGCTGCATTTCATAGGACAACAATTTTCCAAACAAGGTTGGTGGAGGAGTATATGCAAGTCTGGCCACTTCTCTGATGGCACAGATTTTGGTATCCTAATCTTTGGTTAATGATCTGAGAAACTTGTCATTCAGTTCATAAGTGTTGAAGAATCTTCCATAAGTCATCGGCTCATTGACAAATCTGAAGAACTTTTCATAGCACTCAGTTATGCTATCTGTCTTGGATTTCCTGAAACTCTCATACTCTTGATTGAGCATAGATTTCCTATCCTCCCTAACTTCTTCTGTCCCTTCCATATAGACAATCAATGTGTCCCACATCACTTTGGATGTTTTGCAGTGGACTAAGTTCTGGAAGGTAGATCATCTATGATACTAACAATTATGTTATGTGCCCTCTTGTCCAATATGACTAAGATGATCTCATCCTTAGTCATCTCAGAATAACTCTTTGGAGTTTTCAGATTTGCATCAAGAACTGATGTATTTATTGGTATGAAAGAAACTTCTTGAACTGTGATGTAGATTCTAGAATCAGATGCTTCCATGAACAATCTGACCCTCTCCTTCCAAATGCCAAAAGTTTCCTTTCTACAGATATGAAGCTTCATGGATCCAAGTTCCTTGTGATTTTCCCCTAAACCTATCTTGGAAATATTATTACTGCCTTGGAGATATACTGAGACTGTTAAGTCTATTATTGAGAAACCTCCCTCTGATACCACTTGAAAGAATTGGTTTCAAGAAATACTAAACACCTAGAGGGAGGGGGGTGAATAGATTCAATTCTTATTTACTTAGGCAGTTAAATATAATACAACAAAGCCAATAATTCTACAGCTATTACAGCACAGATCAAACCAAACACAGCAAACACACATGTTTATTGTGGTTCCCCAATTGATGGGTACATCCCTTTTCCCCCTTCGTCTATCTAACAGTATACTAGATTCGGTCTAACTTCCTTCCACCTTCTCAAATCCTCAGATCTTATAACTCAGAACCCCAAATGGTTCCTACAGCTCAGACTTTAACAAGTCATACAAATCAGGCTCTTCCTAAGAACCCTACCTCAGAGTGAATCCACACTCCTACAACTCAGGCAATCAAGCCCTACCTCAGCCCTTATCACTAGGCCTACAACTCAGAGAACTTAATCTCCTACCTCAGGCAAACATCCCTACCTCAGCCTTTATAATTACAGGCTTATAACTCAGAGATAAATATCTCTTACACTCACATCTATAAATAGATCCTACAGAAAATTTGATTAAAGAAATTTGTAATTCCTTCACCCAGATAGAGAGAGAAAGGGGTGAAGGATTCTTGATCAGATCTTGAATGATCTGCTTACTTCTGATCCTTATTATAAAGGATCTGATTCAACCTTACTTAGCTTATTCAAAGCTTCTTGAAAGAGAGAACTTAGGTTGAATCTTTTTGAGAAGTTGGCATAGATCCAGCTTCTTCCTTCTTACAGATTTGAATCTGTAATCTCTGACAGATCTGATGAGATCCTGTCCACTCTTCTAATTGCTAATCAGAATCTTCTTGATGTACTGAATTCTGTGAATTCTACTTGGAGTGATTGTCACTTTTTCACGATCTTCTTAGTGCCTATTCTCTAATAGGATATCTTCTATATATAGAACCCATCTAAGGTCATCGGTTGATCAGGTTGATAACTGACATCTGACAGTTCTGACAGATCTGACAGCTTTGACCGTTCTGACAACTGTCAAGTCTTCAGTCTTGAGATCTGGTACTTAGAGTTATTTCAACTCAGCTGAATGTGTCGAGACACAAGTATAGTATGTGTCGATACTGATGTAGTATATGTCGACACAATTTCCAGGGTGTCGACACAACTCCTTTGATGTTGTCGACATACTTCAGAAACTGTCGACACAGTTCTTCATTCAGTCTCGACTCAGCTTTTGTAGAATGTGTCGACACAAGTCTTGTGTGTCGACACAACTTCTCCATTTAGTCTCAACTCAACAGTTGTAGAATGTGTCGACACAAGTCCTGTGTGTAGACACAACTTTTCCTTATGTAGATCCAAGTACTGGGTGTCGACATAGTTGCTTCTTTATATTAGTCAGCACAATAAGTCAAAGTGTGTCGACACTAGTCTTCAGTGTCGACACAATTGATGTCGACTTAAACTCTGCGTGTCAACACAAGTCATGTGTGTCGACATAGTCTTGCTTCTTTTCTCGATACAGCTCTTTCAAAGGTGTCGACATTGAATAAGTGTCTCGACACTTTTATACTTAGAATAATTTCTGCAATCATTAGACTGCACAAGTAAACTCAATATGCCATCAAATACAAACTGATGTATATCATTGAGTTATGTGAGGCTTCTCCAAATCTGGTGCACACTTTTCAATGTACCCAACACTTAAGGATGGTTGCTCATGGGAATCCTTTAAAGAATTACTTCTGAAGAAGTTTTTGTCATCGGTCGAGCGGGACCGTTTGATGAATGATATTCTGCATCTAAAGTAGAGACATCTCACCATTAGTGAGTACGAGATTGAATTTAGTAAACTGAGCCGGTTCGCCCCTGACTTAGTGATCTCGAAAGCCAGCAGAGTTAAAAGTTTTCTAGGTGGTCTGAGGAGTGACATCCAACAACTAGGTAGTGCGTATGGATCAAAAAGTTATGCTGAAATTATGGAAGCTGCTCTGAAAGTCGAGGCGATCGATAATGCCAAGAATCGAGGTCAGCAAATGAGAAAAGACAAGAGGAATACCGATGAGGGTAAGGGTTCTCATGAATCTGGTACTGCTCCAACGAAGAGGAGCAAAGATATATGCAGTTTCTGTGGCCGGACAGGCCATCCGTTCGAGAGATGTTACTAGAGAATAGGAGCTCAGAAGCAAGAACAGGTGGATGCGGTCCAAAGTGTTCCTAAAGGGGATTTAATTTGTTCTGCGTGTAAGCGGAGGGGGCACGATGCTGCCCATTATTAGGGAAAGAAAAGAGAATGCTATTAGTGTGGACAAGAAGGACATTTCAAGTCGAAGTGCCCGCAGGCGCAACCCCTATTGCAACCAGTTCCACTTCAGGCCTTACCACTACCGTATCAATTGGACAAAGGAAAGGGCAAGCTGAACGTGGTGACCTTGGATGAAGCTCAGACATCTACTCAAGTGATCTCATGTTAGATCCTTCCCTAATTTTAGCTTTTAGTTCGTAGTTATAGTTGCGGCGTTTATTTCCTTAGTAGTGTATGCGTTTTTATAGTAATTTTCAAAGTAAAGAATCGATGGGCGTGTGTTCTGTTCGATTCCGGCGCTACCCACTCATTCGTGGCTAGGGCCTTTGTAGAGCGTCATCGTTTGACCTCGATCATGTTGGCGACACGTTTAGTGTCAAGTTTCCCTCCGGTGATTCAGTAGTATCGGACAAAGGTATTCAGGGTTGTCCAATTCTGTTAGGTGATTTTCTAGCGGATGCTGCTTTGAAGGTGTTAGACCTAGAAGATTTTTATGTGATTTTGGGCATGGACTAGTTGTCCAGATATGATGTTGTTATCCTGTGCAAGGTTAAGCACTTGGACTTCAAGATGGACAACGGTCAACCCAAGAGTGTGTATGGTCATCCGCTCCAAGTTTCTCTGATTATTTTTGCGGTACGCGCTCGGAAGATTTTAGATTCTGATTGCTTTGCTTGTTTGGTTTCAATTTTGGAAACCAAGGTTGGTTTACCGTGTTTAGAGGAGATTCCTGTGGTGGGTGATTTTTCGGATGTATTTCCAGCTAATCTTCCTGGTATTCTGCCAGAGAGAAACATGGAGTTTGTTATATATTTTGAGCTGGGTACCCGTCCTATTGCTAAGGCCCCGTACCGTATGGCCTCGCGTGAGCTGGAGGAGTTGTGTACCCAGCTAGATGAGTTGCTTCAGAATAGTTTTATTAGGCCGAGTTCTTCGCCTTGGGGTGCTCCTATTTTATTCGTAAAGAAAAAGGATGGATCAATGAGTGTTGGGTACATTGAAAATATGTACCAGATTTGGAGAAGTCTCATCTTAGTCAATGATATATATCAATTTGTATTTGATAGATGTTTGAGTTTCATTGTGCAAGTTTAATAATTGGAAGAAAATGAAGTTGTGTCGACACCCAGGCATTGTGTCGACACTTGTGAAGAAACTGTGTCGACACATAGACATTGTGTCGACACTTATGAAGAAGTTATGTCAACACCCAAGCAATGTGTCGACACTTATGAAGAAGTTGTGTCGACACCCAAAATTGTGTAGACACCTAAGGCAACAGCTATGTCGACACCAGAAGCAATTGTGTCGACACACACTCAACGCCGTCTGGACACACTCAACGCTGTCGACATACACACTCAACGCCGTCTGTCAGCATCATCTATGTCGAGACTAGAAGCAGTTGTGTCAACACACAGTACTTGTGTCGACACACACTCAATGCCGTCTAACATACACTCAACGCCATCTGTCTACATCAGATATGTAGAGACATGGAGCAGTTGTGTCGACACACAGGACTTGTCTCGACACATACAATAGAAGAAGTGTCGAGAAGCAGAAGAATGACTGAGTCGACACATGGAGTGTTGTGTCGACATCATGAAGACTTGTGTCGACACTTAGTCTATATGTGTCGACACATGTGAAGCAGTTTGCTGAGTGGTTCATGCTGAGTTGGAAAGTCTTTGAAGAATCAACTGACATGACTGGTGACTCGACAACTGTCATAATCAACCGGTCTGACACCTCTATCAGAACTGTTAGAAGGTTGTTACAAACCGGATCAGCCAGTAATCATGAAGGAAACTTTATATAAGAGACTGATCTGTGACAACCAGAAAACGAGAATAACAACGAAAAATGAGAGCAAGGATAACATGTGAAGAACAGGGGAAACCCTTATGAAGGCAGATCCAGAACAGTCTGCAAGGAAGATTCAGATTACATTCTGAATTTAAGGAGGAAGCTGACTGAAGATCAACTTCTACATCAAGTGAAGATCAACCTTATTTTTTTTTCTATCAAGAAGCTTTGAAACAGCTAAATCAGGTTGGATCTGAAGGATCAGTTTATTCAAAAACTGATCAAGAAGCCTACACTAATAGAGAGATCTATGTGGTGAAATTTCTGTATCTTTTAAACATTTAAATTCTTGTAGGATCTTCTATAAGATCTGAGTTGTAGGACTGTAATTATAAAGGCTGAGGTAGGGATGAGAGCCTGAGGTGTAGGACTTGTAAAAGTTTGAGTTTTAAGCCTAGTGATAAAGGCTGAGGTAGGGCCGAGGCCTGAGGTAGGATTCCTGGGAAGGATCTGAGGTAGGACTTGTCCAAGTCTGAGCTATAAGAACCAATCTGGTTCTGAGTTATAAGATCTGCGGATCTGAGCCAGTGGAAAGAAGTTGGACTGAATCCAGTTCTCTACTGGATAGGCGAAGGGGGAAGTGGATGTACCCATACCTTGGGGAACCACTATAAATCTGGTGTATGCTGTACTGTGTTTTGTGTTCTGTGTTTGAATTATCTGTGCTGAAATAGATCTAACTATTTGCCTAAAAATTGTTGAAAAATTAGAACTTATTCACCCCCTCTAGGTGTCTAAGCTCTTGAAATCAAGTCTTTTAAGTGGTATCAGAGGGAGGTTACTCAAAAATTTACCTAACAGTCTGAGTGAATCTCCAAGGCAAATAACAGATATCAAGAATGGGTTCAAACGAGAATCAAAAGGAATTATGAAACTGCCTATCTACAGGAAAGAATCCTTGGACATATGGAAGGAAAGGGTCAGGTTGTTTATGGAAGCATCTGATCAGAGAATCTATATCACAGTACAAGAAGGCCCCTTCATTCCAATGAATGCATCAGTTCTTGATGCAAATATTCAAACTCCAAAGAGTTATTCTGAAATGACCAAGGATGAGATCATCCTGGCAACACTAGACAAAAGAGCACAAAACATTATAGTTAGTGTTATAGATGATGCTACATTTCATAATATGGTGCACTGTAAAACCTCTAAGGAAATATGGGACACCCTGATTGTCTACATGGAGGGCACAGAAGAAGTCAGAGAGGATAGGAAATCTATGCTGAATCAAGAATATGAGAGCTTTAGGCAAACCAAAACTGACAGCATAGCTGAATGCTACAAGAAGTTCTTCAGAATAGTAAATGAACTGATGACCTATGGAAGAGTCTTCAACACTTATGAACTGAATGACAAGTTTCTTAGGTCACTAACAAAGATTGGGACACAAAGATATGTGCCATCAGAGAAGTAGCTAGGCTGGGTGATACACCTCCACCCACACTCTTTGGAAAGCTGCTATCCTATGAAATGCAGCTCACTGCCAGAAAAGAGGAGGAGAAAAGCAGCAGATCTGAGTACAAAGAGAAGTCAGTAGCCTTCAAGGCTGAAGGCACAAGAAAGGGTAGAAGAAAATCTCCTTCTCCACCCAGAAGGAGTGCTGAGGCAGAAGAAGGAAATCCTGACAACAACACATCAGATAGCCACACCTCTGATGAGGACTTTGCTGCCTTTACTAGGCAGTTCCAAAGGTTCATGAAAAAGAAGAAATGGAGAACCAAACCATCAACATCCTACTCCAAGGATGAGTATTACAAGAAAAAGAAGACTCCCAAGGAGGACAGGTATGCCCCTAAACCTAGTAAACAATCTAATTCTAAGATTGTTTGTTATTACTGCAACATGCCTGGACATGTCATAGCTGACTGTCCTGACAAGAGGAAGGAGTCTAAAGACAAGAAGAAACAGCAAGTAAAAGGCAAGAAGGAGAAATCCCTTGTTGCTCAGAAGGAGAAGAGTTGGACAGACTCTTCATCTTCAGAATCTGGAGAAGAAGATGCAGAAGCATATATTGGGCTGTTCTCAACAGAAGAGGATTCTAGGGAACTAGAATTCCTACAAATGCTGGACTCCATTAATGGAGTAGAATACTACTGCTGTAAAGGGCTGATGGCTCTATCAGAAAATGATCAGTGCTAGGATCAGCCGGTCCAAGTAAGGTATACAATTCTCCCTTAGCTTCTGATTATTTTACTGAATCAGAATCAGATGCATCTGCATCAAGATATGTGGATGGTTCTGAGTCTGAGGGGGATGTACATCAACTCATTAATGAGTATGGTGGGTTGTTGCAAGCTCTGAAGAAAAGCAAGTTTCTTGTCAAAGAGCAGGCCAAGGAGATTGAATCTCTTAAGCAGGTTGCAGCAGATTCAGCAAAGCTGTTGGATTTAAAATTAAATGAGGTTGCTAAACTGAAAAACATTACTGTTATTCAGATAGGCACAATCTCTTTCAAGGAGAATCATATTAAGAAACTGGAGGCAAAACTTCAACAAGAAAGAGAGTTAGTGGTTAAATTCTCTAAACCAAAATCAGTCTTGCCCTTAATAGACAATTTTATTTCTCATAAAGGAAAGACTGGTCTAGTTTTTAAGGGAAGAACTAGGGCCACCAATTCTCATAGAAAAGGTAAGGCCCCAGTTCAGCCTCTAGCTGCAAAGCCCCCTATCTTCTTTAGGAAGGTGATGAAACCTACAAACAGGTATGATCATGATACTACTCATGGTCACTGTGAGTATGGAAATCTCATGGGCAAGGGTGCAAATGTCAATTGGCCATTCTATAGGCAAGCCCATCAGGTTCAAGAGGAATTCTTGAAGTTTGCTGCTCCAGCACCTACACTTAACAAGACTGCTGGCAATAAGGTTGTGAAGCCTGTACCTAAGAGAAGGTATAATAGATTTAGGTGTTGGTGTTGTGGCAATATGGGCTACTTTGCCATGGATTGCTGGTTTAACACAAGTGTTAAAACCAAGAGTAGTTTACCTGTCAGAACAGCTATAGGATTTCAAACTAACAAAGACCTAGGACCCAATAGCAAGTTGGGTTCTAAGGATAAGTAATTCTTTATTTGATGCAGGTGAATCCAAGTGGCCATACTCCTATATGGTACTTGGATAGTGGATGTTCCAGGCACATGACTGGAACAAAAAGGATGTTGAGGGACTATGTACCCATAGAGAATGGACCCAAAGTAATCTTTGGTGGATCAGAAAAAGTATTCATCAAAGGATTTGGTAACATTACTAGTGATTCACTTATAATCACTAAAGTGGCTTATGTGAAGGGTTTAAAACATAACCTGATTAACATAAGTCAACTTAGTGATCTAGGTTATGACATCTCTTTCCTCAAAGGGGAGTGCCAAATAAGAAGGTCAAGTGATCAAGAGATCATTTTGACTGGCACTAGGAAAGGGAATGTATATTGTTTTAACCTAGATTGTGATTTTAACAACTCACCCATTTGTCTAGTTACAGGAGAAAAAGCTTCACTATGTGTCAAATGGAACAAGAGGCTAGCTCATCTGAACTATAAGTCTATAGGACTGCTGCTCAGTATGGGGTTAGTGAGGAATGGTCCTCAAGTCAAGTGCATTAAAGAGGGTGTGTGTGCAGCTTGCCAAAAGGGCAAATAGACTAAGTCCTCTTTCCATGCACTTGATATCAAAGATTTAATGAGATGTTTATATCTCTTGCATATGGATTTGTTTGGTCCTATGCCAGTTCATAGTCTTGGTAGGAAGGTATACACACTAGTTATTGTGGATGACTATTCTAGATACACATGGGTTTTCTTCTTGAGGCAGAAATCCGAAACCCCAACTGTTTTCCAGACTTTTGTTAGACAAACTCAGAATGAATATAACAATTCAGTGGTCAAAATCAGAAGTGATCATGGAACTGAATTTCAGTCTGAATGCATGACAAAGTTCTGTGAAGAACTTGGGATTCATCAGGAATTCTCCTCACCTAGAACTCCTCAGCAAAATGGAGCTGCTGAAAGAAAGAATAGGACTCTAATTGAGGCAAGTAGAACACTACTTAGTGACACTACTCTCCAAGAGTACTTCTGGGCTGAGGTAGTAAATACAACATGTCATGTACTCAATAGAGCCTCCATCAATAAGAAACATAAGATGACTCCCTACCAGATTTTGAAAGGCAGAAAACCAAACATTTCTTACTTCAGAATTTTTGGTAGCAAGTGTTTTGTTCTAGTTAATGGTAAGCACTACCAAACAAAGTTTGCTGTTAAATCCCTAGAAGGGATATTTGTTCGGTACAACAATAATAGTAGGGCATACAAAATCTACAACTTGACTACCCAAGTTGTAGAAGAATCTGTTCATGTTGTATTTGATGAGTCTAAGTTGATTAATAATGAATTGTCTAGCTCTTCAGTTAGTTCTATAGGTCTAACAGACAGGCTGGACAAGCTGACCATTAATGAAAAAGTTCCTGCTAGGCTGGATTAAGAAAGAGATGCAAGTTGTCCAGGGGGAGAACAAGACTCACTGGATGAAGAAGACATTGAGGAGCATCAGGTTGAGGAAAATGAAGAAAGGCATGAGGCTGACAGATTTCCTCCAGCAAGAAGACACTTGAAGGATCATCCAGCTCACCAAATCATTGGTGATGCAAGTCAAGGTGTTCTAACAAGGAGTAAGAGCATGAACACAGTTCTATGTTCTAGCTTCCTGTCACAAATAGAACCCAGGAAGTTTGAAGAAGCCATGCTAGACTCAAACTGGATTGATGCTATGCAAGAAGAGCTGAGTCAATTCAGGAGATGTAAAGTCTGGGAACTGGTTACTAAACCAAAGGATCACAACAATATAGGAACCAAGTGGATCTACAGAAACAAACTTGATGAGAATGACACTATAATCAAGAACAAGGCCAGACTGGTAGCCAAAAGCTACAGACAAGAGGAAGGTATTGACTTTTATCAAACCTTTGCTCTAGTGGCAAGGCTGGAGGCTATAAGGTTGTTCTTGGCATATGCTGCCTATCAAGGGTTCAAGGTATACCAGATGGATGTAAAGTCAGCATTTCTGAATGGTGACTTAAAAGAGGAAGTCTATGTTGAACAACACTCAGGTTTTGTAGACTCTCTTTATCCTGATTATGTATATAGGCTTAGGAAAGCTCTATATGGTTTGAAACAAGCCCCTAGGGCTTGGTATGAAACCTTGTCTACTTTTCTTATTGAGAATAAATTCTCTAGAGGAAAGATAGACAAAACTCTATTCTATAGGAAATCTAAAGGCAAGATAATCTTAGTCCAGATATATGTTGATGACATTATCTTTGGATCTACTGAAAACAACCTTTGTAGAAAGTTTGCCAAACTTATGCAAGGGAAGTTTGAGATGAGCAGTATGGGTGAGCTGAAGTTCTTCTTAGGACTTCAAGTTAGACAGACTGTTGGTGGATTGCCCATATCCTAGTCTAAGTTCACCAAGTAGTTGATTAAGAAATATGGTATGGACTCAACCTCCACCATGAAAACTCCAATGAAAACAAGTATGCCTATAGGCAAAGATAAGCCAGGGAAACCTGTTGATGAGTCTTTGTATAGAGGGATAATTGGCTACCTACTCTGCTTGACTGCTAGTGGACCTGACATCATGTATGCGACATGTGTCTGTGCTAGGTACCAAGCTTGCCCAAAGGAATCTCATTATACTGCAGTTAAGAGAATTTTGAGATATCTTAAGGGCACGCCTAATCTAGGTCTTTGGTACCCTAAGAATAGAGATTTTCTACTAACTAGTTTCTCAGATACAGACTTTGCTGGATGCAAATAAGACAGGAAAAGTACCACAGGAACTTGTCAATTCCTAGGTGGAAGGCTGGTGTCATGGAGCAGCAAGAAGCAAACTAGTGTAGCTATATCAACAGCTGAATCAGAGTATATAGCTGCAGGTAGCTGCTGTGCACAATTGATGTGGATAAAGCATCAACTTGAAGACTATGACATTAAGGTAAGTAGAATTCCACTGTTTTGTGATTCTACAAGTGCTATTTCTATTGCTAAGAATCATGTATCACACAGTAGAACCAAACATATAAAAATTAAGTTTCATTTCATCAGAGAACATGTTGAGAAGGAAAATATTAGCCTAGAGTTTGTAAACACAAATAATCAAATAGCTGATATATTTACAAAATCTCTGGATGAAACTAAATTCAATTATTTTAAAATTGAATTAGGTATGTTGAACCTAGAATAGGTTAGCACAAGCTTCCCTAAGAATAATATGTTAGCACAAAATTTCTCAGGAAATTTGTCTAAGTATAAAGTTTGTGTCGACACAAGCAAATTGTGTCGACACACTCAGTATGTTGTGTCGATAAAGAAAAAGGATGTGTCGACACAGAAACAGTAACTGTGTCGACAGAAGGATTGGTGTCGACACAACCTTGTCGAGATCTTATGTTTAGAGGATTTTTGTGTCGACACACACAAGTATGTCGACAAAACTCTGTCAAGACTTAACTAGCCTGTGTCGACACTGACACAAGTATGTCGACACATAGATGTGTAGACTACAAATAAGTTTTGTCGACACTGACACTAGTATGTCGACACTGACACTAGTATATCGACACATAGTCGTGTCGACTTAACCTAAGTTTTGTCGAGACCTAGGTCATTTCTGGAGACACATTTGAAAATTTGTCGACTAAGGCCCGTCTTTTGACCTGCCCTTTACACTAACACTATAAATAGGTGAAGCCAAAATATGGTCGACTACGCTTTCAGAATTCTTGGCTCAGTACCTTGTGTCGACAAAGACCTTCTCTTCTTTTCTCTTCCATCTCTCCCGTCAATGGCATCTCATCAGGATGACAAAGTCAATAAAGGGTATGAGCTGGTTCGTGAAGGGTTCACGACAGCTTCGGAAGAAATTCAGGGTGGCATTGCCCTAATTTCAGAAAATGGTTTGGAATTCTTGGTCTCTGAACCAACAAAGATTTGGAAAAAGGAAGTGATGGGATTCTATTCGTCAGCAACTGTGGATACTGAAGGGAAGTATATCAAAGCTACAATTCAGAATTCCCAATTGAAACTTACACTAAAGACAATCAGGAAATCACTCCAACTTCTTTTGGTTAAGGATACTGATGAAATAACTCCATCCATGACTATAGAAGCGCTCAGTTGGTGTGGGCTAAACCCTAATATCAAAGTTGGATCATCCATTACTCGGAAAGGGATGAATTCACAAGGAAAGTTTTTATCAGAAATTGTAGGCAAGGTGATTCTATGTAAAACTGGTGGGCATGACAGGATTTCAGTCCACATGTTCAATTTAATGATAAGGGTCATATTCAAAGTGAAAACTGACTGGGCTTCAATTGTATTTGACAAGATCCAAGAAGGAATAAAGAAACAAAACTTGGGTAGGATCCTAAGTCTTTGTCTATCTTCATTAATACCAGATGTTCTGAACCAACTGCATGAAAACAAAATCAACCACATGAGGAGAATGGATGTGAGGATACTTTCCAGATGGGATAGGGTTTTGACAAAGGAAGTCACTACTCCTCAGAAACAAATTAAGAAAGATAAAAAATGGAAGAAAGTTGTTCAACAAGCAGAATCCTCTAGTGATTCTGAAGAGGAAGTAGTCTTCAGCTCAGATGAAGACAAGCAACAAAAAGAAGCCCAAGATCAAGTGGAGGGCAGTGAGCCCCAAGAACAATAGATAGACTCCACTCCAGGGGGAGAAAACCCTGAACAAACTGAGCTGCCTACCAAAGAGGGAGGCATTGCTGAAGCTGCCCTAGAGAGTGAATTTGCTGTTGGTATTATTATGAATATAGTATCAGAAATCAATAATGAAGCTCAAGACAATGTTGAGAAAGAAGCTCAAGATGAGCAAGTAAGTATCTCCTTTGAAGAGAGGACCCTGAACAACAATCTGAATGTTCAGGGAGAATCTTTTGTTTTAAAAACTAATCTTGTTCCTCCTATTCAGATGCAACAGGAGTTCACAATGGAAGAGCTATTCCCTGATCCACCCGCGGCAAGGACTGAGGGGGAATAACAAATCAAAGAAAAAGAATTACCAAGGTCTGAGGGGGAGATGTTTCAGCATGCCCCAACTGATAAGGAACCAGTGGACATACAAAGTTCATCTGAATCTTCTAATGATGAAGAAGTCACTATTACTAAGAAAAGAAAAATGGTTGTCTTAAGGAAAAAGAGTTCAGGCTACAAAAAGGCCTTGCAAACAGTCACACCACCACCTGCTCCAAGCATGGATTTCAGTTCCCTACTGGTCCAAATACAAGTTAAATTGGATGAGCAAATGCAGTATCTGGAGAAATATGTGGATGAAACTCACAAGGAGTTGCAGTTTCAACTAGCTCAGGATATCAAGTCTATCAGATTTGAAGTTAATCAAAATAAAAAGGAGATGACAGATTGCTTCCATAAGGGAGGTAATGTTGTGGTATTCCTGGCCAAACAACAACAAAAGCTGAAAACCAAAGTAGAAGACATTGCAGTTAAATAAGGATATGTCCTTGAGAATCAAATCATGATGAATGATAATCTTAAAGATTCACATCATACTCTTTTGACAAAGATTGATGATCTTACAACTGCTGTCAAAGCTGATGTGTCCAAGCAGATAAAGGAAGATATAGCTGCTGTTCAGGCAACATTTCAAGCTTCTCAGAAGAATATTTCTGATTTATTGACAAAGTTCAGAGACTATTTCAAAGAAGGAACAGACTATGTTGTTAATCAAGTTAGATTTCAAAAGGATGATCTGAGAGATCATATTGAAAGAGAAGTCATAAAGGGGGAGAGGTTATTAGTCAAAGCTAGCTCTGATCATGCTAAATGGATATCAAATATCATCAGAGCAACTCTTGGATATCCTCCCTTGTGTGATGATAACAATGTTGCTGAAGTCTGGAGTACAACCTGCTTATATTGAAGGAGATCAGCCTGAAGTTGCCTAGATGATTTACCCCCCAGCTGATGTTGAAATGATTCAAGAAGAAGTTCAGAAAATGTACAATCCTCCAAAAGAGGCACAAAATGTTATTCTTGAAAAAGTAGAAATGTCAGAAGCTGTCATGGAAGCTCAGAAGGAAGCACAGCTATCCAAGAAAAGGTTCAGAGAACAGGCTGAGTTGAAGCCTGATTTTGAGCAGTGGAGCCCTACTTCCAGAAATATTATACTGACTGCATGGAAAGCTGTGAAGGATAAGACCCATGATAGGGGTAAATGGTATTCAGAGCAAGAATGAAATAAGTATCAAGCTGGGCAGGAAGCTGTTCTTCAATTTAGAAGGAGTGCAAAAGCTGGGAAGTTACCTGCTAATGCTCAGGAGCCTAGCAAGTACTTCCCAAAGCCTTTTCATTATTTTGAAAGGCAAAAGATAAAGGCTGAAGAACAGAAGAAGAGAGCTCTGAAAGGAAAGAAACCTACTGATGATACTGAACCTCCTTTGCAGGCTACGATCAAGTCAGGAAAAGACATTGTAATTAAGGAGCCAAGTCTGTGATAGGATAGATAGGCTTATGAAAAGAACAATGTAATCTTTTGTTTTTGTTCTAAAAGAAAATCATGTAAACCTAAAATTTTTCTGACCAAATAAAATCAGTTTCAGTTTTATTTTATTTGTTTACAATGTTTACATGTTAACCCTGCAATGAAATGTATGTACATCTATTTCTTTTGTGTTTTATTATGAGATATGTATATCTTTGACTAAGGGTTATGACTTCTCCAAATAGGGGGAGATTGTTGGGTACACTGAAAATATGTACCAGATTTGGAGAAGCCTCATATTAGTCAATGATATATATCAATTTATATTTAATAGATGTTTGATTTTCATTTTGCAGGTTTAAGAATTGGAAGAAAATTTTCTAAGTACAAGTGTCGACCCTTGTGAAGAAACTGTGTCGACAGCCAGACATTGTGTCGACACTTATGAAGAAGTTGTGTCGACACCCAAACATTGTGTCAACACTTATGAAGAAAATGTGTCGACACCCAAACATTGTGTCGACACTTATGAAGAAGTTGAGTCGACACCCAAGCAATGTGTCGACACTTATGAAGAAGCTGTGTCGACACCCAGAATTATGTCGACACTTAAGGCAACAGCTATGTCGACACCAGAAGCAATTGTGTCGACACACAGGACTTGTGTCGACACACACTCAACGCCGTTTGGACACACTCAACGCTATCGACATACACACTCAACGTCGTCTGTCAGCATCAGCTATGTCGAGACCAGAAGCAGTTGTGTCGACACACAAGACTTGTGTCAACACACACTCAACGCCAGCTGACATACACTCAATGCCATCTGTCTGCATCAGATATGTCGAGACATGGAGAAGTTGTGTCGACACACATGACTTGTGTCAACACATACAATAGAAGAAGTGTCGAGAAGCAGAAGAATGACTGAGTCGACACATGGAGTGTTGTGTCGACATCATGAAGACTTGTGTCGACACTTAGTCTATATGTGTCGACACATGTGAAGCAGTTTGCTGAGTGGTTCATGCTGAGTTGGAAAGTCTTTGAAGAAACAACTAACATGACTAGTGACTCGACAACTGTCATAACCAACCGGCCTGACACCCCTGTACAGGATCCTGGAGCGGATCGGGGCCCTAACCTACAGGCTGGAGTTGCCACCAGAGCTGGCAACTCTGCACGACGTCTTCCACATTTCTTCGCTGAGGAGGACTCTACTACGCCCGAAGCAGCAGATTTCGAGCACAGATGGGCCGGTAGCTTCAGACCAGTCTGTTTACTTGGAGCTGGTTCAGATCGACGACAGAGGAGTACGGATCTTGCGTCGCAAGAAGGTTCCGTTAGTCAAAGTTCTGTGGAGGAACCACGGCCAGGAGGAGCATACCTGGGAACCCCAGGACCTGATGCGACAAAAGTATCCAGAGCTATTCAGTCAGGTATACCTCACAACCTCTCAGGACATTCAACTTACTTTCCTATTTTAAACTAGTAGGACTGGAATTTCAAGAATAGGGGCTAATCTTTTGTTTATTGGGGTCTAAACGTTATCAATTGGGCGAATTAGTCATAGATGTGAGTTTTCCCTTTTAACCTCACTTAGCAAACATGGCGTCGAGATGTAATACTTCACTTCTCATGGGATGTTACAAGTTTCTTTCTCTCCGATAGGAGTCCCCGTAGGCTTGACCTTGATTTCGGGGACGAAATCTTTGTTTTGTTTATTGGGATTTGTAACATCTCATTTTCAACTAGACCCCTAAGAGTGGTTTTGGTCATGAACAGGTCATGACAAAGCCCTAGGGAGCTAAAAAGGGCCAAGTAATTAAAGGCCAAGGTGAGATTCACCTTGGTCTGCCTATGGCACAACCTCATCGATCACCTGACCTAGGGTTTGACTTTAGGGACTTCATCATGACTCCATGACCCCACCACAACACCACTAACCTGTTAGAGGCTCCACTAGAGCCCTAAGGGTCCATTCAAGTCAACCCAAAGTGACCAACTTGACCTAGGACCACCACAGGCCAAAGATTGGACAAGGTGCCCTAACTAAGGTTAATTGGCCTCTAATGTGCCCAAGGGACCCCACCATGCCTTACTAACCTTAAAGTGAGGTCAATGGGTCACCAAGGACCCATTGGAGTCAAACCTAGTGGCTAAGTTGACCCAAGTCAACCCTAACCTAAGCCAAGTCAAACCTAGCTCATGTAGGCTAACCCAAGCCCAAGCCCTCCTCCCATTTGGGCTAACCTCATTTCCATAGAAATATGTGAGTGAATGGGCTGCCAATTGGCTGGAGTGGTCAGCAAGGTCAACATGGGTGACTAGGAGAGAGAAAGCTTCTTCTCCATATTAATGGAGGAGAGAGAAAATGGTGAAAGTAAGCTATTCATGGCCAAGGAGGCCAAAGGCCAATCTCCATTGGCTAGTCCAACCCCCCCTGATCCAGGAAGACCAGGGGCCACTTTTGGTGGCTGTTCATGGTCAGGAGTTGGTTGCACAACCATGGCCGAGCTTCACCTTCAATGGCCATTAATGGCCATTGAAGCATTGGCTCACCACCTTCCCCCCTTTATGGCTGGATTCAACTCCTCTGGAGTAGAGGAGGAGTTTCCAGCCGTTTCCTGGCTGGATTGAGCCTTATACAACCCCCCTTGACATGGCCGAAAACTCCATTTAAGAGACCATTAATGGCCACCATCGGTTAAGCCCCTCCCCCGTTTTATCTTCTTAAAAGCATCCCTGGACCCTGGGGATTCTTTTCCACCACTTACCCGAAGGATCCATTGCAGTTCACAGTGTTGTTGCAGAAGCCGAGCGCTGCCGCCGTCGACCATGGCATCCCATCATTCCTCCCGCATTCAGGCCGCCGGAAAGGTCCTCCTCCTCCTCTTTTCCATGGATAGATCGTAGCAATTACTAGGGCCAAGGTTCGAGCTCAATTGAGCCCGATCCAAATCCAATTTTCCATGGTTTTTGGCCAAGAAATAGCTTGGTCGGATCGCCGGAATAGGCGTCTCCGGCGGCCGTGCCGCCGGCTGGGGGTAGCCACCACCTCCACGAAGGTGGTGGTGGCGGTGGCCGGCCGGGGAAGTGGCCGGGAAATCGGCCCGCAAGCCGCTCCAGGACGGGTCAATCTGGGCCATTGGCTGGAGGTAGGAGATGACCAGATGCCGTTGAATTCGATGCTTTAAGATTCGTGCAGAGGTTTTAATATTGTTTTAATTATTTTGATTTAATACAATTCTGTCACACAATATGCAGTATTTGGTTTTAATTTTTTAAAAATACTTAGGATCATCTAATGGAAAAGTGATCAACATGAACTTTGTAGCCCTTGAGGTCTAGTTTAAGTTAAAATTTGTTTGAACCCATTTGGGTAAGTGGTTTGACAACAACACCCATTATGGTGGGACCTATACCTAGGGCCAACCTGAGATTCAAATGGGTGCCCACCTTTAACCACTTGTCCAAATGAGCTGGAATTTAGTCAGAAAGTCTACCTTAACTATACCTAAAGCCTGTCCAAAAATGGGAATTTTTGGAGAATATTTTTCTATAGTTTTTAGAAACATTTAATAAACCATGTATAAATTAATTAGGTGTCACAAACGCCTCAAAATTTCCCCAAATTTGGGTGGGTAGTCTTACAAGGCATGATTAGGCTCTGGTAAAAATTTCATCCCATTTGGAGATGTTTTGAATAGGTTTTTATCCAACCCTAGGTTGACCCTTATAGGGTTAATTAGGTCAAAACACCCCCTTGGGGTTTTGAGTGGCCAAATCACCTCAACAGAGGCCAAAACTTTGTCCACTGACTTTTCATGGTATGTAACACACTCCAAGGGAAATTGGGATGGTTTGGGGCAGGGTAGCCCTAGAACCCTAGTGTAGGCCCTTTTCTTGGGATTTCTAGGGTTTGGTGGTCATGGGGTCAAATGACCTTGGAATGACCTGAAAATTGTTGGAGAGGACCATATGGAGTATAAGGTCCTCTGGTTGAAGTCTCACTGAATTTGGAATCTTTAATCCCCTCAAATCCCTAACCCTAGATTAGGGCACAAAGACCAATAGTTGAGTTTAGGCAATCAAGACACCTCACCATGATTTGAAACTTGGGCAGGGTATTTAAGTGATAGGAAGTTGTCCTAAAATTATTTTGATGGAAATTTTAGTCTAGTAAAATCAGTACTTCCTTTACCACCCTAGCTGTGCCCTCAAATTTTACTTTGCTTATTATGATATTTATGTCAATTGGAAAAGTTGTGAAATTTAGCATTTGGAAGTTTTGCAGCATGATAATCCCTATGTATTTTTATTGAAAATTTTAGATGATTATTTTAGGTACTTGATTCATAAAATTATGAATTATGGATTTTGATAATAAATAGATGTGGAGCTTAATATTATTATTAAAATTATGAAATCTGGTCAATGGGTGTTTTATATAAATATGTAGGGTTTGAAATTTTCTCATAATTTTTAGGTAACTATTTACAGTACTTGCTTCAATAACCCAAGAGCTTGGAATTACCAATGTAAAATTAATTAAGGAGTTACCGTTCACTGTAAAATTATGAGAATCCTTCTAGAGTGTTTTTAGGCCATGGTGATCTTACTGGATTTTTGCTATAATTTTTGGAACAATATTTCTGACCTTTGATTCTTAAAATAGGTATTATTAACCTTATATTCTAAATTGTGATTTTGGGGCCTAAACCATTTTAAAAATTCACATATCTTGGATTTACTGTTGAATTGCTCTTTTGAATTTATCATGATTTTATGAAGTTTTATACTTACCTGAAAAGTGCACTTCATGATCAATTGGTAGTTCTTGGAACCCTTAAGAAAATTAATTAAAATATCAGAATAATTAGGAAAATTATAATTCTCTGGATTTAGTCTATTTGTGTCATGATAAGCCTCCAATAAATAACTTAGGGCACTTGGATGATTATTTGGATTATCTCCTATTCGGTTCGACATATAGCCTAGGTTGGTCTGCATGTAGCAAATTGTTAAATAGCAATAAGACATGATCCGGGATAGTTGTTGGAGTTAGTCATTTTGGCTTGGTGGACTGGTGTGGATGATTTCACTATAGAGGGATAGAAAGAGTAGTGAGAAGTGGTTTGGCTAGATTCTAGGGGTATTCGGGTTCGACGAAAGATCGTCTTCCCCGAGGAGAGGAAGAGTAAAAATCACACTAGGTTAGTCTATTGTAACACGAGAAGGTAATGTGTAAGGGATTCAACCAATAATAATAAGTGCCTTGCGAAAGGGAACGATGGGCTTCAGCTACCATCATAGTTCCTAGTGCCCTTTGAGAGCCCTTCACGGGGTATGCCGGGGGCAGTCCTGGGTTAACATAAACTGCATTAATAAACAGAAAGAGAAACTTAGTAATTAGGGTTTCACATTTCACAAATCACTATTAGCACAGGAAGATTGTTGGGAGCTTCGGCTCGGTTGGTTAAGAGACGGACGGAATGGTCCGGGGAGCTTCGACTCGATTGGTTAAGAGACGGACGGAATGGTCCGGGGAGCTTCGGCTCGATCGGTTTGATACGAAATATTGCATGTGCATAGTCAGAAAAGGGATAAGGTGGTGGGTCTTCGGTATTAGAGGGTCGATGCACCGACACCAATACGCTGACTCGGCTAGTGTGGTTAGCACTTCGCTAACAGAAGTCCGGTGTGCCAGCCGGCAAGAGTACGCAAGAGTCCGCTTAGTACACCAAGTGTTGAGGCATACAATAGGTCTGACCGGTAGTGCTTTACTGGTTTAGAGGTGGGCGAGGCCCAACCCACCGCTTCCGTCTGCCACTACGGAGGTATCCTGGGAGGTAATGGCTCCGAAAGGGGGAACTAAAGGTCTGTGTGCACAGAGTCGGGTGTGTGTGTTACACTTGCATGTTCCATCATACCCACTAGCATGTCATGGCATAATAGATTCATTTAACCCTTGACACCTAAAGTATAAGTGGAATGGGACGCTTATACATTAGGACTTGCAAAACGACCCCTTGGTCTATAAGCTTGTGTGGGCAAGTTTATAAATTAAGGTTAATTTTGATATATATATATATATATTGCTGTTTGAAAACCGACACCCCAACGTATAAGTGGTATGAGACACTTTATACGATAAAAGCCTTACAGAAGATCATTTGGCTTATGCGTTTCCGCTCATAAGTCAAGGTTATATTTCATACTTTACCTTACTGCCATTTATATTATAAACTGCTAGTATAGGTCCACTGCCACATGCTTTGATTTATTCTCCACCTTCATGTCCAATTCTCTCATACTCTCCACTCGGTGCCTAATGGCCATGGGGGAAGGGGTGGGGGATAATAGGACTTAGTCTTATAGACTAACGGTTTTCGAACCACATCATTTAGGGGATCGTGGAGCCCAGCTTGGAGCAGCAGCCCCGGAGGTCGGCCCGTTTGGAGATGGGGCAGTCTAGCTCAGGAGTACAACCAGCTGGGACTGTGAGTCCCGACTTATATTAGATTTTATAGTTTGCTTCTGCTTGAGTGATATGTAGTGAGGATTATGATGTATCGGGCATAAGCCCTTACTTTCAGTACCTTTTATATTATTTCTGTGGACTCTCCCTTCGTGGAGATATTATTACTCTGATGTGATCTTTATTGTGGATTCTATGGTTAGAGTTTTACTCATTTTTGTGTTTACTCTACTAATGCTGCTTTTCTGTGATCGAATCGGCCGGCAGAATCGGCGTTTCACGGTGATGACCCTTCAGGGCGTGAAGGTGTCACCGCAAAGCGGCGGTTTTGGGCCTAAGACCCCGGTGTTTTAAAAAGAAAAAAAGGGGGTCTTACAACTTTCAAGTGATATCAGAGGGAGGTTCCTCAAAAAGGATTTAACCATCAGAGTGATTCTCTAAGGTAGCTGTTAAGAAGCAGTCATGGGATCTGGAGAGAGCCAGAGAGAATTAAGTTCCACGAAACTTCTTATCTGCAAAAAAGAATACTTTGGGATATGGAAAGAGAGGGTGAAGATATTTATAGAAGCCTATGATCCCAGAATATTTGTAAGTCTTCTGGAGGGACCTTTCATCCCCATGAAGCTCTTAGTTCTAGATGCCAATATCCAGACTCCCAAGACCTACTCTAAAATGACCAAAGATGAAATCATCCTTACTGGTTTGGATAAAAGAGCCCAAAACATCATAGCCAGTGAAGTTGATGACTCAATTTTCCTGAACCTGGTTCACTACAAGACCTCCAAAGAAATGTGGGACACACTTGTGGTCTACATGGAGGGAACAGAAGAAGTGAGAGATGACAGGAAGTCTCTGCTCAACCAGTAGTATGAGGCTTTTAGACAGATCCAGAAGGAAAACATAGCTGCCTGTTATGAAAGATTTTTTAGGATCATCAATGAGTTGAAGACTTATGGAAGAGTCTTCAACAATTATGAAATCAATGACAAGTTTCTCAGGTCTCTCACCAGAGACTGGGACACTAATATCTGTGCTATAAGAGAAGGGGTAAGGCTGGCTGAAATTCCTCCCCAAACTCTGTTTGGAAAGCTGCTCTCCTATGAGATGCAACTGGCTGCCAGGAAGGAGGAAGAGGCCATCAGCAAGCCCCAGGCCAAGGAAAATTCCTTGGCATTAAGAGCTGAGTACTCCAGAAAGGGAAAGGAGAAGATGCCCTCCCCTCCAAGAAAGCAAGCAGAATCAGGTAGCTCGGACTCTGAAGACTCAGACAACAACATGCCTGATGAAGAATTTACAGCCTTTACCAGGCAACTTCAAAAGCTGATGAAGAAGAAACACTGGAGGAAGAGGCCTTCGTCAAATCCTCATAAGAGGAATCAGTCCAAGACTGACAGGTATGACACTAAATCATACAAGTATAACTCTTTTAAAATTGTTTGCTACTACTGCAGCAAACCTGGGCAAGTGATTGCTGACTGCCCAGAGAAAAGGAAAGAGATTGCTGAGAACAACCTGTATCAGCACAAAGGAAAGAAGAAGGAAAAATCCTTCATCTCTAAAAAGGAGAAGAGCTGGACAGACTCATCCTCATCAGAGTCTGATGAAGAAGAAGCCTATCTTGGGCTAGTTGCTGCTGTTCAAAGATCTGGGCTAGTTGTTGCTGCTCCCAGGATGAAAATCAGGGCCCCTCTATCACATCCAGAAAGTGATTTAGAGGTGGATGAAGAAGAGGATGCATGTAGCTACCGAGGGCTTATGGCTATGACAGATGGAGAATTTAGTCAGGACTAGCCTGTTCCATGCAAGGTAACTTCCCTACCTCACTCTGAGTCTGTGTCTGGTTATGAGACCAGTCCTTGCACAGAAGCCTCTTCACTCAATGGTGAAGATAATTCTGACTCTGAAGGTGATGTTGATCAATTGATCAACAAGTATGGAGAACTTCTGAAGGCCTTTAAGGCATATAAGAAGTTGACCAAGAAGCAAACTAAAGAGATTGCTTCTCTTAAGCTGGATGTTGCCCAGCAATCTGACACAGCCACCAGGCTGGATAAGATGGCTCGGGATATGAGTCAACTGTCATCCCTTATGGACATTTAGACAAAGTCCTTTATAAGCAAGAACAATCTCATCAGGGAACTAGAAGAAAGGCTTGAAAAGGAAAAGAAGCTTGTGGCTAGCTTCTCTAAGCCATCCTTTGTGCTCCCCTTGATTGACTCCTTCTCCTCCCAAAGGAACAAGAAGGGATTAGGATTCAAGGGAAGCACTAGAGTTGCTCGTCCCAAAAGGAAGGGCAAGAATCATACTCATGCTCAACCTCTTGCTTCCTTGCCTCTCATTCAGTTCAGGAAAGTCTTAATTCCTTCTAATAGGTATGACCATGAAAGTTCCTATGGTCACTGGGAGAAGGGTTGCTCATATAGTGTGAACAAAGATGTTCATCACTATGGTGAAAGCTCCAGTAGGGCATGTGGCTATATGACTACCCATGAGAAAAGTCATTTGGGTCATCATGGACCATTTGTCTTTGGTGCACCATCCCCAACTCTCAAGAATATAACTGTAGCCAAAACTCAGACTCTGTCAGTTGTAGCTCAGACTAAATACAAGTCCAACCACCATATTGATCTGGGCATTTCTAATGCCATCAACAGCATGCTTTCTTAAAAGAAACTCATTGTTGATGGATCTAGGAAAAGACCATGCAAACAGGTTGGAGGACCTTCTTTTAATCCAGCCCCATTTGACCGACATCAGAAGATGGCGGCATCACATCTTCCTCATGCTAAGGTTACAGCTAACCCAGCTGCAGGACCTTCATAGAAAAGAAGATACAATATTCATAACTATTGGTGTTGTGTCAAGGTAGGTCATTTTATTGTTGACTGCTAGCATAATTCCATTGTGGCCACAACTAGAGTTAGGCCACCTATCAGAAAATCTCGAGGTGGACATGGTCAGTTTTCTACTAATTTGAACCTAAGACCCAATAGATATTGGGGCCTAAGGTAACATAAACTGATCTTTGCAGGTAAGTTCAAGTACACATTCCCCTAAATGGTACTTGGACAATGGGTGTTCCAGGCACATGACTGGAACCAGTGAATTGCTGAAGGAATACACTTCAGTAAAGGATAGCCCTAAGGTTATCTTTGGTGGGTCTGACAAGGGAATAACCAAAGGGTATGGTAATATTTCAAATGACATAATCACCATCACAAGGGTAGCTTATGTGGAGGGGTTGCAACACAACCTCATAAGCATAAGTCAACTATGTGACCTTGGTTATGACATTTCCTTCCACAAGGATAAGTGCCACATCATGAGGTTGAGTGACCAAAGTGTCATCTTAACAGACACTAAGAGTGGAAATGTTTATTGTTTAAACTTTTCATGCTTAGATACTGGTTCCCCTATATGCCTAGTGGTAGATGACAAAGTCTCATATTGTGTCCAATGACACAAGAGACCGGCTCATCTGAATTATAAGATCATTGGTCAGCTCTTTAGCAATGAGTTAGTTAGGAATGGTCCCAAAATGAAATGCTCCAAGGAGGGTATCTGTGCTTCTTGCCAAAAGGGTAAGCAAACCCAGACCTCTTTCAAAAGCATTGGGCCCAAGGACTCAGTTAGGTGTCTATTTCTCCTGCATATGGACTTGTTTGGTCCTATGCCTATTCATAGTCTAGGTAGAAAAGTCTACACCCTTATGGTGGTTGATGACTACTCTAAGTTTGTTTGGGTGTTCTTCCTTAGAAGAAAGGATGAAACCCTTGATGTCTTCATGAACTTTGTCAGGCAAATCTAGAATGAACTTGCATGTTCAGTGGTCAAAATAAGAAGTGACCATGGAACTGAATTTTAGTCTACTGTCATGACTAACTTCTGTGAAGAACTAGGGATTCATCAGGAATTCTCCTCTCCAAGAACACCCCAGCAAAATGGATTGGTTGAGAGGAAAAATAGAACTCTCATAGAAGCTGGGAGAACCTTGCCGAGTGACACTTCTCTCCCTGAATATTTCTGGGCTGAGGCTGTTAACACAGCTTATCATATTCTCAACAGGGCTTCTATCACCAAAGACCACAAGAAGACTCCCTATAAGATCTTAAAGGGCAGAAAGCCAAACATTTCCTACTTCAGGTTTTTTGGTTGCAAGTGTTTCATCTTGAACAATGGCAAGTCACAAGTGACTAAGTTTGCTGCCAAATCCAATGAGGGGATCTTTGTTGGGTATAATAATAGCAGTAAGGAATATAGAGTCTACAACTTTAAAAATCAAGTGGTAGAAGAATCGGTTTGCATATTGTTTGATGAGTCAAGCATGATTGACAGTGAGCTGTCAAGCTCTTTACCTAGTACTGCAGGTACAGAAGGCAGAATAGAAAAGCTCTCCATCAAAGATGAAGATCCAGCTATACAAGGTGAATATAGAGCAGGAGGCTATCTAGTGGAAGATCTGGGTAATTCTACTGAAGATGTAGAACAAACAGCTGAAGAAAATGATGCTCAACAGGTAGCAGTCAGACTGCCTCCTGCAGTCAGATTATTGAGGGATCATCCTCCAGACCAGATAATTAGTGAGGCCAGCCAAGGAGTGAAGATCAGGAGCAGAAGTTTCAACACTTCTCTCTACACTAGCTTCTTGTCACAAGAAGAACCCAAGAGATTTGAAGATGCAAATCAAGACTATTTTTGGCTTGGGGCAATGCAGGAAGAACTGAATCATTTCAAAAGGTGCAATGTCTGGAAGCTGGTTCTCAGACCAAGTTGACATAATGTCATTGGAGTCAAGTGGATCTTCATAAATAAACTTGATGAAAATGGCATTATAGTAAAGAATAAAGCAAGACTAGTTGCAAAGGGGTACATGCAAGAAGAAGGGATTAACTATGATCAGACTTTTGCCCTAGTTACAAGGTTAGAAGCAATAAGATTGTTCCTTGCATTTGCAAGATTTCAGGGATTCAAAGTATTCCAGATGGATGTTAAATCAGCCTTTCTAAATGGTGATTTAAAAGAAGAGGCCTATGTAGAACAACCTCTAGGTTTTGTAGATTCTAACTCACCTAATGTTGTTTATAGACTAAGAAAAGCTCTATATGGGCTCAAGCAAGCCCCTAGAGCATGGTATGAAACTTTGTCTACCTTCATCATTGAGAACAAATTCTCAAGGGGGAAGATAGACAAGACCCTATTCCTAAGGGAATCTAAGGTCAAGATCATCATAGTCCAGATTTATGTTGATGACATAATATTTGGCTCTACTGATGACAACCTCTGCAGGAAGTTTGCTAAACTTATGCAAGGGAAGTTTGAGATGAGTAGCATGGGTGAACTGAAGTTCTTCTTGGGACTCCAAGTTAGACAGTCTGATGATGGTCTATCCATCTCTCAATCAAAGTTCACCGGGGAGTTAGTCAAAAATATGGTATGGATAGTGCTTCCACCATGAGGACTCCCATGAGCTCAAGTATGCCTGAAGGCAAAGATGAATCAGGGAAACCTGTTGATCCATCCTTGTATAGAGGTATAGTTGGTTCACTTCTCTACCTCACTGCAAGTAGGCCTGACATTATGTATGCAACATGTGTTTGTGCTAGGTATTAGGCCTTCCCCAAAGAATCTCATTACACTATAGTGAAAAGAATTTTGAGATATCTTAAGGGCACCCCAGATCTTGGCCTATGGTACCCTAGGAATGGGGAGTTTGAACTAATAGGCTATTCAGATGCAGATTTTGCAGGTTATAAGGAGGACAGGAAGAGCACATCAGACTCCTATCAATTTCTAGGTGGAAGGCTTGTCTCTTAGAGTAGCAAGAAGCAACCTAATGTTGCAATCTCAACTGCAGAGTCAGAGTATATCTCAGCAGGGAGCTGTCGTGCTCAATTGCTATGGATCTAGCATCAACTTCAGGACTACAACATTCAGATAAGTAGAACTCCACTCTTCTGTGATTCTACTAGTGTCATTTCTATAGCTAGGAATCCTATCTCACATAGCAGGACTAAGCATATAGAAATTAGGTATCATTTTATTATAGAACATGTGGAAAGACAAGACATCGGTCTTGAGTTTGTCCCCACAGGCAAGCAAGTGGTTGATATCTTCACTAAGCCACTAGATGAAGCCAAGTTCAACACCTTCAAATTTGAATTGGGTATGTTGAATCTTGTTTAGCTTCATTTCTCCCCTCTACCATATACTATACTTTCTTTATTACAGGCAATACAGCACTACCTAAAGAACTATGAAGCAAGTGTACACCTGTTGAGGGGGAGCAATCCCAACAGTGGTATCAACAGCTACAAGGAAGCTAAGTAATAAGGGAAGATAAACTATAAAGCTCTCCCTATTGCAGAAGTCAAAAAGGGGGAGAAGAGTTAGGAGGAAAGAAAGTTAGTGTTGAGGAACCTCAACACAAGATAAGAAAGGATGGCTCTCCTAGGAAAGCAGCAAGCCAGGGGGAGTAAGTAAGGGAGTAAGTAAAAAATTCTCCACAAGATGAAGAAGTATGATAACACTTCCATATCTAGTTTCAATTTTTACTCCTAAACTTGTGTGTGAATGTCAATGATCCCTATCAATGATCTAGCAAAGTTTTGACTTCTTCAAATAGGGGGAGATTGTTTGGTCTACTGATCCTAATGTCCAAGATTTGAAGAAGTCATATTGGTCAATGACATACACACATTATTGTATTTGATGTTGGTAAAGCTCATCATATGCATGATGTCCCTTTGGATAGAATTTGACAATTTGTCTAAGTGATGTGACAGGTGCTCACATAATGAAGATGGATGGAATGGCAAAATCGCCTAAGTCCACAGGCATTGAGTGAGGACTGCTCACTCAACGCCAGAGCTAAGATAATAATATTGGCAGGCTGAAAGTGTGGCTAAGTCCACAAGCGTTGAGTGAGTATTTCTCACTCAACGCCATAAAACAAAAGGTTGTTAGTCAGTCAAATGTCTATGAAAAAATAGACACTAAATTTTGACCAAGTCATTTTTAGTCGAGCTGATATCAAAGTTCGTCAACCTCAGCTCAGAAAATTTGCCTAAGGCAAATGACGTTGAGTGGAGTCAGTCACTCAACACCAGTTATCCAATATTGGCTAAGTCCATTTTAGTTGAACTGAGTTTGAAGTTCGTCGAACTCAACTCAGAGAATTCTTGCTAAAATTCATCGAGCTGAGCTCAGAAATCGTCGATCTCAGCTCAGAGACTTGGCTGGAAAATTACCAAGTCTACAGGCGTTGAGTGAGCAAAGCTCACTCAACGCCATATGATAAAAAGAGTTGGTTGTGTCCCTCCCCAGTCAGTTGTTGAGCTTTTAGACTCAGATATTTGGCTAAGTCCAAAAGCGTTGAGTGAGGCAAGCTCACTCAACGCTCTCGGTGCCTGTGATGCTGAAGAAGTAGAAAAACGACTAAGGCATGAAGCGTTGAGTGAGGCTTGCTCACTCAACGCCTCAACGCCCAGATAGACAGCAAGTTGTCTAAGTACTTTGGTGTTGAGTGATGCTTACTCACTCAACGCCTAGTTAACTGATGCTTTATTTGAACTAAATCCACAGATGCTGATGTCAGCAAAGTCAACAAAGTCAACTCGTTTCAAATCGAGTACAGAGAAGATGCAGAACACGACAAAGCATGTCAGGCGGCTACTGTACGTCTTCTTCCATTAAAGCAAGATGCAGAAGGAAGCTGCAGACTGGGGCCCACCACTTTCTCCAGACCGTTGATCAGCGGACTATAAAGGGAAGGGTTGAGCCAAGATGAAAAAGTACTTTTAGGGTTTTGAAAAAGAAAAGGACGCGGCTCCACATAGTCGTTCTCGCCATTGTTATAGAGAACGAGCTTTCTACCTAGAAGACAAACCAAGCTAGCTGCAGCATTTTCTCCTTCCTACTACTGCAACACAGTAAGATAGTCTTTCTGTGAGAAAGACATAAGTGCCTCGACTTATCGCATGCACAGGTAGCAGATTGAGGATATTTATCTTCTTCTTCAGCAAGCTCAGAAGCCTCATTCTGAGATTCTTCAGACTCAGGAAGAAGTTACTTCCTGCTATCTTGAAGAAGGACAAAACTGAAGTAATTCAGTTCTAGCTGTTGACTTGGAGAAATTTCTCTAAGTCAAAGTTAAAAGTTGATTTAACTTGTAGGATCCAGAAGTGGATCTGAGTGTAGGATTCAGTTTACCTGAATTTAAGTTGTAGGTGACTATTTAGTCACTGAGCTATAGGTGCCTGGAAGGGCACTAAGGTAGGTACCTGCTGGTGCTGAGTGTAGGAGTGCTTTGGGATTCTGAGAGTAAGGCCTAGTGCCTGAATCTGTAGGGCTTAATAGCCTGAGGTAGGTGGTCAACTGATCACTGAGTTGTAGGACCTTGTGGCTAAGTAGAAGTCTTGAAGAAGACTGAGATCCTGAGGGATCTGTGGTGTAAGCTCTTAGGAGCAAGATTTGGAGAAGTGTCTTGACTTGACAGGAAGTTAGCAAGGTGGGAGGAGAGTGGATGTACCCATAGTTTTGGGGAACCACAATAAATCACTGTGTGCTTTTCTGTGGTTGTTTTGCTTTTCTTATTTACAGGTATTAAAGTGCAAGTCCTAGATTACCCTAAGCTGATGGTTAAAAGTGAAAAACAAGTTAACCTAAAGAATCAAAAATATAATCATAAAGGATAAATCAACCTATTCACCCCATAGGTTGCAAGCTACCTTCAAATAAGAACTTTTAAGAATATGTCATTATAGAATTACATAATTCCTAGACAATGCAAAATATTCTAAGACTGGTCAGGCTCTGAAATGACAATGCTCTTTCCTGACTGAATTGTGGCTTGAACTTCTGGCATACTGTCATCAGCCACCTTCTTGCCTTTTTTGTTCTTAATGCTGGAAAGTTGTTCAGCCTTTAGTCTTTGTCTTTCAAAATAATGAAAGGGCTTGGGGAAATACTTGCTCTGTTCAACAGCAGTAGCTGGAATCACCCCATCCTTCTGATCTTTTCTGAACTTATAGATACCATCTTATTGCTTAAGATGCTTATTCCATTCCTACTCAGTGTACCACTTGCCCAGTCCTGTCTATTATTATCAATTTCTTGCCAAGAAGTGAGTATAATATTTATGGAGGTTGTACTCCACTGCTCAAAATCAGGCCTAGCCTTTGCGTGTTCTCTAAATCTTTTCTTAGACATTTGGGCTTCTTTTTTCCTTTAGCAGGGCAGTATTAGTCATCTCCACCACTCCATTAACAATATTCTGAGCATTGGGTGGAGGAATATACCTGGTATGGAGTGCACTTTGAATATCCTCAAAGTGTGGTGGAGGATATATTATGTGTACTACAACTGGAGGAATTCCTTCCACCTAAGCTGTTTGTCAGCCATACTCAGTTGTCTGATCATCATCACATTGTGGGGGGGGGGGGGGGGGATAACCAAGAGTAGCTCTGATGCTATTGGAAGTCCACTTAGCATGATCAGAGCTGGCTGTTATCATAACCCTCTCCCCCTTTATGACTTCTCTTTCAATGTGATCTCTTAAATCATTCTTTTGAAATCTTACTTGATCAACCACATGGTGAACTCCAGTGGTGAAATAAGTCTTGAACTTCTTAATTTGATCATAGATATCTGTTTGTGAATCCTTTATGGCTATACTGAGAGAAGTTGATTCATCTGAAAGCTTTGCTTCAGTAATAACTGATGTAGAAGTAATCTTGTCTTCCAAGGCTTTAGTTTGTTCAACAAGTTTGGTCAAGGATATATCATACATGTCTATGAGATTTTCATTCAAACGCTTCTAATTCTTCAAAACAAACCCATAAATGATAGCTGTTTCATCTAAAGTCTTCTTGGACTCTTCTTGCTGCTTTTCAAGGTATACCACAACATTAGCACCTTTTTAAAAGAACTTTGTCATGTCACATTTTAGTAAATTTACTTCAAATCTTATGGATTTTATATTTTGGGCCAGTTGGAACTCCAAGCCCTTCTTACTTTCATCCACATACTTTTCAAGATCTGTCTTTGTTTGTCTAACATTATCTGCAGCTGAAATATTAGTGAACTGAAATCTACTGCAGAAGAAGGAGATGGTTTGCTTGACTGTATAGCCTTCTTATAGCTCCGACTTCTCTTTTTCAATTCAGTTATCTTTATTTGATGTTGCTGGGTTTCCTCTTCCTCATCTGAATCAGATGAACTGACAATTGCAACAGATGGTTGCAGGTCAACAGTTCCAGACTTAGGGGACTTGGCTGCTTGCTCCCCCTCAACTCTTGCATCATGTTGATCAAGATTTTGATCTTCTAAGATAGTTCCATGTTGTTGATTTTCAACGGCATGAATATTGTCCTCAGGAGGAGCAGGTATCTCCCCTTGGATGTGTGCTTCCACTCCTTGTGGGATTACTTCCTCAGTCTTCTTAGAGACATCAGCCTCAATATCAGGCATATGCTCATCTTGATCCTGATCCTCATCTTCTACCACAACTGTACTCAGTCCATGGAGAACATCATGTACAATGTCATTGACAGTTTCACTGTCTAAGAGAGTAGATTCATTCATGTTTGTCTCTACAATGAAGTCTACTATAGGTTCAATCTCCCTCTGCACTTGATGCCTTAATTCAGGTGAGGTCCTTAGAGGAATGCTTGTGTCTGGGGCATCATTGTGATTTGAACTCGAACTTCCTTGATCTTCAGAATCACTAGATAATACTTTTTCCACCACTACTGCCTTTTTCTTCTTCTCTTTCTTCTTTTCAACTACAGATGTGTACAACCCCGTATTGGCAGAGTAGGGTTCCCTCGGCAGGTGCCGGACCAGCTAGACACTTTTAAGCTTTTTAAGGGGTTTGACACTCTTGGTGGCCAATTTAGGCTTAACCCTTGTAATATACTAATAGGGGGGATGAAAAATTTGTATCCCCCCGGCCCCTTTGAGGGGGTCGCCCAGGCCGCCGAGTACCCCCCCAGGCTGCCGAGTACCCCCAGGCTGCCGAGTACCCCCCAGGCCGCCGAGTACCCCCCAGGCCGCCGAGTACCCCCCAGGCCGCTGAGTACCCCCCAGGCCGCCGAGTTCGTCCAGGTCGCCGAGTTCCCCCCAGGCCGCCGAGTACCCCCCAGTCCGCCGAGTACCCCCCGGGCCGTTGAGTACCTCCCCAGGCCTCCGAGTACCCCCCAGTCCGCCGAGTACCTCCCAGGTCGCTGAGTACCCCCAGGTCGCCGAGTACCCCCAGGCTGCCGAGTACACCCCATGCCGCCGAGTACTCCCCAGGCCGCCGAGTTTGCCCAGGCCGCCGAGTACCCCCCCCCCCCCAGGCCGCCGAGTACCTCCCAGGTAATCTAGTACCCCCAGGCCGCCGAGTACCCCCAAGGCCGTCGAGTACCCCCCAGGCCGCCGAGTACCCCCCAGGCCGCCGAGTACCCCCCAGGCCGCCGAGTACCCCCCAGGCCGTCGAGTACCCCCAGGCCGCCGAGTACCCCCCAGGCCGCCGAGTACCCCCCAGGCCGCCCAGTACCCCCCAGGCCACCGAGTACCCACCAGGCCGCCGAGTACCCCCCAGGATGTCGAGTTCGCCCGGGCCGCCGAGTTCGTCCAGGCCGCTTAGTTCGCCCCAGGCCGCCGAGTTCACCCAGGCCGCCGAGTTCGCCCAGGCCTCCGAGTTCACCCCAGGCCGCCGAGTTCGCCCCAATCCTTGTCGCTTGCTCGACCGGCTTGAGGGTGCCTTGGAGAGCATCACTTCTTCAATACTTGAACCCCCTTGCTTTCTTCCTCCAAGGCACCTATCTCAGCATTGGCTAGGGAGGGGGAGACATCAAAGGTCTTCCGAGTGTGAGGTGGTACCTCCACACTAGAGCTGAGGGTTTATTCCTAGTTTCCCGAGCCTCTTGTCCGTGACGTTCCCCTGAGTGCAGTAGATGTGAGGTCACCCCTCTTTTGGGACCCCGAACTCCACGAGAGACCAATTTTTTGGTTTCAACATTTTGGTGCGGTGAGCGTGGAGAGTGACCAGCATAGAAAATCTCGGGAGAGTGTTATGGATGGAGATCAGGGAGGTAGTGATGATCTCGGCGAGCTCCCCAACCAGTCACCCTTCGTAGGAAGGGAGGAGTTCATGGCTTCCATCTCAGGCATCATGGAGATGTTACGAGGTATTGCCCCCTGGGATGACAGTTCAACTCCCACCCCTAGGGGCTGGATCCCAGTGGTCTTGGCGAGCTGGCTCCCAGAGGACTGATCGAGATGACTTCAGGGGGGTAGAGGAAAGTGCGCTAGGAAGGCGGCCTGGGAAGGAAAGAATGGGAGAGGGGGTCGAGCGAGACCTCCTCGGCCGGGAGCTGTTCCCTAGCCCGGCGAGTACTCGCCCCCCATGTGACCAGGTCACGTCGGTAAAGACCGCGAGACCACCCCTCAGGGGGTTACCCTTCAGCAAGCTGATCATCTCGGCTCCTGTTCTGGAGGGGTTCATAGAACCTGACATGGCCTACTATACCAGGAAGGATGACCCCGTCCAACACCTGTAGTGGTTTGAGGATGTCGTCTCCATCAGGCCGATGACGGATGCCTTCAAGTGTTTCCTCTTCACGATCATGCTGAAGGAAAAGGCAAGGGACTAGTTTCATCAGCTCCCTCCAAGGTCGATCTACGGGTTCGAAGACTTGAGTCGGAGCTTTCAGCTTCGTTTCTCCACCTCCAAGAAGAGGAAGAAGAATCCTGAGTCCCTCTTCCTGATAAAGCAAATGGTCGAGGAGTCGTTGGCCCACTACATTGACAGGTTCTAGGAGGAGGTCATGGACATCCAGGAGGTGTCGGGGTATGCCCTCCAGATGGCGTTCACGGTGGGGTTACGCGAGGGGTTCTTCAAGATGAACCTGACTCGTAAGGCCCCCCTTTCTTTCGAGGAGCTGTTGGAAAGGGAGGAAGAGGAGATAGCCATGGAGGCGGCCAACCCGACCTTTGTGAAGAGGTTGGCAAGGCTAACAAAGGCAGAGTCCAAGGAGCAAGGTGGCTCGAGGCATCAAGAGGGAAGACGGAGAGAGGATCGGAGAGCTCAGGGTTTCCAATGGCAGGAGGGTCCGGAGCCAGGTTGGAGGCAGCAGGGAGGACCTGCCCAGGATCTAGGAAGAGCTCTCATCCAGTGTAGGGGGAACTTTCACGAGGGCCAAGGGAGGTTCAACTTCCATAGGCAAGCCTTGGCGATAGGCAAAGGAGGAAGAGGCAACGGGAGAGACCGTCGAGCCCGCCGAAGAAGGGGAGGAGGAGCGTTGCCATACTGTGATTTCCACCAGGTGGAGGGGCACGCCATGGCTACCTGCCCCGAGTTCCTGGAGGTGAGGGGTGCGAGAGGTCCAGCCCAGCAACTGCCGCCGGAGCAGATCAGAGTTCCACGCCAAGGAGGGGGTGATGATATATGCGAGGACCGGGTCGATGTAGGACCCCGGGGTGGTATAACTGTGATCCACGGGGGGGGGGGGATCAAAGCCACTCGAAACGCAAGTCTCTATGTCATGTAACAATGGAGTGTCACCTCAACATCTCAGACCCCGCCCCTGGAAGAAAAGATCACCTTCTCGTCAAAAGACCTGCCGGAGCATGAGGATCCGTTCTGCGACGCGCTGGTCATCCAGGCAGCCATCGAAGGCTTTACCGTCTCCCGGATCTTGGTTGACAATGGAAGCTCTGTCAACATCGTTTTCAAGAAGGCATTTAACGGGATGAAGGTAGAGCCAAGGAGGGTGATGGCCTCGGACGGACCCCTGTTTGGATTTTTAGGGGAGAGGAAGGAGGTAGAAGGTAGAGTGGAACTCCAAGTAAAATTGGGAGGGGGACTTCAAGGAACTGTCGGTTCGTCATCGTTGACGCCCCGAGCAGCTACAACGCCATCTTTGGAAGGCCCCTCATCAGCACCTTTCGTTGTGTGTCGTCATCTTTCCACCAGTGCCTCAAGTTTAACTCAGAAGGGATCTAGGTCAGGATCAAGGGAGATCCGTAGATGGCAAGGCAGTGCTACGTCACGGCCATCAACACCATCTCTTGGTTGGACAAGGCGGAGGAGATGGAGAAGATCATAGAAAGATTAAGCAGGATAGAAGTGTCTGAGGGGAAGGAATCAGAGGATGGCCATCATGACCAGGCCCTCTGAAGAAGCCTCGCCTCGGTGGAGTCCTGTATTTTTCTTATGTTGTAGTGAGTTCAGCCCCCGACCAGATGAGTCGGGGGGGGGGGGGGAGGGGTCATGTAACCCGTCTTTTTTCCCCCGTTTGAGGATGTTGGAATTGATAAAGCTTAGGTCACATGCTCAATTCCCAACCCCTGAGAGGATCTCCTCATTCCAGGCTCCCACCAGCTGGATGGGTTGAATGTACCTCGGGGGAAGGCTAAGTATTTTTTGCTCCGAGATGGTTCCGCTGACCAGGCTCTTACTAGTTGGCAGCACAGGTTGACCTCTCGTGGAGGCTAAGTATTTTTTGCTCCGAGACGGTCCCGCTGTCTAGGCTTTCACTAGATGGCAGGGCAGGTTGACCTCTCGTGGAGGCTAAGTATTTTTTGCTCCGAGACAGTTCCGCTGACCACGCTCTCACTAGTTGGCAGGGCAGGTTGACCTCTCATGGAGGCTAAGTATTTTTTTGCTCTGATACAGTCCCGCTGTCCACGCTCTCACGAGCTGGAAGGGCCGGAGTACCTCTCGTGGATGCCCAATTCTCTTTGCTCCGAGACGGTCCCGCTGTCCAGGCTCTCACTAGCTGGCAGGGCCGGAGTACCCCTCGTGGATTCCCAGTTCTCTTTGCTCCGAGACGGTATCGCTGTCCAAGCTCTCACTAGCTGGCAGGGTCGGAGTACCTCTCGTGGATGCCCAGTTCTCTCTGCTCCGAGACGGTCCCGCTGTCCAGGCTCTCACTAGCTAGCAGGGCCGGAGTACCTCTCATGGATGCCCAGTTCTCTTTGCTCCGAGACGGTCCCACTGTCCAGAATCTCACTAGCTGGCAGGGCTGGAGTACCTCTCGTGGATGCCCAGTTCTCTTTGCTCTGAGACGGTCCCGTTGTCCAGGCTCTCACTAGCTGGCAGGGTCGGAGTACCTCTCGTGGATGCCCAATTCTCTTTGCTCCAACACAGTCCCGCTGTCCAGGCTCTCACCAGCTGGCAGGGCCTGAGTACCTCTCGTAGATGCCCAGTTCTCTTTTCTCCGAGACGGTCCTGCTGTCCAGGCTCTCACCAGCTGGCAGGGTCGGAGTACCTCTCATGGATGCCCAGTTCTTTTTGCTCTGAGACGGTCCCGCTGTCTAGGCTCTCACTAGCTGGCAGGGCCGATGCAGCTCTCGTGGATGCCATGTTCTCTTTGCCTCGAGACAGTTTCGCTGTCCAGGCTCTCACTAGCTGGCAGGGTTGGTTGACCTCTCGGGGGGGGGGTCTAAGTGTTTTTTTACCTCGAGACGGTTCCGCTGTCCAGGCTCTCACTAGCTGGCAGGGTCGGTTGACCTCTCGGGGAGGCCAAGTGTTTTTTACCTCGAGACGGTTCCGCTGTCCAGGCTCTCACTAGCTGGCAGGGTTGGTTGACCTCTCGGGAGGGGGGGAGGGGGGCTAAGTGTTTTTTACCTCGAGATGGTTCCGCTGTCCAGACTCTCACTAGCTGGCATGGCCGGTTGACCTCTTTGGGAGGCTAAGTGTTTTTTACCTCGAGACGGTTCTGATGTCTAGGCTCTCACTAGCTGGCAGGGCTGGTTGACCTCTCGGGGAGGCCAAGTGTTTTTTTCCCCGAGGTCGTCTCGTCACCTAGGCTCCCATTAGTTGGCATGACAGGTTGACCCCTCAGGGAGGCCAAATGCTTTTACCCCGAGGACGTCTCTTCACCCAAGCTCCCATTAGCTGGCATGACAGGTTGACCGCTCGGGGAGGCCAAGTGTTTTTTTACCCTGAGGTCGTCTCGTCACCCAGGCTCTCATTAGCTGGCATGACAGGTTGACCCCTCGGGGAGGACAAGTGTTTTTTTTTTACCCCAGGGGGGATCTCACCACCCAGGCTCCCATTATCTGGCATGACAGGTTGACCCCCAGGGGGGTTAAAAATTCTACCCGGAGGGGATCTTGCGACCTAGGATCTTACCCGGAGGGGATCTTGGAGGTTAAGTGGTTTCTACTCGGAGAGGCTAAGTATTTTTTCAACCGCGCAATAGAACTGCACTCAGCGAATACGTTGGATTGGACGTTACTTTTCGAGCGTGGAACTCGCTCGAAAAGAGCGGGGATTGTGTACAACCCCGTATTCGTAGAGTAGGGTCCCTTCGGCAGGGGCGGGACCAACTAAACGCTTTTAAGATTTTTAAGGGGTTTGGCACTCTTGGTAGCCAATTTAGGCTTAACCCTTGTAATATACTAATAGGGGGGATGAAAAATTTGTCTCCCCTTCGGCCCCTTTGAGGGGGTCGCCCAGGCCTCCGAGTACCCCCCAGGGCACCGAGTACCCCCCAGGCCGCCGAGTACCCCCAGGCCGCCGAGTACCCCCCAGGCCGCCGAGTACCCCCCAGGCCGCCGAGTACCCCCCAGGCCGCCGAGTTCGCCCAGGCCGCCGAGTACCCCCCAGGTCGGCGAGTACCCCCTAGGCCGCCGAGTACCCCCCAGGCTGCCGAGTACCCCGCAGGTCACCGAGTACCCCCCAGGCTGTCGAGTACCCCCCAGTCCGCCGAGTACCCCCCAGGCCGCCGAGTACCCCCATGTCGCCGAGTTCGCCCAGGCCGTCGAGTACAACCCAGGCCTCCGAGTACCCCCAGGACGCCGAGTACCCCCCATGCCGCCGAGTACCCCCAGGCCGTCGAGTACCCCCTAGGCCACCGAGTACCCCCCACCAGGCCGTCGAGTACCCCCCAATCCGTCGAGTACCCCCGAGGCCACCGACTACCCCCAAGCCGCCGAGTACCCCCCAGGCTGCCGAGTTCGCCCAGGCCGCCGAGTTCGCTCAGGCCGTTGAGTTCGCCCCAGGCCGCCAAGTTCGCCCCAGATCGTCGAGTTCGCTCAGGCCGCCGAGTTCGTCCAGGACGCCGAGTTTGCCCCAGGACACCGAGTTCGCCCCAGTCCTTGTCGCCTGCTCGCCCGGCTTGAGGGTCTGCCCCTGGTGGGCTGCAATTAGCTGTTTAGAATAGCGGGATTTGACTATTGGCAGACCAATTTGGGGGCATTTTGGTCATTTCAGAACAGCAGAACGTGGTTACTGGCAGACCACCCCCCAAAAACTATAAATAGACCCTTGATGGTGCCTTGGAGAGCATCACTTCTTCACTACTTGAACCCCCTTACTTTCTTCCTCAAAGGCACCTAGCTCAGCATTGGCTAGGGGGGGGGAGACCTCGAAGGTATTCCGAGTGTGAGATGGGACCTCCATGCTAGAGTCGAGGGTCTGTTCCTAGTTTCCTGAGCCTCTTGTCCATGACGTTCCCCTGAGTGCAGTAGGTGTGAGGTCACCCCTCTTTTGGGACCCCAAACTCCACGAGAAACCAAGTTTTTGGTTTCAACAAGATGGTACTTTGGATAGAACTCTATCCCATCTGAACAAAATTCTCATATCCATCTTTCACATATTATTGATCTTTGTGCCCAGTTTTTGATTGAGGTCTGTAGGAATAGCCTTAAGTAAATACAGACTTAATATCCTGCCCATGTTGGGCTTCTTGATACTCTAAGTAATCTTATCAAACAACAAAATACTCCAGTCAGTCTTAAGTTTGAAGATTATCCTAGTCATGAGCTTAAACATGTGAGCAAAAATTCTGTCATGTGCGTTTGTCTTACACAGCAGCACTTTTCAAATGATTTCTGATAGGAATTTACCTTGGGTATTCATACCCTTCCGATTCAGAGAACTTCCAATCATCTTGATTGAATCCAATCCACACCATTGCAGTACTGCAGTAGTCTTGGTAGAATCCACTTCATCCTCTTGTTTGATTAGAGGTATATGAAATATCTTAGCCAATTTTTTGCTTGTGATTTTAACTTTCGCCCTATTCACAGTGGATTTAATCTTTGTAGAACTAGAATCTAATGTTTCATTAGAGATGAGCTACAGTACCTCTTGTTTCCAAATGCTTGTTGGTTCTGACAGAAGATATTCAAGGTCTGCTTCTTGAATTAGGACAATGACATTCCTAATCTCCTCGTCTGCGTATC
The DNA here is from genome assembly GCA_039513925.1 of Platanthera zijinensis. Taxonomy (NCBI): domain Eukaryota; kingdom Viridiplantae; phylum Streptophyta; class Magnoliopsida; order Asparagales; family Orchidaceae; genus Platanthera; species Platanthera zijinensis. The sequence continues at coordinate 8,954,445 of CM077092.1, forward strand.
CGAATCCATTTCACACTAGTTCGTATCCTTCATTGATGTTTTCATTGTTCTTTGGAGTCATTGTTGTCGTCGTTCTTGATTTCGTCGAGTGGAAGGAGTGACGAATATCGACTGATGGGAATTCTAGGTCTCGACACAGAACAAGAGATCAAGATGTTGTGATTGATTTCTACACTCAAATCCCTATATATATAAGCAAATTTTCCTAGTAAGTGAAAGGGTGCGCTGCATTTAAGCTTATTCTAAATTCGGGAAAATACTTAGAGTCGTCACAAATAAAAATTTTGACTATCAAGATGTGTCGACTTGAGTCGACACACTGTCTCGACACATTTCAATTGTGTCGACACCCTTTCTTGAGTCTTGATATATTTCAATTATGTCGAAACACTTTCAAAATGTCTCGACACATGACTATATATAGTGTCGACATAAATAAATTGTGTCTCGACACAATTTTACTTAGTCAAAATTCTATTTTCAGAATTGTTACTTCCTTATATTTGAGATGTCTATATCTAATTGAGTAAGCTGTATGGTTGACTAATCAATAATTTTTTTAATTAATCTTATTTTAGCTACTCTAGATTTAACATCCCAAGCTCAAATTTAAAGAAATTAAATTTCTCTTCTTCTAGTGGTTTGGTAAAGATATCAGCAATTTTTTTATTTGTAGGAACAAATTCTAAGCTAATATCTTTATTTTCTACATGCTCCGTAATGAAGTGATATCTAATTTCTATATACTTTATTCTACTGTGAGACACAAGATTATTTGTAATAGAAATAGCACTTGTAGAATCACAAAATAAGGGAGTTTCACTTAGCTGCAACTTGTAGTCTTGTAGCTGATGCTGAATCCAAAGCAATTGAGCACAGTAACTTCTAGCTGAAATGTATTCTGACTCAGCTATTGATATTGGCAGACTTGTCTGTTTTTTGCAACTCCAAGACACCAGCCTTCTTCCAAGAAATTGACATGATCCTGATGTGTTTTTCCTGTCTTCTTTGCATCCTGCATAATCTGCATCTGAAAAGCCAATCAGTTCAAAATCACTACTCCTAGGATATCAGAGGCCAAGATTAGGTGTGCCCTTTAGATATCTCAGTATCCTTTTGACTGTTGTATAATGAGATTCTTTAGGGCATGCTTGATACCTGACACAGATACAAGTGGCATACATTATATATGGTTTACTGGTTGTTAGATAAAGTAGTGATCCAACTATGCCCCTACAAAAGGTTATGTCAACTGGCTTGCCAACAACATCCTTGTCCAAAGACATAGTGGATCCCATAGGAGTTCTCATTGAAATGGCAGTTTCCATGCCATACTTCTTGATTAACTCCTTGGTGAACTTAGATTGACTAATGAAAATTCCATCTAGAAATTGTTTAACTTGGAGACTCAAGAAAAACTTAAGTTCACCCATGCTACTCATCTCAAACTTACTTTGCACTAATTTGGAGACCTTAGTATAAAGTGACTCATCAGTAGAACCAAATATAATGTCATCTACATATATTTGTACTAGGATGGTCTTGCCTTTGACTTTCCTTAGGAATAGTATTTTGTCTATTTTCCATCTAGAGAATTTATTCTATAGAAGGAATTTAGACAGGGTCTCATACCAAGCCCTTGGGGCTTGTTTTAAACCATAAATAGCTCTAGAAAGTAAATAAACATGAGTTGGTTTAGTTGAATCAACAAAACCTGATGGTTACTCTATATAGATTCTTTCTTTGAGGTTGCCATTTAGGAAGGCTGACTTAACATCCATTTGGTAAACTTTGAAACCCTTATAGGCTGCATATGCTAAGAAGAGTCTTATATCTTCCAACATAGCCACTAATGCAAAGGTTTGATCAAAGTCTATTCCCTTTTCTTGTCTATATCCATTTGTAACCAGTCTAGCTTTGTTTTTAATTATTACATCATTCTCATCTAGTTTGTTTCTATAAATCCATTTGGTTCCTATGATTTTGCAATCATCTGGTCTGGGAACTAGCTTTCAGACCTTGCATCTCTTGAACTGGTTCAATTCTTCCTGCATTGCTCCTATCCAAAATGGATCCATGTTTGCTTCTTCAAATTTCCTTGGTTCTGTTTATGACAGAAAACTTGAATACATCACAGTATTGTGATGTTTGCTTCTTGTGGTCACTCCCTGAGTAGCATTTCCTATGATCAACTCCCTCGGGTGATCCCTTAGATGCATGAAAACAATAGGTAGAGTGACTTATTCTCCTAGACCATCTTGATCAAGTTGTTGAGTTGCTTCTCCTGGCTCTTCCTGTGCAAGCACTTCCTCAATAATGTTGATTCCATCTTATATATCTTGCTTAGCTATAACTATATCATCTATAGTCAGTTCCTTCAGCTTCAAGGCCTCACCTGTTGTGCTTGATGAACCTGGCTTATCAATGTAAAATACAGAACTTTCATCAAATATAACATGTACAGACTCCTCCACAACTTGATCATTCAAGTTGTAGATCCTATAGGCCTTGTTGTGGTTACTATAACCAACAAATATGTCATCATAGGATTTCTCAGCAAACTTGGTTATGTATGTTTTTCCTTTATTTAGGACATAACATTTACAACCAAAGATTCTGAAATAGGCTAAGTTTGGTTTTCTGCCCTTCATAAGTTCATAAGGAGTTTTATTTAATCTTTTGTTGATTGAAGCTATGTTAAGAACATGACATGTAGTGTTAATTTCCTCAGCCCAGAAATATTCTGGGAGTGAAGAATCACTCAACATGGTTCTTCCAGCTTCAATAAGAGGCATGTTCTTCCTCTCAGCAATTCCATTTTACTGGGGTGTTCTTGGTGAAGAAAATTCTTGCTAAATTCCCAGTTCTTCACAAAACTTTATCATATAATCAGATTATAATTCAGTTCCATGGTCACTTCTAATTTTGACCACAGTAGTATTTAATTCATTCTTGATTTGTTTGACAAAAGTCTTGAAAACATCAGGAGTTTCAGAATTTTTCTTTAGGAAGAACACCCAAGTGAACCTGGAATAATCATCAATAATTACAAAGGTGTAAAATCTCCTTCCTAAACTATGAACTGGCATAGGACCAAATAAGTCTATATGCAAGAGGTATACACACCTCATTGAATCTTTGGATTCATAACTCTTGAATGAAGCTTTAGTTTTCTTGCCTTTTTGGCATGCTGAGCAGATGCTCTCCTTAGAGCATCTAATATTAGATCCATTCTTAACAAGCTCTTTGCTGAAGAGTTTGCCTATGGCCTTGTAATTTAAATGAGTTATCCACTTGTGCCATTTATACAATGTGAGGCTTTCTCACTTGCAACTAGACATAGGGGTGAGTCTGACTTTATACAATGAAAATTCAAACAGTACACATTCCCATATCTAGTGCCTGTCAAGATGACCTATTGGTCACTTGAATTTTTTATTAGGCACTCATCTTTGTGGAAAGATATGTCATAACCCAGATCACAAAGTTGGCTTATGCTTATATGGTTATGTTGTAAATCTTCCACATAAGTTACTTTAGTGAGTGTGACTAAGCTATTTGTGATCTTACCATAACCTTTAGTTATGCCTTTGTCAGCTCCACCAAAGATCATCTTTTGTCCATTCTCCAAAGGGATGTATTCCCTTAGATTTCCTCTTGTTCCAGTCATATGTCTTGAACATCCACTATCCAAGTACCAGATTGGTCTATCTTTGGAACTTGGACATTCCTACAAAATAAAATTTTACTTTTCCTTAGGAACCCAAATTGTTTTGGGTCCTAGGTTTTTATTAGTTATGGCTCTATCAAAGACACTAGTAAACTTCTTTACTGGATAACCTTTCTGTATATGAGACACTGAGTGATTGTACCAGCAATCCAAGTTAAAGCATCCTTTCTTTCCATAACACCAGCATTCAAATCTGTTATACCTCCTCTTTGGAGGAACAGAAGAAACTTTGTGTTGACATTCTTTTGGGCAGGAGTCAGCCAACTTAACAGTTTTATCTTGACTGGGAGCACAATACTTGTATTATCTCTTAGCTGCAGGATTTCTCCTTGGAGCCTTAGTTTGGAACACAGGTTGTGGAATGATTGGACCCTTTGGTCCTTTTGGATTTTCCCCCTTTTTATTTTGGGTTTAACAAACCCAAGACCACTTCCAGGTGTTTCCGAGAAGGTGTCTATTATGGGCAGTACAATTTTGGGTTTTTAAAACTGTTGTACTAAGCTTCTCTCATTCAGGAGTTTGAATTACAGCTCCTGAATTATTGTAACCTTTTTCTTAATTAATATTACTTAGTCATCAATGATTTTAGTCAGTTTTGTCAACTTAGAACTCTGAAGAACAATCTTCTGAGTATCCATCTGGTGATGATACTCAAAGCTTTTTAGAGATACAATTTTCACAGTTTGTTCTTTAACAAGCTTATTACTGTTAACTAAATCTACCAACAGTTCACCAAACTTAAGTGTGAGATGTTGTAGTTCAGTCACTGAGTTAATCTCATGTGAATCAACCATTGAGTCACATTAGTTTAGCTCACCTTCAGTCTCATGAATAGAAATCTTAGAGCAGGAAGAGTTTTCATAGATTACCTGAGTTCTTTCACAGACATGTGCTTTTGTTTCTGGCTCATCAGATATTGCCATCAAGTTGATCTCCATGTCTTCTTCAGAATCACCATAGTTTGATGAGGTTTTGGAGCTCTTCCCTTTGTACATAGCCCTTCTGATAAACTCTTCTTCATAGGAGAACAGTCCTACATATTCATCTTTTGATTCAGTTGAATCAGTTTCACTATCAGACAAGGTCTTTAACTTCTTAGCCATCAGACCCTTCTCTGATTTCTTGTCCTTATTGAACTTCATTTCTTTTGACTTCCTGTTCTCCTTTCTTTTTACTGGATAGTCAGCAATGACATGCCCAAGCCTATTACAGCAAAAATAAATGATGCAATTTTTAAATTGTTTGTTCTGTTATGAATCATATCTGACCATAGATTTGTCTCTGTGCTTGTCTTTGCTTATTTGAGTTTGAACCAGAAGGTTTCCTATTACTCCAATGCTTCCTCCTTCTTAGAATTTTCTTAAATTGCCTAGTAAACAGTGTCAATTCATCGTCTGATATTTCTTCTAAAGAAGAACATGCTCTAGTGTTGTTTGTGTCTTCATCCCTTCTGGATGATGATGGGATTTCTCTTCTAGATTTCTTAGAAGTATCAGCTTTGAAGGCCACAGATTTAGACTGAGTTGATTATCTGGCTGATTCTGCTTTATCTTTCCTAGAATTTAGTTGAAGCTCTTGTGATATCAACAGTCTTGGGTAACATATTTCTTAGATTCTCCATCTCTCTTACTACACAAATCTTGATGTCCCATTTTTTATTCAAGGATCTCAGAAACTTATCATTTAGTTCATAGTTTGAGAAGTTTCTGCCATAATTTCTCAAGTCATTAACTATTCTAAAAAAATGTTTCATAACATTGTTCAATAAAATCAGTTTTTCCTTATCTAAAGGCCTCATACTGCTGGTTAAGGAGAGATTTCCTATCATCTCTAACCTCTTCTGTGCCTTCCATTTATACTATTAAGGTATCCCGCATTTCCTTGAATGTATTACAATGCACCATATTTTGAAAGGTAGAGTTGTCTATCGCACTAACAATTATATTATGTGATCTCTTGTCCATAGTAGTAAGTATCACCTCATCCTTTTTCATTTTTTATAGTTTCTTGGGGGTTTGATCATTTGCATCTATGACTAATATTTTCATGGGCACATATGGTCCTTCTTGAACTATGACAAAGATTATTGGATCTGAGGCTTCCATGAATAGTCTCACCCGCTATTTCTATATTGCAAAGTTGCACTTAGTACAAATTGGCAATTTCATATAACTGAGTTATCTATGTGATTCAAAAGCCATAGATCTGATAATCTTTAAGTACCTGTAGGATCTTTTTCAGACTGTTAGGTCTTTGTTTGAATAACCTCCCTCTGTTAGGTCTTTCTTTGAATAACCTCCTTTTCACCTAGGGGTTGAATATGCGACCTTTTTAAAAATTCCTTTGTAATTCTTTGTCCCTTATTTTATAGCTATATTTATATCTCAGATTATAGCACACACACAACACAAATAAAGTACAGTTCACAACACACAACACACACAAGATTTATAGTGGTTCCCCTATCAAGGGTACATCCACTTTCCCCCTTCTTCCTCACTAGCAATGTGCTAGATAAGGTTATATCTCCTCCTTTTCAACTCGGATCCAAAGATCCTACAGGCTCAGTTTAGGTCAAAAAACCTACATTCAGACCAACAGGTCCTATCTCAGAGATTCCCTCAATCTCCTACCTCATGTCCTCTCAAGAACCCTACCTCAGCCTTTATAGAATAGTCCTACAACTCAGTGATTTACCCAATCACCTACCTCAGGTCCCTCTAGAACCCTACTTCAATCTTTATAATTTAGGCTTACAATCTCAGAGAAAAAGATCTCCTACCCACTAAAATATCTAGGAGATCTTACAATGAAAAGTGATAAAGTAAAACTCAGAAAATAGAAAACCTGTAATCTGATATCTGTTTGCACAGATTCTTCAAATTAGCTACAATTGAATTTCTTCTTGAATGATTTGCTGGCTGAAAAGTTTCTTCTCTGTATCTGCAATCTTTTTGATGTTGATCGGCTTGAATACCTTAAAGATATTGTTGATCAAATACAACTTAATCTTCAGATCAACCTAGTAAAAGGGATCTGAAGACTTTCTTGAATACCTTCGTCTTCTTCCTCTTTCTCGAAAAAGTCGCCTGATTAGGACTTAGAAGAAATTAGAATGAGAGATTCTTATTGCTTGACTAGATTTGATTCTCTGTGCATTCCTTTCTGTTTCTTTCCTGTATATTCTTCTGTATAGGCAACACTGTCTATTTATAGATTTCGCAAAAGGCAGGAATCTGTTTGATGACGTCAGCAACACACATCAAAACCTTCCTCGACCTGTTTTTGTTGAAATACCAGATTTCTGTAGCTGACTTGACAGTTCTGACATGTCTTGACAAGTTTTGAGTTCTCAGCATATTCTGAAACATAAGTGTCGAGATGTCCCATATGTCTCGACACATGTGTCGAGACATCTTAGTAGTCTCGACACATTCTTACATGAAATAATTTTCATCAGAAGCTGAAAGTGTCGAGACAGTTGACTTGTCTCGACACACCCGTTATCTGTGTAGATGTCTCTTAATACTGCCTTGTGTCGAGACAATTAGATTGTCTTAACACAACTGTCTGCTGTGTCGACTTATAATTCGGCCTTATGTCGAGATGGTGAGATTGTCTCGACACAATCTGTCTGTTGTGTCGACAACTTTTTTTAACATGCATTGTGTCGAGACAGTTGGATTTTCTCGACATAATTTTACTTAGAATAATTTTCTTCTTTATTGTGTCAAGTAAGTTGACTTAGTCTTCAAGGTGTTGAGACAACTGACTTGTCTCGACACAGCTTCTGTAGAGGTGTCGACACAATTGAACTGTGTCGACACATTTGTGCTGATACATTATTTTGCACTGCAAGCTTCATAGAGTTGACTGTGTTGACTTTACTCAGCACTGTGCTGACTTCACTCTACGCTTTTGTACTTAAATGAATTTTCTTCACTTTAAATCCTGCACATGTAAACTTAACATATATCAAATACAACTTTGTGAATATCATTGAGTTGATAAGGGGCTTCTCCAAATCAGGTACACAATTCCCAATGTACCCAACACTTGCCCAAAAAATTACATGGTTATAAGGGGTCTCACCCCACACATCGATTCAAGCAAAAATTACAGAACGAAAATTTCAAGGCAAAGGGAAAGATGGCGAGAGGCTATCGGGCAGGCTCGCTGGAGGCTCCACCGAAGGACCCTCTGGAGTTTTCGCTGGAGTTCGATCTAGAGGTCTCACTAGAGGAGCTGTCGCCAGATTCGTCATTCAGGACCAGCTCCGGGGCCGACACATCTTTGCCCGGAGAGTTGTCCTCTCCCGCAGGCTTTGGGATGGGCTCGAATAACCAGGGAAAATCCCTCGCGCCATGAGGGTCTCTCCACATTCAATCAAAAGCTCTAATTCCCACAGCACCTCAATGACCATTTTGGCAGTGGCTTGCGCATTTTCCTGGATTATCACATTGAGCTTGTTCGTTGAGTATTGTCGGCGCTCGACCCTCTCGCCTAGTGGCGGCCCGGTCTGGGCCAGGGCCAGAGCCTCTTCCAGACACTTCACCTCGGACTTCAGAAGCTTGATCTCACACTCAAGGCCGACCACTCTTGCGCGAGACAACTGGGATTGCGCGGAGTCCTTCGAGAAAATCTGATTAAGCAGGAAAGAACACATATAGAAGAAGGGCGAGAGATATTAAAGGGTCTCGCTTACCTTGGCTGCGGGGCGAAGGGAGAGAAGCTGGTGAGCAGTCGCCAGTTTGGCCTTTAAAGTGGCCACTTCAGCCGCCACAGAATCCCTCGCCTTAAGCATGTCGACGAGGTTGTGCTCGATGGTGAGGGTGCGGCGCCCAACCATGTGCGAGAGCTGGACCGCGCATATTTGGGCTTGAGCGGCGTCATAGACGAGAGACCGGGTGGTTGACCGGTCAAACGTGTTGGCATACTCCCGGCCGTAAAACCCTTAGCCCAGCACAAAGGCCTCGCCAGAAATCATGTCCCGCTCCCTCCAGGAGGGAAGGAGCGTCTAAACCGCGATGCGGTTGGTTGTATGGTCCCACTAAAATAGAGGCTTGCCTTTTGTATCCAAGTGCTTCTCGCTGAAGCCGAAATTCTGATGCCCTTTCAACATCAGCTTGGGCGGGACCTTGACAGGGTTCTCGGCTTCAGGCTCAATGAAACCCGTCTCGCCTAAGACTGACGGGGACTCGGCGGAGGTCTCGGCGAGGGTCTTGGCGGGGGTCTCGACGGGAACCACTACAATGGACTTGCCCTTGTCCACTGTAGTTGGTTTTGATTTTTTGAAAGGGGTCATGGGGAGGGAGCTGGGTTTTTGCTTCTGGGCACTCGGCTTGGAGGAGGGTCCTGGCTCCTCCCGGCAGGCGGCGGCGGACTTGGCGAGAGCTAGGGGATCGGCGAGAGCCCTGGTATTGTCAAAGGGCTGGCAAATGGGGGATTTCTCGCTCACCTGCGAGACCAACAAATAATTAATTCTTCATCTCAAAACAAAAGATTGTAAGGCTAGACTTAAATAATACCTTTGTCGGGAGGTACCGGCTGGAGGGTATCCAGGTTTCGCCGCAAGAATTTAACGTCGAATACCTTGGCTCCAAAGAAGTCAACGAGAGTGGTCTCGCGACTCCCAAGCGCGGGGGCTTGTAAGTCGCCTCGCCGAACTGAACCAGCAAGAGGGGTACGTTGTCGAAGGGGCCTGAGACAAAAATAAATCTTTGGCCCCAGTCATGATTCTTATTGGCGAGACCGCTAGTCTTCACCGACTAGACCGAGAAGAAGACGACCCCTCCTTTAGCTCAGAAATTGAACAACTTGCGGAAGATCGAGTGGTTGAACTCAACCCTTTCCGCACGTAAGTAGCAAATGAAGTCCACCAATAGGGCTGCGGAGTTGGGGTTGAGTTAGGCTGGCACCACCCCGTAGTAGCGAAGTGCTTGGCGTACTTCCAGCCAAAGTGGGAGGCGGAACCCCACATTGAAGTGTTTGAGAGGGATGGTGAGTTCCCATTCCGGCAGAAAATTGACTCGGTCTACAGGTCCGGGATTGCGCGCAGCAAACCCCAGTGGAATATAGTTCGTGACGGCGAAAACGTATTCCTCTTCTGCCAGCAGGGCGGGAGGGAAGTTGCGGTCCCTAAATCTTTGAGTGCACTTGGAGCGACCTTCGTTCTCGCTGGGCATCTTGAGGAGAAGGTGAGATTAAAGAAAAGGACGAGTATGCAAGAACCTTGGCGTTGCAGAGATCATCGAGAGCAAAAGGCAGGGAGACGAGAGTTTGGAATCAGAGAAGTAAATGTGGTTGGTGGATCGGCGTATTTATAGAAAAATTCGGCAATTATGAGTTTTTTTTTCAAAAGGTGACAGGGGTACAGTCAACAAGTCTCGACGTTCCGAATCCTCGTTTTCTGCTCTACCTCGTCGGATTTTCCCGAGCCTGTAGAGAGCGGTAACCTCCGGGAGGTGCCCAGGGAAAAGACAAAAAATAGCAGCAGGAGAGAAGTGATAAGAAGGGCGCGAGAATCAAGCATTCACAAAGCATCAAACATAAAAGCATGAAAAATAGAAGGGAAGTAAAGGATGAACATAAAGGGGCTCTCGCCGGGCGAGAGACCCAAAATAATAATATTAACAATGACAAATAATTGTTCATCGTCACGTGGCGCGAGGGGTACAAAGTGAGAAGGGTAGGCCAAGAGGTTGGGGAAAGAAGAGTTGGGGTTGACGACGCTCAGTACTGTTCCCACCGCCAGTGACCCAGACCTTGCCTACCTGACCTCAGAGGCACTCGCGGGTTGAAGAAGGCCGTCAGGGCGGTCAGTCCCAGTTTGGCCAGGAGAAGCTGATCCCCAATCCGTGTGATGTACCTCACTGGGGAGGTCTTGGCGGTAAGCGTTTCCTGGTGCTCTGTCTCGCCAATGAGATGGATGTAGTCTCGCTCGATTATCGACGGCCATTGCTCCATCGTCCCGTGAATTTTCTTCACCGCTAAGGAGTTGGCTCGATGTCGCCTCATGAGCTTTGACAAGATCGTCGAAACCCTCTTCCTCCGCATGTTGCCATTTTCGGAGGCATCAAGGAAGTCCTCCAACTCGCCAGAGGAAGGGATGGGCGAGTCTTCATCATCTTCTTCCTCTTCTTCTTCTTCGGCTTCCGCCTCCGACACCTTCGAACCTGGCAGACAGTTTGTCAAATCGGGGTAAAAGAGAAAGATGTGGTAGGTTCTTGCATACCCGAGGTATGGCGAGAGCCTTCAGCGGGTGGCTGGCGAGAAGGGTCAGGCTGCCCATCGGGACTTTTTCCAAAGATCAAGTGGAGCGGCTTGCCCCACCCAGGTCGGAACATCCTATGCTCCAAGATCTCGGTCTCGGCCAGCGGGGGGACAGAGGCACCCCCTCCCATTGGAGGCTGGGACCCCGGCACAGGTGCTGATGATTCAGCCACAACCCCTCCAGCCAGGAGGGAGGGATCGACCGCCAGATTGACAGGATCTTCGGGGAGGAAGTCCTGGGCCTCTGGTCTATGAGACTTGGGCTCCCGAGAGTAGGCGCTTTGAGAAGCTAGGTCAGCGAAAAAGGAAGACAGACAATTTAAAGCAGAAGCTAGGCCAGCGAAAGGGCAAAATACCAGAAGTGCTCGAGGGATCGGCCAGGGTAGTTAAGGGGGCATCCTTCGAGACCCGCGACGGATCCTCGTTGGGAAGCCGGACTGTCTCGATATCCGCCAGAAGGAAATCTGCGACATCTTCTAGAACTGTCCCTTGCGAAAAAGCAATGCATCAGTGCGCAACCCCATTCTTTAACAGTTCACGCCAATGGGCGAGGCGATAAGAGTACCTCCGGCAGGGAAGAAGGGTTCTCGTCGCAGTTAGGGGTCGGGGTAGGCAAGGCTTGGTTCTCCTTGAAGCGGTCTCGCATGACCGACTTAGCTTTCTTATTTTTCTTCGGGCAGGAGGGCTCATTGGATGGCCTCTTAGAGGGCGCGTCTGCTGGCCACTTGCCCATCAGCCAAGGGACAACCTTGGCGCAGTTGGCGCGAGCCCGCGCCTGGGCCGCGACAAGGCAGACCTAAAGTTCTTGCGGGAGCGGCTTTTCGGCACGATTGGCACGCATCTTCGAAGTCCTGACAGAGCTCAAGGAGTGGGCAATGACGATAGTGAAGGTCTGAGGATAGTCCCAACAGCGTATATACAGAACCACTGTGGGGGCCACAAAAAGATTCCATTCCAGGTCAACAAAGTGCTCAGCGAATATTAGGGGTTGGACGTGTCTTTCCGAGCGCAAGGCTAGCTCGCAAAGAGCGGGGATTGTGCACAACCCCATATTCGTTGGGTAGGGCCTAAATGCCCAAAGAGCCAGTTTGGGTTAGCCTTGGGCTAACCTTGGACGGAAAGCAGGTCAGAAAGGCAAATAGGTGAGAGGGTTCCCGCCCAGGGAATGCGAAAAGGCTTGCGCCCCGGGTAGGCGGAACCCCTTCGGCCCTTGGAGTTGAGTGAGGCCTACGGTAGGCGGTAAGCGAAAGCCCTTAGGTCTTTTTTGCTCCCGCCTGGGGCAGGCGGGAAGGCTATCAGACGAGAGGGTTCTCGCCCTGAGCAGGCGGAAATGCTTGCACCACGAGATAGGCTGAGAGCCTGCAGGGGTCAGCGAAAAGCCCTTTAGTTCGACGAACGCATCCCTTCAGTTCGACGAACAAGGCCCTTCAGTTCAGCAAAAAAACCTTCAGTTCAACGAACACAACCCTTCTATTCGATGAATGCGGCCCTTCAGTTCAGCAAAAATCCCTTTAGTTCAGCGAAAAGTCCTTCAGTTCGACGAATGCAGAATATGGGCGCCCTTAGGTAAAATTACCTAAATGCCCCTGGGTCTACATTTAGCTCATCAGAACAGTGGAGTTTGGTTGTTGGCAGACCAATCGGGGGTATTTTAGTAACATCAGAGCAGCATAATTATGCTTTTGGCAGACCAGATACTGAAATCATATAAATAGACCCATAGAGCTTCTTAGAAAACAAGCTTTCATAATTCCCACAATCTTCTAGTGCTTTCTGAAGCGCTCATAAGATCTTTAGGGTTAGTGGAGGGACCTTCCTACTGAGGCCTTGGCTCTGTTCTCGGGTTCCTAGCGTTTAGTCAAGGGTCTGAACTTGGGAGAAATAGGAGTCGGCTACACCCCTAATTTCGAACTCTAGTTAGGGTCAGATTTTTTGCTTCAACACAAATTGTCTGGTGGTTTGTAATAAAGAGTGATATAGTTAAATTTGTATCTGAATGTTTCACCTACAAGCGAGTTAAGGCCGATTATAGAAGGCCTGGTGGCAAGTTGACGCCCCTAGAGATTCCAAGTCTGAAGTGGGAGAGTATTTCGATGGATTTTATTACCGGTTTGCCGAGATCTCCGCGAGGACACGATTCAGTTTGGGTTATCGTTGATAGACTAACGAAGTGTGCTCACTTTGTGCCGTTCAAAATAGATTACTTCATGAAGAAGATAGCTGAGTTATATTTAGATGAAATCATCAGACTGCATGGAGTGCCGGTAAGTATTGTATCAGATCGAGACTCCAGGTTTACGTCTCGCTTTTGGAAAAGCCTTTAGGAAGGATTGGGTACCGATTTGAGGTATTCCACATCTTATCATTCGCAGACAAATGGTCAAACAAAAAGAGTAAATCAGATTATATAAGATATGATCAGATGTTATATTTTGGAACACAAAGGAGTGTGGGTCGAGCGTTTAAGATTGATGGAATTTGCTTACAACAACATCTTTCAAGAAAGTTTGCAGATGGCCCCGTTTGAGGCATTGTATGGGAGGCATTGCAGGGCTCCCTTATTTTGGTCCAAGGTTGGGGAGAGACCATTGTTAGGTTATGAAGCATTAGAAGAAATGGATGTTTCAGTAAAGCTTATTCGAGAGAAGCTTCGGATAGCTCAAGAGCATTATGAGAAGAATGTCAATCGGCGTAGGATTGATTTGGAGTTTGCTATTGGGGACATGGTATTTATTAAAGTTTCCCCAATGTCGGGTGTAAAAAGGTTTAGTAAGAACCATAAGTTGGACTCGAGGTATGTGGGACCGTTTGGAGTCATTGAGCGGATTGGTGTGTCAGCTTACAGGCTGGATTTGCCCGCAAGTTTTCCCGGTGTGCACGATGTTTTTCACGTGAGCCAATTGGAGCCTAACCTTTCTTATATGGAGGTGCTTGTTCGCGTTTTGGATACTCAAGATCGAGTGTTGCGAAGGAAGACGATACTGATGGTTAAAGTTTTGTGGCGGAACCAAGACGTGGAGAGCACGATTTGGGAGTTGGAGGAAGCTATGAGGGAGGCTCATCCTCATCTATTCTCCTAATTTTGTTTGGTATGTATTGGATAACCCCTGGTTATTTTCCTTCTGCAGTAGAATTTTTTGTGCGTAAAGTTTCAGGACAAAAGTTTCTTTTAGGGGGAGTGATTGTAACGCCCCTGATTTTTTGATGGCAGCTTTATTTTTATTATTGGCGTATTTGTGACGTCAGGACATTACATTGACGCGAGTTTGGCATGTGCTGTTGTTAGAGCGTGATTTTTCTCGGTAGGTTTTCAGTACGGCTGTGTTTTAGCTTGTTTGCAAGATTCCCTTGCGAGAATGGTCTGTTTTGGTGACTCGTTAGAGCCTTTTTAGGAATGCTTCTGTTTTTGCTTCGGGAGGTGTTTGCCCGAGTTTAGTTTGTCGGATTTTGATTTCGGCTTCGCCGTTGGATTCGTAGCATCATTATTTAGCTACGGTGTGATTTTTTGTAGAATTCCGAGTTAGTTTGGATTTTGGGTCATTTTGACGTTATTTAATTAATGATTATTAATATATTATATTATATTTATAAGTATAAATAGGAAATCAGTCAAATCGAAACCCTATTCATCTTCTATCTAAACCCTACAGCGGCCTTTTCGCGTGAGACGGACGACAGACATTCGCAAGCCTTCGGCCAACGGTGGTGTGTGCTCCGATGGTCGTTTTCGGTGAAGGAGCAGGGATTCGGAAAGCTCTCGGCGAGGGCTACTCAATCGTGGTAAGTTTTCCCCGTTTCTCCGATTTTTGTGAGTTAGGGTTTGAGGTTTTGACTCTTTTTACCCTCCAAAAGTTACAGGAAACGTTGTTAGGGCCTTTTTACGACCGATCCTTGTCGCGGTGCGGGCGGGCGGCGTTTTTCCGAAGCTTCGAGGCACGCAAGTGGAATTTCTCCCCTTGTATGTCCCTTTTTATCTTATTTTCTCCCTCTCTTCCTCCTCCCTTAGAGAATAGGAGTAGTGTAGGTAAATCATGAAAAGAACCCCCTAGGTTAGGGCAAGATTTTGGCCAAAACCATGGGAGCTAGGTTTAGAGGACAAGAGAGTTTCAGAGAGTATCGTTGTCAGAATTGTCGAGTATAGGGTAGTAACTCGTAGAATTTCCATTTAGACCATTTCAATGAGATTAGGTGAGTCAATTTGTCGGGTTACCTTAAGTAGACTTCGACATATATCAACAATCAGGAATCGTCGGGATGGGTAAGTTAAATTCGTCGAATATCATAGGTCGATTCGTCGAGTATAATAGTGATTCATCGAATATCATAGGTCAATTCCCCGAGTATAGTAGTGATTCGTCGAATATCATAGGTCAATTTGTCGAGTATAGTAGTGATTCGTCAAGTATCATCAATCGTCGAATGTTGAAGAGTTGCCAAGGAAAATTCGGCGTGTATCAGAGGAATTCGTCGAGTATCGTTAGTTCATTTCCGCTGAGTAATGTAGAATTCGTCAAGTATTATATCAATTCATCGGGTATATTCGCTGAATTGACCGAGACTTAGAATTTGTTTGTCGTTTTTGTCTGATTCGTCGAGTTTGGTCCTTAAGGGTATGTTTTGGACATTTTGTCCCGTTTGTCGTGGCAGGTGTTTAGACTTGTGTATATGGGTTTTGCTGGGTTTTAATGTTATGTTTTAACGGCTAGATCAGCAGTGGATAGAGGACCGCCAATTGGACGTCGTTTTGTGAATCATTGCACGTGGTAGTTTGTTTTGGGTCTCTGTTTGCAGGCTGTTTTAGGTGTGTTGGACCTTGTGGCCGCCACCGTGGTGCCTCTGAGACAATTAGGTCTGGTAGTTATGCATTGGAAATTTTGGTCGCCGACTCAGTTCCGTGGTTTTACCAGTATTAATGATTCACATGTTTAGGACTGTGTAATCCTTTTTTCCTTCTATAGTTTGGCATTTATTTGGTTGTTGACTTCTGCAGGTTTAAGCGAAGCATAATAACTTTTCGTACTTGGTGCACTTTTCTTACTTTATTGATGAGTAATTTCTCACTTTTTTCTCTTGTTGATTTATTAGCTGAGGTTGTCAGCATTTCTAATACTAGGGTTTGGTAACTCCCTTTACGTGTTTACTTGATTTCTATCTAATTGATTTCTTTGCCACTTGTACTTTCTTGCTGAGTTTTTTTTTCTTTGAATGCCTCGGGTTTAGGGCAGTAGCCGGTTGAGCGGCTAGGTTTGGGAGTTTACTAGTGGACTGCTTTGTTGCAGAGGTTTTCCTCACCCTAGTGAGGTAGTTTTCGGTTATTTTCTTGTTAGTACAGTCATACATACTTTCCAGTGGGTTCATATCAGGTTGTTGACGCCCACTGGTGGTTTTATTTTGGGATGCTAAGTATTTTGCTAAGCTGTTTGTTTGCCTATTTTTGTGGTTGTTTCTACTTGCTCTCTGGGGATGTTTTATGCTAGGTTGCATGTTAGGTATTTTAACTTATAAAATCATTACTACTAGTCTTTCTTGTTGAATCTAGTGGCCAACCTTAGAGGGGGGTGAATAAGGTTTTATGCGTTAATTGAAAATTCAACTTATTTATGTCCAGAAAAACTAGCTCTGGTAGCTACAGAGGGGCGTTAGGTTGCTAACGCGCGGCGATAGATTACAGACCTCGTTTTCCTGGGCAAATTCCTCTTTGGAGATTTATACACACTTGATAGAATCACAGGATAATGATCACAACATTACAAGCATAGGAAGCAAACATGAATCATTATTTATACAGATTAGATAACCAAAAAGTTTTAACTCTTACAAGAGTTTGATCTCCATGACGCCGGAGGTCGGAGGCGGTGAATCTACAAACACTTTTGGTTTTCTATACCGACCCACTCCACGGACTGGTTGGCTCTCTCCCTTTCCCTCCAGGAAAAGTCTTCGAGCCCACTCTTCACCTCCACACAAGGAAGGATCTTAGAGCCCACTCTTCACCTCCACACAAAGAAGGGTCTTAGAGCCCACTCTTCACCTCCACATATGGAAGGGTCTTAGATCCCTGCTAGATCCTCCAATCTAGACGTCCCAAATCCCGGGATGATTTACCGCGAAATCCAGCCCAAATTCCGACGACCCTCGCCGGTCGATTTTCCACACCGAAAACTTAACAGAAAATAGAAAAAGAGTACAAAAGATAAAAGTGTAGACGATCTAAAATACAGTTCTCCCTCTTGATAACTTCTTCGTTGAGCGATCTACGGTCGGTTCTTGAGATCTTCATTTTCTAGTACCAGGTCGATTCTTTGTAGTCAATGAAGATCATGGATCGCTGGAGTTCCTCGTTCATGAATGGGAGGGAAACGACTTCCTTCTTCTTTGACGAAGACAAGTAGAAACGGGCGTGTAACGCCCCTATCCGTCACATAGCATATAGCAGTAGGTCCGGCCGGGGCCCGATGCCATATACCATGGACAGACTGGTTGGTTACTTATTGAGACCATTCAACCAATCAAACATCCTACACAACACCTAGCGGAAGCAATTATTAAGTTGCAAGAGAAGTAAGAGCCCAGCCACAGAGCATGAATGTTCACTACAAACCCAGGAATGTATACATACACAAAAGAGAAATGGCCTTAAGGCCTTACACTGTTCACTTAACAGAAGTAATGTTTTTATACTTCGGCTCGCAGGCCGGCCACATGTGAATACAATAAAAACACTCAAAATTTGGCCTTCGAGGACCGGCGCAGCAACATGGGCTTTAGCCCGCTATTTTCCGCTCGGCTCCGCAGCACCTGCAAGCAACAAACCACCGCCCGGTGGCAAACAATAGCAACGGTCAACAATGCTGACCAAATTATAATGATCCCGCCCCCACTTTCGGGGCGGCGATGCTCTTTCCCTGCACTTTATTAGTATAGGCAATTATATAAAGTATTTGCACTTCACCACAGGCGTAGGCTCGCACGGCCACACACCCCGTGCACTCAGGGCACATTCTCGGCGAACCGGCCAACGTCACGTCAATTCAAGCCATAGACGTTCCCAATCCACCACCGCCTCTTGGACGGCCAACCATATGAGCATTTTGCCTTCTTGGCCTTGGTCACGACAATTTAAGCCATAGACCGCCGAAGACCCTCATCCATGCCAACGGTCCTACCGAACGACATAGACCGGGTACGGTTCCGCCTGACCCGTGCTCATACCACAACGACAATTTAAGCCATATGCGCAGGTCAAGACTCGCCGAGTCCCGTTTCCACCACAATAATCACATAACCCAGTTATGTCTGCGTTGGCTCCCCGGCCACCGTGTTGGCAAAACTCGCTTTTGCCCAGTTTTCCGGGTGCACCTTAGAGATAATCTCTAAGACTCCCTGATGCAATCTACCACGTAGAAAACCCGAAAACACCCAAACATCCGGAGTCTTGCCCGGTTCAAATGCAATTCAACATCACTGATCCGGACCAACATGTCAGAATAGGCTTCACACACAATGTCTATGTCCGTTTACGCATACGGACTCTACACAAGGGGGACTTCACATATCTACCCCAAGGAACGCTCCAACTCTTCGCTCACTTGCGAGAGAGTGCTTCCTATGCAAAGGAAAAGAGGGCTTCACATGCCCAAGGATGAGAAATCGTTACCCTTGCGTTCTTCCGCGGCGCCATCGAAAACTATGCGGTTGGAAAGCACCGCAACGACGTCACCTCCGCGGATCTGGACTCGGATCGCGATTCGGAGCACCGAAGCTCCTCCGGCGGCCGGATCTTGGGCTCCTCCTTCCTCCTTGCTCTCCCTTCTCTCTAAACTCTTAGAGAGAGAATGGCCAAAGGAAATAAGGAATTCCAACCCTAAATCCCGGCTAAAACCACCCAGGAGCAGCCCCCCACCGTCAGATCCAAAGCCAAGGAAACGAACGGCCAGGATTAGAACTGAACATCATAAAAACTGGGCCGAACACGGGTTGACACACGGCCGTGTGCCTGGCCGTGTAGCTCATTCGCCGTCTCGACCAAAATTGAAAACCAGCACACGGCATTTGACACGGCCTCCGACATGCCCGTGTCACCTATGACACGCCCGTGTCGGGACCCGTGTCACGCCCCCCGTGTGCAACACTCGCAGTCAGAGAGGTACACGGCTTTGTGACACGGCATCAGACACGCCCGTGTCAAATTAGACACGCCCGTGTTCGTGCCCGTGTCACGGTCCGTGTACCCCACTGTACAACACAGGTGTGACACGGCCTGGGACACGCCCGTGTCCTAGGTCGTGTTCCTCCACTCGACTATCGTCGAGTGCCAGAACGTCAACCACACGGCCAGCTCGACGCTCCGAGCTCGACACGCCCTGGGACACGCCCGTGTCCCAGGCCGTGTGCCCCCTTTCAAAAACCTTATTTGGCCAAAAACGATCCCCGACGCTCCTACAACAATTTGGGGTGTTACAACTCTCCCCCCCTTAAAGAATTTCGCCCACGAAATTAATAAAGGACAATAGGAACTTAACTTAAAACAGTACCTGAGCGGAACAATTCCGGGTACTCCTCCAGCATAGTCTGCTCCCGTTCCCAAGAGAGCTCCTCACGCCCGCAATTATCCCACCGGACCTTAACCATCCGGATTTCCTTGTTACGAAGCCTCTTGACCTCAACATCTTCAATACGAATGGGCTTGACCCTAGTTGTCATCCCTTCGTCCACTGGCACTTGATCAACCACGATCACCTGCGAAGGCTCTTGCACCGCCTTCCGCAACACAGAAATGTGGAACACATCGTGTAATCCACTTAATTCCTCCGATAGCCTCAAACGGTATGCCGCTTCGCCGACTCGCTCCAGAACCTCAAAAGGTCCAAGGTATCTTGGGCTCAGCTTCTTCAAGCGTCTTACCCGCGAAACCCCCTTGAACGGCTTCACTTTCAAATATACCCAATCGCCTACCGCGAACTCCACGTTCCGGTGCTTGGCATTGTAATATTTCGCTTGCTGGTCCTGAGCGATCAACAAGCGCTCCCGAATGATCCGCACTAACGAGGTAGCACTCTCCACCTCCTACTTCTTGTACAACCTTGCCTCACCCGTTTCAAGCCACAATAACGGCGTGCAACACTTCCTACCATACAGGGCCTCGAAGGGCGCCATTTGTATACTCGCTTGGTAGCTGTTGTTGTACGCGAACTCCACCAAGTACAGGTGGACCTCCCAATGCTTCCCAAAGTCTAGAACGCACATGCGGAGCATGTCCTCCATCGTTCTATTGACTCTCTCGGTCTGACCATCCGTCTGCGGATGGAAGGCTGTGCTGAACTTTAACTTTGTTCTCAGCATCTGCTGCACCAACCTCCAATCATTTGACGTGAACCGCCCATCGCGATCACTCACAATGCTACGGGGCACACCATGCAGCCTAACAATATTGTCCACGTAAAGCTTCGCCAACTTCTCCACCGAGTCATCCTTCCTATACGGAATGAAATGCGACACCTTAGTTAGCCGATCTACGATCACCCAGATGGCGTCATTCCCCTTCTGCGACCTTGGCAACCCATGCACAAAGTCCATAGATATGTCGTCGAATTTCCACTTCGGTATAAGCAAGGACTTCAGAAATCCTCCCGGCTTTTGGCACTCCGCCTTCACCAAGGCGCACGTTTGGCATTTAGCCACGTACAACGCCACATCTTTCTTGAGCCCCGGCCACCAAAACAACTTTTTGAGATCACGATACATCTTTGTACTCCCTGGGTGGATTGAGTACTTGGTATGATGAGCCACGTACATCAACTCCGCCCGGAGGTTACCCCCACTTGGGACGCACAACCGATGATCCTTCCTTAATAAACCATCTTCTACCGAGAACTGGGAATTTGACCCATCCAGAGCGGTCTCCATAAACTCCTTCATGGAGTCATCTAACTCCAATGCCTGCTGAACCCAGTCAGCCAGGTCATACTACACCTCTGTCCAGTTTAACACTGCTTTGGCGCTCGTCTGCTTGTCAACGCAACAGATCTCAAGCCCCTCCAACTCCCGTACTAGTCGCTCATCATGCACCGACAACCAGTTGGCTTGGGCGGGAGCCTTGTGGCTCAGCGCATCCGCAACTGCGTTGCCCTTCCCGGGTACATAATGTATTTTGAAAGTGTAGTCCCCAAGGAACTCCATCCACCTCCTCTGCCTCATGTTCAGGTCCTTTTGATCCAACAAGTATTTTAGGCTCTTGTGATTGGTGTATATATCGACCCTTACGCCGTATAGGTAGTGCCTCCACAACTTAAGTGCAAATATCACGGCCGCCAACTCCAAGTCGTGCATCGGATAATTTCTTTCATGCACCTTTAACTGACGCGATCCATACGCTATCACGCTCCCATGCTGCAACAACACGCAGCCCAAACCACTACCCGAAGCGTCGCTATACACTTCGAAGCCCTCGGTTCCACTCGGCGAACTGAGCACTGGCGTCGTGGTCAACCGTCTCTTCAGCTCCTAAAAAGCTTGCACGCACTCCTGCATCCACAAGAATCTCTAATCTTTCCTCGTCAACTTCGTGAGAGGTAGCGCTATCCGCGAGAAGTTCTCTACGAAGCGCCTGTAATATCCGGCCAACCCGAGAAAACTACGGACTTCCGCGACAAATGACAACGCAGGCCACTCCCGTATCGCAACAATCTTCGCCGGATCCACCGCTATACCTTCTCCACTAATAATGTGGCCAAGGAACGCTACCGAGGGTAGCCAGAACTCGCACTTGGAAAATTTCGCATAAAGCTCATTCTTCCTCAGGGTCTCCAACACCAGGTGCAAGTGCTTGAAGTGGTCTTCCTCGCACTACGAGTACACTAGAATATCATCAATAAAGACGATTACAAAGCAGTCCAGGTAATCTCTGAATGTCCTGTTCATCAGATCCATAAATACCGATGGCGCATTCGTCAGTCCAAACGGCATGACCGTGAACTCGAAATGCCCATACCTCGTACTGAACGCCGTCTTCGGGATATCACACTCCCTGATCCTCAGCTGATAGTACCCCGACTTCAAGTCCAACTTGGAATATACCGACGATCCGACTAACTGATCAAAGAGATCATCAATCCTCGGGATCGGGTACTTGTTCTTCTCCGTCAGCTTGTTCAATTCTCTGTAGTCGATACACAGCCGCATACTCCCGTCCTTCTTCTTAACGAAGAGGACTAGTGCGCTCCAAGGAGACGAGCTTGGACGCACATAACCTTGCTCCTCCAGCTGAACCTTCAACTCCGCCATCTCCTTTGGCGCCAACCTATAAGGAGCACGTGACACGGGTTTGGCACCCGGCACGAGCTCGATCGTGAAATCAATCTCTCGCTGCGGTGGGGCTCCAGGAAGGCTATCCGGGAACACATCTGGGTACTCGCATACCACGGGGATCTCATCCAAAGTGGACTTCGGCTCTGCGGCCTCCACTAATGCGAAGAACAGCTCTGCACCAGCACGAACCGCCTTTACCACCTGAAGAGCAGACATCAGTGTCTTGCTCGACCCCTTAAGCCCCTCGAATGTATTCTCTCGCCCTACACCCAGCTTGACCTCCTTTCGGTCGCAGTCGATCCAAGCCTTCTGCTCTGACAGCCAATCCATTCCAAAGATAACGTCGAACTCTACTAGCGGCAATAATGACGCTAGCAAGTCGAACTCTTGGCTCCCTATGTGGACCTTTACGGCGCACACTCTGTCCGCACGCATCGAGCACCCATTCGGTATCAACACATCTAACTTGTCCTTCGCCATCGAAGAAGGGACTCCGATGCGCGATATAAAATGTTCGGACAAGAAGGAATGCGAAGCACCTGTGTCGAACAGTGCTCGTGCCGGACTATCGCTAATCACCACAAAGCCTAAGCAAAAGACATTAGCCTAACAAGCAATAGGTAATAGTATTTTAAAGTCAACTTGCTATAAATTAACTCATACCTGTCACCACATCTGCTTGCTTGATGGCCTCCTGCTGGCCCAAGTTATAGACTCTAGGCTGAGTCGGAGCATAGTGGGACGCGGTCGACTCCACCGCTTTACCCTTCTCCTCGTAGGTAGCTCCTTGTTTCCTTTCGGACTTTGAGCGTCCACTCCAGCAGTCACGGGCAAAGTTCCCCGTCTTTCCACACGTGAAACAAGCGCCCGGGGTTCGATTGGTAGTTGCCCCCGAGGCACCTGAAGAAGGAGCTGGACCCGACGTCCTAGCCTTCTTGGAGAATCTACGGTAGCCTGACTTCGATGTAGTCGGCGCCTTAAAATCCGATTTCTTGCCACCGGATTCCCTCTCCTTCTTCGCTTGCACGCTCCTCATGTCCTTCTCCAAGGACCGGGCCGAACTGACCAGGGTCATGAAACCCTGCGCCTTGGGCCCCGACAATAGCAACCTTAGATCATCCCTTAGCCCTTCGTAGAAGCGGCTCGTCTTGCGCTCCTCGTCTGCGAAGGTAGCGCCGGCATATCTCCCCAACCGAGTAAACTCGTGGAGGTACTCGTCAACAGTGTTATCCCCTTGCACCAACTTCTGAAATTCGCTTTCTAGCGCGATCCTCTGCGCCGAGGGGAGGTATCGAGCCATGAACAGTCTCGCAAACTCCTCCATCGGAACTTCGGCCAACGGCCTTCCCCTCAACTGATGTAGCTCTAGGCCTTCCCACCATAGTCTTGCGTCCCCATCCAAAAGGAACGTCGCTATAGTGGTCTTCTGCCACTCTTCCGTTTCCGTCGCAGTCATCACCCTGTTGACCCTTGAGAGCCAATCCTCTGCTTGGGTCGGGGTTTCTGCCCCCGTGAATATCGGTGGATGAAAGCCCATCACATGCTTCAGTTGTCTTTCAGTTGCTCTCCGAGGAAACTCTGTCTCCACCACTACTTGCTCAACCCTCCTTTGCTCTGTCGTCTGAAGCGGTACTTGCTCTACAGCAGGAGCAGGTTGCTGCACCTGCCTTGCAGGCTACACATTGATCATTGCCATGACCGCTTCTGCCACCAAACTAATGGTCTCGGCAGACAAAGGTGTTGCAGGCGCATCGCTTGGCGCACTGCTCGCCTCAGAACCTGGCCGTTCAGACGGCCCAGCACCACTTCTGGTCACCTATAATCGTGCAAAACACCGATAAGCGACCAAACACTAATGCAAACAGCAATTATAGGAACACGCAGGTTCCTCAAACATGTGTATTTTCATTCCTAAGTGGACATTCATGGGTTCTTTACATGTTATAACGATGACGCACACACATATGCTCACCACCCCTTAAAGTGAATTCGCCCACGAATTCATTTAAGCCTGACCGAAACCAGAAGTCTGATACCAATTTGTAACGCCCCTATCCGTCACATAGCATATAACAGTAGGTCCGGCCGGGGCCCGACGCCATATACCACGGACAGACCGGTTGGTTACTTATTGAGACCATTCAACCAATCAAACGTCCTACACAACACCTAGCGGAAGCAATTATTAAGTTGCAAGAGAAGTAAGAGCCCAGCCACAGAGCATGAATGTCCACTACAAACCCAGGAATGTATACATACACAAAAGATAAATGGCCTTAAGGCCTTACACTGTTCACTTAACAGAAGTAATGTTTTCATACTTCGGCTCGCAGGCCGGCCTCACGTGAATACAATAAAAACACTCAAAATTTGGCCTTCGAGGACCGGCGCAGCAACATGGGCTTTAGCCCGCTATTTTCCGCTCGGCTCCGCAGCACCTGCAAGCAACAAACCACCGCCCGGTGGCAAATAATAGCAACGGTCAGCAATGCTGACCAAATTATAACGATCCCGCCCCCACTTTTGGGGCGGCGATGCTCTTTCCCTGCACTTTATTAGTATATGCAATTATATAAAGTATTTGCACTTCACCACAGGCGTAGGCTCGCACGGCCACACACCCCGTGCACTCAGGGCACATTCTCGGCGAACCGGCCAACGTCACGTCAATTCAAGCCATAGACGTTCCCGATCCACCATCGCCTCTTGGACGGCCAACCATATGAGCATTTTGCCTTCTTGGCCTTGGTCACGACAATTTAAGTCATAGATCGCCGAAGACCCTCATCCATGCCAACGGTCCTACCGAACGACATAGACCGGGTACGGTTCCGCCTGACCCGTGCTCATACCGCAACGACAATTTAAGCCATATGTGCAGGTCAAGACTCGCCGAGTCCCGTTTCCGCCACAATAATCACATAACCCAGTTATGTCCACGTTGGCTCCCCGGCCACCGTGTTGGCAAAACTCGCTTTTGCCCAGTTTTCCGGGTGCACCTTAGAGATAATCTCTAAGACTCCCTGATGCAATCTACCACGTAGAAAACCCGAAAACACCCAAACATCCAGAGTCTTGCCCGGTTCAAATGCAATGCAACATCACCGATCCGGACCAACATGTCCGAATAGGCTTCACACACAATGCCTATGTCCGTTTACGCATACGGACTCTACACAAGGGGGACTTCACATATCTACCCCAAGGAACGCTCCAACTCTTCGCTCACTTGTGAGAGAGGGCTTCCTAAGCAAAGGAAAAGAGGGCTTCACATGCCCAAGGATGAGAAATCATTACCCTTGCGTTCTTCCGCGGCGCCATCGAAAACTATGCGGTTGGAAAGCACCGCAATGGCGTCACCTCCGCGGATCTGGACTCGGACCGCGATTCGGAGCACCGAAGCTCCTCCGGCGGCCGGATCTTGGGCTCCTCCTTCCTCCTTGCTCTCCCTTCTCTCTAAACTCTTAGAGAGAGAATGTCCAAAGGAAATAAGGATTTCCAACCCTAAATCCCGGCTAAAACCACCCAGGAGCAGCCCCCCACCGTCAGATCCAAAGCCAAGGAAACGAACGGCCAGGATTAGAACTGAACATCATAAAAACTGGGCCGAACACGGGTTGACACACGGCCGTGTGCCTGGCCGTGTAGCTCATTCGCCGTCTCGACCAAAATTGAAAACCAGCACACGGCATTTGACACGGCCTCCGACACGCCCGTGTCACCTGTGACACGCCCGTGTCGGGACCCGTGTCACGCCCCCCGTATGCAACACTCGCAGTCAGAGAGGTACACGGCTTTGTGACATGGCATTAGACACGCCCGTGTCAAATTAGACACGCCCGTGTTCGTGCCCGTGTCACGGCCCGTGTACCCCACTGTACAACACAGGTGTGACACGGCCTGGGACACGCCCGTGTCCTAGGCCGTGTTCCTCCACTCGACTATCGTCGAGCGCCAGAACGTCGACCACACGGCCAGCTCGACGGTCCGAGCTCGACACGCCCTGGGACACGCCCGTGTCCCAGGCCGTGTGCCCCCTTTCAAAAACCTGATTTGGCCAAAAACGATCCCCGACGCTCCTACAACAATTTGGGGTGTTACAGGGCGCAAGGAGGCGGCCGAACTCTGGAGTTCTAAAAACCCTTCGTCAATATTCATCTTCGATACAGACTGCAGGAAATGCAGCGACTTTATATGTCTTTGAGTAAATACGCTACCGCCGGCGGTAAGGCTATCACCCGGCGATAGTATGGCGCGTAACGTCTGCCAGCTGTCTTCCAAATCTGGAAGTTATTTATTCGAAAAGATATTTTGTCGTTTTATATCAACTAGCGTCGCGCGGTACAGCTCCTGCCGCGCGGTAACAGAGGATATGACGTTTCGAAATAGGCAGCAGACGGTTTGAAAAGACTAGCGCCGCGCGGTAGGGCTAGTGCCGAAATCTTACAGAGCGCTAGGAGCAAATAAATCATTTTGTTAGCGCCTGCGATAGGACACACGCCGAGCGGTAGCTGAGAGCTTGACGATTCTTTGCTCAACATTTGTCGAAGGGCTAGCGCGGCGCGGTAGAGCTAGCGCCGATTTCATCCAGAGCGCTAGGGCGAAATAAATCATTAAGTTATCGTCTGCGGTAAGACAGTCGCATGGCGGTACCCTGAGCTCGACGTTTCTGCTCTCAATATGCGTAAAATACCTAGCGCGGCGCGGTAGAGCTAGCGCCGAAACCATCCCGAGCGCTAGGCCGAAATAATGTGTTCTGCTAGCGTCGGCGTTAAGACTAACGCCTGGTGGCAGTATCCATATGAGCCTTTTATTTTGCTTGCACCTGACAACCTGCACACTCTATCAACATACAACATGATCAAATACAACCTGGGAGTTGATATTCTCAAACACAGGGAATGTGAAACAACGGTTCCAACATTTCTTACATGCCATTTTTCTAAAACTAAGTTACTATTTTCTAGCTAACATAAAGACTATTTCTGTACTTATAATAAATCTAGAGTATTGCATGCTATGAGTTGTCCTCCGGGGATGTTTATACTCATGTAGGATGTTAAATCAATCTAATCAAAGTATTTCCGCAACATATAACTATATTTTTACTATTGGACTAGTTGATCTACCATGCCGAGGGATACAACCATCTGAACTTAAACTGGTTTTCCTCTTATTAACTTATGAATTTCATGTTGGGTTTTTACGGGTTGGCACAACAATTGTGCGAGCAGTGGAATATAATAATAGTAAAACCCAAAAACAGTTGTGGAACTTGCAATGATCATGAATCAAGAAGTGAAGTGCAATAAAATGAATATACCTCAGCGGGATTGAGTCAATACTCAACCAAGGTGCTCTGATTGGGACGATTCCAATGAACGGCAACAACCGGGAGTTCCGAGCATAGAATTGTGTCCACGCCTCTAGGAGAATGCACACAAACTCGGAGAACCCTAGGTACTTGTCACACAAGTCCTAGATCAGAAAAAGCTTGCCCTCAATGTCTCCTCGGATTGCTAGATCCGTACAAGGAGATACGGCGACAATCCACCCGGTGCCTTGGAAACTCTTTCCGTCGGTGGGAAGAATGAACAAACAGCCGGCAGTAACAAGCTGGGCCCTGGAGACAGGCGGCGACGGCTAGGCAAGCGGCGACGATGGCGATGGAACGGCTAGGTCACGGGCGGAACTTTTCCGTCGAGCGAGAGAGTAGCCGTCACGGGATTTTTGGGAATCTAGGTTTGTATGAACAGTCGAACTGTTCGCATATCTTCGGTTCAAACAATAAAACTTATTTATACTATGAACTGAACCAAGGGGACCAAAACCTGAAAACCCGGCCGAACCAGGGACTTAGTGTTGGGTACATTGGGAAATGTGTACCTGATTTGGAGTAGCCTCACTTAGCTCAATGATATACATTAAGGTGTATTTGATGTTGTTTTGAGTTTATACGTGCAGGTTAAGTATTTGCTAAAATGCAAGAAAATTTTCTAAGTCCATGTGTCGACACTTGGGAAGGCTGTGTCGACACTTGGGAAGGCTGTGTCGACACCTGGAAGCAACTGAGTCGACACACAGAAATTCATTGTCGACATCAACTGTGTCGACACCGGGAGGCTGAGTCGACACACAGAAATTCATTGTCGACATCAACTGTGTCGACACCGGGAGGCTGTGTCAACACACAGAATACATTGTCGACATCAACTGTGTCGACACCGGGAGGCAGTGTAGACACAAAGTTCTTTGTAGACATCAACTGTGTCGACACCTAGAGGCAGTGTCGACACACAGTATACTTATACTACATCAACTGTGTCGACACACAGGACTTGTGTCGACACACTGCAGAGTTTCAACATTGCTGTTTACTGTGAAGTGAAGAAGTGTTTGTGTCGACACAAATAATCAGTGTCGACACATTCTCAAGATGTAGTGTCAAGAAGCTGTGTCGACATCAAGGCAGCTATATTGACATCGCCAAAGGCTGTGTCGACACTTAAGTCACTTGTGTCGACACATATTGACAGATGGTCTCTACACTTTATGACAGTCAGTCTCGACGCTTTGCTGACAGAGACAAAGGCTCAAGATCTGTTTGATGACTTGACAGCTGTGAGTTACAACAGGTTTACTGAAGTTGTCAGACTTGTCAGAAGTTAGTTAGAAACCGGATCAGCCGGTTACCATGGATGATGTCTATAAATAGATGGATTCAGAAGAAGAAAATTAATCATTATTGACACAACTAACACAACTATTGTGAGATTGATCTCTCATCAAGAAAGTATAAGTCACAAAGAAGAAGATCTTCGTGAGAAGATCTGAGAAGATGTTATGAAGTAGTTTTCTATTCAGATTTTGTCCAAGTTGAATTCAATCAAGAATTCAGAAGTATCTTCAAGAGGTTTGGATAGAGAGAGATCCAACTATTTGAAGTCGAGAAGGAGACAATCACAGCTCTCACAAGTAGCAGATTCTGAACTAATCTATCAAGAAGATTCAGATATATTTCTGGAGTCTAAGAAGGAAGCTGCCAGTCAGTTATATTCAAAGGAAATCAACCCAACTAAGTTCAGATTCAAGAAGTTTTGAAGAAAGCTAAGATCAAGTTGATTTCAGCCATCAGCCTCTTCAAGAAGCTGATCAAGAAAGTTCTTATCCCTTCTCTCTCAACAGGGGTAAGAATTTATAAAATTCCTTATCAAATTCTGTAGGATCTATTCATAGATCTGAGTTGTAAGCCTGATTTATAAAGGCTGAGTGTAGGAGATTTGTTTTCTGAGTGGTAGGGCTGTTTATGCCTGAGTTGTAGGAGAAGGTATTCTCTGAGTTGTAGGCCTTGTGGCAAGGCTGAGGTAGGGCTTGTTAGCCTGAGTTGTAGGAATGTGGAAACATTCTGAGTTATAGGAATCCTTCTGGATTCTGAGCTGTAGGATCTGAGGATCTGAGATAAAGGAAGAAGTTAGACGGAATCTAGCATACTGCTAGATAGGTGAAGGGGGAAAGTGGATGTACCCAGACCTTGGGGAACCACTATAAATCTGTGTGCAATCTGTGATGTGTGTATGATTGTGATTGTTGTGTTGTGTTAGCTGTAGAAATATCTGATTTACTCAAAGAACTGTAGTTATTTTCTGTCTTAAGTTAAATCAAGGAAAGTACCTATTCACCCCCCCCCTCTAGGTGTTTAGGTAGTCTTGAAAGTAAAACTATCAAGTGGTATCAGAGCGAGGTTACTTAAATAAGGACTTAACAGTCTGAGTTAGATCCCTAAGGCAGAATCAAGAATCAAGAAAATGGGTTCTGGAGAGAATCACAAGGAACTAGGGTCAATGAAATTACCCATCTGCAGGAAAGAGATTTTTGGAATCTGGAAAGAAAGGGTTAGGTTGTTTATGGAGGCCTCTGACCCAAGGATATATATCACAGTAAAAGAAGGTTCATATATTGCAATGAATGTGTCTGCTCTAGATGCAAATCAAAGAACTCCTAAAGATTTTTCTAAAATGACTAAGGATGAGATTATACTGGCAACTATGGATAAAAGAGCTCAGAATATCATAGTGAGTGTCATAGATTATTCTACTTTTCAAAATTTGATTCACTGCAAAACCTCCAAGGAAATGTGGGACACTTTGATTATCTACATGGAGGGTTCTGAAGAAGTTAGACAAGACAGAAAGTCTATGCTCAACCAAGAATATGAGAGTTTCAGACAAGGGAAGTCTGATAGTATATCTGAATGCTACAAGAAATTCTACAGGATAGTGAATGAATTGATGTCCTATGGAAGGGTCTTCAGTACATATGAGCTGAATGACAAATTCCTAAGATCCTTGACAAAGGATTGTGATACCAAGATTTGTGACATTAAAGAAGTGGCCAAACTAGCAGACATTTCTCCTCCAACCTTATTTAGAAAGTTGATATCATATGAAATGCAGCTAATGGCTAGGAAGGAGGAAGAAAGAAATACTAAAGGAGAGCATAGAGAAAAGTCAGTGGCCTTTAAGGTTGAAGCCACTAGAAAGAGTAAGAGGATGTCTCCATCACCTCCTAAGGAAGTTGCTGAAGTTATCTCAGAGAATTCAGACAATCAGAACTCAGATAGCAGTGATTCAGATGCAGATTTTGCTGCCTTTACAAGGCAGTTTCAGAGGTTCTTGAAGAAGAAGCAGTGGAAGTCAAGGCCCTCCACATCACAGCCAGTTGATGACTACTATCAAAAGAGAAAATCATCAAGAAAGGAAAGGAGCAGGTCTAAGCCCAGCAAAGCTACAACATCAAAAATTGTTTGCTATTGCTGCAATAAGCCTGGACATGTGGTGGCAGAATGTCCAGAAAAGAGGAAGGAGTCAGCAGACAGAAAGAAGACTCAACAAAAGGGCAAGAAGGAGAAATCCTTTGTTGTTAAGAAGGAGAAGAGTCTTACAGATCAATCCTCCTCAGAGTCAGAATCTGAAGTTGAAGCATACATTAGACTGTAAGCATCTAGTGAAGAAGATGAGTTTATGCAATTGTTGAACTCCATCTATGAACAAGAAGACCATCGGTGCATGGGACTGACGGCTAAATCAGAAGACAACAAGTGCCAGGATCAGCCTGGTCCCAGTAAGGTACAAAGTAATTCTAGAATTTCTGATTATAGTACTGGTTTAGAGTCAGATTCATCTTCATCAAGTGATGAGGATGGATCTGAATCTGAAGGTGATATTCATCAGTGGATAGATGAATATGGGGACTTATTGCAGGCTCTTAAGAAAAGCAAAAACTTGGCCAAAACTCAGGCTCAGGA
Source organism: Platanthera zijinensis (assembly GCA_039513925.1). NCBI lineage: Eukaryota > Viridiplantae > Streptophyta > Magnoliopsida > Asparagales > Orchidaceae > Platanthera > Platanthera zijinensis. Next base: position 8,986,058 of record CM077092.1, read on the forward strand.
GATTGTAAACCTTAAGATGGTTGTATCTGGTTTAAAGAAAGAATTGGATCAAAAAATTAATGAGGTTGCCAAACTGAAAATAATAACTGTTGTTCAGATGGGGACAATCACATACAAAACTGATCTAATTAAAAGTCTGGAGGCCAGACTTAAAGTAGAGAAAGATTTAGTGGCTAGTTACTCTAAGCCAAAATCAGTCTTACCTTTAATAGATGAGTTTGTGGCTCAAAAGGGTAAGGTAGGTTTAGGCTTTAAAGGTAACACCAGGGTTGCCCAATTCAAGAGAAAAGACAAAGCTCCAGTCTAGCCACTAAACCTTAAAGTCCCTGTTATGTTTAGAAAGGTACAAGTGCCTTCTAACAAATATGATCTTGAAAATATTCATGGTCATAATAAGACTGATGTTCTGAATAACAAGGGTGTTAATGCTAATAAGTCAGCCCATGTCAATAAACCCCATGTTCCAAGGAATACAATGGGTGTAGCTACAGCAGCACCAGCACAAAACAAAAAAATTTCTGCCAAAAATATATCTAGACCTAGATACAACAAGTATAAATGCTGGTGTTGTGGCAAGACATGCCATTTTGCCTTAGACTGCTGGCATAACATAAGTGTCAGGAAGAACAACAGTAAACCAGTTAGAAGAGCTGCTGGTAGTTTTGATATGAATGGTGCTAACTTGAACCAAGGACCCAAGACTTACTTGGGTTCTAAGGGAAAGTAATTATGTATTGCAGGAAAGTCCAAGTTGTCATGCCCCTATATGGTACTTGGACAGTGGATGTTCCAGGCACATGACTGGAACAAAGGGGCTGCTGAAGAAGTACACACCTATCAAGGATGGGCCTAAAGTAATCTTTGGTGGATCTGAAAAAGGAATCATCAAAGGATTTGGTAACATTTCTTCAAACCAAATTACCATCACTCAAGTGGCTTATGTAAAAGGTTTAAAACACAACCTGATAAGCATAAGTCAGCTGAGTGATCTAGGATATGACATTTCATTTGTTAAGAATGGATGTCATATCAAAAGTTCAAATGATCAAAATGTCATATTGATTGGGTATAGAAAAAGAAATGTTTATTGTCTTGACTTTGTGTGTGAGAACAAGGTTTCTCCTATTTGTCTTGTAGCTGATGAGAGAGCATCTCATTGTGTCAAATGGTACAAGAGGCTGGCTCATCTTAACTACAAAACAATTGACCAACTCTTTAGCAAAGAGTTAGTGAGGAATGGTCCTCAGGTTAAGTGTATAAAGGATGTGATATGTTCAGCTTGTCAAAAGGGCAAGCAGACAAAATCCTCCTTTCATAGCCTTGAAAACAAGGATTCAGTCAGGTGTCTATACCTACTGCATATGGATTTATTTGGTCATATGCCAGTTCATAGTCTAGGTAGGAAGGTCTACACTTTTGTGGTTGTAGATGACTATTCTAGATATTCCTGGGTGTTCTTTCTGAGACAGAAATCTGAAACCCCAAGTGTTTTACATAGTTTTGTCAAACAAATTCAGAATGAACTGAACAGTACAGTGGTCAAAATCAGAAGTGACCATGGCACCGAATTTCAATCTAAAAGTATGACAAGATTATGTGAAGAATTTGGGATTTTCCAAGAATTCTCCTCACCTAGAACACCACAGCAAAATGGTATTGTTGAAAGAAAGAATAGGACATTGATTGAGGCTGGTAGAACTCTATTGAGTGACACTTCTCTCCCAGAATATTTCTGGGCTGAGGCAGTTAGTACTGCATGTCATGTGATCAATAGGGCCTCTATTACCAAAAGCCACAAAAAGACACCCTATGAGATCATGAAAGGTAGAAAACCAAATTTATCCTATTTTAGAATCTTTGGTTGCAAGTGTTATATCCTTAACAATGACAAGTCTTATCTAACTAAGTTTGCTACCAAATCCCAAGATGGGATATTTGTTGGGTACAACATCAATAGTAAGGCTTATAGGGTCTACAACTTGATTACACATGTTGTAGATGAATCTGTACATGGTGTATTTGATGAAACTAGATTAATCAACAGTGGGTTGCCTTGTAGTTCATACAGTCCAATAGGTATAAGCAATAGAATGGACAAGCTTTCCATTGCAGAAGGCTCAACTGCAGATGAAGTGTTGGAAAATGATGGCTACTGTCCAGGGGGAGTACAAGACTCTCTAGAAGCTGATGACAACCAAGAGGTGCAGCATAATGAAGTAACTGGAGGTGTTCAGCCAGAAGGAAGTTTACCTCCAGCTGTAAGACATCTAAAGGATCATCCAGCAAGTCAGATAATTGGTGATCAGAGACAAGGAGTACAAACCAGAAGCAGAAATCTGAATACAGTCCTACACTCAAGTTTTCTATCTCAAATGGAGCCAAAAAAATTTGAAGAAGCTATCCAAGACCAACACTGGATTAATGTTATGCAAGAGGAGCTTAATCAATTTAAAAGATGCAAGGTCTGGGAGTTAGTTCCTAAACCAAAAGACCACAACATCATTGGTACAAAGTGGATTTTTAGGAACAAGTTGAATGAGAGTGGAGTTATTGTGAAGAACAAAGCAAGATTGGTTGCAAAAGGATACATGCAGGAAGAGGGAATAGACTTTGATCAAACATTTGCTCCAGTAGCAAGACTGGAAGCAATCAGGATGTTTCTTGCCTATGCAGCATATCAAGGCTTCAAGGTATACCAAATGGATGTGAAATCAGCATTCCTGAATGGTGATCTAAAAGAAGAAGTCTATATAGAGCAGCCATCAGGTTTTGTAGATTCTCTTAAACCTGGTTATGTCTATAGACTTAGGAAAGCATTGTATGGGTTAAAGCAAGCCCCAAGGGCTTGGTATGAAACCCTGTCTACTTTTCTTATTGAGAACAAATTCTCAAGAGGTAAAATAGACAAAACTCTATTCTAAGGGAATCTAAAGGTAAGATAATCTTAGTTCAGATCTATGTAGATGACATAATTTTTGGGTCTACAGAGAACAACCTTTGCAAGAAGTTTTCCAAACTTATGCAAGGGAAGTTTGAAATGAGCAGTATGGGGGAACTTAAGTTCTTCTTGGGACTCCAAGTAAGACAGACTGAAGATGGCTTGTCCATATCCCAGTCTAAGTTCACCAAGGAGTTAATTAAGAAGTATGGTATGGAATCATCATCCACCATGAGAACTCCTATGGGAACAAGTATGCCTATATGCAAAGATGATGCAGGTAAACCTGTAGATGAGTCTTTGTATAGAGAAATAATTGGATCTCTATTATATCTCATGGCTAGTAGACCAGATATTATGTATGCTACATGTGTCTGTGCTAGGTACCAAGCATGCCCTAAAGAATCACATTATACTGCAGTCAAGAGGATTTTGAGATATCTAAAGGGCACACCTAATCTAGGCCTTTGGTACCCTAGGAATGGAGATTTTCTACTAACAGGTTATTCAGATACAGATTTTGCAGGCTGTAGAGAAGATAGAAAAAGTACTACAGGTACATGCCAATTCTTGGAAGGAAGGTTGATATCCTGGAGCAGTAAGAAGCAGACTAGTGTGGCAATGTCCACAGCTAAGTCTGAATATGTGGCAGCAGGAAGTTGCTGTGCACAGCTGTTGTGGATTCAGCATCAGCTAAGGGACTATGGTATTCAAGTAAGTAGAAAACCTTTATTGTGTGATTCTAAAAGTGTCATTTATATTGCAAACAATCCTGTTTCACATAGTAGGACTAAGCATATAGAGATAATATACCATTTTCTAAGAGAACATGTAGAAAAAGAAGACATCTCATTAAAATTTGTTAAAACTGATTTTCAAATTGCAGATGTATTTACTAAGCCTCTGGATGAAACTAAATTCAATAAATTTAAAATTGAATTAGGAATGTTGACCATAGGTTAGTTTACCAAAAAAATTGGCTAAGCAAAATGGTGTCGACACATTCAGTGATAAAGTGTTGACACAGAGAAGTCATGTAGACAAGTCAGGGAAATTATGTCGACACAGAGAAAATGTGTCGACACCTAAGGGACAAAGAGTCGTCACATCCAGAAATGTAGTGTCGACATAACCAGAGTAATGGTGTCGTCACTTACAGATTTTGTGTCGACACTTGTACTAAGAGTCGACACAAAATTTCTGATGAACTACTAAGTATCTTCTGTGTTGACATATCATCAATTGGTGTCGACACATAGTAGTCAGCGCCGTGGTCGAGACAATAGAAGTTTGTGTCGACACATTCCAACTGTGTCGACATATTTAGACTGATTTTGCCCGCCTTTTGACCTTCTTTGATTAGAAGGGTATAAATAGGTCAAGAACATATTCTGTCGACACGCTCACCAGGGTTTCGAGAAAAAAACCTTGTGTCGACAATCTCTCTTCTCTCCAACCAAGCTTTCTCTTCATTCCAATGGCGCCCAAGATTTAAGACAACATCAATGAAGGATTAGAATATCTTGTCTCTGAACCTACAAAGATATGGAAGAAAGAAGTATTCGAGTTCTATACTGCTGCATCAATGGACTCAACAGGATTGAAGATCAAATCCACTGTACATGGAGAAAAAGTCAAGCTGTCTCAGAAAAGGTTGAGAAAGATTCTCCATCTTCCTAGAATACAGGATAAGGAAGAGGTCCCAGCCTCAAGGACCAGGGAGGCGCTTCAATGGTATGGATTGGATCCAACCTTGAAGATAGGAGCAACCATCAACAGAAAAGGCATGAATCATCAAGGGAAATTCCGGTCATAAATAGTAGGAAAAGTGATCTTATGTAAACTAGGTGGTCATGATAGGATATCAGCCTATATGTTCAGCCTGATGACTAGGATAATCTTTAAGATTCACACCAATTGGTCTGCAGTACTGTTTGATAAGATAAAAGAAGGAATCAATAAGCCAAACTTGGCTAGGATCATGAGTCTGTACCTGGCTGCAATAATTCTAGAGGTGATGCAACAGATTCCTGGATCAAAAATAAATCACATGAGGAGAATGGACATAAGGTTATTCTCCAGATGGGATAGAGTCCTAACAAAGGACATTCCTGATTTGGAAAAATAAGAGACTGCTGAGAAATCTCCTGCACAGGAGATTTCTGAAAGTATACAGGAGCAGGGGGGCCTGATAATACAATTGCACAGAACATCACTGATCCTGATCAGATGCAGGGGGAGCCAGTTGATTCTCAGGCTCAAGATCTTATTGATATTGACCAGGTGCTGGAGGAGATAAATTCAGTACAGACAGTTCTTCAGAAATCTCCTGCTACCAGTCCAGCACAAGATGTTATCATGGAGGATACATCAGTTGTTGCTAAAGCCCCTAAGGAACCAGTACCACCAATCCAAACTCAACAGGAGTTTACTCTACAGGAGCTATTTCCTGACATTGAGGATGCATCTACTAAGGGGGAGCATGTACGATTTCAGGAGGAGCAGGCTGATATTGGGATTCAGCAGGATAGGACTAACAAGGAGATTCCTCCTAGTCCTAAAGAAAGAGTAGAAATTCTCAGTTCATCTGCATCAGAAGATGAAGCTGTGGCAAGAGAAAAGAAACAGAAACTATTGGTCTTCAAGAGAAGAAGACAGAGCTATAAGAAAGCTTTGCAAACTGCTGCTCCACAACCTGCTCAAGAAGTTGATTACAGCTCATTACTGGTGGACATACAAGTCAAACTAGATGCCCAGAGAGTGGCTCTAGAGACATATGTAGATGAAAGTAATATGTCTCTTCAATTTGACCTTGCCCAAGATATCAAATCTATTAGATTTGAAGTTAATCAACACAAGAAATAAATGACAGATTGCTTCCACAAGGGAGGTAATACTGTGGTATTTCTGGCTGAACAACAGAAGAATATCCAAGTTAAAGTGGATGACATTGCCTTAAAACAAGGTTATGTACTGGAGAATCAGTTGCGTATGAATGAAAATCTTAAGGATTCTCATCATGAAATCTTGACTAAGTTTACTAAGAATACTACTGCTCTGAAAGAGGCCATCACCAAACAAATTCAGGCTGACATATCTGCTGTCAAACAATCTTTTGAAGAGTCTCAAGGAAAAATTTCAGCCTTTCTAACAAAGTTCAGATCCTATTTTAAAGAAGGCACTGAATATCTAGCTGGTCAAGTAAGATTTCAAAAGGAAGATTTAAGAGACCACATTGAACGAGAAGTCATAAAGGGGGAGAGGGTATTAGTCCATGCTGGATCTGAACATGCAAAATGGATAACCAACAGTATCAGAGCCACTCTTGGATATCCACCCTTATGTGATGATGATAATATGGTTGAGTCAGGTGTGCAACCAGCTCTACTTGAAGGTAATCAACCTGAGGTTGCCCAAGTTATATTCCCTCCTGCAGATTTTGAAATGGTATATCAGCAAGTGTAGTCTATGTACAGCCCTCCATAGGAGGTGACTAATGTTTTTATTGAAAAAGTAGATATGCCAGAGGCTGGTGTCAAAGCTCAGCAAGATGCTCAGTTATCAAAGAAAAGATTCAGAGAGCAGGCAGAGTTAAAACCTGATTTTGAGCAGTGGAGTCCCACTTCAAGGAATATCATATTAACTGCCTGGAAAGCTATAAAAGACCAAGTTCATGAAAGGGACAAATGGTATAATGAGCAGGAATGACAGAAGTATGAGGCTAGACAGGAAGCCATAGTTCAATATAGAAGAAAGGCTAAGATGAGAAAGTTATCTCCTAATGTTTTGGAGCCCAGCAAATATTTCCCCAAGCCATTTCATTATTTTGAAAGACAAAAGATTAAGGCTGAAGCAAAGAAGAAGGCAGAGCTGAAAGGCAAGAAGCCTGTTGATGATGCAGAACCAGTTATGCAAGCTCAAATCAAGCAAGGAAAAGGCATAGTCATCAAGGAGCCTGAGCAGCCTTAGGATAGATTTTTCTAGTGTATACATGAACATTGTAATCCTTAGATGCTAGAAGAATTCTATGTAATCAGTTGTTAAGGAATCTTTTTTGATGGATATAAAAAACATATTGGTTCATGATCATTGAGCTTATCCTATTGATGTTTATAATTCTGTATTGACTTATTGATGAATGTTTTGTTTATGAGATGCCCTGTTATATAATGTTTTTATACATCATATTATTTGTTTATTATAAGTGGTATATATCATTGACTAATGGGTTATGACTTCTCCAAATAGGGGGAGATTGTTGGGTACATTGGGAAATGTGTACCTGATTTGGAGTAGCCTCACTTAGCTCAATGATATACATCAAGGTGTATTTGATGTTGTTTTGAGTTTATACGTGCAGGTTAAGTATTTGCTAAAATGCAAGAAAATTTTCTAAGTCCATGTGTCGACACTTGGGAAGGCTGTGTCGACACTTGGGAAGGCTGTGTCGACACCTGGAAGCAACTGAGTCGACACACAGAAATTCATTGTCTACATCAACTGTGTCGACACCGGGAGGCTGAGTCGACACACAGAAATTCATTGCTGACATCAACTGTGTCGACACCGGTAGGCTGTGTCGACATACAGAATACATTGTCGACATCAACTGTGTCGACATCGGGAGGCAATGTCGATACACAGAGTTCTTTGTAGACATTAGAGATGCCCAAAAAAACCGAGCTCACCGGCCCGGCCCGGCCCGGCCCGGTGAAAAGCCTGGTAGGCCCGGTCCCGGGCCATGCCCGACTCGGGCCCAGGCCGGGCCATGGGGCCCTTCCGGGCCCCAGTATAAGGCCACTGCCCGGGCCGGTGCCCGGGCCGGCCCGGGCCGGGTAAAACCCGGGCCTGGAAAAGCCCGGGCTAAGTCCGGGCTAGCTGGAACCAACGGCTCTTAGAGCCGTTGGTTCCAACCAACGGCTCTTAGAGCCGTTGGTTCCAACCAACGCCTTAGAGCCGTTGGTTGCAGCCCACCAACGGCTCTAAGAGCCGTTGGCTGTTGACAGCAGCCACTTGGGCTGCTATTTGCAGCCCAAGTGGCTTTTTTTTAATAATTTTTTTTTAAAAAAAACTATAACCCCCCCCCCTCCTTTCTTCCTTTCACCCCCCCCCCACCCTCTCTCTCTCATCTCTATTTCTATTTTCTCGCAAACATGTCGTCAACGCAGGCGTCGTCTTCCTCATCCGTCGCTCACGAAGTGGTGGAGCACAAGCGTACGGTGGCAGTTTGGGAATATTTCGACTTAGTACAAGTCGGCGCGGAGCAAAAGGCGAGGTGCAAACAGTGCTCGAAATTACTTTCGACCGCTGGCAACTTGACACTCGCAAGACACGTTAAGTCTTGCGCAGCCAAACAAGCTCCTCCCGAGTCGACCCAGGCACAATTATCGACATCCGGACAAATCTGGACGTACGATCAAGGACGGCAGCGAGAGCTGCAGGTGAAGAACATCATCAGACACGGGTTGTCGTTAAGCCACTATGACAACGAAGAAGAGACCGAGTACATTCACCAAGGGCTACAACCCAAATATCACCAAGTAAGTCGATCTTCTATTAGACGCGACGCGCTTAAATTTTACTTAGAGGCAAAACAAACTTTAATAAAAAATTTTGAAAAATTTGAGGGTCGAGTGAGTTTAACGATCGACGTTTGGACAAGTAGTATAAAACTAGGATTATCATATATGTCTATAACGTGTCACTGGGTCGATCCCGTTTCCTGGGATCTAAATAAACGAATAATTTGTTTTGAAAGTTTCGAAGTCCCGCACACCGGTGAGACGATTTATCAAATAATTTCAAAATGAGTGCGCGAATTTAAAATAAAAGATAAAATTATGAGTATTTCTTTCGATAACGCCACAAATAATACCACCTCAATTGAGTGGTTAAAACGTGATTTGAAACCTATGTTAAACGGCACCTTTTGTCATACTCGTTGCGCGTGTCACGTTTTAAATTTAGTAGTACAGGATAGTTTGTCCTATATGGAACCATACATTAATAAAAATACGTTTAATGTTACAATTTATTTATAGTTCTAAACAACGACGTCAAGATTTTTAAAAACTCGTAACCGGTCAAGGTCACAAATTTTTGAAACCTCTATTTGACATGTAAATTAGATGGAACTCTACATATATAATGTTAAAACGAGCGATTCGCCAAAAACACTATTAATGGAATTTTATACTTTGTTAGGTCAACATGAATTAACCGAGTCCGATTGGGCAATTTTAGAAAATTACATGGATTTGTTAGAAGTTTTTTATACTGCGACAAATAGTTTATCGGGCGTATATTATCCAACTAGCCCGCTAGTTATTGAAAATATTATTAATATTTCACAAAAATTAAATTATTTTAAACAACACGCCGGATGGATCGAATTAATAAAAATAATGGAAACAAAATTTTTAAAATATTATAGAGAAATCTCAGTTATGTTTTCATGCGCCGCCGCTTTGAATCATCTTTTCGGCGTAGACGGCGTAGAAAATTTTATTGAAAAAATAAATAACAATATAGGCGTAGATCTAAATGATTCAGATTTAGATAATCTGAATCTTTTAAATTTTAACACTATTTTTACTCAATGTTATAATTATTACGATAATTTATATGGGTCGCGGCCCCGAGAAGATGTATCGCAACCCAAAACATCTAGTAGTTTTAAAAATAAAATGTTAGAGTTAGCCTCTAGGAAAAAAGCGTGCACAACATCTAGTAATTTAAATGAATTAGGGTTGTACACAAAAACACAAATTCGCGATTTTATGTCCACGGACGAATTAGAAAATTTCGATATTTTAAAATGGTGGAAAGGTAAAGTAAATACCTATCTTATTATGGCCTATATGGCCCGAGATTTACTAATGATCCAAGCTAGCACGGTAGCTTCGGAGTCTGTTTTTTCTCTTAGTGGCAGGGTTTTAAACGAGCGGAGAAGTCGGCTAAGCGAAGAATCGCTCGAGATATGCATATGCTACAAGGACCACCTGGACGCAATGAAGAGAAAGCAGCATATTTCAGCGATCGAGGATAGCTCGTCGGACATGGAAGACGAGATAGACACGATCAATTTAAACTAGGGCCACTAGGCAACTTTTGTATTTTTTTGATTTGTAATTTTGTAATTTTTAATAATTTAGAATATTTGTCATTTGACATTTGTAATTTTTAAAAATTTAGAATTTCCTAATTTTTGTATATTTATAGTGTACATTTTACACATTCCTAAATTTGTATAATTTCATTACATTAATTATTAATAATAAAAAATTCAATATTAGGTATTTAGGTTGTTGTGTTTTTTTTTTATGGTAATTTGTAATTGTATAATTTCTTTTTTAATTTTTATATAAAATTAATTATTATAAAATTTAAAATAATAACCGGGCCCGGCCCAGGCCGGCCTGGGGGGCCTTACCAGGCCCCCTCCCCCCCCCCCCCCCCCGGGGCATTGCCCGGCCCGGCCCGGCCCGGCCCGGCCCGGTTACTTCTTAGGCCCGTCCCGGGCCCGGTTCGGAAAAGCCCGAGCCCTGCAGGCCCGGGCCAAGCCCGGGCCCTCCGGGCTTTATGTGCACCCATAGTAGACATCAACTGTGTCGATACCTAGAGGCAGTGTCGACACACAGTATACTTATACTACATCAACTGTGTCGACACACAGGACTTGTGTCGACACACTGCAGAGTTTCAGCATTGCTGTTTACTGTGAAGTGAAGAAGTGTTTGTGTCGACACAAATAATCAGTGTCGACACATTCTCAAGATGCAGTGTCAAGAAGCTGTGTCGACATCAAGGCAGCTATATCGACATCACCAAAGGCTGTGTCGACACTTAAGTCACTTGTGTCGACACATATTGACAGATGGTCTCTACACTTTATGACAGTCAGTCTCGACACTTTGCTGACAGAGACAAAGGCTCAAGATCTGTTTGATGACTTGACAGCTGTGAGTTACAACAGGTTTACTGAGGTTGTCAGACTTGTCAGAAGTTAGTTAGAAACCGGATCAGCCGGTTACCATGGATGATGTCTATAAATAGATGGATTCAGAAGAAGAAAATTAATCATTATTGACACAACTAACACAACTATTGTGAGATTGATCTCTGATCAAGAAAGTACAAGTCACAAAAAAGAAGATCTTCGTGAGAAGATCTAAGAAGACGTTCTGAAGTAGTTTTCTATTCAGATTCTGTCCAAGTTGAATTAAATCAAGAATTCAGAAGTATCTTCAAGAGGTTTGGATAGAGAGAGATCCAGCTATTTGAAGTCAAGAAGGAGACAATCACAGCTCTCACAAGAAGCAGATTCTGAACTAATCTGTCAAGAAGATTCAGATCTATTTCTGGAGTCTAAGAAGGAAGCTGCCAGTCAGTTATATTCAAAGGAAATCAACCCAACTAAGTTCAGATTCAAGAAGCTTTGAAGAAAGCTAAGATCAAGTTGATTTCAGTCATCAGCCTCTTCAAGAAGCTGATCAAGAAAGTTCTTATCCCTTCTCTCTCAACAGGGGTAAGAAATTATAAAATTCCTTATCAAATTCTGTAGGATCTATTCATAGATCTGAGTTGTAAGCCTGATTTATAAAGGCTGAGTGTAGGAGATTTGTTCTCTGAGTGGTAGGGTTGTTTATGCCTGAGTTGTAGGAGAAGGTATTCTCTGAGTTGTAGGCCTTGTGGCAAGGATGAGGTAGGGCTTGTTAGCCTGAGTTGTAGGAATGTGGAAACATTCTGAGTTGTAGGAATCCTTCTGGATTCTGAGCTGTAGGATCTGAGGATCTGAGATAAAGGAAGAAGTTAGACCGAATCTAGCATACTGCTAGATAGGTGAAGGGGGAAAGTGGATGTACCCAGACCTTGGGGAACCACTATAAATCTGTGTGCAATCTGTGATGTGTGTATGATTGTGATTGTTGTGCTGTGTTAGCTGTAGAAATATCTGATTTACTCAAAGAACTGTAGTTATTTTCTGCCTTAAGTTAAATCAAGGAAAAGTACCTATTCACCCCACCCCACCCACCCTCTAGGTGTTTAGGTAGTCTTGAAAGTAAAACTATCACTTAGCAAAAAAATCGACAGAGACAGAATTCGGAGAGTATCAATATGATACTCGCCGAATCGGTAAGTATCCTGCCTATACTCGCCGAATTGGCGAGTAATGGCAGGCGATACTCACCGAATCTGCGACTATCCATACAATACTTGCCGAATCAGAAAGGGGAAGGCCGATACTCGCCGAATCCCGACGATACACGCCAAATTCAGACGATACTCGTCGAACTCCTAACCCATACTCGCCGAATTTTACTTAGTCCATTCCGACTTCACTCTGGTCGACCTATATTCTCAATATGGGTCCCGGAATGAATTCCATCATGTCCAGATCGTCATAAGCTTGGTCCCTCACTCATATTATATATGAGCAGGACCAACACAAGCTCATCCAACTTCTTAGGATCCCTTATGTGCGACCTCATAGGCTCATATTGCGTTGGCAGTGAGGCTACATGCCTGATCACTTCTGCATCACCATGGTAGAACCAACAGTCTCCCACTTGATCTTGAAAGTATCAAACAAGAGCTTCACAAACAACGAGCGGCATCTAGCAATGCATCATTACTCCCCAAGCAATAAGAGTTTTAGAACTCATAAGCCATTGTGACCAATGTATCAGTGTTGTCATGTCCCTTCGTCTCTTACATCCGGATAGAACTAGAGGTACAGACCGTGTCACCCTCATAATTTTTTAATCCTAGTATTATTGATCTAGAATGTACTTTCAGAAATTGGTGAGCCCAATATCATATATTGACTCAGCTAAGCATGGCCATGCGATTTCTCAGTCCCATTCCATCAAGGGGCCCATGGATGCAACTCCTGTCATATAGAAGGACAAATCTCATTTCTGCTCATACGCATTCACCCAAATGACTCGTAACGTACCCAACAACTACCTTTATCATCCAACTTTCTCAAGACTGGACTTTTGATAGCATCAAAGCATGTTCTTCCTCACTTAGTGAGTGTTGTGACTTCAGGTCTAAGGACCACAAACACAATTGCCACTTAAGCCATACATGTGACACATTCATATAACGATCCACAAAGTATTCTCACAGTGGGTCTGTCTGGTACAACTTGTTCATAACAAGTACCCACGTGATGACTTGATATCATAATATCATGACCTGTGAGGACGGGTCATCAGTCAACACACATGTTAGTCTTAAAGGCATCATCATCGCCCTTAGCTTCTAAGATGATACAACGACCAGGGACTCTTTAAGAATGAAGCTTCTAGAATCATAGGTTCTCACATCAAGTCACTACTTGACCTATAGAAGCAAACACTCTAAGGGCATTTATTATTTAAGTTAAACTACACTATCACAATAGAAAGAATAACATAATAAAAGAACTTGCCAAATATATAAAATGAAATGCATATAGTACTATCATTCATCAAATGAAAAATACAGCCAACAAACATACAATCCACAAGACTCAAACTAGAGTTGATCATTTAGGTATCGTATACCTATAGATCTAACATGACCATCATGCTTTCTCTGTGCGAGAGGCTTTGTCAGTGGATCCGCAATGTTTTCTTCAGTCGGAACCCTGTATATGTTCACATCTCCTCGATCGACAGTCTCTCGAATTAGATGGAACCGCCGAAGTATGTGCTTGGAGCGCTGATGAGATCTAGGTTCCGAAGCAAGTGCAATTGCACCGTTGTTGTCACAGTAGAGATCTACAGGACGAACAATGATAGGAACTACATCTAACTCACCGATGAATTTCCTAATCCATATAGCCTACTTCGCTGCATTTGCAGCGGCGATATACTCGACCTCAGTTGTAGAATCAGCAAATGTATCATGCTTGGAACTCTTCCAACTAACAGCACCTCCATTCAGGCAAAACACAAACCATGACTGAGACTTTGAATCATCCCTATCAGTTTGGAAGTTATCATCCATGTAACCCTTTACAACGAGCTCTTTCTCTCCGTCGAAGACCAAGAACTCATCCTTAGTCCTTATCAAGTATTTCAGGATGTTCTTGACGGCAATCCAATGACATTCACCGGGATCATACTGATATCTGCTCGTCATGCTCAAAGCATAAGAGACATCGGGTCTAGTACATATCATTGCATACATTATTGACCAAATTGTCGAAGCGTATGGAATCAACTTCATGCGATCCTTGTCTTCACAAGACTTAGGACGTTGGTACTTAGAGAGACTCACACCATGAGACATGGGCAAGAATCCTTTCTTGGACTCAAGCATGTTGAACCGCTTCAACACCTTGTCAATGTACGTACTTTGGGTCAAACCCAGCAACTTCTTCGATCTATCTCTATAGATCTTAATACCAAGTATATAAGTCGCTTCCCCTAAGTACTTCATCGAAAAGCAGTCCCCTAGGTTATTCTTAACAACTTGCAGGGTCGGCTTGTCATTTCCGATCAGTAGTATGTCATCTACATACAAAATCAGAAAGAAAACTATGCTCTCATTAATCCGCTTGTAAACACACGGTTCATCGTCGTTCTTGATAAAACCAAACTCTTTGATCTTTTTATCAAAACGATGATTCCAACTTTGAGAGGCTTGTTTCAATCCATAAATGGATCTCTGAAATTTGCATATCTTAGTGGCTTCACCTGGAGATACAAAACCCTCGGGTTGTGTCATATACACTTCCTCAAGGAGGTTCCCATTTAGGAAAGCTATTTTGACGTCCATCTGCCAGATCTCGTAGTCATAATACGCAGCGATAGCAAGCAGTATTCTGATGGACTTAACCATGGCAATAGGGGAAAAGGTCTCATCATGGTCAATACCATGAATTTGCTTGAAACCCTTAGCCATGAGTCGCCCTTTGAATGTCTATACATTCCCATCCATGTCGGTATTCTTCTTGAAGACCCATTTGCACCCTATGGGTCTTACCCCTTCAGATGGTTCCACCAAAGTCCATACTTGGTTTTCATACATGGAGTCCATCTCAGCTTTCATGGCTTCAAGCCATTTCTCGAAGTTCGGTCCACTCATAGCATCGTGGTAGGTTGCGGGCTCATCATCATGATCCATCAGCAACACATTACCTATTTTAGACACGAGAAATCCATATCTCTCAGGCTCAAACCGTGGTCTACCAGATCTACGTGGAACTTGTGTTTCCTAAGTAGGTTCTCCAGCTACAACCACTTGTAGTCCTGACTTAGGTTCCAATTTCGGTTTGTTCACTGTTTCTGGTTCTTGAACTTCTTCAAGTACTACCTTGGTCGTCTTTCTACTTAAGAACTCTTTCTCAAAAAAGACGTCGGTCCTTGCGACAAACACTTTGCCCTCGGACGGTAAGTAGAATTAGTATCCTTTGGTTTCCCTAGGATACCCCACAAGATAACATTTATCCAATTTGGGTTCAAGCTTATCGGGCATTTGACATCTCACGTATGCCTCACATCCCCAAACCTTAATGAACGGCATACTGGGATGCTTCCTAGTCCATATCTCATATGGTGTCTTAAGAATCGCTTTCGTTGGATCGCGATTTAGTGTAAAAGCAGCAGTTTCTAGAGCAAAACCCCAAAAGGAAACAGACAGATCTGCATGACTCATCATCGATCGCACCATGTCAAACAGGGTTCGATTCCTTCGCTCAGACACACCGTTATGCTGTGGTGTTCTAGGTGGAGTGAGCTGTAATACAATACCACACTCTATCAGATGATCACGGAACTCACGACTTAGGTATTCTCCACCTCGATCAGATCGGAGTGCTTTAACCTTCTTACCCAACTGGTTCTCTACTTCGTTCTTGAACACCTTGAACTTTTCAAAGGTCTCGAATTTGCACTTCATAAGATACATATATTCGTATCTACTGAAATCATCAGTAAACGTAACAAAGTAGAAGTACCCACCTCTGGCCATAGAACTCTTGGGTCCACATACATCACTATATACTATACCCAAGAGATCATCGGCCCTCTCATTGAAGCCAGTGAAAGGGACTTTAGTCATCTTGCCTAACAAACAAGTCTCGCATCTCTCAAATGATTCATAATCAAATGAGTCCAACAGTCCATCTTTATGGAGCTTGGATATACGTTTCTCATTTATATGGCCCAAACGACAATGCCAAAGGTACGTAGGGTTCGAGTCACTTGCTCTTAGTCTCTTAGTATTTTCTATGTTATAGATCGGATGGTCTAAGTTCAAAACATAAAGACCATTAAACAATTGGGCTGCAGCATAACAAACATCATTCTTAAATATAGAACAACAATTTTTCTTAATAATAAAAGAAAAATCAATCATGTTAAGACATGAAATGGAAATAATATTTCTAGTTATCGCAGGAACATAATAATAGTTATCTAGTTCCAAAATAAGACCACTGGGCAAAGCAAGATGATAAACTCCCACGGCAACAGCAACAACTCTTGCTCCATTGCCAACGCGGAGGTCCACCTCTCCTTTACTCGACATTCTTCTCCTTTCCAGTTCCTGCACATTTATACAAATGTGAGAACCACATCTAGTATCTAATACCCAGGTTGAAGGAGCAGAAAGGTTTATCTCTATAACAAATATACTTGAAGCGGAAGTCATACCTCCCCTCATTTTCTGCAGACCTTCAATGTATGAAGGACAATTCCTTCTCCAATGACCAGCCTTGCCACAGTGGTGGCACTTTCCTTCTTTCTTTGAACTTATTTTCTTCAGTGCTGAAGACTTGGGCTTCAATCCAGACTTAGGTCTAACCTTTGTCTTCTTGAATCCCTTGGCCTTGCCCTTGCCCTTATGCACCATCAGTATGGGACTGGCAGGCTTGGCCTTCTTCATGTTGATTTCGGTAGTTCTCAACATGCCTAGGAGCTCGGTCAGTGTCTTGTCTATCCCATTCATGTTGTAGTTCAAGACAAACTGCTCGTAACTGTCCGACAACGATTGTAGGATCAGCTCTGTAGTCAACTCTTGGCCCAGAGGGAACCCTGGTCTTTCAAGGTTCTCTA
Source organism: Platanthera zijinensis (assembly GCA_039513925.1). NCBI lineage: Eukaryota > Viridiplantae > Streptophyta > Magnoliopsida > Asparagales > Orchidaceae > Platanthera > Platanthera zijinensis. The sequence goes on from CM077092.1 coordinate 9,003,047, forward strand.
TATACCCAATCATCTTGAGTACGTGAGTCCCTACTAGGTCCCTAGCTCTCATCTTACACTGAAACAACGTCTTTGTGATGTCAAATCTCTCTTGACGAGCTTGCCCTTGAAACATTTTCTTGAGATGCTCGTCAATTTCCTTGCAGCCCATGCTCTTATGTTGCTTCTGCAGCTAAGAGCTCATGGTTGCAAGCATGAGACACTCGACGTCTAAGGAGTCTTCAAGGTACTTCTTATAAGCATCCTTATCGACATGGGATACATTCCTGGCAGTCTCTTCAGGAGTCTCCTCTTGTAAAACATAGAGATTGCGCTCTTGCCTGAGAACGATTCTCAAGTTCCTGTACCAGTCCAAATAGTTAGTCCCTCTTAGCTTCTCCTTCTCAAGGATGGATCGGAGGGACAGGGTGGAATATGAACTACTTGCCATGGAAATTCTACAAATATGAAAGCAAAGCAAAATAGTACTACATTTCAAAATATAATTTAATTTTTCAATTAGGACTTTAATTAAAATACTCCCACTATTTTTATCAAACTGACAACCCTCGATGTCAATTCGAAGAGTTTATACGAGTAACTCTCTTAGTGGACAAGATCCATATTTCACATACATTATGAGTCAGCTTTGGCTTTTCTCTCACAATGTAGTTATTTAGGTAGGCAACGCTTGCCAATTGCATCATTATGCAATTCATGTATGGCTGGTGAATAACCCTTTATTCGCATCCAACATATGGTGCAAGACAACCCTATGCCTCTGGGCACTCAACCTTTGAGGTCACCCAGTTAAGATTGACCCGATGTCGACAGTGGGATATCACAATTATCTGTTCGCACCCTTACCAAGATAGATTAATGCACCTTGCTTTGGCAAGCACACACTTCATCGAGCGAGGCAGGAAGAGTGTCAGTCATCTGAAGGAATCTGAATTCTTAATATTACTTAAGGGTTTTTAATTTTGATTAACTTTTAATCATGGTTAACAATTAAACAGTGTGCACATCAAGCAAACAATGAATTCAGCATTCACAATCCAAATGCATCCCAGATGTGCACAAACTCATCAACACTTGATGAACCGGGCTAAATTTGAACATCCAGAACATTTCTAGATCCTCAGATTTACATGCACTGGACATGAGCAACACCAACTCCACTTACACAGTAGACAAGCTCGTCTTTATATGTGAGATTCAAACATATTTGGTTTCACAAACCAACTAGAGGGACGATTGCTGTTAAGGAGTTACAAATGAAATCACAACAAAATCGCATGTGTTTCGCTCCATCAACACTTGATGAAAAGGAATGGACCTGGGATTTTAGAATGCTTCTAAATTTCCAGACCTACACGCAATGGATTAACAACTTCTGAAACAATGATCATTGCACAACCTCCCTCTGATACCACTGTTGGGTTTTTACGGGTTGGCGCAACAATTGTGCGCACAGCGGAATATAATAACGGTAAAACCCAAAAACAGTTGTGGAACTTGCAATGATCATGAATATAGAAGTGAAGTGCAATAAAATGAATATACCTCAGCGGGATTGAGTCAATACTCAACCAAGGTGCTCCGATTAGGACGATTCCAACGAATGGCAATGGCCCGGAGTTCTGAGCGTAGAATTGTGTCCACGCCTCTAGGAGAATGCACACAGCACACGAACTCAGAGAACCCTAGGGACTTGTCACACAAGTCCTAGGTCAGAAAAAGCTTGCCCTCAACGTCTCCTCGGATTGCTAGATTTGTACAAGGAGATACAGCGACAATCCACCCAGCGCCTTGGAAACTCATTCCGTCGGCAGGAAGAACGGACAAACAGCCGGCGGCAGCAAGATGGGCCCTGGCGACAGGCGGCGACGGCCAATCGAGCGACGGCGATGGAACGGCTAGGTCACGAGCGGAACTTTTCCGTCGAGCGAGAGAGTAGTCGTCACGGGATTTTTGGGAATCTAGGTTTGGATGAACAGTCGAACTATTCGCATATCTTCAGTTCAAACAGTAAAACCTATTTATACTATGAACCGAACCAAGGGGACCAAAACCTGAAAACCCGGTCGAACCAGGGACTTAGCAGAAAAAACCGGCAGAGACAGAATTCGGCGAGTATCAATATGATACTCGCCGAATCGGTGAGTATCCTGCCTATACTCGCCAAAACGGCGAGTAATGGCAGGCGATACTCGCCGAATCTGTGACTATCCATACGATACTTGCCAAATCGGAAAAGGGAAGGCCGATACTCGTCGAATCCCGGCGATACACGCCAAATTCAGACGATACTCGCCGAACTCCTAACCCATACTCGCCGATTTTACTTAGTCCATTCCGACTTCACTCCGGCCGACCTATATTCTCAATACGGGTCCCGGAATGAATTCCATCATGTCCAGATCGTCATAGGCTTGGTCCCTCACTCATATCATATATGAGCAGGACCAACACAAGCTCATCCAACTTCTCGGGAGCCTTTATGTGCGACCCCATAGGTTCATATTGCGTTGGCAATTAGGCTACATGTCTGATCACTTCTAGATCACCATGGTAGAACGAACATTTCATTTAAATAGTAGAATTTGGAGTCTTGCCTTGGCGTTTGTAGTTATCCCCTGCATGGCGTGGCATCACGACACATATTTTCTCTTAGTCAGATATAACTTTTATGCGGGGAAAATGCAAGTTGTGACAGTAACCTCCTGAAAAAGTCCTCGTACTGCCCGCTCAACTTGACTTCCCTCGTCAAAGGGAGGATGCGACCTCCAACAACCCGCTAGTCGGCCTACAAAGGGGTTGGGGTGTACGGTCTGCAGATCGGTTGAGGCAAAACCCTTTCGAGCTAGATGTTGGGGGTGTCGGCGGTCGTCCTTTCAAGTTGAGTGTTGGGGAGGTCGTAACAAAAAGTGCACTTTTTGTAACGGCCTCCCCAGCCCACAGATCGAAAGGACGACCGTCGGCACCCCCAACACCACGCTCGAAAGGATTCGGCCTCAAATAGTCTACAGACCATACACCCCAACCCCTCTCCATGCATGTAGGGGGGGTAGCTTACACGTTCAAAAGGGTTCAGCCTCAAATAATCTACAGACCATGCACCCCAACCCTAATGTTGAAACTAAAACTTGGCTTCTTGTGGAGTTCGGACCCAAGGGGGTAGCTTAAAACTACTTCTCTCAAGCGTGATCACTTGACCAACTGCTTGGAACTAAGAGATAGACTCAGACCTACAGCAAGGAGATCCCGCCACACACCAGAAAGATCAAAGTGAGCTAGCCCACCTTAACCAATGCTGAGCTGGGCAGCTTGGTGAGCCTTGAGATTACTCGCCAACCGGAGTCAGCCTTGGGGGCAGTAAGAAGAAGCAATCCCCTCTCCAAGGTGCCCATAGAGGTCTATTTATAGTTTTCTAAGTTTGACCTGCAAATAGTGGAATACCGCCTTCCTAGTATTGTAGCTTTGAGCTCTCGTGGAAGTTGCAGTGCTGACTCCGCTTTCTTTGTGCGGGTAACTTTGAGGCAGTAATTTGAGGTTGACTATTGAAGGATGAGACCCAGATAGTTCCACAACCTACTACCAGGGCGAAGGACGAACACTTCAAGCCGGTCAGTGAGAGGTCGGTTAACCAGGCTGGGGGATGTCGATGAGTGGTTGGCGGTGAAGAGCAGACCTTTGAACCCGGGCGACCGCATAGGGGGCAGGCCCTAGCGGTGTCACGACCTACTGTAGGAGAAGGGCGGACCTTCGATCGCTAGTAGTGAGAGGTTGCAGGGACATGGTCCAGAAGAGGCGGTGAAGGGCAGACCTTCGAACTGCTAACGAGCGTGAGGGGGCAGGCCCTGACGACACCGCAATCTACTGCGGGAGAAGGGCAGAACTTCGATCGTTGGCAGTGTGAGGCCGCAGGGACGTGGTCCTGAAGAGATGGTGAAGGGCACACCTTTGAACCAAAGTGGCCGAAGTCTCCTTTTTGGGGATTCGAGCACTCTATAAATTAAAGGTTGGAGTCTCCTTTGAGGAGATCCAAACACTCTGTAAAGGAAAGGTTGGAGTCTCCTTTACAGAGATCCGAACACTTTGTAAAGTAAAGGCCGCAGTCTCCTTTGCGGAGATTTGAACACTCTGTAAAGTAAAGGTCGGGTATCCTTTGCGGAGATCCTGACACTCTGTAAAGTAAATGCGGGGTCTCCTTTACGGAGATCCGAACACTCTATAAGTAAAGGTTCGAGTCTCCTTTGCGGAGATCTGAACACTCTGTTAAGTAAATATCGGAGTCTCCTTTGGGAAGATCTGAACACTCTGTAAGTCGGAGTCTCCTTTACGGAGATCCGAACACTCTGTAAAAAGAATCATACACCATCCAATTATATTGAAAATGATACTTCTTGTTTGTGTTCGTAGGAAAAAATAAATTCGATAGGCTTCTTGGTCGCTCCACCGACGGGAAACGAATCTTCTATTAGAACATCCTGGTTGGGAACCCTCCCCCCCATGCCGGTTCATTTAGGACTATCTAGTTAGGGGCTCCTGTGCTGCAAAAATTCTTCGAGAAACCCCTGGCTGATGAGTCTTTTGATCTTTGTCTTCATTCGCGAACAATCTTTGGTCCTATGCCCTTGTACTTGGTGGTAGTCGCAGTATTTATATTGGTCTCCAGAGTTTGGAGCGAGAGCCCTTGGCCTCTAAAGAAAGGGATTATCCCGCATGGAGAGCAACACCTCCGTTCACAAAGCATTGAGGGGAATGAATGCATATTTGCGGTTTTTCCCCCCGGCTCGTCGGGAATTGTCGTGGCGTAAGTCGTTCTTTAGCAGTGGTGTTATCTCCCGGTCTCGCTATCTTTTTGAGTTGCTTTTAAATTGTTGGTGGTGTGCTTCAACTCCATCGTCAACTGCAATCTGAGCATCGATCCGACAAACGAGATCGGGATAGTTGAGCATAGTCTCCCGAACTAGTTCGGAGTGGAAGCCATCAGGGCAGAGCCCTTCGAGAAGAAACCATCGTAGGAGCTCCGGGTTTACCCCAGGGATTTTCACGACTCGGTGGTGAAACAACGAAAGAAGTCTTTAAGGGGTTTCCTTTCGCTTTAACGGATCCCAACCAGGTGGTATGGATCTTTGACTATACGACGACTAACAATGAACTGGTCTGTGAATTGTTTTGTTAGTTCTGCAAAATCCTTGATTTCTCCCTCCTTCAGGGACAGGAACCAGGTGTGAGCTTGGCCTTTTAGAGTTGCCGGGAATGCTTGACACAACAGAGGATTAGTAGCACCGCAGAGTTGCATCATGATCGTGAAGTGTCTGAGGTGCTCCGATGGATAGCCCGTTCCATCGAACATCTCGATCTTTGGGAGCTTGAAGCATGGTGAGATTGGATGTATCGAGATCTCATGTGCGAATGACGAGCGATGATGAAGAGGGATGGGGGACGAAGCGACATGTTGTCTGGCTTGTTCGCGCCCTTCAGCGATTATGCCAGGAACTTCTTCACGTGTCAGCCTCTCATCGAGGCTTGCTGCTTCAGGACGGTTGTCGTGATACTGAGCTTCAGGTCCTCTGTTAGGACGGGCTTTTCCTATCAAGCTTTCTAGTTACGAGTACCACTGTGCTGAGGGTACTGTCTTTTTGGAATGATGGGAACTGTGTTCCCACAGACAACAATAAACTATTGCGGATCGCTCAAGGCTCCGGTAGACCGGACTAAATTGAACCGTCTTATACCATGAGCGGTCGAGCGCGCAAACAGTCACAGGAAAAGGAAAGCTGACATGACAAATTTTTTAACGTAGAAAACCCTTCAACCGGGTGAAAAATCACGTGGTCGGATCTGTGTCGGCCAAACCTCCAATATTTGTTGAGTGTTGTACAGAGATTCTTTGAAGAAGTCAAGGGCGACAGACTGCCTCTCGTTACAAATTGAGAGAGAAAGAGAGAGAGAGAGAGCTGTGCTCGGAGGGTGACAAGACACCCTTCACAGAGCTATAACTATTTCCCGTTGCAGTTAGGAGCTTCGTGTTGTGGAGGCTTTATGGTCTTTGACTTTAGCTTGAAGGTGGGAGCAGCTTTTTGCATTCTGAAGTCAGGGGCTTGAAAGCTCGAACAGCGCGCTTCGCGCGCCTTATCCTTTATGGTTTGTCGATCCCCTGTTGCGCTCAATGGAGTCTGGAGTGGCAGAATTCATATCGTCCGACAAGCTTGCTGTTGAGTCGAGGGTGCTGGGAATGCTGAGCGTTCTGCGTGTCGGGCTGCAGTTGAATGATCTTTGGCGGGCTCTGAAGTTGTTATTGCAAACTACTAGCGGTGTGGGGCACATGAACTTTGGGTGCTCTGGCGGGCTTGGTATGCCGACACTGAGGAGATTGGTGGCCCCAGCGGAGCGCTCGAGGCGCTCTTAGACGATCTTGACAACGGGGTGCGCGGAGGCGCGACTCGATGGTCTTGATGGCGGAGAGCACAGAGGCGCGGTTGGATGGTCTTGATGGCGGAGCATGCAGAGGTGCACTTGGTGGAGGAAAGTGCGTGGAACGCTTGCTGGCAGAAAGCGCACGGGGTGCTTGCTAGCGGAGAGTGTGCAGGGCGCTTGCTGGCGGCGAGCGCGCGGGGCGCTTGCTGGCGAAGAGCGCACGAGGAGCTTGTTGGAGAAGAGCGAGTGGGAAGAGGCGCGCACGGAGCACGCTAGGAAGAGGCATGCACGGAAGGGGCGCGCGCTAGGAAGAGAAGAGGTGGAGAGAGAAAATCGTAGGAGGAAAGAGGAGAGAGAAAATATGTATGAAGAGAGAGCGGAGAGAGAATTTTCGTAGGGGGGTTTTCCGGCCGAGGAAGAGATAAAAATGAGAGGGAGATGTGTCTATTTATAGATTTCAAGAGGGGTATGCCGGTAATTTCCCCTCATAACTACCGGCTGGACGAATAGGATCGTTCCGTTTGGAGCACACAGATCACCATAATTACACAAAAGACAAAAACACCCCCGATTGGAAAAATAACCTCCGTTGCCGGAAAATAACCGCTCCTCCAGCGAGGGAGGAGCGTCTAGCAAGGGCGGCGGACGGAGAGGGCCGAGGGCCATGGTCGGGCAGCCAATTTGCCCGCCCGACCTAGGCGAAGTGGGGGCCGCCCCTATCCAGGGGCGGCGACGGCAAACGGGCCGCCGAATGGCCTCCCGTTTCAGGCCACAAGGAGGCCGCACCTGGAAGGGGTGGCGGCGGGAAACGGACGTCCGAATGGCCGCCCGTTTTGGTCCACAGGGAGGCCGCCCCTGGAAGGAACGGCGGCGGCGAACGGGCGGCCGAATGGCCGCCCGTTTTCAGGCCACAGGGAGGCCGCCCCTGGACGGGGCGGCGGCGGCGGTTACTGTGATGGCGGCGACGGCCACGGCCACGTCGACGATGGTTTACGCGGAGGTTACGGCCCGGGCAGTTACGCCGTTAGTGGGGGTTTCTCGGATATCCGCACCCGTGCATGGGGTGCGGCTAGCCCTTTTAGGGAGGACACATCAATTCTAAGCAAATATATAATATACTGTAAATTATTAATTTGATAATATGCACTTTCTTACAGTTACTATAGATGTGTTAATATATGAATATTTAATTATGGTAATAAAGCAATCACTAATCTAATACATTAATGAAATGAATTATAATTTTTGCATGGTTAGGTTTGATTCATAATAGATATATAAAATGAAAGTTGACGAGCTATCGTAGTGCAGTCATGAAAATGAGAAACGTCGAAAGAGTTTGTTTGACAGTTTTTTCTTAGTTGTCTTTCGTGAATATTGCATTAGCATGATCAAAAAACAAAGAGTACAATAGGGGGAGAGAACATAAGCAAAAACAACAAAGAAACAGCAATAAGAAAACACTAGCCGCCCTCCAGAGCCTGGCTGTCCTCAGCCACGAGTCTCAAGAAGGTGTCATCTGCTCCAATACCGGAATCCCACTGGAAGTCGCCAGCGACAACAACCTGCGCACAGTAGTCAGTTGCCCTGTTGGCACCGCGTCGAACATGCAAGAACCGCACAGCCAAAAACTCAGTCAGAAAGGTGAGGTCCACCTCCGGTAGGAGAAAGAATTGTCACTCGTTTAAAATCAACGAAATATGATTTAGGCTCTGTTTGGGACGATAGTGGCGGTCATAAACACATGGGAACCGTCATTCGATGAATGTTAACGAATGACAAATTAACCCTCATGTTCATGACCATCACCATCGCGCCAAACACAATATTAGATGTATTTAGGCTCCGTTTGGGGGGACTTATTTTCACCGGTCAAGCGGTTACGACCGCATGAATCGGACCGTAACCGCCCGCATGAACCTGGCCTTAATTACGGTCCGATTCATGCGGTCGTAACCGCTTGACCAGTGAAAATATAAGTCTCCCCAAACGGAACCTTAGGCTCCATTTGGCACGGTAGTGGCGGCCATGAACATGGGGGTTAATTTGTCATTCGTTAACGCCCACCTAAAGAACTTCATATATCCACTTTTACGTTCAAATAGATGATGTTTGTTTGGTGATCCTTAATGAATGACGGTTTAACTCATGCGTTTACGACAACCACCGTGCCAAACGGAGCATAAGAGGCTCCGTTTGGCACGACTTTGGCGATCATGAACACAGTGATTATGAATTGTCATTCGTGAATGCCCGACCCCACCTAAGGAACTTCATTCACTTTTATGTTCAAAACTACTTTTCTTTTTGGGTGGCTGTCATAACTAATGAACATGGGGGTTAAATTGTCATTCATTAATGCTCATCTAAGGAACTTCATTCACTTTTTTGTTCAAACGGCTGATATTTATTAGGTGATCCTTAACGAATGACAGTTTAACCCGTGCGTTTACGGCCGCCGCCACCATGCCAAACGGAGCCCAAGAGGTTTGAGGTTAAGATCAAGATAATACAAGTGGCTAATCTCATTTCTAGTATATAGTAAAGTTGATGTCTAAAATCAAGCCAAGCAATGATTTAAAGGAAATAGAATAAGAAATGTTGCGGCCAAACTCGGCGCTCCGGTCGATCCGGACTAACTTGGACCGCCTTAGCTCGCGGAGCGGTCGAGCGCGCACACAGTCAGTTGAAGAGGGGAAATGTACACGAAGAGTTTTAACGTGGAAAACCCTTCAACCGGGTGAAAAACCACGTGACCGGTTCGCTGCCAGTCAAAATCCACTAGATCAGGGTGATTACAGTGTGTTGAGTGAATCGGGGCGACAGGCCGCTCCCGTTACAACTTGTGGGGAGAGAGGATGACTATAACTGTCGGCGGGCAACAGACTGCTCCGCCAAAGTGACTTAAACGGTGGAATGCGCGGGATACTTCTGACGCGTGCGCCTGGGGGCGGCGCGCTTGCGGACTTCGACTGTCTCCTTCGCTCGGCTTCCTCTGACTTTGGGCGCCTCCTTGCTAACTGCGCGTTGGTGGGGTGCCAATAACCGATGGCGGGTGCTGATGGCCGCTGGTGGCCGTTGGAGGTCGCTGGTGGCCGCCGATGGCTGCTGGTGGCTGCTGGAGGTCGCTGGTGGCCGTCGGTGGCTGCTGGTGGCTGGCGGCGAGAGGTGGCCGACACGGTGGAGGAGGCGGGAGATCTCTCACCTGAGGAAGAGGGAGAAGAATCGTAGGAGGAAAAAGATCCTCAATAAGAGACCCCTGGGGGTCCTTTTATAGCCCCCAGGGGTTGGTTATGGCGGGCCCCACCACTAAAGTGGTGGGGAAATAGGTGGTTACTCCCTTGATCGGACGGCAAGGAGGGCTCCCCACTTGATCGGACGGTCGCCCCCCCCCCCCCCCATGGCGGCGGGCCGTCATGACGGCGGCGGCGGTCGGGCGGCCGGCGAGGGAGGCCGGCCACGGCCGGAGCGTCCAAGGTCACGGCCGTCCATGGCCCGGTGCGGCCATGGCCGCGGCCGGCCATGGCCGGGCCGGCCACGGCCGCTGCGGCCGGGGCGGCCGCGGCCGGGGCGGCCACGGTCGTGGTGGCCGTGGGAGGGCCAGCCGCCGGTGGTGGCTCGGCCTCTTGCCGGCGGCGGTTTCCCCATGAGGGGAGGGAGTGGAGGTCCGCCCCCATCATCTCCATGAGAGATCATGGAGGGGTGGGGCCCACCCATGACTTTCCTTGAGTGGAGATCATGGGGGGGCCCTTGCTTCCTATAAATAAAAGGGGGAACCCATAAAATGCCCCCCAAATCTCTACTTGGTCGGGAACGAAGCGAGTGTTGAAGCCGAGAAATTTCTCACCTCAGAAATCAGACTAGGCAACCTGAAGTTACTGGTCGGCCGGTCGAGAAGATGATCTCTGGTCAGGAAACAGAAGCAAATTGCGCAAACAAGACCCCAGGTTGCTGCGGCGGGAAGGTCCCACCACGTACCCAGTTGCTTAGGAGAAGCAACCCCTTCTCAACCAGATTGGCCGAGCTAGGTACGAATGAGGCGAGCTTGAGCAATAACGAGTCAAGGGCAGTTGTTGGAGCTCGCGAGGGCTCAGGCCGAGATTTGCTTGTCCATCCCTCGTACCCCTGGGGTCCTATTTATAGGGAAAACCAAAGAGGGGGGGGTCTTACTTATACCCCCACCCTGGCGAGTTGGCGACTTCCCCGGGGAGCTTGCCTGGAAGAGGCGAGTATCTGGTCATAGTCTCCACCTGGCGAGTTGGCCTGGGGAGCTCGTCATACTCGCCCGAACCTTCCGCGGCCCGGGGTGCTGGTCTGGATCCCCACCTTGTCTTGTTGACTTTGACTTTTGATGACCTGGCGGTGGTAGGGCCCTCCCTCGTCGAATATGGGTTGTACACAATCTCCGCTCTTTTTGGGCGACGTAGGAGCCCGGAAAGATTCATCCAACACCTATTCGGCGAGCATCCCTGCCGGGTATATGGTCAGCTCGCACCGTCGTCTGCTGGTAGAGTAGTCTATAAATAGGGGGGCTTCGTTTTTGAGACGGTCCCTGGAGCTCGCCGAAGATGTCGAACGCTGAGCAGATGTTGAAGGACAATCTCGCCGCCCTGTCTGGCCTCCTCGGCATAGCCAGGTCGAAAAGACCGCGCGAGGATGATCCTACTGCCTTGCCCCCGCCGAAGAAGAAGAAGGCGAAAAAGGTCAAGCAGCCCGCCACTACGGTGGTCAGCTCGCCTCCACTGCCGCACCAGGTCGCCGCGGCGACTGAAAATCCCGTAGTGTCGTCCAGCACCCAGAGGGTGTTGAACGACCTAGGGCTCGACGACCTCCCTGGGTCGACCCGGGGCAGCCCGCTGGAGAACCCGGGAGTGACCGAGGAGCTCGCGGCCGTGAAGGAGTCCGCGACGTCTCAGGCCGAGGTCGTCACCGTGACAGGTCGCTACCTCGAACTCTTCCCCGCTGGGTTGTCGCTGCTCCTTTGCTGACTTCTTTTCTTATGCAGATTCTCCGATTGCCACGGACGCGGCACTTGATGTCGTCCCCCTCAGCTCGGCGCCCTTACTCGCCCTGGCGGCCGACAGACCGTCCAAGACCGCCTACACGGTCAGGATAGGCCTCAGCTCGGGGAAGGCGTCTGGGGAGGCATTGGTGAAGGGCCCCCCCGCCTGTGAGTAAGGAGCTGCCGGCGAAAGCCACTCCCGCCGGGTCATCTGGGCCGGCGCGCGAGGTTCCTCCGGCGAGTACGGCGGCCTCTGTTGTTGCGAGCGGCGGGAAGATACCCCCGGTGAGCGCTCCATTGCCGCCGCTGCCGCCCGCGGTCGCCACTCCTGGCCAGACGCCGAGCACCGGCTTGCCCCCTCCGCCGCCTCTGTCTGTTCTGCCGAAGTAAGACAATCCGCGACCTCCTCCGCCTCCTGCGCCAAGGGCTCCGCACCACTCTGCGAGCTCATCTCAAGCTCCGCCGCCGGTGAAGAAGCCGGAGAGGCCGCGGCCACCCTACTTCCCTCCGCGGGTTGGAGACCCCGACTACGCCGGCCGAGGGTCTGGAGAGCGCGGGCAGGGCAGGCCTGCCGATCTTCCGAGCAGCTCTTCGGGGAGGCGAGATACCTCCGGGCGACCTCCTTCGCCGCGCCGATCCCGATCTCCTCGCCGTGGTGAGCCTCCTACTACTTTGACTACCGCTCTGCTTTTTCTGACCTGACGATCCATCTTCCTGCCTTGTCAGATCGCCTGGCGACCTCTGGGGCGGCTTTCATCGACGCTATCGGGCTGTCCGGGAGCGAGTATCGCCAGGCCGCCATTCGCGCCCACATGGAGCTGGAGAGCAAGTTCGACCAGCTCGCTATCTGCGATCCTCACCGACGCATCTCGGCTCTGGAGGCGAGGATGGCCAAGGTCGAAGGGCTCCAGTCGACCTTGGAAAACTATGAAGCTCGCTTTCACGTGGTCAAAGAAAATGACCGCCAGCTGCAGTTGAACAACCACCGTCTGCAGCTGGTGCTTGACGAGCTGGCCGGCATCCGGGCGAGCATGGGGTCTGCTGGGCGTCTGGCGAGGATGGAGGAGCAGCTCAGGCTTGGCGATGATGCGACAGCGCTGGCGACGGAGCATTACCGGCGTGCACGCGAGATCGGCTGGGCTGGGCGACATCCGCAACCTCCTGAGCGGCCGAGGGCGCCATAGTTTTTTTTTTCCTTTGCTTTTCGAATGTAACTCGCCTTGCGCGACTTGTACTTCCGGACATCTATTTTTAATTTGATTAATTCATTTGTGTGCGAATATTCTCGCTTCTGCGTGCGCGCTTTATTTCTTGATGTGCCGAGCTTTAGCTCACCTGATAATGTCGCCGGTTTATCTTCTTCGTGCGAGCTCGTTAGATACTCGCCGGTCATAAAGCGTATTGTTGTAGCGACCTTCTTTCCTCCTGACGAGTATTTGAACAACCAACTCGTCGCTCTTATTGCTTACGGATCTCGCCAACATGGTCGGCGACGACGCCAGCGCTCGCCGACAGGCCCGCGCAATTAACTTCGCAGACGCGGCTTTCAAGAAGTCCATAACCACCGAGAAGGAACTGGCGACCTTCAAGGAACGCTTCCTGCCTGACGAGTACTCGGCGAGACTCCCCACTCGCAGCGAGCGCCTCAATACCCATATTGAGGGTTCGCTTGTAATGTCGCTGCGTCACTTCGATGCAGGCCTGCGGCTACCCTTCTGGCCGGAGTTCTGCGAGATCCTGCGCTACTTCGGGATCGTCCCCGCGCAGATCAATCCCAACGGCGTGGCGATCATCATGGGGTTTCTATGCTTCCTTCGGGAAGAGAGGATCGCCTTCGACCTCTCCGTCTTCCGCCGCATCTTCGCCTTTGCGGCGACCTCGGAGGGAGTCATCTTTTTTAGCAGCCATGTCTGCACCTTGGTCGGGACCGCGAATAAGGTCCATCGCTGGAGCGAGCAGCTGGTGGTCGTCCATGGCGACTTCGGCGGTATTCTCGGCAGGCCGCACCAACCAGCCGACGTCGCCTTCCTTCCTCCCATCCTCGAAGGAGCTCGCGAGCAGCTCTTCGAATACTTTCGCGGTCGGCGCTTTGACGTCATTTTCTGGCGACTAAACGTCAACGTGCTCGAGGCAGTCCACCCTAATGAAAGTAAGCCGAGCTCGAAATGCACCCTGGTTACTCGCTCGCCCTTTTGCCGCTGAAGCTAACTTTGTCGCGCGTTTTGCAGTTTCCAACGAGCTTCCGGAGAAGCCGCTTCCTTTGGCGAAGGAAGTCGCCGCCACGCAGTCGGATGCTCGCCCTCCTGCCGACGTTGGGGAGAAGAAGGCGGTCAAGGGAAAGTCGCGGGCCAGCTCGCAGGGTCCCGCGAGGAAGAGGGCGAAGACCTCGTCGCCACGATCCGTCGATCGCCGGTCGCCGACGGGCGCCCAGTCGCCCCACTTCCACCCCAACTACGGCCTCGGGCAGGGGGTGGTGGACGCCTACGGTCGCCCGCTCGTGACCTGGTCGGCGGGGGACAACTCGGTGTCGCTGAGCACCAACCTCCCGTCCTGGTCGACTGACTGGGAGGACAAGGGAGAGGCGTTCGCCGTCCTCCACGCCATCTATGGTCGGGTCGACGCGGAGTCCGTCCTGGAGCTGACCCCGTCGGAGCTCGCCCACCAGTCGGCCTGTGCGCTCGCTAGGTCTGCCGAGCTGGGTCACTACTCGGCGAGGAAGCTGTTGGAGACGACCGATGCCCTCAAGGTCGTCTCCAAGAAGGTCATCGACCTCGGCATGCAGTCAGTCCGCTGGAAGGACTTCGAGGTGAGCTGTCCTTGGGTGGGTTTGCTCGATTTGCTTCGTTGATAGATCCTGACGTCGATCATTTCGCAGGCTGCCGAGATAGAAGCGGCGAAGAAACTCTCCGAGTGCGAGGAGAAGCTCGCCGCCTCCCAGGCCGAGCTGGAGGTGGCCCAAACTCGCGCAGCGGAGATGGAGACGAGGCTGGTCGCTGCTGAAGGACGGCTGAGCTCCTCAACCCCGCTACCCGAGGACCCGGCGCGAGTGGTGAAGCAATCACGCGTCCTCTGGGAGGAGAGATCCTCTGTTCGCCGCGAGATTGCGCGGGCGGCGGGGAACGTCATACTCGCGCGCCTCAGGCTCGGGGGCCAGCTCGTCGAGGGGGAGAAGCCACTCACTGTCGACGTGCTCATTCCCGAGCTGCTCGCCGAGGGGACTGTCCCGCCGTATAGCGCGTCGTCGCCGACCAGCTCCAGTGATTCTGACAGCAGCGGAAGCGGCAGCGGCAGCGGAAGCAGCAGCGGCAGCGGAAGCAGCAGCGGCGAGAGCGCAGAGAGCGACGACTTTGCAGATATCGGCGATATCGGGGATGATGAATATCGGCCTGATACTGGCGACGACGAGTCCTAGTTGCTCGCCGATATTCTTTTTGTAAACCAAATTTTTGACTTAATGATTTATACAAAGTTTTGGTTTTTCTTTCTGACTGGATGTTACTCGCTTAGGCTCATAGGCTCGGAGAGGAACGCTCGCTAGGTCGCAGGGGGATGGTCCCGACATCGACCATCCACTCGCCGGGACCTACTCGCCCCTGCACCCGGATACTCGTGAACCTGCTGAGATAACCGCGCGGGTGGCGTGTGGGACATACTCGCATGCCCCCCGGGGCTCGCTTACTCGCGCGGTTCCAGCTCGCTTCCCCGCATGGGATCAGCTCGCCTACTCGCACGAGATCAGCTCGCCTGCTCGCGCGAGGTCTGCTCGCCTGCTCGCGCGTGACGAAAATTGAACCGGGCTTAGTTGTCGAACATAGCCTGCGGGCCCCTCATTCTCGTCATCGAGGAGATCGGCCGATTCCCGAGGAGAGGAGCTCGTGGGGATACCGGGCTTACGACGCTGCTCAACTCGAGGTCTTGGATTACAATCGAGGAGATCGGCTGATTCCCGAGGAGAGGAGCTCGTGGGGATACCGGGCTTACGACGCTGCTCAACTCGAGGTCTTGGATTACAATCGAGGAGATCGGCCGATTCCCGAGGAGAGGAGCTCGTGGGGATACCGGGCTTACGACGCTGCTCAACTCGAGGTCTTGGATTACAATCGAGGAGATCGGCCGATTCCCGAGGAGAGGAGCTCGTGGGGATACCGGGCTTACGACGCTGCTCAACTCGAGGTCTTGGATTACAATCGAGGAGATCGGCCGATTCCCGAGGAGAGGAGCTCGTGGGGATGCCGGGCTTACGACGCTGCTCAACTCGAGGTCTTGGATTACAATCGAGGAGATCGGCCGATTCCCGAGGAGAGGAGCTCGTGGGGATATCGGGCTTACGACGCTGCTCAACTCGAGGTCTTGGATTACAATCGAGGAGATCGGCCGATTCCCGAGGAGAGGAGCTCGTGGGGATACCGGGCTTACGACGCTGCTCAACTCGAGGTCTTGGATTACAATCGAGGAGATCGGCCGATTCCCGAGGAGAGAAGCTCGTGGGGATACCGGGCTTACGACGCTGCTCAACTCGAGGTCTTGGATTACAATCGAGGAGATCGTCCGATTCCCGAGGAGAGGAGCTCGTGGGGATACCGGGCTTACGACGATGCTCAACTCGAGGTCTTGGATTACAATCGAGGAGATCGGCCGATTCCCGAGGAGAGGAGCTCGTGGGGATACCGGTCTTACGACGCTGCTCAACTCGAGGTCTTGGATTACAATCGAGGAGATCGGCCGATTCCCGAGGAGAGGAGCTCGTGGGGATACCGGGCTTACGATGCTGCTCAACTCGAGGTCTTGGATTACAATCGAGGAGATCGGCCGATTCCCGAGGAGAGGAGCTCGTGGGGATACCGGGCTTATGACGCTGCTCAACTCGAGGTCTTGGATTACAATCGAGGAGATCGGCTGATTCCCGAGGAGAGGAGCTCGTGGGGATACCGGGCTTACGACGCTGCTCAACTCGAGGTCTTGGATTACAATCGAGGAGATCGGCCGATTCCCGAGGAGAGGAGCTCGTGGGGATACCGGTCTTACGACGCTGCTCAACTCGAGGTCTTGGATTACAATCGAGGAGATCGGCCGATTCCCGAGGAGAGGAGCTCGTGGGGATACCGGGCTTACGATGCTGCTCAACTCGAGGTCTTGGATTACAATCGAGGAGATCGGCCGATTCCCGAGGAGAGGAGCTCGTGGGGATACCGGGCTTACGACGCTGCTCAACTCGAGGTCTTGGATTACAATCGAGGAGATCGGCCGATTCCCGAGGAGAGGAGCTCGTGGGGATACCGGGCTTACGACGCTGCTCAACTCGAGGTCTTGGATTACAATCGAGGAGATCGGCCGATTCCCGAGGAGAGAAGCTTGTGGGGATACCGGACTTACGACGCTGCTCAACTCGAGGTATTGGATTACAATCGAGGAGATCGGCCGATTCCCGAGGAGAGAAGCTCGTGGGGATACCGGGCTTACGACGCTGCTCAACTCGAGGTCTTGGATTACAATCGAGGAGATCGGCCGATTCCCGAGGAGAGAAGCTCGTGGGGATACCGGGCTTACGACGCTGCTCAACTCGAGGTCTTGGATTACAATCGAGGAGATCGGCCGATTCCCGAGGAGAGGAGCTCGTGGGGATACCGGGCTTACGACGCTGCTCAACTCGAGGTCTTGGATTACAATTGAGGAGATCGGCCGATTCCCGAGGAGAGGAGCTCGTGGGGATACCGGGCTTACGACGCTGCTCAACTCGAGGTCTTGGATTACAATCGAGGAGATCGGCTGATTCCCGAGGAGAGAAGCTCGTGGGGATACCGGGCTTACGACGCTGCTCAACTCGAGGTCTTGGATTACAATCGAGGAGATCGGCCGATTCCCGAGGAGAGGAGCTCGTGGGGATACCGGGCTTACGACGCTGCTCAACTCGAGGTCTTGGATTACAATCGAGGAGATCGGCCGATTCCCGAGGAGAGGAGCTCGTGGGGATACCAGTTTTACGACGCTGCTCAACTCGAGGTCTTGGATTACAATCGAGGAGATCGGCCGATTCCCGAGGAGAGAAGCTCGTGGGGATACCGGGCTTACGACGCTGCTCAACTCGAGGTCTTGGATTACAATCGAGGAGATCGGCCGATTCCCGAGGAGAGAAGCTCGTGGGGATACCGGGCTTATGACGCTGCTCAACTCGAGGTCTTGGTTAATATCCTGCATCCTTATATAACTTGGAGATTAATTGCAGGGATATCTTGACAAGAAAGAAACTCTCCGGAGAGATGCTCTTGACCCTGCCGAATCGGGGGATTGGCGTCCAGACCCGTTCCTAAGAATTCCTCTAGTCGGAGGAGAGATGCACTCGGGGAGACCTAGGCCGGCCTGCGAGGGGGGGCTGACCTCGGCCGACAATGCAGAGGCTCGGTCTTACAAGAGCGCTTAAAATCCCGAAGCATCGTCCCATCATCCGAACTAGGCTATTCAGTGAGAACGGGTTGGAATCCTGTATCCCGATTTGACAGTGAAGGTCGCTTCCAGGTACGATTAGGGTGGGGGTGGTGTTCATCGTGGGTCCTTTTCGAACGCACTCGGAATCCACACACCTCCCTCCGGGCTCGTCCATACCCTTTCTTTGGCAGGTTATCCTGTCTTGCTGCTCGCTTGAGATCTTCTCCTTCTGGGTGTTTTACGAGGTCGGCCTCTCCTCAAGTCCGGGAGATCAGGGTGCAGATCTGTTCCTCGCAGGTCCTCCAGACGGAAGAGAGATGCACTCGGGGAGACATAGGCCGACATGCAAGGGGGGAGCTGATCTCGGCCGACAATGCAGAGGCTCGGTCTTACAAGAGCGCTTAAAATCCCGAAGCATCGTCCCATCATCCGTACTGGGCTATGTATGAGGAACAAACCGACCGCTGTCTCCCGAGGTCGACTACGAGTCGGACCATGGAAACACTCAGAAGCCTCGAGGCACATTTAACTCAAAAGAGATGAAATCCCGCATCCTTTGTATATTAAGTATGTTTACAAAAATAGATACATGAGTTACCGTTATGGGTAAAATCTTTTCAAATCATCCCCGCTCCAGGTCCCAGGCAGCTGCTCTCCCGCTTGGTCTTGTAGGTAATAGCCTCCTGTGGCCAAGGCTTCTTGGACGATGAAAGGTCCTTCTCAGTTGGGATGGAGCTTGCCTACGGCGGCTCCCCGCCCAGCGGCGTCCACCTTCTTCATGACTAAGTCCCCTGCGAGGAAATTCTTCAAGCGGATGTTTTTGTCGAAGTGTCTCGCCATGCGCCTCTTGGTTTCTTCCTGGCGTATGGAGGCCAAGTCCCGAAGTTCTTCCACATAATCTAGGGAGAGCCTCTGAGCCTCTTCATTCTCTAGCCGCCATTCCTCGCTTCCGTCTTCGGCTGCGATGACCCTTGGACTATGCACCTCAAATTCGACCGGGATGAGCGCCTCGGACCCGTGTGACAGCTTGAAGGGTGTTTCCCCTGTGGCTGAGTTCGGGGTGGTCCTGAGGGCCCAGAGGACGGAATGGAGCTGTTCGGCCCAATTCCCCTTGAGGTTGGTGATCTTCTTCTTCAGCAAGTTGATGATGAGCTTGTTCGCGGCTTCTACTTGCCCATTGCTCAGATGGTGATGTACCGAGGCAAACCGAAGGTCGGTTCCTAACTGTTTACAAAATTCCCCCAGTTCCAGGCTGGCGAACTGTGGCCCATTGTCGGTGATGATGGCCAGAGGGATCCCGAACCTGCATGCGATTTCCCCCCAGATGAAGTTCTTGACGATTTGAGACATGGTCCTGGCCAGAGCCTTAGCCTCGATCCACTTCGTGAAGTAGTCGACCATTACCAGAACAAACTTCCTTTGCCCGCTAGCTTGAGGGAACGGGCCGATCAAATCCATTCCCCAAATTGCGAAGGGCCACGGAGCGGTAATCGAGCGAAGCTGCTGAGCCGGCTTGAGCGCGAGGGGCGCGAAGAGTTGACACTGGGAGCACTTTCTGGAATGGGCCTCTGCGTCCTTTCGGATGGTCGGCCAGAAGTAACCGTGCCTCAGAATCCTTTGCTCCAGGGTGCGGGTCCCGGAGTGACTGCCGCACTCTCCCGAGTGAATCTCCTCGAGGACCCAAGGAATCTCGAGCTCTGACAAGCATCGGGCCAGAGGGCCTGAAATTATCTTGCAATAGAGTTCGCCGTCCTGTAGTAAGTAGTACGCAGCCTTATACCGAAACTTTCTTTGATCTTGCCCGTCAGATGGTAGTCGGCCTGTCGTCAGGAACGCGATGAACGGATCTCTCCACGAGGCCCGCTGATCGATCTCCATCAACTCGCCTTCTTCGATGGATGGTCGAAACAACTCGATGGCGGTTCCCCCAGCCCGAGGGCCGTATTTCGCAAGATTGTCTGCCTCGGAGTTGCGTTCTCGGGGCACGTGCTCAACGTGAAAGGATCGGAACCCCCCGATCAGGCCTTTAACCTTAACCAGATATTGCTGCAAGATGGGATCTCGGACTTCAAACTCTCCCCGAATCTGAGATGCTGCCACCATGGAATCGATAAAAGCCCTGATATCTCTGATTGCCAGCTCCTTGGCGAGTCGCAAGCCAGCCACCATGGCTTCGTACTCCGCCTGATTGTTAGTGACCGAAAAAAAGATCTTGACGGCTTGCTCAATCCTGGTCCCCTGAGGACTAACCAGCACCACCCCGGCTCCCACGGAGTGTCGCCCTGGCGCGCCATCTACGAACATCTTCCAGGGGACCGGCCGAGAGACATCCGTGTCTGCCTCGACCTCGGCCGAGAAGTCGGCCAGGAAATCCGCCACGGCTTGTGCTTTGATCGTGACCCTTGGGGGGTAGGAGATGTCGAACTCGCTCAGCTCCACAGCCCACTTGACGAGCCTACCGGAGTGCTCCACTCCGTCCAAGATACTCCTCAAGGGGTGGTCGGAGACTACCTTGATAGAGTGGGCTTGGAAATATGGACGGAGTCGCCTGGCCGAAACTACCAGGGCAAAGACTAACTTCTCCAGGATGGGGTACCGCGTTTCGGCTTGCCTTAGCACCCGGCTCACGTAGTAGATTGGAAGCTGCTTCTTTCCCTCCTCTCGGACCAACACCGAGCTGACTGCTTCAGCCCCTACCCCTAGGTAGAGCAAGAGGTCCTCACCGCCCTGCGGACCCTGAAGGAGAGGAGCTCAGGTCAGCTGTTGTTTGAGCTTTATGAAGGCCTCCTCGCACTCCGGGGTCCACTCGAATTTCTGGTTCCCCCGAAGGGCTTTGAAGAAAGGGGAACACTTCTCTCCGGCCTTGGAGAGAAACCGGCTAAGACCTGCCAGCCTTCCGGTCAACCTTTGAACTTCCTTGGAATCCCTCGGGGACGCCATCTCCACGATGGCTTTCACCTTGTCGGGGTTAGGCTCCACCCCTAGGGGAGTAAGGAGGTGCCCTAGAAACTTCCCCCTTCCCGCGCCGAAAACACACTTGGCCGGGTTGAGCCGCATCTTGTACCTCCTCAGGGTGGCAAAGGTCTCTGTCAGATCCGCTACATGCTCTGCGGCGCTCTTACTCTTAACGAGTAGGTCATCCACGTAGACTTCCAGATTCCGCCCCTTTTGCTCTCTAAAGACGTGATCCATCATTCTTTGATATGTCGCGCCGGCGTTCTTGAGCCCGAAGGGCATCATTTTGCAGCTATAGCATCCGTCGCTAGTGATGAAGGAAACGTCGCGGCAATCGGGGGGATGCATCCGGATCTGGTGATACCCTGAAAAGGCATCAAGGAAGCTCATTACGGGAAACCCGACGGCGGAATCAACCAGCGCGTCGATTTGAGGCAAGGGGTAACAATCCTTGGGGCAAGCTTTATTGAGCATAGAAAAATCGATACATAGCCTCCAGCCCCCTCCCGATTTCTTCACCATTACAACATTGGAGACCCAACCTGGATACTGGATCTCCGAAACAAAACCTGCTTCTAGCAGCTTCCCTACTTCCTCCCGGATTGGTCCTGCCAGAGCGGTGGCGCTCTTCCTCTGCTTCTGACGGACTGGGGCCATCGCTGGATCCAGGTTGAGGCGATGACAGGCAACATCAGCATCAATCCCCGACATCTCGGCGGCGCTCCATACGAAGACGTCCGCGTTTTCCTGCAGGCAGGCGGCTATATCCACCTTCCCTTCCGGGGGCAGGGCTCCTCCGATCTTCAGCAGCTCCGGCTCTCCTCTCGGGGAGATCACCTCCACTTCCTCCAGCTCCTCAGCAGCTTGCAGGCCCTCCTCCTGCTCCATCATCCTCTCCAACCTTTCTGCGTCACCCATCCAGCTGATGGTGCTGACCGCATTCAGGTAGCATTCCCTGGAGGCCCGGGGATCTCCCCTGATCCTGACTTGGACGTCGTCCCTGCAGTACTTCAGGCATTGATGATATGACGATGGGACGGCCTTGAAGTAGTTGATGAGGGGCCGTCCGAAGATGGCGTTGTAGCCGCTGGGTGCGTCGACGATGACGAAGCGGCATCGGATCGAAGTTCCCCCGAGGGTGACCAGCAACTCAACTCCTCCTTCCACCTCTTTCTTCTCCCCGGAGAAGCCGAAGGGAGGCCCATCCGCTGCCTGAACCCGGGACGCTTCCACCTGAAGGCCGACGAAGGTTCTCTTGAAGATGACATTCACCGAGCTCCCGTTATCCGCGAGGATTCGGTCGACGGTGAAGTCCTCGATTGCTGCTTGAATCACCAGGGCGTCATGGAAGGGGTTCTCGTTCCAGAGCATGTCTTCCTCCGAGAAGGTGATCTCGTTCAAGGGAGGGGGGGTCTGAGACGTCGAGGCGACGCTCCTTTTGTAGATTTGGTGGAGACTTCCCTTGCGGGAAGCTCCTAGCCCAGCCCCTCCGTTGATTACTCCGACGTGTCCGCCTCCCGGACCGGGAATGACATTCCCCCTTCCTCCTTGGTCGATCCTGTCCTCGTTTCTCCTCCTCTGCGGTACCTGGTAAGCCACCTGTCCAACCTGGGCCTCCTGCTGCGGCTGCTCCCTTTCGGCCGCCGTTGCTTCCATCCTCCTCCTTGCTTCCCAGAACTCAGGGCAAGCCAAGGTTCCGTGCCCCTCCACTCGATGGATATCGCAGTAGAGGGGAATTGCCGCTTCCTGCTGCCTTTCCTGCCTCCTCTCCTGCTGCCTCTCCTTCCGCCGGCGCTTAGCGGCTCGCTGCGTGATGGCCATGGTTTCCCTTCTTCCTCCTCCCTGCTCCCGAGGGTTGTAAGTCCTCCTCTCCTCCTGATGGGTGGGCCGCCTCCACTGGGGGCGATCCCTCGGGTACTGGAATCTCCTCTCCTCGCTCCTAGTCTTTCGACCTCCGACGGGCCTCCTATCCTCCTGCCTTCGAGGCCTCTCCCGCCTCTCCTGCCTCTCCGCCTTTCTGATCTCCCTTCCCCTTTCTCCCTTCTCCTCCTTCCCCTGCGGCCTCTCCTGCTTCCTGTCGTTGCGCCCCTCCGGCGCCCTCTCCC
Organism: Platanthera zijinensis; assembly: GCA_039513925.1. Classification (NCBI taxonomy): domain Eukaryota; kingdom Viridiplantae; phylum Streptophyta; class Magnoliopsida; order Asparagales; family Orchidaceae; genus Platanthera; species Platanthera zijinensis. Next base: position 9,025,940 of record CM077092.1, read on the forward strand.
TCTCCAGCAGTCTTCCTCTGTCTTGCCCAAGCGGTCGGTCTCCATCGAGCCGTGCCAGGAACTCCTTGTTCCTCTCCTCTCCCTGGATGAACACATTGGCTCTCTCCACCATCTCCTCGAACGATTTGGGCGGCCTGTGCCCCAACTCCATGTTGAACAGGCCCTGCTTCAGCCCGAACTTGAGGGCCACCATCAAGGTGAACCCGTCGACCTCCTCTACCTCCATCACCTCCTCCTGGAACCGATCGATGTATCGGCCCAAACTCTCGTGCTGCCCCTGCACGATCTTGAAGAGGGCGGTTGCCTCCTTCTTCCTCCGCTTGGATGTCGCAAACCTTGCCAACAAACCCCGTCGAAGATCTGAGAAGCAGTAGACTGACCCTGCTGGCAGCTGGTGGAACCAATCTCTCGCGCTTCCTTTGAAGGTAATGGAGAAGAGCCGGCACTTGAGAGCATCGGACACATTGCGAATAGACACCACATCTTCAAACCACTGGAGATGTCTCACCGGGTCGTCCTTGCCGGAGTAGTACGAGAGGACCGGCTCTCTGAAGTTGTCGGGGACGAGGGCTGCGAGGATCTCGTCGCAAAAGGGGCTCCTCCCTTCCTGGCGGCGGCGAGTATCCTCCCCGCTCGAGCAGTCATACTCGCTCCATCGGCGAGTATCTCCGTACCTCGCCGAGAGTTCCGGATCTCGAAACCGGATTCCTTGACTACTCGCCGGGTGATGTCGCGGCGGGATCACCTGCTCTCCACTCGCCCAAGCGGGCTCCTTCCCTGCTCGCCGAGTTGGTATCTCCTCGCCCGGGGGTGTCCGGCGGCGGGGAGAAGTCGCCGTCACCTCAGGCGGATTGGACAACCCGTCGAGTATTGCCTTCTCCACTCTCCTCGCGAACTCTGCAAAAGCCGCCACTGTCACATACTCGCTACCTTGCCCCGGGATTCCAGCTCCCACCGAGTTACCTCCCAACTCGCCCCGGTCTCCACCATCGGCCATCTTCCAACCACGACTTTCTTCTTCGGTCGCTATCCACGCTCACCGCACCAAGTGTTGAATCCGAGAAATTTCTCACCTCAGAAATCGGACTAGGCAACCTGAAGTTACTGGTCGGCCAGTCGAGAAGATGATCTCTGGTTAGGAAACAGAAGCAAATTGCGCAAACAAGACCCCAGGTTGCTGCGGCGGGAAGGTCCCACCACGTACCCAGTTGCTTAGGAGAAGCAACCCCTTCTCAACCAGATTGGCCGAGCTAGGTACGAAGGAGGCGAGCTTGAGCAATAACGAGTCAAGGGCAGTTGTTGGAGCTCGCGAGAGCTCAGGCCGAGATTTGCTTGTCCATCCCTCGTACCCCTGGGGTCCTATTTATAGGGAAAACCAAAGAGGGGGGGTCTTACTTATACCCCCACCCTGGCGAGTTGGCGACTTCCCCGGGGAGCTCGCCTGGAAGAGGCGAGTATCTGGTCATAGTCGCCACCTGGCGAGTTGGCCTGGGGAGCTCGCCATACTCGCCCGAACCTTCCGCGGCCCGGGGTGCTGGTCTGGATCCCCACCTTGTCTTGTTGACTTTGACTTTTGATGACCTGGCGGTGGTAGGGCCCTCCCTCGTCGAATATGGGTTGTACAGCGAGCATGAGGAGAGATTTCTGGAATTCCTTGTTGTCATGGTGGGTGCCGGCGAGAGATCCGAGGCGGCGGCGATGGATCGAGGTTCCAAGGTATTATGTCGCGCGGAGGCTTGGCGAACGGGCGCCTGGATGCTTGCGGACGGGGGCCGGTGCGGTACACGAGTGTCAAGACGGCGCGCGCGAGGAAGGGCCGAAGGGGCGGGTGTTGGCCGCGTGCGCGGGCAGCGCGCGGGCTGGTCGCGCGCGTAGGCCTTGCGCGCGCGTAGGCAGACCGCACATGCAGGCCTTGCGTGCGCGCAGGACTTGCGTGCGCGCAGGCCGCTTGCGCGCAGGCCGCGCGCGCGCAGGCCGCGCGCGCGCAGGCCGCGCGCGCTGGCTGGTCGCATGCGCTGGCCGCGCGCGCGGGCAGGCCGCGCGCGCGGGCAGGCCGCGCGCGCGGGCAGGCCGCGCGCGCGGGCAGGCGCGTCCGTGCTGGCCGCATGCGCAAGATTTGCGTGCAGCTTGTGCGCGATATGCGCAAGGTGTGCAGCGTGTTCACGAGGTACGATGCGCACTGTATGTAATGTGTACGATGGATGGTGAGTGACGCGTGTGTGATGCATGCTGCATATGTGATGCGCGCAAGGTGTAACATGTCTGGCGAACTAAGCACCCAAGGGAAGAGATTAATGAGGTGGAGTTTCACTTGCCCCCCGAGTATATCATCGAGTACTTCTTATACAAGGTTGGACGGGGAAACTTACTCCGGCGAGGTTCCCGGATGTGAAGACGGTGCTTTCAGAATGGTACCTCAGTTGGCAAAGTTCATGTTGTTTCGCATGAGTTTGACGTGTAACGTTGTTCTGCGCGAGACTGATTCGCAACTATTGCTTGCACGTGCTTGACTCGTGACTTTTGCTTGCACAAGACTTGCTTGTGAATTTGCCATGCGCGATTTGGGACCGCGCCTTAGTTTGCACGAGGCTGGCTCGCGGCTTCGCTTGCACGAGGCTGGCTTCCGACTTTATTTGCGCGGTTTGCGACCGCGGCTTAGTTTGCGTGAGAATTGCACGCGGCTTAGATTGTGTGAGGGCTGCTCGCGGTTTAGATTGCGCGAGAGCTGTTTGCGGTTTAAGTTGCGCGTTGTATGGAGGCAGTTGCTGTGAGGAGCGCGCTGCCCGGAGGCAGTTGCTGTGAGGAGCGCGCTGCCCGGAGGCAGTTGCTGTGAGAGCTGTAAGGAGCGCGCTGCACGAAGGCAGTTGCTGTAAGGAGCGCGCTGCACGGAGGCAGTTGTTGTAAGGAGCGCGCTGCACGGAGGCAGTTGTTGTAAGGAGCGCGCTGCACGGAGGCAGTTGCTGTGAGGAGCGCGCTGCACGGAGGCATTTGCTGTGAGGAGCGCGCTGCACGGAGGCAGTTGCTGTGAGGAGCGCGCTGCACGGAGGCAGTTGCTGTGAGGAGCGCGCTGCACGGAGGCAGTTGCTGTAAGGAGCGCGTTGCACGGAGGCAGTTGCTGTGAAGAGCGCGCTGCACGGAGGCAGTTGCTGTGAGGAGCGCGCTGCACGGAGGCAGTTGCTGTGAGGAGCGCGCTGCACGGAGGCAGTTGCTGTGAGGAGCGCGCTGCATGGAGGCAGTTGCTGTGAGGAGCGCGCTGCACGGAGGCAGTTGCTGTGAGAGCTGTAAGGAGCGCGCTGCACGAAGGCAGTTGCTGTAAGGAGCGCGCTGCACAGAGGCAGTTATTGTAAGGAGCGCGCTGCACGGAGGCAGTTGCTGTAAGGAGCGCGCTGCACGAAAGCAGTTGCTATAAGGAGCGCGCTGCACGGAGACAGTTGCTGTGAGGAGCGCGCTGCACGGAGGCAGTTGCTGTAAGGAGCGCGCTGCACGGAGGCAGTTGCTGTGAGGAGCGCGCTGCACGGAGGCAGTTGTTGTAAGGAGCGCGCTGCACGGAGGCAGTTGCTGTAAGGAGCACGCTGCACGGAGGCAGTTGCTGTAAGGGTAAATGGACGTCTTCGCACTTGGGCGAGGTGAGTACGCATTTCAAACTACACGGATGACGCTCGCCATCAACATGCCTAAAATAAGAAAATGTTAACTTTTCTAGAGTTTCAGTCGTGAGACTGTTCTTGCGGGAATACATAATTCATAGGAAAGTAAAATCGATAAACGCTATAATAGATAGAGCCCTTCTGAGGTGCGAAGCCCTCTCTTGGGTTGGTCGTCTAAGGGGTTGCCCCCCAGTCCGGTCTAGCAAACGGTGGGCCGATTTCCTTTCAGCGGACTTGGTGCTTATCCCCGTAAGAATCTCCCCAGGAGGCCTTGTTTGATGAGATACTCAATCTCCTCCTTGAGCTTTGAGCAATCTTCTGTGTTGTGTCCTTGTCCACGGTGAAACTCGCAGTACTTTGTCTGGTCCTCAGTATTTTTAGCGAGAGGTCTGGGCCTGCGGAGCGCCTCGTTGCCTTGGATCGCATAAAACACATTTGTCATGGAGGTGTTTAGGGGTGTGTAATCCCGGGGCGGCTGATCTCTCTGATGGTCACGTCGGTGTTTTTCGTTCTGATGTTCTTGTCGGGATCTTCCTTCTTGGTGTTGAGGGGACGGTTCTTTTTCCCTTTTTCGCTTCTGGTTGTTGTCAAACTGTTGACGATGAGCTTCAATAGCCTCGTCAGCTGTGATCTGCGCCTCTACGCGGTACACGAGGTCGGGGTAGCTAGCGACGGTCTCCCTCATTAATGCTGAATAGAAGCCACCAGGACGGAGACCTCCGAGGAGCATTCCTCTTAACAGTTCAGGGTCGACCCCTGGGATTTGGCGGGCTTCTGTGGAGAACCTGCTGAAGAAATCCTTCAAAGACTCCCCTTCGTTCTGGCGGATACCTGATAAGTGGGAAGGGTCGCGGACGATCCTACGATTTGCTATAAACTGATCTGTGAACTGTCTTGTTAGTTCTGTGAAGTTGGCAATAGTGCCCGCTCTCAAGGAGTGAAACCATGTGCGGGTCTGCCCCTTGAGAGTGGTTGGAAACACTTGGCAGAGTAACTGATCAGGGGCGTTGTAGATCCTCATAATGGTAGTGAAGTGGTTGACATGTTCCAACGAATCGTCAGTTCCATCGAAGGTTTCGATATCGGGGAGTTTGAAACCATGAAGAATTGTATGATCCAGAATCTGGGGCGTCAGGGGGGAACCCTGACAGAGTGGTCGGCGGGTACAGATATCTCTTGCACCTGCTTGATGATATTCTTCGGCGATGACCTCTCAAATTTCCCCCCGAGTAAATCTTTCTAACGGATGTAGACGGACTTCGTTAGCGGACTCATGATGACGATGGTCCTCTCTCGCTCTCCTCTGAGCCGAGTGAGAGGAACTTGTAGCTTCAGAATATTCTTCGGATATTTCCTGCCTTGGAGGAACCTCTTGGGCTCTGCCCAAATTTTGTTGCGGCGGTAGATCCACATAGGCTGGTTGCAAGGGAGGAGCTGGAGGCGCTCCAAGGATTCGCAGCAAGGTGAGCATTTCGGTTTGATGTTCTTCCATTTGGCGAACGCGTCCCTCTATAGGAGCAAATGCAGCTTCAGCGGTCAGTGGCACGTCCACCAAAGAGTGGGAACGTGCAGGCCCAGCATGCATGCCAAGGGCGGAGCCTTCAGCGGTACGGATGCTCCTCTTTGTCATTAAGGCAGTACTTGGAGGGGGCGATGCTGGTGATCTTATGCTTCAATGGATGTTGGGAAATCGTTTCCCACAGACGGCGCCAAACTGTTGCGGCCAAACTCGGCGCTCCGGTCGATCCGGACTAACTTGGACCGTCTTAGCTCGCGGAGCGGTCGAGCGCGCACACAGTCAATTGAAGAGGGGAAATGTACAAAAAGAGTTTTAATGTGGAAAACCCTTCAACCGGGTGAAAAACCACGTGACTGGTTCGCTGCCAGTCAAAATCCACTAGATCAGGGTGATTACAGTGTGTTGAGTGAATCGGGGCGACAGGCCGCTCCCGTTACAACTTGTGGGGAGAGAGGATGACTATAACTGCCGGCGGGCAACAGACTGCTCCGCCAAAGTGACTTAAACGGTGGAATGCGCGGGATGCTTCTGACGCGTGCGCCTGGGGGCGGCGCGCTTGCGGGCTTCGACTGTCTCCTTCGCTCGACTTCCTCTGACTTTGGGCGCCTCCTTGCTAACTGCGCGTTGGTGGGGTGTCAATAACCGATGGCGGGTGCTGATGGCCGCTGGTGGCCGCTGGAGGTCGTTGGTGGCTGCCGGTGGCTGCTGGTGGCTGCTGGAGATCGTTGGTGGCCGCCGGTGGCTGCTGGTGGCTGGCGGCAAGAGGTGGCCGACACGGTGGAGGAGGCGGGAGATCTCTCACCTGAGGAAGAGGGAGAAGAATCGTAGGAGGAAAAAGATCCTCAATAAGAGACCCCTGGGGGTCCTTTTATAGCCCCCATGGGTTGGTTATGGCGGGCCCCACCACTAAAGTGGTGGGGAAATGGGTGGTTACTCCCTTGATCGGACGGCAGGGAGGGATCCCCCCTTGATCGGACGCCCCCCCCCCCCCCATGGCGGCGGGCCATCATGACGGCGGCGACGGCCGGGCGGCCGGCGAGGGAGGCCGGCGACGGCCGGAGCGGCCAAGGTCACGGCCGGTCACGGCCGGCCATGGCCCGGTGCGGCCAAACCGCGGCGTCCACGGCCGGGCCGGCCACGGTCGTGGTGGCCGTGGGAGGGCCGGCCGCCGGTGGTGGCTCGGCCTCTTGCCGGCGGCGGTTCCTTTGGCGGCGGTTTCCCCATGAGGGGAGGGAGTGGGGGTCCGCCCCCATCATCTCCATGAGAGATCATGAGGGATGGGACCCACCCATGACTTTCCTTGAGTGGAGATCATGGGGGGGCCCTTGCTTCCTATAAATAAAAGGGGGAACCCATCAAGAAATATATATGAATGAAAATAAACTGTATTTTAATATTATTTATCTGTACTAACTTCTTACTAAAAATACAAAATATAAGTAAAATGAGATGTGAACAAAAAGGAACTACGAATAAATCTGTCATGTTCAGAAATCATAATAGTTGCAAGGAACCAAACTATTTCCTGTAGAAGATTTTGAAATCTGTCAAGAACTGTGTAAGCAATTTCTCAGGGCACAAAGCTCAGTTTCTCACAGTTACAATAAAGATCTCCCAATTTTATTACATTTGCCTTGAAATCATCTCTCAAAAATAATATTTTCCTAAGTTTGAGGAAACTCATATTTGTGATCAGAGAGTATATACATCTGAAGTAATTCACTTGTCCGCTACTTCATCGTCAAGGTTTAACATAGGATAACACGAAAAGGGCAGGGGTATGAACAAGAAACACATATGATATACCCCACAGATACTGTGTAAGACTACCTAACACTATCAAATTAAACCACCACAAGTATAGAATTGGTGGGGAAAAACTCAAGATTAAGAACTAGAACCTAAAAATGTGTACTATTTGTAGGAGTAATCCCCATCTTTTTGTAATAATCGTTCTCCGCATTGGCTAATCGAGTTTGGAACATCTCCCACTCTCTCCGGCACCGCTCCCTCACCTGCTCAGAGAAAAAGCATCATGTTGATGAAGATTATGATTTCATGTAAATGAACACGAAGTAAAGCATGATTGATGTCGCATACCCCTTCCCATGGAGCTTTCCCATTTTCGGACTTTCCCTAATAAAAAAAATGAGAAAGACAAGTGAAGCTTAGAGATCAACCATGGCTATATTTTTCTTTCACATCCAAACCCATAAGAATAGTCGACCCCACTATGGTGGGATAAAGACTCGAGTGTTGTTGAGTGTTGTATCCAAATCATAGATAAGTATAGGAAAAATTATTAGCTATGCTCAACGCAGTCAATGTTGACTCCGCTGAGCATATAATGCAGCGTATATGTTGCTTTGCATCATATACAATATAATACAATAATAAATGTATACGCTTTTTCACAGACAAGGTGCTTCACAGCGCACACTGCGCTTGACGTCGTATGTGCTGCTTCTCAACATATAGGCTGTGAAAATGTTGTATACGCTGTGAAAATAAAGGCATACATTTATAGTGGATGCGTCGTGAAGGAGTGTGAACTAATATTTTTTTTCTTTCTGAATATAGAATGCTTCACTCACCTGATTCCCAAGAGAAGGAACTACTTGATGATCAATCCACTGAGCATCCACAACTCCTATTTTTTCATGTGCAGGCTGGTTTAATGCAATTCAAAGCAAGCGGTTTATATTTGTAAAACTAAAAAAATGTTGCAATTTGTAAATATATAGAGTAGATAGTGATGAAACAAAGGTACCTCCACACATTTTCTCAGAGCAAAATCAAGACCCCAGCCATGGACCAAATCATTCTGCAATGACAAAAAAGGATGGCAATCAAGCAATGGATGGTGATCGAACGATCTGATAAATCGGTCCTATAGGCTATCTAGACTCGCCTGAATCATGTGCCACACGCATCTCCACGCATTACGCGAGAAGACAGGAGCCATTATCTCGACAAATCTGGAAGTAAATTGACCGGGCATAAAATTAGTGATGATGAACATTCAAATGGATCACTAGGGATATAAAAGGATCATACGCGGCACATGGAGGCAGGTGGGGATCACTACACCAGCCAGGCCTCTCCTCCGTTTCCCTGTTCAAAGCGGAATATGAAAATTAGTCTAGCGAAGAAAATTTGCAGAATTGTACATGAGAAAGGAATTTTTTTTTTTAACATCTAATACTAACTTGTGTACTTCATGGTCACCTCTCCTTTTAGTCATTTGCCATGTTAAGCCTTTGTTAGGATCCAAACCAGGTTGTGAAATCTCCAAACCATGCTTCCTCACCAGCTTAATGTACCTAAGTCAATCTCATCATATATTTGAATAACTAATTAATTCAAAAAACATATGCACAATAAAGATAAGCACTCACTCTTCAGCATTAAAATGTTCTACTCCTAGATCTTCGTCCCAGATAAAGATGTATTCGTAGCGAGCAACAATGTCGGGGTGCAAAAAGCGTTTGGCGTACCACCTTGAATTAAGAATTTAGGGCCAAAAATAGTCGCAATATCACAGAGACAACAGAATACAAGTGTATATTCTTACCACTTGGTTTGTTTCCTTGCACTCACATGAATTGCTCGTTTTGACCACTCAAGCTCATCCCATTCGCTAGTCCGTCCATCATAATGGAACAACAGGATGGTAAAATTTTCTGAGAACTGTCAAAAAAATTCAGACATGGGATAAGAGCTGAAAGCAAAATCACGAGTCGGGTGCATGTCTAGATCCAAGGTAATTCACGAGTCGGGTGCAAAGCAAAATCTTTATTTTACCTTTTTAACCGCCTTGTCAATATTATTCTTTTGACCCAGGCCAACTGTGAATGTTACTAAGTACTTCTGTTGTATGTCTAGATCCTGCAACAATAATTGATTTAGATTACTAGAGAAATAAGTGCAACATACAACCATAAACCAGTAAAAGAAATACCAACAAACAACTTTGCAAAAACCTCTTTTATTGGCAGATATAACTTTATCAATTTAATGTCAATCTGAGACTGTTAAACCTTGTTGTGTTAGTTCAATGGGTTGTTGGTGAGGAGTCACAAAAATTAAGTCAACATTTCATGCCAATAATTCATAATCCTGAGAAAAGATCTTTCCAATTTGCAAAAACTAATAACAAAGCCCAGTACTCGAGCATACATCAACGCATTTCCAATATGCTTCGCGACATTAAACATGATTTAGAAAGCAAATTTTCTCTCAATCTTCAAATGACTAATTTATTTTCGTTTGCTTTTGTCAATTACAAATAGGATTTACAGATTGAGGAAAAACACTTACTTGGATGTTGATGTCGCCAAAAACTACCATCCTACGGCTATTTGATGCATTGAAGTTTTGAAGGGAATACAATAGAAAGCACAACTCGTATCATATAAAGCATACCTCACTTGGATTACCCCACAATCGACGAAGATAAAAATCTGATTCGGGTACGAGAATCCCTGGCGCAAGTCTTTCTGTTCCTTTGGGATTTGAAGTAATATAAATCTGCACAAATAATGTTTTTTCCAAAGACGTCACCAGTCAGTACCAAAATATTTTTTACAGGACAAACGACCAAGATTGTTTAAACTACTGCAAGGAATCACGACAGACCATCGGACCAAAATTACTAATATTTCATTTGGTAATTCGTTTTGTGTTGTGCGAAATAAGATCGGGATACTCACAGGCGTGGAAGAGCTTTTCTACGAACGGATTCTACATGGTGGTCAGCGCACATGTGGGGTAGGAATTCTCATGGTGCATTTTAGTTATTGATGCACAAAAAGCCCGAGCACAGCAACCCAACCTGGATCTGCTCAGGAAGGCCTCGGCTTGGGCCAGGAAGGGATTATATGGCTCACCGGGCGCCCATTTTGTGCTTCAGCCTCATGCCCCACCAAGCCTTTTCGGGCTTAGGGCAGCACCCATCTAGAATGTTGTCCCCCGCAACATATATGCGACCCAACGTTAATGCTGGGCGGCGCAACATTTAATGTTGAATGTTGCGTGCCTAGCATTCAAGCTGGCTAGGACTCGCCAAAAAGGCCTTGTCGGGCTCCCTTTCAAAGGGGAGCCTGGGTTCATCTTGGCCCTAGCCTGAAAAAATCAGACTTTTCACCCATAATTCCAATCAAGCTCGTGGTATGAAAGAATTATGTAATACAGTGCACTGCGAAATGAAGCCCAAGACTTCTAACCATCGCGTCTTCATTAACCGCTACAAAATATTTTATAGGTTGGGTATATTACTTTTGAAATGTAAGAAGCACGGATACTTCCCCGAAGGCAGCGTACCCGTACCGGATACGTATCCGGTACCGGCACGTACCCGATACTCGACGGATACACCTATGTGGACACTTGAACTTAGCACATCATTTTGCATATTGTGATAGGAGTCTCTTTTTCTAGAATAAACAAAAGTTGACTCTATGCTAGGAAGTGTTGGTACGTCCAATTAAGTAGTGTGTCTGTACCAAGTATGTTCCTGGTACTGGTATGCTTTTGTTACAAGTACGTGTATTGAACGTGTTGAAACGACGCAAGTTATTAATAGAACGACTAACTTGTCTCTAGACTAACAGGAGGTTGAAGATGTTGATCTCCAACAATGAAGTTGATCTCCAACAATGAAAAAGAAAAAAAAAAGACTGATGTCTTCACTTAAGGTTAATTTTATCTCTTTTGGTTAAACATATAAGATGTTAAATTTTGTAATATTTATGAATGCTTAATGTTTGAAAACTTCATGTTATTTAGCATTGATTTGTGAACTTGTACTTCAAGTTATGATTTATGTTTGATGTTTTGAGAATCATTTATTGCACTTGTAATTTATATAAATTATATTTGTTATAACGTATCATGTCGTACCCATATCTTTGTTTTTAAATTTTGGCGTATCGCCGTACCGGATACGTATCGTACCCGGTACCCGTACCCGTACCGGTGCTTCCTAGAAATATACAATAGATATGGGAATGACCTTGGTTTTATTTTACCACTTTCATAAATTAAATAAAACTACAGAGAAACCCAAATTTTATTGTAAAATCATTGAACTTTCTGGAGAAATAAAAAAATGAAACACAATGCATTATCCTACGTATATTTTCTCAGTCAATCATCTTAACTATAACCCAGCATAAAGATCACATTTTTTCACTGTATGATTTTGGAACAAGAATGAAGCACCTTGGAACCACTCGAGTCAAACCCATGTGGAGAGTGGCTCAATCTAATGCAATCATAAAACTGGTCAAAACTCACATGAACCAGTGGTCAGGCACATATAAAGTTTATGACAATTATTAGTCAACAGGAAATGTTGGCACATAAGAAACTAGAAGGCTTCTACATAGAATCTCATTCCAAAAACAAACCAATCAATCAAGAAAAAAGGTTATCAAGAAGGCCACTAGTAGTGTTCTTCTCCAAGAAAACTCCCCTCCAAAATCACAAATTTCATGTATGAAAAATAGGCGGTTCATCAGATAATTTGAAAGACGAAGTGCATGCACACGCACACTTGAAAACAAATAACAAACATAGAGGAAGAAAAATACCTCTGCAGTGGCATTCACATCTGATAGTGAATTATTTTGGTGTTGAGATGTCCAAGCATGGTTCAGTAAAGCTTGAGTTGTGATGCCTGAATTCTTGTCTTCAATATACGAAATAATGCTAGAAGGAAAATGAAGCTGGCAACCAGTAGAGAGGTGACAATATCAGCATGCATAATAATGACAGAAATAAGGCCAAAAATCAAAGAATCAGTATGGCATTACCTTAGTTATGCTTATTGCAGGAAATGATATTCCAATAAAGAAGCCAAGCATAACCCCTAAAATTGTGGTTATAAAGAGTCTCATACTCTCAGTTGGTTTCCTAAAAAAGACACTGCAAAACACAAGTCTATAAGTAATTAGTATTCTGAAAAGTACAATTCCTTGAAACAAATATATTATGCTACAAAAAATAGATAGTTTGGGGTTTAGAAAATCCATGGCATATAGACCTGCGTCCAAGTATTCCGAGTTTTCCCATGCTCTCTGATTTTAACTTAAAGCGAAAAAAGACATGCTTCCGACCAAGAGCTGCTCAGACATTGGTCAGGAAGTTCAAATTCGCTATATTTTCAGCAAATATATTGGAAAGCCGCCAAAAGAAATGCGAGAGGTGGAAAAATAAAACCTGCAAAAGAAAAATCCTGTTACATGGAGATAACTTGGATAAGAACAAAAACATCTAGATAAATGGACATATGATCACATGCAGCGCAAAGAAATATAAAATTCACTCTATAACCGCTACACTTGCAGTAATCCAATAATAAAGGGCATTGTTTCATTTATTTGGAATTCAAAGTTTAATTAAACAACTCAATCACAAACAAAACTAAGGCATCATATTCATTTCTCCCACATTATGTAAATCAATACAAAATGTACTGCTCAATGAAGAAGTAATTTGATATTGCAGTTAATAAATGTAATAAAGAGAAATCACCCAAATGAACTGAATAGAGAACTGGGATATAATCACGTAGTTAAATTAACTTAATAGAGACAGAATTCATCGTTTTTGAGAGAGTTTTGAGAAGGTTTGAGGAATTTGAGCTTTGTAGAAAAGTGGTTCAAACCTTGTATATACTTCTTGAATACAAAAATACAAGTATGAGTACAAATATATAGGAGAGAGGAGAGGAGGACTCAACTATACAAACAATGTGGGACTAAAACACTAATCCTACATGGGTCATATTAATGGGTCAATACATCATTTTTCCTAATATTCTTTAACACTCCCCCGCAAGTTGGAGCATACAAGTCGTAGGCACCCAGCTTGGATAAGAACTGATGGTACATTTGTCGTGGTAATGCCTTGGTGAGAATGTCGGCAACTTGCCCTGACGCAGAAACATGCTCCAGCTCTAACTTCTTTAATTGAACTTTTTCACGAACGAAATGACAATCAACTTCAATGTGCTTGATCCGTTCATGAAACACAAGATTTTTCGCAATGTGAATTGCAGCCTGACTATCACAAAACAAGATTGCTGGTAAGGATAGAGTGACCCCCAAATCACTAAGTAGACCCTCAAGTCAGGTGAGTTCAGATACAACGGTTGTCATTGCACGATACTCAGCTTCAGCAGAAGAGCGAGCAACCACAGACTGCTTCTTGCTACGCAAGTGATAAGAACCTCCCCCAAGTAGGTACAAAAACCTGTAGTGGAACGTCAATCATCCAGGGAGCCCGCATAGTCTGCATCTGAGTATGCAACAAGAGATAGAGAAGAGGATGGCTTATATACCAATCCTTGTCCAGGAGCTGTCTTCAAATATCTGAGGATGTGTTCTACTGCCTGGAGATGAGAAATCTGAAGAGCATGCATAAATCGGCTGACCACTCCAACGGCAAACGAGATATCAGGTCTTGTAATAGTTAGATATATCAGCTTTCCCACAAGACACCGATAATACTCAGGGTTCGTAAGCACAGAGTCAGAGTCAGACCCATGAGCACATAACTTATGGTTGGCATCCATCGGAGTTTCCACAGGTTTACACCCAGAGTAGCCAGCATTGTGGAGGAGATTAAGGCAATACTTCCGTTGTGACAGAACAAGACCATCAGACTGTCTTGTCATCTCAAGTCCAAGAAAGTACCTGAGAGCCCCCAGATCTTTTATTTGAAAGACGGTGTTCAAGTGTTGCTTGATTTGCAGTATCCCTGTGGTGTCATCACCAGCAATCAAGATATCATCCACATAGACCAGGAGAATGACAGTCCCAGTTGATTGATGACGAGTGAAGAGAGAAAAGTCAGCCGAGCTGCGCTTGAATCCCACATCACGAACGACCTTACTTAATTTAAACCACGCCCGGGGAGATTGTTTGAGATCATAAATAGATTTCCGAAGATGACAAACACGAGACTCCCCCGTGGTCTCAAACCCGGGTGGTTGATGTATGTAGACCGTTTCCTGAAGATCGTCATTCAAAAAGGAATTTTTAATATTCAGCTGATGAAGAGGCCAGTGACGATGTACAGCCACAGAGATCAGGACCCGAACAGAATTCAACTTGGCAACGGGAGAGAAGGTTTCATCATAATCCAGTCCCTGTTGTTCAGTAAATCCTCGAGCCACAAGATAGGCCTTTAGCCGATCTACTGTCTCATCTGGAGCATGTTTTATAGCAAACACTCACTTGCAACTGACACAAGAATGACCGGGAGGAAGAGAAACCAGATCCCAAGTCTGGTTAGACCAAAGAGCAGTCATTTCTTCTTCCATGGCCGCATGCCACCCTATATGTAGAAGAGCCTCCTGCACTGAGTTAGGAATAGAAATGGAGGAGAAGGAGAGAGCAAACCCGCGAAGAGGTGGAGAGAGGCGATGCAAAGAAACTTAATTAGCCATGGGGTGAGCGGTAAAGGTTGATGCTGGATCGTCGGTCCGCAAGACATCACTGGTGAAGAATGGCTGTTGTAGAGCTCCAGAAACCGGGGTACGACGAGTGTAGACACGAAGAAGAGGTGGTTTGGGTGGTGGAGGTGGAACAGGTGCCGGAAGAGGAGTGGGAAGAAGAGGTGGTAAAGATGACGTGACGGGGACAGACGGACGAGAAATGGAAGGGGAGAGAGAAAGAACTGTGGCAGAGGAGGAGTCGTAGAATGATTGAGTCTCTCGAAAGGTGACATCAGCAGAGACAATAACTTTGTCAGTAGTCGGAGAATAGCACACATAGACTTTCTGGGTTCGAGAGTACCCGAGAAACATACATTTATTTGCCCGAGAAGCAAACTTATCCGTTATTGGACCAAGATTGTGAACATAGCAAGTACAGCCAAAGACACGATGCGCGAGAGGAAACGGGATTGAGACGGAAAGAGAAGGCTAAACGGAGTGGCATAGTTGAGCACAGAAGAGGGCATGCGATTGATGAGGTGACATGCCGTAGAGACAGCAAAATTCCAAAAACGAGTAGGAACCTGCATTTGAAGCATAAGTGACCGAGTAACATCAAGAAGATGACGATTCTTTTGTTCTTTCACACCATTCTGTTGAGGCGTATAGACACATGAAGTCTGATGTATAATACCGAACTCGGTGCATCTATTCGTAAATGTCCGGCTAGTGTACTCTCTGGCATTGCCCGTGCGAATAACCTTTAGATGAGAAGAGAACTGTGTGCGTATTTCGTTAAGGAACGTGTAAAATGTAGTGGTTAGTTCAGCACGATCCCGGAGTAAGTATAAACAGGTTAAGCGTGAATAATCATCAATAAAAGTGACAAAATAACGATAGTCAAACATACTGGGGGTTTTATAAGGTTCTCAAATATCAAAATGCACAAATGAGAATGGAGTATCACTCCGAGTACAGGTAGAGAAAAAAGAAACACGATGTTGTTTTCCAAAAATACAAGATTCACAAGAAAACTCATACAGGGAGACATTCGGAAGAGCCTTCTTGAGGATCTGGAGAGGAGCGCATCAAGACGACGATGCCAAACAATAGTAAAGACAACTGAGAGAGCAGAAGGGGGAACATCGAGGAGGTAGAGCCCATTTGACAGCCGACTCTTACCAATGATATTCTGCGTTTTTCGATCCTGCACAGCAAAGGTAGAAGGTGAGAAAGTAACACAACAATTAAGGTCTTGTGTGAGGCAGCTAACGGAAAGCAGGTTAAATGGGGAACCGAGAACATGAAGAACAGAAGTCAGAGAGAGAGTGGGTGTGAGGGGTATATCAGCAGCACCAGAGACGGGTGGTTTCGCCATTTGCCACAATAATGAACTTGGGGTGAGCAGTCACCGAATAGTGCGGAGGACGTTGCAAGATAATATGATGCGTGGCACCCGAATCCATTATCCAATGAGAGCTCTGTGAGAGAGAAGCTATACCTTTATTGGAAATAGATGCGACGGAGCCAGACGAGCGAGAAATCACCCCTTGTAGATGTTGGAGCTGAGTGCGTAGAGCATCAATGTCTGCCCGAGCAAAGGCAGCAGAATCCGAGGCAGGAGCAGCAGGGGAGTAACCATAGCAGGAGCAGCAAGATGTGGAGGCATGTCATGTTTGCAGTAGCAGGTGGGCCTCAAGATGGCCATCCCGACCACAATAGGTGCACTTAAACTGAGACTTCCCAGACCGGCCACGTCCCCGAGACGTGTTACGTCCTCCACGGGCTGAGGACCCCCGAACATGTGGAGCAGGGGTAGAGTGTTGTAGAAGAGCCGGGGAGGGAATAACAGGAGCATCCTGAGGCGGTGTGACCTTTAGAAGCATAGAACACACATCAAAGAAAGGTGGGGTGGTAGTGGAGGAAAGAATCTGAGTCCGAACACTATGCAGGTGAGAGGGAACCCAGGACATCATCATCGCAATCCCGACAACTTCTTTTGAGCCTGCTGAGCAATCAGATCAGTAGTGGGAGGCTGATGTTGGATCCAGGCCTCGACCAGGGTCTTGGCTTTAGCAATAAAGGAGATCATATCTCTAGGAGCCCCGGGATCCAAGTTCTGAAGATCCAAGATAACGTCGAATAGGTGTTGCAAACTATTCTACCCAGAGTAAAAAGAATGAAGTTCCACATAACCTTGGTCGTGTCATGACACATAGTCATTCGATAGGGCTCGGTGTCCATGGAGTTGAGCAACCAAGATTGGACCCGACCGTTATCACGAAGCCACTCATCGGTGGGAGCGGTCGGCATGACCCGAGTCAGGTGATGAAGAAGGCCTTTCGTCTGCAGAACACAATGAACCGAATGTACCCATTCCACGAAATTTCGCTTCCACTAAGAGAAATAGTAGTAATCCGGAGTTCATCACGAACCTCGGGTACAGATGCGACAACACGATTAGGCAGAACAGAAGAGACATTAGAATTTTCAGACGCCATGAGGTCGCAACGGTTAAAAGAAGTCCGCAACGGTTAGAAGAATGGTGGCTATAACCCTCGGCTGGCAGCAACTAGAAGGAGGATGCACTTAAACCGTACGGCTAGAAGCAGACCGCAACAAGAACAACCGAGAAAACGAGAAGCCGCAATCAATCCACGCGAACAGCCAAGGTTAGCAGACAAACATGAGGCAGTGGGCAGACGACAAGATACGAGTGGCTAGACAATCCAGTCGACAAGACGACCCCACACAAGAGGCCTGTGCGACAAGGAGACCGTACGACAAGAAACTAGGCCGCATCGGGGAAGACTCCTAGTTATACGAGCAGGAAGACTTTGTGCGATAAGAATCTGCACAACAAGAAGACTGCGCGGCAAGAAGTGAGATTGCAGCGGTAAAGAAGTCGGCACGACAAGGAGAGAGAGAAAGCCGCAGCGGACAAAAAAGCAGTTCGCAGCGGATAGAAGCAGGCCGCCGCAAATAGAACAAACAAGGCAAACGGTTAGATCAAACCGTAGGAAAAGTAGCAACCCGCGACAAGCAGAGACCACCCCCAGCGGGTAGAAAGGAAAGCCGCGGTGGGTAGAAAGCAACCCACAGCGGTTAAAAACTAACCGCACGGGAGTGGGGTCCACTAGTTAGAGAGAGGAAGACAATAAAGAGGAGCATAGAAGGGAAAGAAGAGGTGGATCCACGAGAGAGGGAAGGAGGCGGGTAGAAAAGAGGAAACCACAGAGACAATGCGAGAAGGCCGACACACAAGCCGCCCGTTTAGGCGGAGGTCTTGGCGGTTAGAAAAAAACAGGCCAGATCGCTAGCCCTGATATCATATAGAAAAGTGGTTCAAACCTTTTATTTACTTCTTGAATACAAAAATACAAGTATGAGTACAAATATATAGGAGAGAGGAGAGGAGGGCTCAGCTATACAAACAATGTGGGACTAAAACACTAATCCTACAGGGGCCATATTAATGGGCCAATACATCATTTTTCCTAATATTCTTTAACAAGCTCAATATTAGAGTTGTACCACTCCAACCAAACCATTTTACAAAAATATCTCCTCTAACTTCAAGGAATTAAATTAAAAATAAATTTACGCCCGCAGATGGGATCAGTGGTAAGTCAATAAAAGAGAGAAATGTACATTTGGCTTTGTTCAGAATTACGCAAGATTTTGAACAAAATTTGCATCCGACTTAACATGGGAATTCCCCTTATTTAAAGATCGCATAAGAGGTATTGCCGCATGTTAACTGTTTTTTTTATAAGGGAATCACAAAAAAAATCATGATATCAAATAAAATAAGAAACTACTTGAGTTTGACGACTACAGTGCAAAGACTCATCTACTCAAGTGAGACAAACTCTTCAGTTGCAAATTTGTGGTTGTAACCGCCTTACTTCTCCTTTGCTCATATAATTGTCGGCCTCCTAAGAAGCCAGATTAGAGATCGAATAGTTGGGGTCTTGTCATGTCATGCAACCATTTGATCTATTAATGTCGACTAGACCCCTAAATCACATTGTCTCAACAATTTAGCAAATGATTTATGAATTATCTCTCTCTTTTCATTCGTATTGAGTGCAATTTCTAGCAATGATATCTTTGATCTATCAATTTTTCTTTCTAATTCTTCCACATTAATACCATTTCCTATCTTATAGGAATATATACCTTCTAAGTTTTATTGTACTCCAAACCAAATCTTCTTAATTGACTTGCCATAAAAAACACTTGCATATAAACAAACTTTTTAAAATTGATGTGTCTTTTCTAAGCCTATGTCGCATTATCCTCTCCCATAATCTCAACATACCATCAATATAACAAGGCTAATTAGCACGTTGCCCCCTCAAATATCATGTTTTTGGCACATTGCGCCCTGAATCCTTAAATTGGCACATTTCACCCTCCAAATACCTTGGAATTTGCATTTTGCACCCTATGCCGAATTTTGATGGGTATTCTGCACATTGCACCCTCCAAATACCTTCATATTCTATCTTTTTATACAGTTTTTTTAGCTAGTCTAGAGTTTTGGTTGTGTAAATTCAGCAAATTTTAGTAAATTTCAAAATTCGGAATTGCAAAATACCGCTCAAAAATCAGCACAGGGTGCAAAATGCAAATTTAAAGGTATTGGAAGGGAGGGGTGCAATGTGCCAAAAAAGGATATACGAGGGTGCAAAATGTCAATTACCCATATAACAACCACCTAATAGATTTTCATTGTACTTAAAACCTGATACCAATATGATTCTTCCCAAATCATTTTTATTAACCCAGCTACTAATAAAAGTATCCCAGCATCTCAAATAACTATCCAAATCTAAATGGCTATTCCCTTGGACCTAAAGTTCCACCTTCCATCTCTTTTAAGCGTCAGCAAACTTCACTTTGACCTAAAACCATCTTTGTTAGTTCCAAACCTCTGTGAAAGTAAACAATGGCTCATGCTAAGATGACAACCGAACATAAAATTCAAAGCTAAAATTCATAAACTATGAACAAACTAAAAATCAAAACTATGATAATGTTAATAGTCAAAACATTTTCATTGTTTTCAGTCATCAAGCAACTTTTTTTGCAAACACAGGGATTTTCAATGTCATGGATAAAAAACACTGATCTGTTCTACAGTTTAAACCTTTCATCACTCAAATTCAAACCGTAATGCACCTCAATTCTACAGAAAATCTCACTAGTGTTTGAAGAAATCTCCTCATTGTCCCCATTACACCCCACAATTCTACCTTGTCAAAATCAACAAACAACAACTGATCAATTCCTCAAAACCCTAGCACCATGTTTGCATCATCATAACATAGTGAGGGAGAAATCATTCAAAAAAATAGCAACAAAAAAAAACCGTTCCTTCTGAATCAGAAAAAACAAAGATCCCCGTGCTCTTCCAATTTCAAAAAGGGTGATAGGAACCAACAATCCGCAAGCAAACAAACAGGGGATGACCTGTGCTCAAAACGTAGCGCCGGCGTTCTCCGACTTAAAACCCTATATTACGCCGGCGGTGAAAAGAACTGTAGACGAGGACGGTTTCGACGGCGGAGCTCCGGCGAATAAAGCAGATGCAAAGGAGACACCTTTTCATCAAAATCGACCGGCTTTCTCTCCACCTCCGAATATATATGCAGAATCCTTAGGTCCCCTCGCCGGAACTCGTGACCGGTACTTTTGGGGGACGCAAAGTGGGGGGGAACGGAAAATGCGACTTTAAGAACATCTATTAAATTGGCGGAAAGGACACGAAAGTTATAACAGAAAATAAATGTATATTCTGTAAATTTTAATAATTTAATTCCTATCCTGTTTTATTTTAAAATTTTAAAAGAATTAATTATTCACGAGGATAAAATTCACCGGCACCTGGTTGGACGGAAGTCAAAAGTCCAAAACAGATCGCTCGGACATTGATGCAGATCCAAGGGCTCTCAGCTCAATTATATTTAGAGATAATTTCAAATCTACCCTACTCAGCCAATGCCCAATGAGCCTTGATCTAGTTGGGTAAGCTGAGGCATCATGACAAGGAGGTTATGGGTTCAATTTTGATTATGCCAGAACATAAGTAGTCTTGGCGGTCTGGCGGATAGATTGACGGTCAGCCTTGCGGTTAGCTCTTGGCGGTTTGGCGGTCAGTTTGGCGGTTAGCTCCTGGCGGTCAGCATTAGCAGTTAGATCTTGGTGGTCTGCCAGACAGGCCTGACAGACAGGGCTGGCGCACAATTCTGACTGACTGACAGTATGTAGCAGCGGTCTGTCCTTTAGTACTTGACAAGTGTTGGAGCCGGTTGTTAGGCGGTCTGGCGGAAAGTCTTGGCGGACAGGCATAGCAGACAGTCTTGGCGGACAGGTGTGGCGGACAGACTGTTGTAATGGTCTGCCTGTGACGACCTGGCGATCAGCCTTAGCGCTTTGACAGTATTGTTGTTCGAGTCCAGGCCGTATGGTCCTGGATTGTAATGGCAACACATGCGGTCTGTACTTGCCTACTTGGAGTTCTATCCGCATATGAGATCAGGCGGTCAGGAGGCTGAAAGATTTGCAATTTGGGCGGTTAGAATTGTCTAACCGAACATTTTATCATTTCTTGTTTTTAGTCTCATCTCGTCTGTTGTATTCTATTTCTTTTTTTCTCCCTATAAATAGGGAGTCATACTTATGTAACTTATTCTTTTTGGAACAATAAATTTCTTTTATTTAGCCAATGTTTTAGCTGCTTCTTAACTGTTTTAGTCGCTGCTAGCCGTTTTTTAACTAAGTGTGAGTTTTGTCTATTTATTTAATAATTTATTGTTTAATCGATTATTGTTTAAAGATACAATAATTGATATTTATTGTTCACAGTCTGACTATGTTTGTATATTTATTACTCAAAAAAAGTATACCCTGCTTAAAATATGATTCAAATCAACTATTTACGATTTAATGTATTTATTAATATATTATTATTTTTAAATTAAAAAACACTTAAAGTTTGAAAATGAATTAAAGGAGTAAAGTATCTTAGTGCTTCATGTGATCAATTTTTTTTTTATTTTGAGGCAACTCTAAATAAAAAGAAAAGATGTTCCAGTTTCAAGCAGACTCGATTCAACATCGAGTCAACTCGGAATCAAACAATTTCGAGTTAAATTGACTCAACTTGAAACCGATGTCAATTTCGGCCTAAGTTTAACTCGAAAATTTTGATTTCAATTCAACTCTAGAAAGCTCCAACTCTATTCAAAATCAGCCCTAAATTTTTGCATACGGAATACGTATATTAGAATTGTGCGGGTTTAAATATGTCGGGCCCACCTGAATGCCTTCCTTTCTCCTCTGAGTCCACCGCTGAAAAACTCTCCTGCTCTTTTCTCGGCGAAAACCTCACCACGTGAATGGAACACTATTACACCATTCATGCACGTTGGCGCCAGAATACGTATATTCTCCTGCTCTTTTCTCGTGGTCTCTTCAGGTTTCATTCTTTTTAGTGTTAATGATGCGTTTGGCGCAGCTTATTTGCTCCGATGAGGTTGGACAAAAATGTCATTGCCATATCAAAATTTTATGCCCCAAACTAATTTCTTTTTTTGATAACGGTAATAACATTTGTCATACCAAACATACATTCTATGACAATGACGTTTTTGTCCAATCTCACCGGAGCAAATAAGCCGCGCTCGAGTGTACTCTTTTTTGTGTTCTACGTTTACTAATCGCGGGCCCGATACTTTACAAGAATACGTATTTTTGAAGCTATGCTTTAATCCTCCAGCCCGATTTTTTGTATTCTGTTTTCTTTGTAAGTAGCAGCGGTGTGTTAATATTTGGGTGGTGAACTTAATTTTTTGGCACAAAAATTTGTTTTCTTAGGTCAAGGACAATGTAGTATTTCCAATTATTCATTTAGAGGAGGCTTGTGCAATGTATTACGAGTATGTACATAAAATGGGCTTCAGCGTGCACAAACAACATGTGTTGTACTGGACATACACTCAAATTATTAAGGCAAGAGAATATACTTGTTCAAAAGTCGGTCTTAAGCTCTCCACACCAAAGCAGGAAGGTCAAATAAAGTTCCACATACTAGATAAAGCTTTTCCAGCCACCCCAAACAGAACCTAAGGCTATATTTCAGATCCCAATTTCACTCCATTCCATTATAAAAAGGATAGGTGTTCGACAACATACAAAGTGCTATCATTTTAAAACAGACGTTTTAAAACTTGTTCTTTCCTACATTTTTAAAAGACCATGAAGACCTTCATTCTCCCTTTCAAAATGATTGTTTGACATATATTTTTTTTATTTTATTTAATAAATTTAACTATTATAAAAAATTTATATCCATAAATTTGTAAAAAAATTTCATGTATATAATATTTTTGTTTACATTCAGAAAAAATTGATCAGAAATAAATAAAATTCACGTGAAAATGATTTTGAAAATAATTTAAATCGTCACCAAAATGTAGGTTACTCAAACAAAACATTAATTTTGAAAGTACAGCTTTGAAAATATAATTTATCATCTTTCTTTTGAACTCTCACATTTTAAAATGGCATTGGTATCCCAAAGAGAGCATAAGTGAGTTGAGAAAGAGCGGTCATTATTCAAAGGAAGAAATGATAGCATGGATGTTTCACTTATCATGAAATATCTAGTAAGCATGGGGTTAGTGCTATTTATTTGTGTATATTATGAAATATCTAGTTTTTTGCGGCCATGAGCGCATGTCTTCTTCGGCCATGTTTGGGGCGTTGATGACGGTGGAAAAAACTCTATTGCAACCACCATAGCCCCCTTTAGATTGTTTGAATGAAGAGCTTTTTCAAAAAAAATAAAAAATAGGTGTTTTGGGTTTTTTTTTTTGAGCAATCAGTTCAACAGAGTTTTCTAAAACTATATTCTCTGCTTTCAGCTTTTCTTCCTTTATTCAAATGTTAGCTAAAATTATGCTCTGACAATTCATGATCTGCATTTCTTTCTTCTTATCATTGCAAAGGTTTTCTTCTCTTATTTGTGAGACTTCACCCATTCGCAAAATTTGCTTCATGTTGCTGACCTTTGTAACATGATTTATTAAAAAGCTAAATAACAATTATTAAAAGTTATTCTTCCAAACATATAAAACATAGAACATCTTTTTGAAAACACTTCAATGAAGAATGCTCGAACATCATGCAACTTTTCAAATAGCTCTAATGTCACAATTGATTTCTCATCATTATGCGTCCGTCCACGACCTAGCTATGGAGGACGCTTTGCTCGACTTATTTTGATGGTGAAGCCTGGCGAAAACCGTTGTGCGCCCACGACCTAGCTTTGGAGGAGGCTTCGCTCAAAGGTATTTCTCCAGTTTAGTTTTTTTTTTTCCTTCGACGCCGTCCTGCCTTCATGTCTGTTTCGATGACGTGGACTGGCGAAGGAAAAGCCCCGTGCGAATGGCAAGCCTATTGATTCCTCATTCAAAGGCCATGCCCAACATTTGTCAAGACAAAGGCAAGGACTTCTCAATTGTATTGCAAACCTCATTTTCTAACAATTCCACAGAAAGGCAAAAACGCTTTTATTGTTCTAAAAATATAAGATACTTATTTTGTTGATCTCCTTCTCTTGGTATTGAAAACTTTTTGAAATTCCAAGTTTGTGCCCTTAATTGTTGAGTTTCCTCTATTATTCAGATTAGTAATTACTTCTCAAATGGAGGGTTTTCTATATTGCAAAACCCCCCAATTTCAACATTTCTTCATTTGGCTTCCTTCTGATTTGGGTGCTATTATACGTGGACCATTTTCAATTATGTGCAATCTAAGAATAAATGCAAGCCAAATAAAAATGATATTGTGAACATGTAGAGACTTAGGGTGCGTTTGGCACAACTTATCACAGCTTATTTGCTCCGGCGAGATTGGACAAAAACATCATTGTATGTTTGGTATGACAATGTTACCACCATTATTAAAAACAGAAATTAGTTTTGAGCATAAAATTTTGATATGACAATGACATTTTTATCCAACCTCACAGGAGCAAATAAGCCACGATAAGCCTCCCCAAACACAGCCTTACCTGCACATAAGCTAAGGCTCCGTTTGGAGGGACTTATTTTCACCGATCAAGTGTGGTTACGATCGCATGGACCGGACCTTAATTTTTTGACAAAAAGCCAAGACACCAAATTGCACAAACTGTGAATAGAATTTTATAAAGTACTATAGGTTCTTTAAGGTTTTCTTTAATGTGCACACAAATATATTCAACCTATGTGGAGAAGTCATTTGATATTTCTACACATAAAATTTTAACATGAAATTAATATAGAATAAACTCAAAGCAACCCAATTAGTGATGGATTGGTGACCATTGACGATGAACATGCTCAAAACAATCTGAAGGCACAACATGGAACCAGTGATCGAGTTATTTATGAAGATTCTCCAGACACGTGCATTCTCGCACGCAATTTTGAAATTCTAAAGCGATATATGGTCATGTACAACTCTTCGTCTTCAAATATTTACGTCGGCATAGAAGCAAAAACATAATGTAAAATTTCAGTCGTGTTAAATTACCATTATGTGGCGAAATGTTGAGTGCTTAACGATGAACTCTCCAATGTCGGCATATACGTGAATTTTCCATAAAATTAGGCTCGCGCGCGCACTCAGGTGCCGGCGGATGTTTTTTTATGAACTGCCGAGCTAAATTAGCGGAGAAATCATCTTAAACAAATATGGCTGACTTCATGATAAGAGATGCAAGTCATTAGCTTTACATTCAAGCGTTAAGTTGTGGCTTTAGAAGGAGTTCTGGTCAACTCTTTAGCTTTAGGAAGGCATATCTATAGTTATATATACCTTAACATAATATTTATTCATACTATTAAGAAAATAAATGCTCTGCACAGTTCTACGTCTCACCGGAGTTGATATTGGGAAACCACAGCTCAATGCGTGTCCCGCCGGCGCCGAGTGCAGCATCCAGCTCTCGAGGAGATATCACGCGCACCACGCAGCCATAGCTCTCAAGAATTTCCCGAGCAACCGCAAGGCCTGCAACAAAGTTCCACGTCATGTTGTCTTCCATCGCCGCACTCGAAAGCAGGCCAGTTCCAAAGGGCGTTAGTGCGTGCATTTGTGTCTGCAAATACATCGAGAAAACTCATGTAATTTTAAGAAAAGCGCATAACTAGTTAATTTACATTATCAGCACCCTCCTCCAAGAATTTTAAGTCATAATTTCTTCTATATATTTTCCATTTTTGGAATAAGGGCAGCCCGGTGCACAAAGCATTCCCGCACAGAGAGGGAATGGTCCCATCACAAGGGTGAAATATAGGCAAGCCTTGCCCTGCATTTTTGCAAGAGCCTGCTTCTAAGACTCAGAAGCCCTGACCTCATGCTCGCCGAGCAACGCATTTTTTTCATTTTTGGAATAATTACCCAAAAAATCCTAGAAGTCATAATTACAAGTTGCAACCCACTTACTTTTGAAATTACAAAAACCTCCCCCCTGTAAGTTAACATTTCATAACTTCCATGCACAAAAAGACCTCATTAAAAATTTACTCCAAGAGAGAATTTTTTGTGCATCAATGTTATAAAATGTAAACTTAAAGGGGAGGTTTTTGTAATTATAAAAATTTGAGGAATGCAACATGTAAATTAGGATACTTAGGGAGGACTGAGGTCCTAGTAAATGCCCCTTCAATTATTTAAAGCAGGGGCAATATTTAATTTGCATATCTATAGTTTGGGATTGTTAAATTTATACATTCAGAGGAGAGAATTTGACAATCATACAAACTCAGGAGATGGAAGTATAATAAGAGAGTTTAAAAACTATAAAACCCTAAGAAATCAAATATTTGAATGCAGAAAGAAATCGGGGTATATTTACCATGTAATGCATATCAGGACCATTATCATCAATCACTACAAGAGCTCCCCCGGCGGGCGCTGTAACCCCGTATATTTCGACTTTGCCGTCAATTCTCGTGCGCAGAAGAGAACCCTCTATAAGATTGCTCAGCGCCTGTCGCAAAGCTGATTCATCGACTGCGACCAACAATGGCTGGTGGAGCTCGCTGAGTTCGAGCGAGCGGGCCCGCTTGCTAGCAAGTGCGGATGCAGCCCTGACCAAATCCGTCAGCACCTCCGCTGCGCTGCATGATCTGCCTAAACAACAGAGGAATATGGGAAATAAGCTAGAAACACAAAAGTTAGGCCGAACTAATCTGATTCCAGTACTGAAGCCTATGGCAGGCATTGGAAATATATTCCCCAAAAAAGTATCTAAATATTTTGAGAATATTTAGATTAATTTTTTGCCTTGAATTTATGGAAATGGTGGTAGGCAACCCTATTCATGTCTCATTTTAACAATGCTTTCTAATTCTAATATATATATATACATATATTATATACAAAAATTTATCAGGAGCCAATCAGATTTCACGGCGTAACACAGTGTAACATTCGAGACCCTCCAAATAATTTCCAGACGTTGGATCATGAGAGTTGTGGTATATGAACAACAATTAAAGCAATTCCACGGAACCCTCGGGCAGAAAAATACCTTATACCCAAAAATCTCGCCCACGCCTACTCCCACTACTGCTACGCCGCCTCCGGCAGGGACGCCGACAGTCTAACCGGTGCCCACCGGCAGGCCTGTTGCTTTAATTTATTTATTGTTAAATGTCTTGAACTTTATGTTAAGGAACCAACGCCGATCAATGAACCGGATCCACATTGGCGGCTTACAAACCACCGGCGTAACATGGACATAATGACATGAAGACGTGCGCGCGCGCGAGTTGTATCTTCATTTTAGTTTCTTTATCAAGGAGGTTGCGGGTTCGAGACCCCGCCTCAACAATGCGCCGCTGCCAAAAAATGGGCGCGGAGAGGCTTTGGGGTGCTTGGGTTGCAGCCCGATGGCGAGACCGGACGTGTTCCTTTGGTGCAGAACAAGAGCGGGGCGACTCTGGATCGTTACAAAAAAACTTATGAAAAAAGTTATAAGCGATTAGATACCAAAGATGGAGAGCATGACATATATAAAATTGCTCGAACTAGAGAAAGGAAGACAAGAGATTTAAGTCAAGTAAAATGCATAAAGGATAAGACAGATACAGTTTTGACGGATGATGTGTATATTAAAGAGCGATGAAAAAGATACCTTTATCAACATTATAATGAAACAAAAGATAATGAATTGAACTTGAAAAAGTTAATTAAATCAGAGGAGTATAAGACCATAATGTTTTATCATAAATTGAAGTATGAGAGGTAAATGATGCTCTAAAGAAGATGAAAAATGGAAAGACGATTGAGTCAGGCAATATACCCATCGAAGTATGAAAATGTCTAGGGAATGAAAGAATTTTGTGATTTACATGTATTTTTCAATAAGATATTGTAGTCAAAGAGGATGTCAGACCAATGGAGAGAGTCGCTTGCTACTTTTGTATAAGAACAAAGGAGATGTACAAAATTGTGTTAATTACAGAGGAATTAAATTGATGAGTCATACCATGAAACTATGAGAATGAGTAATAGAAAGAAGAGTAAGACGGAATAGTAACATCTCAGAAAATCAATTTGGATTTATGCCAAGACGGTCGACCATAGAAGCTATACATCTCTTGATAAGACTCATTGAAAACTATCGAGAAAGAAAACAAGATCTGCATATGTTGTTTATTGATCTTGAGAAGGCTTATGATAGGAGTTCCAAGAGAGATCTTATGGAGAGTCAGAAAAGAAAGGTATAAATGTATCATATATTGACATAATCAAATATGTGTATACAAATTCAGTGACAAGGGTAAGGACATCTGGAGGATTAACACAGGAATTTCCTATCATTGTTGGCTTACATCAAGGTTCAGCTTTAATCCCTTATCTCTTTACCTTTATCTTCGATAAGCTCGCCAGACATATCCAACAAGCAATACCTTGGTTGAGGTTTTAGCAGTAGCGGGAGATGGTGGTGTGGCTGAGTAGAGGAGGGTGGCGGAACTGCGTAAATTTCCTCGTCATGGCTACGAGCTTGGTCCATGGCGCGAGAGAGAGTGGACGGGTTGTGGATACGTGGGTGCTCGCAGGGGGTTGCAGGCCCTCTGAGAAGTACCACTGGTTTTGGTTTGCGAGAGTCCACTGACGTGTGTGGCAACCTCGATGAACTTTGCGATGTAGGTCGTCATGATGTCAAACCGGAGAGCGGAGGTAAGGCACTCAAAAGCATTACCCGTTTGGCGTGTGTCGTAGTGGCGAAGGAGTTTCTCTTTCAATGTGAGCTAGAAAAGATCAGAGACATTTTGGTGCGTCCAACGCACCCAATATAGTGCAGAGCCCTCCATGTAGATAGTCAACATGGGCACCTTCTGGTTGGTGGGGGTGAATTGGAGGTCAAGAAACTGTCGAGCATGGGTGATCCAACTGGTGGGATCAGTGTTGTCAAACAATGGAATCTCAATCCGACGGAGGTGGGATGGGTGAATGTCACCGACGAGATGTAGGAATCTCATGTAGACAATGACGAGCTGATAAGGGGAAGCGGTGGAGGGTTTGGTTGACGACAGTGGCCGCAAACTTGTGGAGGAGTGTGAGATCTTTAACCAACCTTTGAGATGATCCAAGTGAGTGGAATCATTGGAGGTTAAAGCAAGGTGTACTCATCTGCTCGTAGGGCCATTGAACAAGTCGTAGGCAGGAATTAGAGAATCAAAGAAGAGAATGGAATTTGGAGTGTGGTTTGTGGAATAAAGCTACAGGGAGTGGAGTTCGTGTTGTTGTAAAACAGATGAAAAATGTGGAACTATCAGAAAAGGCAAAATATGTGAGAAACGACGTCGAGGACAGAACATTGTCGATTGCTTTTGGTGGAGTATGGCTAGCAGAGGGGCGAGACGTCGATGAGCAATGGCGCTGTGATCGCCAACGGTGCAGCCCGAACATCACAAGTGAGCATGCTGGAGCCGACGTTGATACGACGGCTCACGATAGTGGTATCAATCTCGTGCGTGGAATGGATGATGCATGGGTATGACGGCAAGAGCGCCAATGAGACATGATCGGGGGCTCAAGCTCAGAGAGAGGGAACCTAGTTTGGGTGATGAAGGATGGTAGGGAGGATGGAAAGGCAAATTAGGGTTCATAATTGAACTCTAAGTGGGTGGTAGGTCGAACCAGTTGATAGCTAAGGGCTATCGCAAAACAAAATATAGTAGATTAATACGATTGGAATACAATATCGAAACAAGCTCGATATTATATCTATTGAGGGGGAATCCCTCCAAGATTCTACTTCTCTTATGGAAGCCTAAACAATATAAATGATTCAAGATAAGACAAAAAGACTCTTCTCTACTCCCTTATATAGGTGGGAGTGGGCATACCCGAAATTACGGAAATGCCACTTAGGGCTACATAGATCAAAGGACACATGTGATACTACGATGACATCGATTAGCGAGGCTACTATGTGCCTAGAGGGTCGTAATCATGTCACGCTTCCGACCATATAACACTAGACGAACAACAATTCACAATCCACCCACAACACTACACTTAAGGCCCGACGGCTAGGGAGAGGATCCACATTATCCACGACAAGCTCAGCATGTGAGTTAGAGCAGCCCAATGGTGCTCCCTTGGGGGACTTCTTCCTTCACCCTTATTGCTTGGTATCCAGACTCAGGTGATGAGTTACTCTCGAGAAGTAGCATCTTAAACTTATCTTCCCTCGGTGGAAAATAAGTATCCCCCATCCCCTGACGCAATTTTCCTTCCCAAATTTTGTAAGTTTGCTATCCTATTTTTCTTGGTATGTTAGGTCAGTTTTGAACTTTTTGTGTCATCTAAAGTTGTTTTGAGATTGTCCTTAGTATTTTCTCAAGCTTATGTATGTTGTAATTGGCTTCTGTGAGTTTGGGGACCATTGTTCTTGCTGAAAAGTGATTTTGAGGCAATTTTTTGTTTTCCTGTGGTAGAAAAATTTCAGTTGCTATTTACAGTTTCCATAATCAGTTTTGTGAGGTTCTTATTGCATTTTTTGACCATAGTAACGTTGTATTTACTTGTACTGAAGTTATAATAGATGAGAGAATTTTCTGGAACTGTTGAAAGCAGCCCATTGTTGTTCAGCTTCCAACTTTGGGCTTCCCATTTAAGGCTAGTAACGGTGGGTTGATCTACTGTCATTCTGTTGAAGTTTGGTTGTATATTTTCCCTCTTTCTTACCTCGGGAAAGTATTGTTTACTTGGCTATTGAATTTTAGTAAGAAATTTGATAAAGAAAATTAAGTTTGGGAAATTTATTCTTTCTTAATCAACAATTGAATACATCAACTTTCCTCCCCTCTCAAACTCCAATTTACAATATCTCACCCATTGCTAAACAAGCAACTTCATCACCAACTCAAATATACTACCCTGCTTCCCGATCAATGCAGCCAAACCTCCATGGAGATGAAAAATGGCACGAGTAAAGATTTTGCTTCAACTGTGACAAAAAGCTCAACTGCGGCCACCACTACAAATCATGACAGATCCTCCTCCTTGCTACAAATACTGAGAGCTATGACACTTTTCCAAGGACAAACGCTACCAAGACAACTTCCCTATTGACTCATGCCTAAACCACCAACTACACTTTCATCTCAACAAAAAATTTCACTCCATGCTTTTATCAACCACTTCTCCTGCACAATCTGTGTTTCTAGTTCCATCCGCCAAATTCCTGTATATATCCTATTTGACGACGACAACACACATAACTTTATCCAAGATTGTGACGCCAAACATCCGACTCGCCATCCAACCCTCCTATTTCTCCATAATGATCGACAATGACGGACATCTCACCCATGCCGGACTCTAGACCCAAGTTCTTTGACTAATTTTGGTCACACATTTTACAAAGACTTTTACATAGTCTCCCCCCTGATCTCAATCTTATCCTCGCCATACAACGAATCCAACCGCATGATCCCTTGACTTTTGAGTACTCCAATCCTAGCCAATCACTATATGAGATGCCACCATTGTTACCTCCAACTAATCCAATCAACATAACTCACTTGCGACATAGCAATATGATATGAACTTGCAAGAGAAGAAGAGAAGAGATAGAGATACTAGAGAGAAAGAGAGGGCTAGGGTTAGGGTTGAGAGAGAGAGAAGAAAGAAACCTGTTATATCTTCCGTAATCCCTCCCCAAGCAGCCCCGGGCTATAAATACCCGGGGAAAGGAGGGGGCCGGCCGGCCCTCCCAAGTGGGGCTGAACCGGAGTGGTTCAGCCCCCTCTTCTGGCCGAGTTAATGAATGGGGGCTGAACCGGATGGTTCAGCCCCGTTGTCTTGCGCGCGCTCCTTGACCCGTCGCGAGTCTTTACGTCCCGAGAACCCAAGCGGGTGTGGGGGCATAACACAATATCTTCGGTTGGCTCTTTAATCCTTCCTGTCCTCCACCCTACCTGCACCACTTTTAACATAGGGCAGCTCTACAACTGGAAGTCATCTCCCTTCTCACATGCTTTCAACCAATCTTTGCCAAGCTATATGGTCTTCTACCACTGCATCGCTATCATCATCACATTCACTTGCCAGTTACAACCAAACTCTTCTCCAATAGCATGAGACCCTACTGCTATTAGACTTCTAGAAGAAATAGCTCCAGGACCAAGTAGTCTCCATGATGAACGAAAACATCATTAGATCAAGCACTAGCTCTTCCTCCTCAACTTTCTTTTCCTCATCCGCAAAAAGAATAGCTCACAATCAATGATAATTTCCTCATCCCAAATGCCGATGAGTTGTTCAACGAACTTCCCAGAGCCACCTATTTTCTCAAAACTCCTCTAATTTTGATCAAATCCACATACATCTGAATCATATACATGCCCCTTCTACAGACATACGGGACACCATAAGTTTCTCTTCATGCCTCACCATAAGTTTCTCTTCATGCCTTTTGGCCTGATGAACACCCCTTCGACATTTCAATAAACATATGAATGAGACATTCCAGCCATTCCCCTTCAAATTCATCATCTTCTTGGATAATATAACTCCATCCCATTTTGACACCCTACTTGGACCATCTCGACCAAGTTCTTCAACTAATCCATGATCATTACAATGTTAAAATCACCAAATATTCGTTCGACCAACAATAACTAGAAACTCGGCCACTTCTTGTCCAACAACATCAAATGAAAAATCTGAGTTTTTCTTAGTCTCACACAGTGCAATGACGCTTCACAAGTGCTTCCATCATTATTGTCACACCACAATGCCACTCCATAAAAAACATTTCTTCGGAATAGTAATGTGCACCTCAAACTATAACAAACCCAAACAGGGATTAACACGAACACCTGCACTTCAACAAACTCAAACAGGGATTAAGGGTATTTAAGACCTCAATTTGATGTACCTTCCTATTTACCAATGCATGTATTTATAGGCTAAGGGTTTGAGCATTGGACAGCTATAGGCTGCCCGAGGTCAATTGGACAAATGTCTGATGACACATGTACTCATACTTTGTACTTACAATTGGTCTCTTGAATAGAAATGGGCGGGGTGTTATGTTCCAGCTTGTGCATACATATGCAAGCTCTAGCAATAAATTTAAGATCAATAATCCCAAAATATTTGGCTTGCATGGTCGTCATTGTGTTGATCTTAGAAGAAGATGTTGCCCCTATGGGACGAAATGGTTGAGATATTAATATTTATTATTTAAGTTTATTAGTATGTGAGTGGGTTTAGTCTCA
Source organism: Platanthera zijinensis (assembly GCA_039513925.1). Taxonomy (NCBI): domain Eukaryota; kingdom Viridiplantae; phylum Streptophyta; class Magnoliopsida; order Asparagales; family Orchidaceae; genus Platanthera; species Platanthera zijinensis. The sequence continues at coordinate 9,059,351 of CM077092.1, forward strand.
CACCGTGAGTCGGGTATTATGTGTCATTATAACTTTTACATATTACCCCCTATGTGGTTGAATAAAAACACCAAGTATTATCTTTTCCTCTCTTCAACATGTTATCAGAAGCAGGTTTCCTCGAAATTGTGTTGCCCTAATTGTTGGCAACCGAGTTTCTTTGGAGGCTTTTTCTCCTGATTTCTCCTCTCTCCTGTTAGGGAAGCCTTTCTAATTCTACTCCCAATCAAGTCGCACAGTCATGCTTCCACTCCTGTCGACGGGATCAATTTTTTTTCATCAACGGGAGCGGCCTTTCCCCTCGACGATCCCGTCGACGAAGAGCCCAGTTGCTCTGATTTTCGTCGACGGTGTGCTCGCTGCAGCTTCTCGTTCGTCGTAGTGCATCTCCCGCTGCTTCCCATTCATCGCCAGCTGCTCTTCCCGACGTTGTTCCCGTCTGTGTTTCAGTCGGTGTGATTCCTCTCATTTCTTTTGCTCCAGCAAAAGTGTATTGTTTCTCTGTTATCGGAAAGATCAAAAGCACGCATTCTTCTCTTTCGATATGCTTGCCGCATATGCAGAAGATTTTCTCAGCGAACCCGCCATTCCTATCTACGATACTGTTCATGTTGATGGCTCTCTCTGATGCTCTAGACGGTTATCTTCCTTTCTGACGGTTGTTGATTTGCTTCCCTTTGTTGTTGGTGTTACCACTGTTGTTCCCATCGACTTCTCTAGATCCTATCGAATACAGCCGCTACCCCATGGTTTCTATCAATTCCAGGTGATGACACCCCTTCCGGGTGCTGATCTCTCGCCGATGATGAATATATGTGGTGTATTTTGTAGTTTTTTTATTGTTTTGCTGTTCGTATTTGGTGAGTCTTGTTATGCATGTATTCATGTGTGTTCCACGTGAGGGGGAGTGTTTGTGACGAGAGAGACTCGGATGATCTTTCGCGATTTTTTTTTGACTTAGTCCCACACGACCCTCTAGGCTTATATCGTGTATTGTTTGAGTCTCCCTATTTTTTCTTTCAATTGGTCATGTGTTAGGGCACGATTGTTGTTGGTTGTTCTAATCTAAGTGAGTTGTGTCGTGCGGGACTGTCGTGTAGGACCGCCTTTTGTGCGGATTATCCTCGACAGATTATCCCTGATTGTCTGCTTGATGATTTGCTCCACATCTTTTGATCTCTTCTGCATGTTATGTGTGTAGGTGTTGTTGGTTAACCTGATTCCGGTGAGTCCACGTCATTTATGGGTCTTGCGTCGTGTGTGGCTATGTCCCCAGTTTGATTCCCAAATTTGGAATTTCCCCCAGTTCCTCGTCTGATGTTTTGTCCCACATCGCCTACCTTCATTGCCTTTATTTCATGTGTCCAAGCTGGAGATTTTCCCTCCAGCTTGGGGGGGGGGGGGGGGGGGGAGTGTTGAGATATTAGTATTTATCATTTATGTATATATGTTAGTGGGTTTAGTCTCACATCGTGAGTCAAGTATTATGTGTCGTTGTAACTCTTATATATTACCCTCTATGTGGATGAATAAAAGAACCAAGCATTATCTATTCCTCTCTTCAACAAAAACTACATTGCCTGATTGATTGTTAAAAGAGAAATTGTCCAAGCAACGCAAGATCATGTTGTTAACTGTCCTCTACGAGGACTTTCCTAGTTCTATGGGGCTAATTTTTAGGCATGCATTAATATTTTAGGCAAGAACGGTCATTACCTATGAAGCATTGATACTTCCTGATAGCCGCGTATCCGTATCGGGTAAGTTTCCAGTATCGGTACCTACATGATACTCGTTGAATACACCTGCTACTATAGTATATGGATACGCTCATACGTCTGGACTGGTCAGATCATTCTGCATATTGTGATTGGAGTCTTTTTTCTAAAGTAAGCAAAAGACTTCTTCATGTCTTTAAGGAAAGAAAAAATTGTGATACATAAATACAACTATTGCTTGTTTATTATAATAACAAAAAATTCTCCAAATTTATGTTTATTTTATCATTAGAACTACGAAAAATCTAATTTAAATCTAATTATTTTGTTTATTTATTATGTAATGGAGGATTAGAGGTTTTAAATTGGTAGTATTTCTATTTGTTCGGTCTGAATTTTTTTAAATTTATACTCCCTTTTTTTAAAGGTTGCATATACATGTACATGCATATATATACATATACATATATATATATATATGCCGAATACATATTGTACCTGTACTAGTGCTTTATAGACCATAACTTAGAGTACAAAGGTAGGAACGGATCAGCCAAGTATTTGTCTACAAATCAATTAGCACATATTTCTCTTCGTTAAATATCTTCCAAACATCTCATGAAGCGCAATATTACCTGATGGTGTGCTCCTGCTGAGGTACAAGTATAAGTGGCGGCATGGGAACCTCAACATCCTTCCTATCAGAATTTGGAAGAAAAAGTGATTTCATGCTCTGTGCAGTATGACTTGGAGCATCTCTTGAGAGTGAATCAGCGAGCAAAGATCTAGTCAAATCTGGAAATTCAGTAAATGAATCTTGCATTTTCTTTACAGAATCTTGACTGAACTGAACTATATTTGCCTGTACAATAAACATCAATCACTTCAGCAACTAACAAAATGCAATAAACAGAAGGGGGCGGGGGTGTTGAGGAATGGTTCAACAAATAATAAAGGAGGCAATATCTGAAAAAAAAAAAACAATCATGTGATATATCAATTAAATCAAAGGAGAAGTCATTTTCTCACAAATTCGGCTGTTTACTTCAGTTGGACAAGAAATGAATGACTTTTGATAAAGACATCAAAACTAAAGCATTTGCAAAGCCAGTAGACAATATTAAATCCCATATTCAAGACTAATTCGTGCGCGGGTTCGACTCCTTGAAGGGGGGCCTTGGCGCACCAATTGAGGTGTTGTCGTGTACCCTTGAGGTCATGGGTTGAGTCCTGGAACCAGCCTCTTAGAAAAATGCAGGGTAAGATTTGACTACATTTCACCCTTATGGTGGGACCCTTCCCCGGACCCTCACTGCGTGGGGATGCTTTGTGCACCAAGCTGTCCTTTTTATTAAGAACTAATTCGTATCTAGTTTTTTTTGCCAGTAAACCTCCCTCCCAGTTTGGCTATATCTATCCATTCAAGTACCTCAAAATTTTAAACTTCAACTCATTCAGATATTGTGTTAGCATGATGGATCAGAAATCCACTAGTGGCAATGTGTGGGCTCCCCTCATACACAGTATGGGACGCCGACGGTATCCAACCGTCACTTGAACGACAATTGAGCATTACTACTTCCGCACAGAGCCAACGAAGGAGCCATGTGCATTAATATTTTCCATGAAAACCGTGGGCCTCATGAAATTTGAAGGAATAGTCACTCACCAATGGACTTGTCCTTGTGACTGTCAAAAGATATACTGGACTCAGGCAACACAACCTAAAAATGTACAAATGATGAAATAAATGTGCTCTTTCATATTGAGATGCAAATGCTTCTTTCGGAGGATATCAAATAGCAGTTGGAGATTAAGAAGATCATATAAATGAGTCTGCCTAAACAATTAGGCTAAAAAATTGTCCATTTAAGCACAAAAGATATGGGTAATAATCCTCGTAAACGTGTTCAGGGAATTCAATAACTCAAATGGCATAATTAGACACTCATATAAACCTTCCCGCACTCTAATTTAATAGTACATGCTACACAAATCAATCTTCAGAAAGATCTCGGTAATAGTCATCACATCTAAAAGATCGAGACGACGGATAAGAAATGACATTTGACTATGTGCTTATTGATGGCATTATCATCAATAAACATGCTAACTCTCATCCTTCTTAAGCATAAGAAATGTAGGAATGGAGTAAGGGCTCAAACTTCCTCTAAAGTAAATCATTTATTAGACATTTCAGCTAGATTCACTAAGGATGAACCCAACACAATGTCACTATAGTGTTGAATGTCTCTCGGATAGGGTAACTCATCTATTAGAGAATTGGTCAAGCATGTGACAAAAGTTCTGATGAATCATTAAGATATCAGTATTATCTTAAGAGGAAGATAAGGAAGGAATCAATCACTAAATAAACAAATCAAGACTCTTGACTGTCTTACTCTCATGAAATGACTCTGAGATATGATACGGAGAGACTTTAGGGATCTTGCACTCAAAAATGAGTCTTTCATCACAATCTTATCCATTGATATTGGGTTAGGTTGGGATGGGTTGGGGATAGCGTAATTTTGTGAACCTCATCAAAAAACACGTGTTCGACAACCCGTAACATGTGACATCGTGTTACGAGGGTAACACATCGCAACTGTACAACCTAGGTGATGCGTTTCAAGAGCCTATATTCTCTCCCACTGTTGGTCGAAGTCCTTTATTTCCTTAACTGTCAAAAAGGACTTCTCCAAATGCTCTATGGAAGAATTCTGTTATGGGCCTATCTCGGAGGTGGTCGCAAGGAGAGGCGGGTTATCAGAGATACTGTGGAGCCGTGACCGCGGCTGGCTAAGCGGGGTTGCTCGTTGGAGTAGAGAGCCACCAAGATCTCACAAAAAAGATGAGAATTAGAACCTTGTCATTGCTTGCATTCAACAACACACTCAAAACCTTTATATAGGCTACAACATAATAATGACTCTAACACTCACCTAACACTCCCCTAACATAACATAAAGACACTAATAATAATGATAATAAGGATCTCGGTGCTCGAGACTCACAACAACCCATAACACGTAACATCATAACTCATAACACATAACATCTCACCCTGCCTCAAAAAAAAGCTTGTCCTCAAGCTTTATCTGATGCCCTCGTCGTCAGAATCCTCAACGTGCAGGTAGAAAAGCCGGTCGTATTTGTGGTCGCGAGTGTACTGCTCGTCGCAATTGAAGCACAATCCTTGAGCGCGGCGGTGCAATATCTCAGCCCGAGATAATCAGCAGACCGGTGGGGCTGGGGAACCCTCGATACGGCCCCGTTGAATAATGTTGGTGACAGGTGGATAGACTTTTTGGGCCAAATAAAGGCGCCGATCGTAGAGTTGGGCCAAACTCATAGCAGTCACTAAATCTGGAGGGGCCTCAAACTCAACATCCAGTCGCTCTCTAAGTCCAGCGGTGAAAATGTCGACCTGCATATCTGGCGCAAGAGGGACATGCGCTAAGAGAAGCTGAAATTATTCCAGGTACTCGTCCACGGTACCCGTTTGTCGCAGAGATGTGAGTGCGCCGAAGGAGTTGCTGCGGATAGGAGGTCCGAAATGCAAGTTACAGATCCACTTGAAGTCGTCCCAAATAAGATTTGGTCGGTCGGTGAGAAGTCGAGATGCCCATAAAACAACGAAGTCGAGCATGTGGAAAGATGCTAAATGGATCTGAACTGCTGTCGAAGTTTGCTGGTGGCCGAAGAATTGCTCACACTTGGTGAGCCAGCTCAAGGGATCACTTTTCCCATCATAGATTAGAAATTACAATCTGGTATAGCGTGGTACAATCGCAACGTCGGGTTGCGCGAGGACGTGCGAAGGCGGCCCATGGACGGTTAGGGGCGGCGGGGCATTGCGGAGAAGTGAGTGTGCCTGACTGCTGCTTGCATGATCGTGTGTCGGGGCGGTTGACAGATCATCGATGCACCGAGTCAAATGAGTGGGAGTTTCCGCGGGAGCCGCGTCGCCGCCCAATGGTGCCACCCAAAATAGTGCTCGGAGCGTTGCCGGTAGTTGAATAAGTGAATCCCGAGTGTGAAAGAAGGGTGATGCTGAACTTACAGGAGAAGAAAATAAAGAGTCTTCAAAAAATGAAAAAGCGGAATGAATGAACCGGTGTTGACCCAGTTCTCCTGTAGGTATTAATGAAAGGCGATGTTATGGGGCTCCAAAGGGGACCAACGGACCCGATGCGGCCTGTACGTGGGGCTCGAGAAAAAGGACTAAACGCGTTGTTGTGGGGGGGGGGACTCAAGGATGACGATGCGGAACGAGTTGTGGGATGCATAAAGGCGCGGGAGCGGTGGCCAGGTGTGGAGTTGACGACGAGTACGGGTTAACACAGCACGGGACTGGAGCGTCTGCCTGGTGCAGAGTCGACGACGAGGTCGGCAACACGGTGCGGGACGGGAGCGGCGATCCTGGAATGGGGATCGACGGAGGCAGTTGTCGGGAAGCTGCTGTGGAGGAAAGACGTCGGTGTCGGAGGTAACCGTCGGGACGCTGTTGTGAATTGTGGTGTGCGTTGGGGCTGAACCGGCGGTGGCGAGCTGCAGTTGTCGATTGGCGGTGTCGAACAGGGAAGGCAGTGGATGGAAAAAGTGCAGCGGAAGATAAACGACAGAGGGGAGAAGCCGAGGAAGTAGTGGCTCTGATACCAAGTTGTTATGGGTCTATCTCGGAGGTGGTCGCGAGGAGGAGCGGTGGTTTATCAGAGATACTGTGGAGCCGTGACCGCGGCTGCCTAAGTGGGGTTGCTCGTCGGAGTAGAGAGCCAACAAGATCTCACAAAGAAGATGAGAATTAGAACCTTGTCATTGCTTGCCTTCAACAACCCACCTGAAGCCTTTACATAGGCTACAACATAATAATGACTCTAACACTCACCTAACACTCCCCTAACATAACATAAAGACACTAATAATAATGATAATAAGGAGCTTGGTGCTCAAGACTCACAACAACCTATAACACGTAACATCATAACTCATAACACATAACACATAACAAAATCCATACAATTTTTATGTCGAAACTCATCACAGTAGATCACGTGAAGCTCCAATGGAGTCAAACAACCAAAATATGCAACTTACAGTCTCTTGTACACTGTTTTTGGACCGGTCAAGAATTGTATTTGAAAAAAAAAAATAAGACTTCCTTTGGTTTATTTTTATATGTTAATTGGATGGAGTCCTCTCGTTTTGTATCTGGCTATCATATAAGGAGATTAATTGGCACTACCAGGGGAGGGCATCAAAGATTATAGAACACAGTTGGGTGTGAAAGTTGCCCAAAGACATACTCCTCGAATGCTCTGCTACTGGGACATTGTTTCTTATTGTTCCATCCTTAGAAAGTAACAAGGAAAGGTGATGCAGGACAGACGTCACACCTGCCCGCCACCCTGGCATCGCCACCAGGGGGCCCACTCGGCATCACCACGAAGCGGCTTTCATCGGGATCGCAGCCCGTACACCCCAACCAGCTCTCTGCCATGGAATCAGAGGTTGGGGCTCGATCCCCTAACCTCCTAGATAAGAGGCTCTTACCAACGCTCTCATCACCAACTGAGTCGCGGCCGCAATGAGAGTCAGCACCAGGCGGCTTTCATCAGAGCCGCGGCCCGTACACCCCAACCAGCTCTCCGTCAAGGAGTCACCACCTTTCGGCTCAGTTGGTGATGAGAGTGCTGATGAAGGCCTCTTATTTAGGAGGTCTGGGGATCAAGCCCTAACCTCAACAACCTGTCGCATGGTGGTGACTCCATGGCGGAGAGCTGGTTGGGGTGTACGGGCCGCGGCCCTGATGAAAGCCGTCTGGTGCTGACTCCAGGTGGGCCCCCTGGTGGGACTCAAAGGTGGCAGGCAGGTGTGACGTCTGTCCTGCATCAAAAGGGCTCTTATTCATCAGAGTGACGACCATTATCTAATCTCCATTAGTAGCAAACTTTGTATCATTTTTATCTCCTTTTCTATTTTTTATTTCGCAATTGAGTTTATTGTTGCAGCGTTACTTGCATTGGGTATTTATACCCCTAGTCTTTGATGAATGGTTGTTGGTGTAAGGTTGTCCTGAATTTTAGATCAAATCCCATCTCTGAGAGCAAAATGTATCATGTATTGTTATGTTCAATGTGAACCCCTGCATGAATATCTTGACCTGAAAGTTTGATTCAAGTGTTTGGGTGGAAGATTGGAATGTTATCGTTTCCTATAAAGTGGGGCCATTATTGTGTAAAACTCTTGTTGGAGCGCATTTTGGATCACAGTGATTGTCTTGTGCATTAATAAGACTTGCAATAGAGCTTATCTCTTGTACATCACCTGTGAATTCAGTTCTTAGACTATTATTCAAGTCCTGTTTTCTTAACAAACCCCAGAAAACATTATAGGATCTGCATAATAACATGTGGGCAACGTCCATATCGAGTACATCACCAAACACTATCTTCAAATGCAGAAAGGTCAGTATAAGACATTGTTGTGTAAGCTGTAACAGCATCTTGTCAATCTTTGGGACGATGATTGTTAGATATGTAAGAAATAGTGTGTGGTGGAGTTACTTTAGACTCATCTTGAGTGATGTGAACACTCTCTCTTGTACATGTATTCTTGTGAATAGATGATTGAATTATTACTTTCTATCATGATATCAGAGTCACGGAAAACCCTAGCCACTCTTGCTGAATGCACCGTCTCCCCCGCCACTCGATCCCGCCAATCCGCTACTTTCTCTTGATCGTGATCATGTCGCTGTGATCTCGTCGCTTCGTTGCGATCACGTCTGCTCTACTTCGTCTGAGGTTCCGTATGATTGTGGTTCCGCCTGCAATCCCGTCTACTCCGCTTTGTCGATCCCGTCTGCTCCGCTTCACCGCCTACGATCCTGTCTGCTCCTGATCGAGGTTCCGCCTAATTGAGTTTTCTCTTCCACCTGGTTCTCCCGGTCTCCATCTTTGATTGTTTGTTTCTCAACCGCCGGTCTCCATCTAGGCCGTCGCTGCCTTCTGTGGCCGCTAGCCACCATCCCCGGTCATCGCAGCCCCTGTTCTGCTCTTGCTGATTCTCTCGACGTCGGATCGACGCTACTATTGCCGCTCCCTGCCGCCGGCTGATCTCCTGCCGCTCTCGTCTCTTCCGCCTGCCTTCTCGCTCCGCTTCTGGCCGATCCTCAGCCCTGATGTCCTCGTCTTACTCCTCTGCTTTTCTCCAGAAAGCGAATGTCATTCTCGATTGACGAAACTACAAGGCATGATCCGCCACCGTCGGCATGATCCTCCATGGTCTAGAGTCTAGACCTATGGGGCCATATTGACGGCTTTGAACCTGCTCTGCTTCCACCAGCAGCCCCTTTTGTAGATGATTCTTCCATTGTTAGCACTGCCGCTTTCGTCCAGCCTCTGACATGGCGAAGTGGCGCTCGGACCACTCTCGTGGGATAGTCGTCATTTGTCAGTCCTGCGAGCTCCTCATTTGCATGACCGTCTACCAGCTACCTACGGCCAAGGCAAAGTGGGATCACTTGCCTCGTCTCTACCTGCCTTCTATTCAGGCTCTGCGCCACTCTCTGTTCTAGACCCTTGGCGTCTGCTACCAACGTGATCGGTCTGTCCAGGCCTTCTTTGTTGAGCTCCTAAACCTCTACCATCAGTGTGATGACATGGCTCCTTCCCCCTGTATGACTTCTCCTCAGTGTGTTGCTACATCCCGGGATCGCAACTTTCAACGCATGTATGAGTTTCTCATGCGCTTATGCCCCCGAATTCGAGCCTGTTCGTGCCCAGCTTCTCCCGACTTCTTAGCGATACGTTGGCTTTGGTAATCGCTGAAGAGACCCGTCTCCACTCCTTGGACACTGCTACGCCTTCTGGTGTGCTGACTCATGTTGTCCTTCTCTCGAGTTTTCACCGCAGTACTCTCCTGGGAGTACTCCTCTGCTGCCCTCGTCGGGTTATAGTGCACTTGTGCGGCCTGTTCCTCATCCTCCAGTGTCCTCTATTGCTCAGTCTGGTGCCCCTTGTCGTCAGTCTGTCTGTTGTCACTACTGTTAGTGTCTTGGCTACGTCAAATCTGAGTACCGCACGCTTCAGAGGGCTCAGCAGTCTGGTCAACAACGTGCTCCTGGTGTTTCTCCATCTCATTTCTCTGTTATGGCACAGTCACTCTCTGTTTCTGAACTTGCCTAACAGATTACCCAGCAGCTATCTCACGGTTCACTGCATCGGTCCTCTGCCTCCGTGCTCTCACACAATGCTTCTGATGCCTCTACCTCTCAGTCGTCTATCTCCGCCCCTGCAGGTATCTCCTCCTCTGACTGGTTGCTTGACTTTGGAGCCTCTTTTCACATGACTCATGATGCCACTCTCCTCGTGTCCTGTCAGCCCGTCTCGTCGGCCCTTAGGCTCCATTCGTTTTGCAAAAATTGAGATGCATGAATTGGAATTGACTTCAATTCATATTACCGCAAGAATTGGAATCGACTTAATTCATATTACCGCAAGAATTGGAATTGAAGTCAATTCCACTTCCGCAATTCGGCTTAATACATGAATTTTATCACAGGAATTGGAATTAGTAATTTCACTGCTCGGTTGCATATTAGAATTTTTTGCTCGAGCGCGCATTTTTCGCCCGGACGCACATTTTTCGCCCGGGCGTGCATTTTTCTGCCCGGACGTGCATTTTTTGTCCCGACGCGCATTTTTTGCCCGGGCGAGCATTTTCTGGCCGGGCACGCATTTTTGGCCCGGGCAAGCATTTTTCGCCCGAGCGCGCATTTTTTGCCCGGGGGCGCATTTTTCCGCCCGGGCGCGTAGTTTTTGCCTGGGCTCGCATTTTTCGAATTTTCGCCCTGGCGAGTAATTTTTGTCCGGGCGCGCATATTTTTTGCCCGGACGCGCATTTTTTTGCACGAGCGCGCATTTTCCCGCCCGGGGGAGCATTTTTCCGCCCGGGCGCGCAATTTTTCGGTCGGGCGCGCATTTTTCCGGCCGGGCGCGCCTTTTTCCGGCTGGGAGCGCCTTTTTCCGGCCGGGCACGCCATTTTTCAGGTGAGCGCGCATTTTTTGGCCGGGCACGTATTTTTTCTGCTCAGGCGTGCATTTTTCCCTCGGGCGCGCATTTTTCATCTGGGCGCGCATTTTCCGCCCGGGAGGGCATTTTCCGCCCAGGAACGCATTTTTCACCCGGGCGCACATTTTTTCGCCCGGGCGCGCATTTTTTCGCCTAATCTTTTTGAGATATTTGGGGGTGCACTGGTAGGGATGGGAATTGCAAATGAAAATCTCATGAGGTCAGAATTGAGGGAGACATGTTTTCTTTATAACCAATTTCTATGAGAATTGAAATGAATTCCAATTCCGATGTATTTTTATGGCCGCCGAACGCTGGAATTGAAATTGTCAATTGAATTCCAATTCAAACGCTCCAATTCCGACCTAACGAACAAACCCTTTGTGTTATGTTAGCAGATGACACTATTCTTCCATGCACCAGTCGTGGTCTCCTTCATACAACCCATTTTCATATTCCTAATGTGGCGCGCATTTTGTCTTCCTTTAGTGGGCTTCTCTCAGTGGCATCACCAACTTAGTCATCCCAGTGATTCGCGTCTTTTGTCTCATCAGTACTGGTCTCCTTGGTTGTGTTTCTGTTGATAGTCTCACTTTTGTACGGATTATAAACTTGGTAAACAGTTACAACTCCCCTATCAGTCTAGTGACTCCAAGTCTCGACGTCCCTTTGATTTAGTTCATTCAGATATATGGGGTCCGACACCTTTTGTATCAAAAGGCGAACATCGGTACTATGTTATATTTGTTGATGATTACTCTTATTATTGTTGGATTTATTTTATGCACTCTCATTTTCTTCCAAATTTATGTTCCGTTTTTCACTATGGTGCGCACCCAGTTCTCTGATTTCATACATATTTTTTGTTCTGACTCTGGGGGAGAGTACCTCTCACATGCTTTTTGCGATTTGCTAGCTACCCACGACACTCTCCTTATGATTGCATGTCCTGGTGCCCACGCTCAGAATGGCACCGCTGAAAGGAATCATCGCCACATCATTGAGACAGCCCGCACTCTTCTCATCTCCTCTTACGTTCCTCCACATTTTTGGGTTAAAGATGTCTCCATTGTTATCTATCTTATTAACCTGCAACCCTCCACTTTCTTCAGGGTCAGTGTCCCGGTGAGTGTATGTACTCTCAACCCCCACGTTAAGCTCATCTGCGTGTTTTTGGATGTTAGTGTTATGTTCTTCTTCCTTCACGTGAGCGTACCAAGCTTTTTGCTCAATCTGTATCTTGTGTCTTTCTTGGATACAGTACTGAGCACAAGGGTTACCGATATTATGCTCTTGTTGCACGTTGACTTCGTATCTAACGCGATGTCACCTTTGACGAGTCTCGTCCTTTCTTTGTGTCCTCTGTCCGCTCGATCTCGCACTCATCTGTGTCCCCCTTTGATGTGCAGTTTCTCACCCTTCCCATACCCATACCGTAGGTTTCCTCCTCTCCAACGGTATGCTCCCCCCCTCTTCCCTTGTTGTCGCCTACGCCATCTCTGATTTCTCCAGGCTCACCTTCTAACACCTCTTCACCTCCCACTTCTCCCTCTGACGCACTTGTCGCCCCCTTCCATATCACTACACTCGACGTCCTCCTCCTGTTCCCTTGCCTCCAGTGCCCTAAGACTCAGTGTCTTCCTCCTCCAGCGAGTGTCATGTGGATGATCCTCTTGCGCGTCACAACCCACCTCGTGAGCGGCGTCCTCCTGACCGTCTTAGCCTTGCTACACTGCCGCTGGACTTATCTGCCCTTCCTGTTACTGTCTGTCGTACTCCAGAGTCGGCTTCCTACCGTGAGGCTTCTCAGATACCTGAGTGACAGGTTCCTATGTCTGCTGAGTTGGAGGCATTTGAACACACTCGTACATGGGACATTGTTCCTCTTCCACCCGGTGTTGTTCCTATTACTTGCAAGTGGGTCTTCAAGGTCAAAACTTGCTCTGATGGTTCTGTGGAGAGCTACAAGGCTCGGCTAGTTGCACGAGGTTTTCAAGAGGAGCAGGGGAGAGACTATGACGAGACCTTTGCTTCAGCCACTCACATGACTACGGTTAGGACTCTCATTGCAGATGCAGTTGTTCGCCACTGGTCTGTCTCAGCTCGACGTGAAGAATGTCTTTCTTCACGGTGATCTTCAGCAGGAGGTATACATGCTTCCTCTTCCCAGTTCATCCTCCCCTCCAGGTCTTGTCTACTGCTTGAAGAGAGCTCTTTATGGGCTCAAGCAGGCGCACCGCGCATGGTTTGCATGTGTCAGCTCAGTCATTATAGTCGTCGGTTTCCAGCCAAGTCCACATGATCCAGCTCTGTTCGTGCACTTCTCCTCTCGTGGGCGGACTCTTTTGTTACTTTGTGGATGATATAATTATTATCGGTGATGACCCCTCTCATGTGGCTTTCGCCAAACATCACCTTTAGCAGCAGTTTTAGATGACTAACCTTGGACAACTGAGCTATTTTTTGGGCCATGAGGTCACCTCTACTGATCGCGGTTTTCATCTCTCTCAGCAGCGGTACACATCAAATCTCCTAGCTCGGGTTGCTCTCTCTGACTCGCGTACAGTGGACACCCCGATGGAACTTCACCTTCAGCTACATCCGGATGATGGTGTTTCACTCTCCGATCTCGCTCGCTACCGCCACCTCGTTGGGAGCCTCGTCTACCTCACCATTACTCGGTCCGGCATTGCCCATGTTGTTTATGTGTTGAGCCAGTTTGTTAGTGCACCTACCTCTGTGCACTACGGTCACCTATTGAGGCTCATGCGCTATCTCCAAGCGACGACTTCTCGTGATCTTTTCTTCTCCAGCAACAGTTCTCTACAGCTCTGTGCTTACTCGAATTCTACCTGAGCTAGTGATCTAGTTGACCGTCGTTCTGTCACTGGTTTTCGTCTGTTTTTGGATTCTTCTTTTATTGCATGAAAGTACAAGAAACAGACTGGTATTTCTCATTCCAACACTGAAGCTGAGCTTCGGGCCATTGTTACCACTGCTAAGGATATTATTTGACTTCATTGGCTTCTTGAAGACCTCGGTGTTTCTTTTTAAGATCTCACTCCACTCTATTATGATAACATTGGTGTCATTCAGATTACTCTAAACCCAGTGAAGCACTCACTCTCCAAGCATATTGGGGTGGATGTTTTCTTCCTACGAGAGTGCTATGGTTGTGACACTCTTGCTCCTTCCTATGTTCCTTCTGAGCAGCAGATTGTAGACTTGATGACTAAGCCGCAGACGAGGACCAGCATGCCCATCTACTGTCCAAACTCTCCTTGCCAGAATAGAGGGACAAGTCACATGTTGCCCCAAGGTCAAATGTTTGAAGATCGGTGATGATGTCGAACAGGTGTTGGAGGTTGTCCTTGCCAGAATAGAGGGAGTGAAGTTTCTCCAGCATAGCTTTGGTCGTCTCATGATACATGGTCATCAGATACAACTCAGTGTCTATGGAATTGAGGATCCACGATTGGAAACGGCTGTCATCACAAATCCAGTCCTCGGCGAGTGCTGTAGGAGGAGCCCTTATAAGATGATGATGAAGGCCTTTGGTCTACAGACGCGGCGAACCGAGTGCACTCACTCAACAAAGTTTTGTTTCCCACGGAGAGAGATGGTGGTGATCCGAAACTCATCACGAAGTTCAGGAGGAGCAGCACCATGGGCAGGAAGAGAGGATGCAGCTGTCGAATTCATGTAGTAGCAGCGCCAAGAAGCTGGTAAACAAAGGCCTATGCGGAAAGAGAGTACGGCTTGCAAGGCAAGACTTGCGACTAACCAAGCAGCAAGATGAAGCTAGGCAAATGGCGACAAGAGGCGGCTAGGCAGCGAGCGACAAGCGGCAAAAGCAAGATGTGCGACTAGGCAACAAGCGACAAGATGCGGCTCGGCAGGCGGACTGCTATTGCGGCAATGCTGAAGGCAGGAAGGAAGACAGTCGACAAGATATGCAAGGTAGAAGCAACTATTTGAGAAGAGGCAATCAGCGGCAAGAAGCAAGAAGTGCAGTCACGGCTAGGTTGGAAGAGCTGTGACAAGTCAGGAGAGAGCTGCAGCGGCGGCTAGTCGTGCGGCAAGACAAAGGAGAACAGACGACGGGAAGCAGGAAGCATGCCACGTGTGAAGAAGGGAAGCCGGTAATCCGCCACACGGTCAACGTAGGATGACGGGCAAACAGAAGACGCGGGAAGGCTGCATTGCGAGAAGGGAAGTCGCGGCTAGTATCGACAGACCGCGAAAAAAGCACGCACGCGGGCCCGGCAAGAAAAACTATAAAAGTAGAGGGGGTGGGCTTTCGAGAGGCGGGGATAAAAAACAGGAGCCAAAAACAAGAGACTGCGGTTAAACTTGTGCTAACCGCCCAACTAGGCGTGAGAGGGACCCGAAACAGGAAATTCAGGACTAGATGGCTCTGATACCATGTAGAAAAATGCAGATGAGAGAGAGAAACAAGAATTATTTTGTTGAATTCTCAAAATGTCTTCATGTATAATACATGTATGTATAAACTTATATAGGAAGAGGGAGAGGAGAGGATTCTCAATCCTAAGATGCGAGACTAAACTAAATTACAAGTGGGTTTCTATTTGGGCCTCAATATTGGGTCTTTTACATGTTTTTCTTTAACACAATGAAACACAATTGGTTACAAATAATTCAAATAAAGCTAACAAATAATAATTGCCAGTAACAAAAGTGCTAGCAAATTAAATAAAGAGAGAATAAACTCTACAAATATTCAGATATAAATGAGCAAAGCAATGAATGATTAATCACTAGACAACAGATAACCTCATGCAATGCAGAGGAATACAAATTTCACAGAGTAATTGTCTCTGATACGGAAAGGATGCAACAGACGGGGCATGGGTAGTAGGAGCGAAGAATAAATGTTAATATGAAGTTTACGAAGGAATCCACGTGAAAAATTAGAGTTTGGAAGATGTGGGAATTTTGGTGGAAGTGAGGACTCGGTGGGGATGAAGATCTGTTGGTCAGGGGGCGTGGGGAGGTGGCAATTGGAGGTGAAGGGGGGCAGAACTGGTCTCAGTTTGGACGGAGGGAGAAAGAGGGACTGCAACTAGGGATATAGAAGTGTACGAGTGCGGTTAGGGTTTGAGAAGGCAGTGGGGGCAGCAAATGCGGGGAATGAAGAGGATGAAGATGGAGACAGGGGAGAAGGCTATAAATAGACACGGGGATGGTGGACTGCAGTTGTAGGCTTCTGCTAGGAAATGATAAGCAGAGTAGAAGTGGTCCTCGGCTACAAAAGGGGGAGTGGGAAAAGTCGGCTAAGGAAAGAATGGTAGGTCGCTTGCAGGAGACAGAAGCGATAATCATCAGCGACTCTTGGCGTCACAATTGGAGAGAAGATGTGAGAAGCTCGACTAAGATGGTTTGGACACATACAAAGGAGACCATTAGAGGCACCTGTTAGACGTTGTGAGAGCCTAGTCACAAGGCATGTTAAACGAGCGAGGGGTAGACCAATAAAGACTTGGAATGAAACTATAAGGAAAGACATGGTGTACATAGGCATTAGTGAGATTATGACAAAAGATAGGGCACAATGGAGACAAAGGATCCATATAGCCGACCCCACTATAGTGTGATAAAGGCTTAAGTGTTGTTGTTGTTGTGGTTTGCATTTAACAAAATAAACAGTTTTTTTTGTTGGATTTTTTTGGACAGTGAGTTGTGTACATGAGAAAAAAATGGGAGTTGCGGAGATGATAATGCTTAGGTGGATGTGTGAACACACGAGACTGGATAAAATTAGGAATGATTGTATCAGGGATATTACAGGAGTAGCACCGATTGCAGAGAAGATGCAAGAAGCGCGACTAAGATGGTTTGGACACGTACAAAGGAGACCATTAGAGAAACCTGTTAGGCGTTGTGAGAGTCCAGTCACTAGGCATGTTAAATGAGGGAGGGGTAGACCAATGAAGACTTGGAATGAAACTATAAAGAAATACATGATGTACTTAGGCATTAGTGAGATTATGACAAAAGATAGGGCACAGTGGCGGCAAAGGATCCATATAGCCGACCCCACTTAGTGGGATAAAGGCTTGAGTGTTGTTGTTGTAATCAATTGTATAACGTTGCAAATAGAGCTTAGACCGCACAAATACTTGATTTCACGTTCCATAGGAATTTTAAAACCTTCCATTTTTCAAGAGAAAAAGGAATAATTCAAGTTTCATTCAAATTAATCATATATTCATATTGACCGACTACTTTGACGTATATTATAAATAAAAATCAGTACGGACTAGCATGAACATTGTTAATAGCACTAAGAACAAGAACATTGACTTCCATAATTTCTTTGTTTTCGTCTTGACCAATTGTTAAGCAATAGAAATTGTAGTGGACTCCTACCAATTTGAAGATACTATGAATTACAGCATAAAATTGGTTTCCTGGTCTGATCCTAAGCTTTAGAGCATGGGAACCTATACACATGTTATATAATAGTGGAAAGCCTAGTTGTAAAGTAATCAAAATAAGAAAATTATGCAATCTTGAATTTTTTTTTTAAATAATTAGTTATTTCATAAAATAAGAAAATTGCACAATCTTGTAGTAGCAGATACCAGTTTAACTGTTGTATGGGATCTTAGGCAAAGGGTTTGCAAAAATAAAAAGATGAATGTTTAACATTATTGAGTAACTTAACAAAGAAATCAGAGTGAACTTTCATGGATACTGATCTCCAGTAATTAAATTGAAATACCTTTGTAAGTTGGACAGCATCCTGGAGCTGTTGTATTGCATCTTTCATACTATCGCCTTGCACAAGTATATCGTCGACTATGTCATAAGCAATCTGCCATAGAACAAATAGCAAACCTTTTGAAAGTGCATTCCTCAAAAATTGGAAGACATCAAATCAACAAGTTTGCAAACCTCACTTCTCTTCACATGAAGAGACAACATTTTACTGAGTGCCTTGATACTAGAGAGGAAGCCATGTATCTATCAGCAATGTCACATTAATACATCACTAGAAGTGTCCCTCTGAAATGTGAAAATAATACAAACTTACTTGCTCAACCAGATGACCCATTCTGACATTATTTTGCCATGAAGTTTGTCTAAGCAGCATTGATTTCTGTAAGGAATTAAAGAGGGGGGAGGAGGGAACGTAAAGACATAACACTCAAAAAGATCACGAAACATATCTGAAAAATAGGAAGAATCGGTTCAAAGTTTGGCCAAGATGCACAAACAAACAATAGGGGGAGAGGTTGAATAGTACTATAGAAACTAATAAGACCATTTATATTGGCATCCATGAGGTCTTAAATAGAATAAAAGAGATATAATGGGCATGACCTTTTACACACCCAAAAAAATGTTGTCATGGTGAAGCATATCGGATAAAGTGACAATTAATCACAATGTATTTAGTACGTTTATGAAACACAAAAGTTTTTGCAAAATATATATATATATATATATATATATATATATATATATATATATATATATATATATATATATATATATATTATATATATACACTTGATTATCACAACAACACTCAAGCCTAAACTTGATTATCACAGAAAAGGAAAAATAGAGATGATGCAATAAAAGCCAACTGTTGGAGATTGTATTTTATATAAGTGTTTTTTATTTCATTATGAGTAACCCTATATATATATATATATATATATATATATATATATATATATATATATATATATATATATATATATATATATATATAAATAAGTATCATGACTACAGAATAGGGCAAGGTAAAAAATACATTGAGAAGTTCTCCACCATACAATCTGAAAATCAAATCACAAATTGGGTTAGAGCATCCCAACTTCTCTCTCCTAATTCCCGATTTATTTCCTCTGCCCTCACGATTCACTCCCCGACAGCCTCTACCAGCGTTCGCCTCTAGGGCTTCTGATCCTTCCAGCTCTCCTGCGCCACGGGTTCCTCTCCGCGCCGCAACAGCATGTCGCCGCTACCAACGCCGCTCCTCCCACGACATCTCTTTTTCCTCATCTCATCTAGGGCATCGCATCCTGCTGTGAAGGCCGGCGAAGTCGAAGACCTGTGCCTGGCGGAAGGTAAGGTTGAATGCATCTTCTCCCTGCCGACTTTTGATCCACCTCAAGGTTGAATGCATCTTTGAGACCGAAAGTAAGGAACCCCCCCCCCTCCTCCTCCAGACGGTACTTCTTCTTCAGGATTGTCAGAGCCTCATCTCACCTACCACGACAACAGTTCATTGCGATGGAGCATTTCTGATTTTCATCGATTCGTAGGCAGCAGTATACTCATTTCAGTGGATATAATCTTCTTATGCTCTACCCCCTCTATTCCTCCTATCTTTTTTCATATCTGAAAAATATATTCATTGTACACTGATTTTCGAATCTGAAAATGTTTCCAATTTCTGTCAATCTCATTTAATTATTTTCTTCATCCTCTCCAATCTACATGTTTTTTTTACTAATTTGTAGTTTTTTATGTTTTTTCAATCTCATCTCATATATGAGTGAATCTATTTCCTATATGTTCATAAGATTACAACTTGAACTACATTAATTTAGTATCAGCACCTGTTTTTAGGTCTCTTCAATCTCTAAAAATTAACTGTTATAATTCATGTTTGATGCATCTGCGGTTAGTGTTCGATTTTTCAGCTCTTGGAGAAATTTCCCACCCTTGAAATTCAAAAGAAGCAGACGGACCTAGCATTACAATGACTAAATATTTTTTCTCCCTATTTCTAAAGCCAGAGCAATGCTGATTAGAGGCTTATTTTTTGTTTCTAAGGAACATTTGATTTTTTTATATAGGTTTATCTTTAGAAGTTCTGCTTCAGTTTGCTCTTCCACAACTCTTTCACACACCGCCTCCGACTGTCGATTTTTCAGTTTGCATCTTATATACACTTTTTAAATTTATCTTCAGCTTCACTTTTTATGGTATGTGGTCCGTTGTAACTTCATCACCACCCTTATTTAAACTCGAAAATAATTTATGCCGCCACAATGTGTTTTAAGAGGCAATTGGGTGGTTCATTTTAGTTTTGTCTATCAGGCTAAATCTGTCTTTATCAACTGATCTATTTTTTTACGTTACTGACGACGTTGGTAATATGAAATCAATGTTCTTCTACAACGCCTATCAGACTGACTTTACTCTGTGTTGGTATCCTGTCAATCATCTTGATGCACATGATTGTGGGCAATCAAGGATTGAGAGGGAGCCCTGTTTCAACTCCACTTATATTTCTGAGAGTAGGAATCTAAGCAATGTTCCCGATGAACAATTTTCTTCATGGATTTGAATTTATAATGTAATATACATATAAATGAAAATTTAATGGTGATCTTACGAGGCATGCATGTGTATCTGTTACGGGCCGGGCCTGGCAGCGGCGCGCAGCACACCCCAGGGCTGGGCCGCAGGGCTTCTCCCCGCTCCCGAGCGAGCCTTACCCCCCCTCCCGTAACAGGGCCGCGGCCCACACACTCCAACCCTTCTCCGCACATGTTCTCGGTGCGGCGGGTTGTTGATGCCAGGATTCGATCCCGGCACCCTTGATAAGAGGCACTTAACAACCCGCCGCACCGAGAACACGTGCGGAGAAGGGTTGGAGTGTGTGGGCCGCGGCCCTGTTACGGGAGGGGGGTAAGGCCCGCTCGGGAGCGGGGAGAAGCCCTGCGGCCCGGCCCTAAGGTGTGCTGCGCGCCGCTGCCAGGCCCGGCCCGTAACAGTATCATCATTTATGTTCATCGATTCATTTCTCCCGTCTTCATCTGCAATTGTATAAGATTTATTAGTAACATGCTTGATTATTTCTTATATTCTTCTTTAGGTGTTTTAGAAATATGCTTGCTTCTATATGTTTTAATTTTTTGATGCTGGCAAAAATTGTGCCTAAGAAATGGATTGAAGAACTTCAACCATGGTCTACAAAGAACATGTCAAATCACCAACATTCTTTCAATTTGACTTTGAACACAACATCTAGCCAGGTATCAAAACTTGCTTACCTCCAAATTTATGATCGCCAAACTGTTGAATGAAGTTTTTAATATGATTTTTTTTTTCATTTCTACTAAAAATTCTTAAATAAAGGCAATCTTAATCTTTCAACTAATCTGTCTCCACAAAAACTATGGAATAGATGTTCTAGAAAATCAGGAGAGAAGTTAAGAAATTTCACAGATTAGCTTGATTACTTATGAGTTATGATCCAGGATTTAGTAGAGAAGAAGAATAAGGAATAGGAGTAATCATAGGTTATCAATCCAATGCTCCATCTAAATTTGTGCAGCTACCATTTCAGGAAAATTGGGAAGAGATGGAGATTTTCACTCTCAATGCCCTCCCTATTTCCATGTAATTGAATTGAATTTGGGTAGTTTTATCAGGTAAATCAACCCTTCAGGTAAATTTGTGCGCGGTTTCACACATACAGGGCTGTCATGGTGCATAACATCCCAAATCATTATCATGCTTACATCCAAATGCATATATCTACACTATTTAAAAAGAAATATACTATGGCGCCGCTTCCAAAGAATGTTGCCGCTCCAGACATATGTCGTCGCCCCCGGCGAATGACGCCGGCCCCGACAAATGTAGCCGCCCCCGATGAATGTCGCCTCCCCTGACGATGTCTCCACCCCCGACGAATGTCGCCGCCCCCGACGAATGTCGCCGCCCCCGACGAATGTCGCCGCCCCCGACGAATGTCGCCGCCCCCGACGAATGTCGTCGCCCCCAAAGAATGTCGTCGTCCCTTGACGAATGTCCCAACCCCCGACAAATGGTGTCGCCCATGACAAATATTGTTCCCGCAACAAATGACGCCCCTCCACGACAAATGGCGCCCTCTACGACAACTGGCACCGCCAGAGACAAATGTCGACCCTCACGACGATTGCCACACACCACGACAAATGTCGCTGCCCAACGCAAATGCCGCCCCCCGCGACAAATGCCTCCCCCCACAAGAAATGGCGCCGCACACGACAAATGTCGCCCCCACGATGAATGTCGCCTCCAGGACAAGTGTCGCCCCCACGATGTGTGTGTGCGGGGGGGGGAGAGATGTAGGGTAATGATCATCATTCTTTCCGCCTACATGGTATCAGAGGCCAAGCTTTAGGGTTCAGAAAAAAACCGTCAACCCCTCTCTACGCTCGTTCAGCCTCCGCCAGAAGCCATCGTACCGCTCGGACGCTCCTCCGTTCTTCTTCCTCTCCAAAAGTCGTCGACCACCTCTGTTCTTCTTCCTCCTTCGTTCTTCTTTCTCTCCAGAAGAGGTTGACCGCTCCGCTTCTCCCCAGCAACAGAAAAAAAAAGGTGACCGCTTCCTCCCTCCTCCCTCTCTCTCTGTTTTTTCTAGGGTCGCCAGTTACATGGGGGTTTGATGTTACCGAAGACCAGGATGAGGGACCACCGTGGAGGGTATACGCGCGGCGAGCTCGTACGACAGAGCCAGGCGGCGGGAAGGTGGCGTTATCGCCGGGCGACACTCGCGGCGTTAGCACCAGCAGAGGCGCGGCTACGGGAGTCCCGGCGGCAAATCCTCTTGAGGAGTAATTTATTATTTTGGCAAGGGCACTTTAGTATTTTGGCTGTAATGGAGCCTCATTATATAAGAGGACTACTGTAAACCCTAGAATCATCTTTGGATCACTTAACAAGTTTGAGGGTTGCTCCCTCCTTTTTCTTGCTATCTCTCTCTCTCTCTCCCCTAGCCGGCCTCCTCCCCACCGGGTTCCCTTTCTCGTAGTGCTAACAATTGGTCTGACCTGCCGCTCCGCCCGCCACCGTGCCGCCGGATCTTCACGATGCCTGTCCACACCCGCACGGCCGCCAGCACGTCCGACGCCCCGGACGATCTCCGCGCTCGCGCGGATGCCCACAACGCCGCCATCGCCGACCTGCAAGCCTCCGTCTCAGTCGTCCAGTCCACCACGGCCGCCATCCTCGCCCGCCTGGAGCTTCTCACCCCCGCGCCGCCTTCGCCCGCGCAGCCCTCGCCCGCCGTTACGGCATCCACCGCCTCCCTTTTGGGACAGCCGCCCCTGTTTGCGGCCGACTCGCGACCCACCGCCCCGCTGCCCCCGGCTGGTCGGCCGCCTCTCGCGTTGGAGTTGCCCTCCTTTTCGGGTGTCGACCCCATGGGCTGGATCGCGCGTGCCGAGCAGTTTTTTGATCTCCACCTCACCGCCGACAGCGACAAAGTCGGCACCGCCATCGTCGGCCTCTCCGGTTCGGCCCTGCATTGGGCCAGTTGGCTCCGTCAGATGCAGCCACTTATTTCGTGGCCCGAGTTGAAGCACGAAATGATTCAGCGCTACGATGCACGGTATTCCGGCTCCGCCATCGAGCGCCTCTGCAGTCTCAGCCAATCGGCCGACCTCGATACGTACATCGATGAATTCGTCGCCTTTGACTCTCATGTTCCCGGCCTTCCCCCCGACCACTACCTGGGGTTCTTTTTGCAAGGATTGTTGTCGTCCATCCGCTCCCGCCTTCGCACGCATCACTCCCCGACAGTTTCAGCGGCCATTGACCTTGCCCGTGCCGTGGAGGCTGATCTGGGCCTCCGACCCCTCTCCCCGGCAGCCGCTGCCTTCCCGGCCCCTCGGCCGGCTCACCGGCCGGCCCCGCCTCGGGACGAGGCCCCTCGCGCTGCTCCGCATCAAGGGGGCCCTCGCCCGGGCCGCGACCCGCCTCACCGTTTTTCGGATGCTGAATACAACGACCTTCGCCGCCGGGGTTTGTGTTTCCGCTGTCGTCAACCATACGCGCCCAATCATGTTTGCTCGGTCGGCGAATTCCACGCCTTGTTTGGCGGCGACCCCGCCGCGGCGCCCTGGGAGGGCGACGACGGCCTTACTCCTCCGGCTCCCGCTTCTCCACCCCCGGCGTGTGACGACCTGCAGTGCTTGGAGCTTCCGTATTTCTCGGTGGGGGGCATCACGGGCCCTCGCACGATGAAACTCCGCGGCCGTCTAGGTGACCGTGATATCATTCTCATGATTGACAGTGGCGCCAGCCACAACTTCCTCTCGACACAGCTCGCGCATGATCTGTCCCTCGCCTTCCAGCCATCTCCTGCCTTCACCGTGTGCTTGGGCGACGGGCGTCGACGTCCTACGCAGGGACTCTGTCAGGACGTCTCCATCGACCTCGGCGCGTGCGCTGTCACGGCCGACTTCTACCTCTTTGGCTTGGGCGGCCTTGACGCCATTTTGGGGGTTGCATGGCTCCAAACACTCGGCGACGTCCGGGTCAATTGGGCCTCCATGACCATGCAATTCTATCGAGGGCCCACATCCTACTGTCTCACCGGCGACTCGACTCTCCTTCGGACGCCGGTCTCGTTCCGCGCCTTGCAGCGCACTACGGAGGTGGACTTTTCGGCATGGTTGTGGCCCATTCAGGGTGCCGAGCCCGAGACGGTGACCCCACCCGCGGATCTCGCCGCTATCCTGCGGGAGTTCGACGACCTTTTCACGGCCCCGGTCGGTCTTCCCCCGTCCCGTCCCACCGACCACGCCATCGTTCTCCAGCCGGGTACTTCTGCGGTCTCTGTCCGCCCTTACCGTTACGGGCACGCTCAGAAGGACGAGATCGAACGCCTCGTGCGGGAGATGCTCTTGGGGGGTATCATTCGGCCTAGTGCGATCCCGTTCTCCAGCCCCGTACTCCTCGTGCGCAAGAAGGACGGCAGCTGGCGTTTCTGTCTTGACTATCGGGAGCTCAACAAGGCGACCGTCTCCGACAAATACCCCATCCCCGTCATCCAAGAACTCTTGGACGAGCTTCACGGCGCCACCTTCTTCAATAAGTTGGACCTCCGGGCCGGCTATCATCAGATTCGCATGCGGCCCGCCGACGTGCCCAAGACGGCTTTTCGGACTCATGATGGCCACTTCGAGTTTTTGGTTATGCCGTTCGGCTTGACCAACGCCCCGGCCACCTTTCAAGCCACCATGAACGACATCTTCCGACCCGTCCTCCGTAAGCATGTGCTCGTTTTTTTGATGATATATTGGTCTACAGCTCTACTTGGCAGGCACACCTCCAGCATGTCCGGACCACCCTCCTCACTCTTCGCCGCCACCACCTTGTTCTCAACCGGAAGAAATGCACCTTTGGCTCGGCTACGGTTAGCTACCTCGGACACACTATTGCGGCCAACGGGGTGGCCATGGATGCGGACAAGGTGGCGGCAGTCCTTCATTGGCCGACGCCTACTTCGGTCCGCGAGGTTCACGCGTTTCTGGGCCTCACCGGCTACTATCGGCGCTTTATTCAGGGATACGGCACGCTCGCCCATCCCCTTACCCAACTGCTCAAGACTTCGGAGGATGGCCCCTTTGTGTGGTCCGCGGCGGCCCTAGATGCATTCACAGCCCTGCAGTCCGCCCTGGTCCACGGGCCGGTGCTGGCCATGCCCGACTTTCACCAACCTTTCGTTGTGGAGTGCGACGCGTCGTGTACCGGGGTGGGTGCGGTTCTCATGCAAGCCGGCCGCCCCATCGCCTACTATAGCCGGGCGTTTTCTTCGTCCATCCGGAGCCGTTCGGCCTATGAGAATGAGCTCATGGCTCTGGTACTCGCGGTGCAGCATTGGCGGCCATATCTTCTTGGTCGGCCCTTCGTCGTCCGAACGGATCATCATAGTCTTCGGTACTTACTTCAGCAGAAAATCGCCACGCCGGTGCAGCAGCTGTGGGTCGCCAAACTCATGGGATACGATTTTTTGATTGAGTTCCGCTCCGGCAAGTCCAACCGGGCAGTCGATGCTCTCTCTCGCCAGCCGCACGCCCCGGAACTCGCGGCCATTACTCGGCCGGTTTGGGAAGAAGGTGCCAGTATTCAGGAGGGCGTCGAGCAGGACCCCGTGCTGGGCCCGATACGCACGGCCCTCATCGCCGATGGAACCGCACACCCGCCGTATTCCCTGATTGGTGGCCGATTGTTCTATCGCGGCCGGCTTGTGTTGTCCGGCCGTTCCCCTGCATCCCACGGCTGTTGGCCGAATTTCACGAGTCGCCGACCGGCGGCCACGCCGGAGCATTCCGCACCTACCGCCGCCTCGCGGCCTCCTTATTTTGGCCACAGATGTTTCGCCAAATCAAGGCCTATGTGGCTGCCTGCTTGTCGTGCCAGAAGGCAAAATATGAGTCACTATTTCCGGGGGCCTGCTGCAACCCCTGCCCGTACCGGACCGCATCTGGGAGGACATTGCCATGGATTTTATCACCCGGTTACCGTACTCTGCGGGGTTCGATTGCATCTTGGTGGTGGTGGATCGTCTCTCGAAGTACGGCCACTTCATTCCCCTCCGTCATCCGTACACAGCCAGCACCGTCGCCGACAGTTTTATTACCGAGGTTGTGCGTCTTCATGGGTTTCCACGGTCTATTGTCAGCGACAGCGACCCACTCTTTTTGAGCAGTTTCTGGACCACTCTCTTCCGCCTGCAAGGCACTCGCCTCCGGATGAGCACCGCCTACCATCCTCAGACGGACGGACAGTCCGAAGTACTTAATCGGTGTTTGGAAACCTACCTTCGTTGCTTCATCGGTGAGCGCCCGGGGACGTGGGCCAAATGGTTACCATGGGCGGAGTATTCCTACAATACGGCGTATCATTCGGCCGCAAACACCTCCCCCTTCGAAGTCGTGTACGGCCGGCCACCACCCTCACTCGTGCGCTATCTCCCAGGCGAATGCCCGGTGCCCAGCCTCGCCACTCATCTCCAGGACCGCGACATCATCGTGGATAGCTTGAAGCACCACCTCCGTCGCGCCCAGGCCAAGATGGCCTCCTTCGCCAACAGGAAGCGCCGCGATCTCCAATTCTCTCCGGGGGAGAAGGTGTTTATTAAGCTGCATCCTTACCGCCAACTGACGGTCGCCCGTCGCGCGTGCCCCAAATTGGCGCCACGTTTTTCGGACCATTCGAGGTGCTCAGCCGCATTGGGGTCGTCGCGTACCGCCTGCGCCTACCGGTGGGCAGCCGGATTCACCCCGTTTTCCATGTGTCTCAACTGCGGCGGGTCATCGGCGATCACCCCACCTTGGACCATATCCCCGCCACCCTGGATTTTTTGGGCCCGGCTCCCATCTACCCGGCGGCCATCCTCGAGAGCCGTTCCCCCCACCCCAGCACCGGGGTCCCCGAGGAAGTTCGCGTTGCATGGCAACATCGACCGCCCACGACAAGCACATGGCTTCTCCGCGATGATTTCCGTCGCCAATTTCCGGACTACTGCCTTGAGGACAAGGCAAATTTTCCAGACGGCGGCATTGTTACCGAAGACCAGGATGAGGGACCACCGCGGAGGGTATACGCGCGGCGAGCTCGTACGACAGAGCCAGGCGGCGGGAAGGTGGCGTTATCGCCGGGCGACACTCGCGGCGTTAGCACCAGCAGAGGCGCGGCTACGGGAGTCCCGGCGGCAAATCCTCTTGAGGAGTAATTTATTATTTTGGCAAGGGCACTTTAGTATTTTGGCTGTAATGGAGCCTCATTATATAAGAGGACTATTGTAAACCCTAGAATCATCTTTGGATCACTTAACAAGTTTGAGGGCTGCTCCCTCCTTTCTTCTTCTTGCTATCTCTCTCTCTCTCTCTCTCCCCTAGCCGGCCTCCTCCCCACCGGGTTCCCTTTCTCGTAGTGCTAACATTTGATCTCCTGTTTCCGGAGTTCCCTTTTCTTTTTCACCCTCTCTTGGGTATGTGGGTTCTTCCCCTCTTTCTATGAGGGCGGACTTCCTTCTTCAAAATCCATTGTGATTTTTTTCTTTGGTGCACCCTCGATTTCTTTTTTTTCTTTGGTGCGCCCTCGATTTCTATTCGGGGTTTCTTTATGGCTAGAAGTGATTCCTCTATAACCATGTCTTCCGGTGGAGCAGCTTCCCCTACTCCGGCCTCGTGAGATCTTGTCGTGTCAATTCCGATCACGACACTCCCCGGATCACCACGATGTAATTGGATGGTTCCATCTACCTCCCGTGGGCTCGCTCTATCATTCTTGCCCTCAAAAGCCACCGGCTGTTTGGTTATGTCAGTGGCACGATGAAGGCTCCTCCTTCTGTTTCTTCGCCTAAGTGGCTTCAGTGGGAGTCTGGGAACCCCCTGGAGATATCTTGGTTACTTAATTCTATGACGGAGTCCATCGCACGGAATTATCTCTTCCTGGATACGGCAGTAGATATTTGGAAGCACGCAGAGACTACCTACTCGTGTCGTGGTAATGCAGCTCAGATCTACCAACTTTGATGCAGGTTATTCCTCCTGCAATAGGGTGATCGACCTCCCTCTGCCTACTAGTCGGAGTTCACCCAACTTTATCAGGAGTATGACCACTTTGATTCTCTGAGCCTCGTATCTCCAGAAGATGAGGTGTGGGTGCGCGCAAGGGAAGAACGCAATCGCATCTTTGAGCTCCTTCATGGCTTACAACGGGATTTTGATTCGATTAGTATTCAGATCTTTGGTCGCTCTCCTCTTCCTACTTTACCTGAGGCATACAGCCTTGTCCAACAGGAATTCGACCGCCGCCGGACTCTTCTTCCAAACTCTATCACAGATGGATCTGCTCTTGTCACTCTTTCTTAGCATGAGGTTCCTCCTACTCGTGACACCTGGTTGAAGTCCGCAGAGAAAGAGCACCATGTCTGTGATTATTGCGGGAAGACCCGTCATACTAGAGATACTTGTTTCAAGCTCCATGGTTTTCCTTCTCCCCGAGGCGGCCTTGCACCTCGTAGTGGCCATGGGCCTGGTCGCTCCCAGCAAAGTTCCTCTCTGTCCAGATCAGTCACTTGTTAGATACTGTGGAGGACACCTTTGTTCATCATTTTCTGGATTCCAACACGCCCACCCCCCCCCCAAACTCTTTCGGCTAAAGAAATTATGTCTTTTCGCCGGATGATACATGGATCTCCTGCTGAGCAGGTCGGTCCAGCCACCTCTTCCTATGCTCACCAGGGCCTGGCAGGTGCTCACTCTGTGTCCTCCCACCTATCCTCTCAATGGATCATTGATTTTGGAACCACAGATCACATGACTGGATCAGTCACAGATTTAGTGTCCAACACCCCTCTGTCTGGCATAGACAGTGAGCATTGTTGATGGATCATTATCTCTCATTGTTGGGAAAAGATCCATTTCATGCTCCTTCCTTACTCTCTCTTTTGTTCTTCATATTCCTGTTTTCACTCGCAATCTTCTGTCTATTAGTCATCTGACTAACTCTATGAATTGCTCAGTGACTATTTTTTCTACCTCCTCTATTTTTCAGGACCTGAATACGGGGACGGTGATTGGCTCTGGTAGATTGTGCAACGGGCTCTATATGTTCGACTCCTCTGCCACCACTTCATCAAGTATCACACCGCCTCCCAAAGTATTTCATGTTGCGCTTCCCACTGAGTTGGATTCCTGGCAATGTCGGCTAGGACATCCTACTACTGTTATTATGAAGTTGTTGCTTCCTGATATTTCTTCTACTTGTTTAATGGTTTTAATTGTGATGTATGCGAACTTGCTAAACATAATCGTGGCTCTCTTCCTCTTGTCTCCTCGTAACACATTTCTTTTAGTTATTATTCATACTGATGTTTGAGGCCATAGTCATAGTGTTTTTATTTATGATTGTTCTTGGTTTGTGTCATTTATTGATTGTTACTCCTGTTGTACCTAGGTTTATTTAATGAAACATAAAAGCCGTGTGATTTCTCTTTTTCAACGCTTCCATAAGATGGTTACTACTCAGTATGACA
Source organism: Platanthera zijinensis (assembly GCA_039513925.1). NCBI lineage: Eukaryota > Viridiplantae > Streptophyta > Magnoliopsida > Asparagales > Orchidaceae > Platanthera > Platanthera zijinensis. The sequence continues at coordinate 9,088,961 of CM077092.1, forward strand.
CTACAATTAAGATCTTGCGCAGTGACAATGGTCGTGAGTATGTTGACTCTCGTCTTAAAAAACTATCTGAGTGATCTTAACATCATCCATCAAACCTCCTGTGTTTACACCCCTGCTCAGAATGGGGTGGTTAAGCGCAAAAATTGGCACCTCCTTAAGGTGGTTAGATGTATCCTCTGGATGCATCTCCCGAAGCATTATTGGGATAACGTTGTTCTCACTGCTGCCTACCTCATTAATCGTCTTCTTACACGTGTTCTTGAGTTCCATACTCCCCTTGCCATGTTGGGGGTCCGTCCCAATTCCCTCGCTCCTCGGGTTTTTGGATGTGTATGTTTTGTCCACACTCATCCCAAGACCAAGCTTGATCTCTGCGCTCTAAAATGTATTTTTATTGGCTACTCTCTTACGCAGCAGGGCTATAAGTCTCTTTGCCTATTCCACCTTCATCTATGTTGTTTCCTCCTATGCCTTGTGATCTGGTGCCCCCACCTGCTTCTCGGAACCCGGTGATTCCTTCTCTATTGCAGGTTTACATGCGTCGTAAGAAGGGCACGAACACACTAGCTCCTGCTACTCAACTTGGTCCATCATCTGATCCAACGTCAGGTACTGATAGAGGTAATTTTGCTTCCAACCAGCATCCTTTCTCTCACTTTGTGACTTATGACTCTTTGTCTCCTTCACATAAAACTTTTGTGACCTCCTTGTCTTTCATATCTATTCCTAGCTCTTGGCAGAAAGCCCTGGAGCACAATGAGTGGAAGGCAGCCATGTTGGAGGAAATGAGAGCTCTTGACAAGAATCGTACTTGGGATCTTGTGTATCTCCCTAAGGGAAAACGATTGTGGGATGTAAGTGGGTCTTCTCCATAAAGCAAAACTCTAAAGGCTTTGTTGAAAGATATAAAGCCGGGTTGGTGGCTATAGGATATACACAAACAACAGGTATCGACTATCAAGAGACGTTTGCTCCGGTTGTAAAAAAGAACTCTATCAGGATCTTGCTCTCGTGTGTTGTATGTAAAGGATGGAGTCTCCTTCAGTTGAACATGAAGAACGCATTCCTCTACGGTGAACTTAAGGAGAAAGTCTACCTAAGTTGTCAAGGCGCGCGCCTAGGCGCGCCTGAGGCGCCGGGCGCACCAGGCGCAGCCCGTCGCGCCTCAGCTGTGCTGAGGCGGGCGATGTGCCCCAGGCGCGCCTCAGGCGCGCCTCAGGCGCGCCCAGGCGCGCCCAGGCGCGCGCCTCAGGCGCGCCTCAGGCGCGCCCAGGCGCGCGCCTTACAGGCTCCCAGGCGCGCCAAAGGCGCGCCCGGGCCTTTTAAGGTATTTTTTTTTAAAAAAATTTTTTGATGTTGGCAAAAACATGATCTTAGACGCACCCGAGGCACCCCCTAGGCGCACTTGGGCGCCCAATTCGCTGAAATTGTGCGAATTGGGCGCCCAATTCGCTGAAATTGAGCGAATTGGGCGCCCAATTCGCTGAAATTGAGCGAATTGGGCGCCCAATTCGCTGAAATTGAGCGAATTGGGCGCCCAATTCGCTGAATTTCAGCGAATTGGGCGCCGAATTCGCTCAATTTCAGCGAATTGGGCGCCGAATTCGCTCAATTTCAGCGAATTGGGCGCCGAATTCGCTCAATTTCAGCGAATTGGGCGCCGAATTCGCTCAATTTCAGCGAATTCGGCGCCCAATTCGCTCAATTTCAGCGAATTGGGCGCCCAATTCGCTCAATTTCAGCGAATTGGGCGCCCAATTCGCTCAATTTCAGCGAATTGGGCGCCCAATTCGCTCAATTTTCTTTTTCCCCAATTTTTGCGCCTCACGTGCCTCAGGCGCGCGCCTGCGCCTTGCGCCTTGCGCCTAGGCTCCAGGGGCCCTTTGCGCCTCGGTGCGCCTTGCGCCTTTGATAACTTAGAAGTCTACATGTCTCTGCCCCCTGGTGTTCTCCAAAAAGGGTCTGCGGGAAAAGTTTGCGGGTTGAAGAAAGACTTGTATGGCCTTAAGCAGTCTCCGCGTGCTTGATTTGGGAGGTTTCACCAGGCAATGATTTCTTTTGGATACAAACAGAGCAATGTTGATCACACCTTGTTTGTGAAATACATGAAGGGTAAGGTGGCCACCCTTATTGTCTATGGGGATGATATAGTGATAACTAGTGATGATACAGAAGAGGTAGAACTCTTAAAGTCTAAATTGGCTAAGGAATTTGAAATGAAGGATCTTGGATCCCTCAAGTACTTTCTTGGCATTGAGGTGGCTAGATCCAAACATGGGATCTTTATATCTCAAAGGAAGTATGTTCTGGACTTGCTTGAGACAACTGGAATGCTCGGATGCAGGCCAGCAGACACCTCAATTAAGGTCAAACACAAGCTAGAAAGGGATGGTGAAGAAGTTGTTGACGACATACCTGATTTTCAACAACTGGTGGGAAAGTTTATCTACCTCTCTCACACTCGTCTAGACATATCGTATGTTGTGGGGGGTTCTTAGCCAGTATATGCATTCACCTAAATCACATCACCTGGATGTTGCATATAGAATTCTGAGGTACCTCAAATTATCTCCTAGCAAGGGATGTTGTTCTCACCCAACAAGGCATTGACGGTAGAAGTCTATACAGATGCGGACTGGGCGGGTTCGGTTGACGACCGGAGGTCGAAATCAGGGTATTGCTCCCTTGTTGGGGGGCAATTTGGTGACCTGGAGAAGCAAGAAACAACACGTTGTAGCCAGATCTAGCACAGAGGCCGAGTTCCCCGTTATGGCACAGCGGATATGTGAAGGGTTATGGATTCAGTCAGTCATGAAGGATCTTTGCGTAAAGCGTGTTGGTCTGATCAGGATCTGCTGTGATAATAAAACTGCTATCAACATTGCCCACAATCTGGTCCAACATGATCGTACCAAACATGTGGAGATCGACAGACACTTCATTAAGGAAAACATAGTTAGGGGATTGTGAGTACCATGTTTGTTCCATCAAATCAGTAGCTTGCAGATGCACTTACCAAGGGGCCGAGCTAGAGCTCGTTTAACAGAATACTGGGCAAGTTGGGCATGACAGATATTACACGCCGAACTTGAGGGGTAATTGTCATCATTCTTTGCGCCATACACAAACACATCGTAAGAGAAAATACAATTATAGAACCATGAAATCAGATATCCATTACTCGATATCCTCCTTCAGTGTTAGAGGAACAATGGTTTGCTTTATCCTTTTCAAGGAAATAAAGTTGTCAGCACAAAAGACTACCACAATAATCCAAAAAGAATAGCAAGAAAATACTTCAGATAGGAAGATATCATGCTTGAGCTGCCTTAATCCCTAAGAAGTAGCAGAAAGGTCCAAGATTTACGACTAAAATTCCTATGAAAGGAATTGCTTGATAGAAATCACGACATGTGAATTACTAGAAGAAAGAAATCATTCCAATTGAAATTTGAGCAAGCTGATTAAGTTATTCAAGTGTCGTCCCTTATATAGAAAGGGTCTGCGTACAACAAGACAATTACACAAAAGTAAAAAGAAAGTATGGATACTGTTGGAGGACAAAGGAGAACAAAGGTTGATTTGATTTTATTCATCCATATAGGGGTATTTATACTATTACAACAATATGACACGTCATTGATCCGTGTGCTTCCATAATTCCTAAATAAAAATCGTCCTATTTAGGATACAAAATCAATGTAAATATTAATGCAATATGTTGTAATATATTTATGATATAAATATATTGCAATATTCATTTAATATTAATGCAATATTAAATGTAATATCCAACACCCCCCCTCAAGTTGGGCGTGTGATGTCAGCCATGCCGAACTTGCCAATAGTATCTGCGAACATAATGGAACTTAGACCCTTTGTGAGAACATCGGTCAACTGTTGGTCAGACGGTATAAAAGGAATAACAACGGTTCCTCGATCGATATTTTCCTTGATGAAATGTCTGCCAATCTCAATGTGTTTTGTACGATCATGTTGCACCGGATTGTGGGCAATGGATATTGCAGCCTTATTATCACAATACAATCTGATAGGCTCACTTCCTTTAAGCCCAAGTTCCTTCAGGATTGTGGAGACCCATAATCCTTCACAAATGCCATGTGCGACCGCTCTGAACTCGGCCTCAGCACTGGATCTAGCAACCACGTGTTGTTTCTTGCTTCTCCAGCTGACCACATTTCCACCAACCATGGAACAATATCCGGTTGTAGAGCGCCTATCGGTAGGTGATCCAGCCCAGTCTGCGTCAGTGTAAACTTCAATATTCAACTCTTTATTTGGTGAGAACAGGATTCCCTTCCCTGGTGAGGACTTGAGGTAGCGGAGGACACGATGTGCGGCATCGATATGATGGGCCTTTGGAGAGTGCATGAAACGGCTGAGAACTCCCACGGCATAAGAGATATCTGGACGAGTGTGAGATAAGTAGATTAACTTCCCTACCAGCCTCTGGTAACTGGGAATGTCGTCGATCACATCGCCATCTTCTCTGTCGAGCTTGTGATTGGCTTCGATTGGGGTGTCAGTAGGTCGACATCCGCTCATCCCAGTGGCTTTAAGGAGGTCGAGGACATACTTCCTTTGTGATAGGAAAATGTCATGCTTTGACCGTGCAACTTCAATGCCAAGAAAGTATTTGAGGTTTCCCAAATCTTTTACTTCGAATTCTTTTGTCAACTTCTCATTCAGTGCCTGAATCTCCTCCTTGTCATCCCCAGTGATTATGATATCATCAACGTAGACAATCAGGACGGTTAACTTCCCCTTATTGATTCTGATAAAGAGGGTGTGGTCGGCATTGCTCTGGCGGTACCCAAACCTGTGCATGGCTTTGTGGAATCTTCCAAACCAGGCCCTGGCTGATTGTTTCAGGCCATAGAGAGGCCTCCGTAATCTGCACACTTTCCCTTTTGATCCACTGGGGGTGAGTCCCGGAGGGAGAGCCATATAGATTTCTTCTTCCAGGTCGCCGTGAAGATAAACATTCTTCACATCCAATTGGCAGAGTTGCCAATCCTTGCAAGCAACACAAGACATGAGGATTCTGATCAAATTCATTTTTGCAACAGGAGCGAAGGTCTCCTGGTAGTCTATGCCCTCTGTCTGAGTAAAGCCTCTTGCCACTAGTCGTGTCTTGTATCTTTCTACAATGCCCGAGGGGTTCTGTTTGACGGCGAATACTCACTTGCATCCAACAGCCTTCTTTCCTGGTGGTAGTTGGACCAGGTCCCATATGCCGTTTTTTTCCAGGGCACTCATTTCTTCGAGCATTGCTAACCTCCACCTGTCGTCGGAAAGGGCAGCCTGCCATGAAGTGGGGATAGAGACAGTGGACAAAGAGGAAACAAATGCTCCATGGGAAGCTGTCAGGGATGAGTAAGAAACAAACTGAGATAATGGATGTTGAGTGGAGGTACCTTCCGTAGGGATGATGGATCCTGACGACGGGTCAGGTGGGCGGTCTGATATCCAGATGGCGGGCCGCGTGTTCGATCCCTTGGGTCGACGAGAATAAACCTGCACAAGTTTAGGGACAGGGTCCTTGACAGGAGGGGCGCAAGGAGTAGGGGGTGTAGACTGAGAGGGATGCTATACCGGAGGAATAGGTAGAGGGGTGTCAGAGTAAGGTAGGGGACTTACTTCCGTTGTGGGGAGAGCCCCCGCCTGAAGTGAGGACCCGTAGTAGCCCTCAGATTCCCGGAAGGTAACGTCCATGGTAACGTAAACCTTCTTGTTAACTGGGTCAAAACATTTATATCCCTTCTGAGTGGGGGAGTAGCCAATGAATACGCACTTGTGCGCACGAGCATCAAGTTTTGGGCGGTGGTGGATATGGACGAAACAAACACACCCAAAAACACGTGGTTGGAGAGTGGTAGGTGGCACCCCAAGTGTGGTGAGGGGAGTTTTGAAACCGAGAACACGGGATGGCATACGGTTTATAAGGTAAGCTGTGGTGAGTACAGCGTCCCCCCAGTAGTATTTAGGGAGTTGCATGTGGAGGGGGAGGCACCGAGTGACTTCCAATAGGTGGCGGTTTTTTCGCTCAGCCACCCCATTTTGGGCAGGTGAGTAGGCGCAGGATGTCTGATGGATAATTCCACGATCAGCGAGGTATTGCTCGAAAGTGGAATCAATGAATTCTCGGCCATTATCGGTGCGGAGAATTTTGATGGGGGTCGAGAACTGGGTAGAGACCATGTTGTAGAACCGCTGGAACAAAGAAAAACTTCATTTTTTGCTTTCATAAGGTAGACCCAGGTGGTACGTGAAAAACAGTCTATAAAAGTTACAAACCAAAAAGCACATGAAATCGATGCAACCCGGCAAGGGCCCCAAACATCACTATGAATTAAATTGAAAGGAGCAGTACTAGGAGAAGAAATGTGATTAAAAGAGTTACGATGATTTTTACCCCGATCACATGTATCACAGCGAAAGTTATCAACTAATGCAGACGAAAAAGTAGGAAATAAACGTTTCATAGAATTGGTAGACGGATGTCCTAGCCGGCAGTGCCAGGACTCCAAAGTAGCTGTCCGATCCACATGGAGGGCTCGGGGAGGAGAGACAGTGGTGGAAGAATCAAACACATAGAGCCCGTCCACCAGGCTACAAGTTCCAATCACCGTTCCTGTCTTCAGGTCCTGAAAAATGCATGAAGAAGGAAAGAAAGTTACTGAGCAGATCATAGAATTGGTAATATGACTAATAGAAAGAAGATTTCGGGTAAAGTTCGGAACATGAAGAATAGAGGAAAGAGTTAGGGAGGAGCATGGGATGGAGCCCTTTCCGGCAATGGGAGAGAGGGAACCATCAGCGATGCTCACTTTGTCCCGGCCGGACAACGGAAGGTAGGACACAAAACCTGAGGAGGAGTCGGTCATATGGTCCGTTGCTCCAGAATCAATGATCCAGTTAGTAGAGGGACGGGTGGCGGCAGCATGGGCACCGGAAGGCCCCTGATGGGCATATGAGGACGAAGAGGCATGTGGCTCTGGACCCTGCATCAGTCGACGGAAAGCAAGAATCTCATCAGGCGTCAGAGTCAAAGTGGTTGCTGACGGAGTTGGCGGAGGTTGTGTGTTGGTACCCTAGGTTTTGATTTGAGTTCAGTCTTCTCTTTCTGTCTCTTGACCCAAGATTTATCTATGGTCAAAGGTTAGTTGTTTAGTTTGTTGCTCTAGTTTTAGAGGCTTCACTTTTCCAGATATAAATTTGGTTAAGTTGTTTTTCGTTCGACTATGGTCGAACGCCGCTCGACTATCGTCTATCGGCTGATCGACGATCGTCTATCAGTTGGTCGACGTTCTGTCTGCGTTGATAGTTCGACTATCTGTTTGATAGGTCGACTATCTGTTGTGTTTGATAGTTCGACTATCTGCTTGAATAGTTCAACTATCTGATAGTTCGACTATCTGCTTGATATGTCGACTATCTGTCCGCTTTGATAGTTCGACTATCTGTTGATAGGTCGACTATCTGCTTTCTGTGATAGCTCGACTATCTGTTGATAGGTCGACTATCCGCTCTTCTTTGATAGTTCGACTATCTGTCTGGATAGTTCAACTATCTGATAGTTCGACTATCTGTTGATAGGTCGACTATCTGTTTTGTTTGATAGTTCGACTATCTATTGATAGGTCGACTATCTGTTTTCTGTGATAGGTCGACTATCTGTTTGATAGGTCGACTATCTGTTTTGTTTTGATAGTTCGACTATCTGTCCTGATAGATCGACTATCTGATAGCTCGACTATCTGTCCTGATAGTTCGACTATCTGCTGTGGTAGTTCGACTATCTTCTTTGATAGCTCGACTATCTGGATCGTTCGACTATCTGTCTGATAGGTCGACGATCTCTGTGCTTAGGTCGACGATCTCCGAGGGTCGTTCGACGTTTTGCTGTATGTCTTGAGTAGTTTTGTCGTCTTCTATGATGTGATTAATTTCATATTTATTTTGGCATATTTTATAAAAGATTATTTGAATAAATTGTGATAATATTTCCATGCAATATCTGTTCCATTCCTTATGCATGAGCTAATCTTTTTCTGACAAAGTTGTTTGTCTTATTAGCTGAGATATGATTTTTGCTTTATCTGTCAGGCTGTTCTTTATAGCCGTTAGACTCAAAAAGTCTTCTTTGACTGTAAAGAGCCTCTTCTGATGTGACTTTCTCTTGTATTATTTCATCAGAGTTATTTGCAGCTTCTTAGAAAGCTTTATCCTCTTATAGGATATCTGTCCGCAGTATTTTGTTTTGCTTTATGTTTTTTGCAGCCCAGCTTGCAGAGTTCAGTATAAGACAAGATTCAAACTCAAGTAAGAGCCGTTGCTGCTGCTGCTATATAGAGACTTCTTTGGAAAAAGAAATCAACTAGTTCTGATATTCAAAAAGCTAACAGCAGCATTCAAGCTTAGAACTTACAGTTTACAACTGCTCTCAGTTCATTCACATCTAGCTGAGAAGAAGTTTTAGTTCTTCACTCTTCTTCAACCTGAGTTCTCCTGCCTCCAGGAAGATCTTCACTCAGAGCTTTTTGAAAAAGAAGAAGAAGAAGAGCTGTCTAAAGAAGAAATTTTATTTCATATTATTTATCTTCTTGTAGCTTTTTCCTTCAGATTTTCTGAAGTGTTTCTGCACTGAAGCAAAACTTCACCTGGACGTTTTTTTAGCCAGGGGGAGCCCAATTCTTTAAGAGCTTTCTAGCTCAGTGCAAGTTCTTGTGCTTCTCTAATCTATTGTAAAATAGAGAAGACATTTTAACCTTCTTTCTCCCTCCTGTAAAGGGTTATTACTCCCTTCAAAAGTATCCCTTGGTGGCAGGGCACCTGATTAAAAACCTGTGTTGGTTTTTAGACACCTGATCAAAAGTCTAAAGGTTTCTGGATCGACCTGAAGCAGATCTTATTGGTGCCAGGGCACCTGATCAAAAACCTAAGTGGATTCCTACCTTGTTGGTAGAAGAGTGGACGTACCCAAGTTATTTGGGGAACCACTATAAATTCCTTGTGTCGTCTGGATTGTTTAATTAATTCTCTGTGCTGATTGGCTGTGATTAGATTTTAACTAGGATTGCTAGTTGCTGCTTAGGACTCCAAGCCTTAACTGTAATTACAGTTGGCTGTCTTTTGTGCACAACACTTGTGTTAGGCTTTAGGGTTTTATCTCAAATATCTATAACCTTCATTCCGCAATTAACTCCAAGGGAGTTGAGTAGACAGTCAACTTTGCTAGTGCAATTTTTGATTACTCTATTCACCCCCCCCCCCCTCTAGAGTAGTATCTATCCCTTTTTCTTTCAATTGGTATCAGAGGGAGGTTGACTGACTGAATAGGCTAACACCTAAGTCACAAGATCCTGATAGATACCAAAGTTTATAGATATTCACTTTCACTATCATGGCCCAGTCCCAGAATTACTCTAGCACCAGACCTCCAGCATGCAACTTAGCTAAGTTCAGCATCTGGAAGGCAAGGATTAAACTATATATGAACTCTATTGATGAGAGTATTTTTGCTTCTATTTTGACAGGACCACCAAGAGCACCTGCTGCAGCTACTGCCTCATCATCAACTGATATGAGTGCAGTGCCTCCTCCAGACTACAATGATGAATACAAAAAGGCAAAGATAGCAGATGCTAAGGCAATGAACATTCTGGCTCAGACAATGTCTGATGAAGTATTCCAGAAGGTTGCTGACTGCTCCTCAGCAAAAGCAATGTGGGATACACTGAACCAGATTGTAGCTGATTCAGCTGATGAAAGGAAGGACAGAAGGTCCAACCTTATCTCCCAGTATGAGAATTTCAAGAAAACTGATGCTGAATCAGTTGAAGCTATGTACACAAGGCTCAGTTCAATCATCAATGAGCTGAGGACTCTTGATAAGGATATTTCATTGACAGAGGTCAATGATAAGATTCTTATGTGCTTCCCTAGCACATGGGATCTGAGGATCTGGCCTATCAAGGAGGCCAGAAGCACAACAGAAATTTCAATAGAAACCCTCATTGGCAAGCTCAAGTCTTTTGAGCAAGTGCTGAAGTCCAGGGAAGCTGAGGCTGAAGCAAAGACCCCAACTCCTACAAGAAAAGAGCAAACCCTTGCTCTCAAAGCTGCTGACACTTCTGAAGGAAGTCAGTCCAATGAGGAACTGATGGCATTATTTGCCAAAAGGTTTCTCAAGATGGAAAGGAAAGAATTCAGAAAGAAGTCTTCAAAGTATGAAGAAAAACCAAGGTATGATCATACTCCTTCTAAAGAAATAATTTGATATGGTTGCAGGAAGCCTGGACACATTCTTCCAGATTGTCCAGAGGAAAAGAATAAAGAGAAAAGGAAAGACAAGGATCAGCACAGGAAGCATTCTAAGCCATCCTCTTACAAGAACAAAAAGAAGGAGAGAGGCTTTGTTGCTGAAACCTGGAGCGATTCTGATGAGGAATCTTCCTCCTCAAGCTCCAGTGAGGATGAAGAAGAAAATAAGGCAAAGGAAGTTTGCCTGATGGCATTTGATGCCTGCAGCAATCACTCAGTTGCAGAGAGTTCAGATTCTGATGAAGAAATGCCAACTGAAGATGAGGTATTGTCTTCTTACGACTTTACATCTGATGAATTTAAATCAGATTTTAAATCCTTATGTTTAGATTTAATTAGTTCTGAAAAAGAAATAAAAGAGCTTAGAAGTAAACTAGCTGAATCTGAATTAATCTCTAATGAAAACATTAGGTTAACAGCAGAACTCACTAATTCTAGTGAAGAAATAAAATTCCTTAAGAATGAATTAGCTAAGTCAAAAAGGTTAGAAGAATCTCTGAATGGTAGAAGCCTTGAGCTGTTTGAAATAACTAGCATGTCTAACACTAGGACAGGCAACAACAAATTAGGCTTAGGAGCTTCATCTAGTGAACCCCCAATTGTTCTTAAAAACCAACTTTCAACTCCAGTGAATTTTATTTCATCTAGTGGAATAAAGAACACTGAGCAAGTTAATCAAGTTAATAAAGCTTTAAATAAAGCTAAGAGAGAGAAAAGAAAACAAAAATTTAAGGAAATACAAAGAGCGTCGAACGCTGCTCGACGATCGCAGGCCCAATGGTCGAACGGAGATCGACGATCTGGGCACCCATCGTCGAACGCTGACGTTTTCAATATGAATTTCAAAACTCCAACCAGAACTTTAGAAACCAGAATGAAAATAGAAACCCTAGGTTCATTGACCCATCATCTACATGGAGAATCCCACCTAGGAGATCTTACCCGTTAGGTTATCACCCTCAGCCTGCTTATTCATTTATTTCCAGCTTTTCTTATGTGAAAAACAAGGGACTCAAGGTTACCTGGGTCCACAATGTTTAATTGATTTATTTGCAGGTGAAGACCTATCCTATCACTCAAAATAAGTGGTATTTGGATAGTGGTTGCTCCAAGCATATGACAGGAAATAAAGAACATCTGTCAAGGTTCAAGGCAAAGCTTGGCCCAAAGGTAATCTTTGGAGATTCAAGCTGTGCTCAAACTGAAGGCTATGGCAGGATGACAATTGGAGTTGTAACATTCAAGAGAGTTGCTTATATAACTGGACTGAAACATAATCTAATTTCAGTAAGTCAGTTATGTGATGCTGGATACCAGGTATCATTTTCTAACTCCCTTTGTAATATTATTTTAAATAATAATGTTGTGTTAGTAGGTATTAGACAAGGTAACATTTATTTAATAGATTTTAACTCAACTCACTTTGAAATCTGCTTATTTAATGAAGTAACCAATAACAATACTTTATGGCATAAAAGGCTTAGCCATGTTAACCTCAAGAATATATCTAGGTTATCTAAACACAACCTTGTTAGAGATTTACCTTCTTGCCCCTACAAGAAGGAGAGCCTTTGCAAGGCTTGTCAATTAGGCAAGCAAACCAAGAATTCATTTAAATCAGTAAATAAAAGTGATTCTCCTAGAATCCTGTATTTATTACATTTGGACCTATTTGGCCCAATAAATGTACAGAGTTTAGGAGGGAAGTATTACACCCTAGTCATTGTAGATGACTTCTCTAGGTTCACTTGGGTGTTCTTTTTGAGAACTAAGGCTGATAACTTCAAAGCCCTTACAGATTTTCTATTATGTGTGCAGACTGAGTACTCTACTCATGTGGCCTTGATCAGAAGTGATCATGGTACTGAGTTTGACTCTCTTCTCATGCAAGAATTCTGTGAGAGAGAAGGTATCAAACATAGCTTCTCAGCTCCTAGAACTCCCCAACAAAATGGGGTAGTTGAAAGGAAGAACAGAACACTAATTGAAGCTGCTAGCACATTGTTGGCAGATGCTAATATGCCTCTTTCCTATTGGGCAGAAGCTGTTAGTACAGCCAACTATGTCTTGAATAGAAGTCTGATACACAAGCTTAAGTGTAAAACTCCTTATGAGTTGCTTAAAGGAAAGAAACCTAAAATAAATTATTTTAGAGTTTTTGGCTGTGTAGTTTATATTCATAATAATAATAAAGAATACCTTAGAAAATTTGAAGCAAAAGCTTCAATGGGAATTTTTCTTGGATATTCCCAAGTAAGCAAAGCTTATAGGGTTTTCAATAAATCATCTTCTAAAATTGAAGAATCTGTTCATGTGTCCTTTGATGAATCTCAAATGTTTTACAAGGAGAAGGAAACTTCCCCTTCCTCAAGTTCATTACAGGTACCAGAATCTAGCAAAGATATCACTCGAGAGATTCTCCATCTTTCAACTCTTCATATCACTGAATCAGACAGTGATGAAGACCTTGCAGAAGTTGTTGTTGTTCCACCAATAGTAGATCAAATTCCTCCTGAGGAATTAATCTCAACTATTGCTGAAGATCACATCCCACCTGCTGATGTTGTCACACTTAGAGATCATCCTACATCTCAAGTGATTGGAGACATATCAGCTGGTGTTCAAACAAGACATCAGTTAAGACAGGATGTGATGCATGTTTGTTTCCCTTCACAGATTGAGCCTCTCACCATTAAAGATGTTGAGCTAGATCCCCACTGGATCATTGCTATGCAAGAGAAACTCAATCAGTTTGAAAGATGTAAAGTATGGACTTTGGTTCCAAGACCTAAAGGGCAACTGATCATAGGCATCAAGTGGGTGTATAGAAACAAGTTGGATGCAAATGGAATCATTGTAAGGAACAAAACTAGGCTTGTAGCTCAGGGCTACAGACAGGAGGAAGGTATAGATTATGACCAAACCTTTGCTCCTGTTGCAAGGCTAGAGGCAATAAGGATCTTCTTAGCCTATGCAGCCTATATGAAGTTTAAAGTTTTTCAGATGGATGTCAAAAGTGCCTTTCTAAATGGTGAGCTAAAGGAAGAGGTTTTTGTTGAACAACCACCTGGGTTTGTTTCTTCAACTCAGCCCTCACATGTATTCAAGTTGCAAAAAGCTCTTTATGGACTCAAACAAGCACCAAGAGCCTGGTATGAGACTCTAGCTAGTTTCCTGTTAGAGCACAACTTTGTTAGGGGAGTAGTTGATAGAACCCTTTTCGTCAAGCACCATAAGGACACAATCCTGTTAGTTCAAGTGTATGTGGATGACATTATTTTTGGTTCCACTGATCCCAAACTGTGTAAAAAGTTCTCTAACTTGATGCATTCTAAGTTTGAGATGAGTAGTATGGGTGAGCTTTCTTACTTTCTAGGTTTCCAAGTAAAGCAAGATACTGATGGCATCTTCATCTCCCAATCCAAATATGTCAAGGAATTGGTAAAGAAGTTTGGGATGGCTGATGCTTCAGCAATGCATACACCTATGGCTACTAATGTAGTTATTGATTCTGATGATCAGGGAAAGCTTGTTGATCAAAAGAATTATAGGGTCATTGTTGGTTCCCTATTGTATTTAACTGCAAGTAGGCCAGACATAATGTTTGTTACATGTCTTTGTGCTAGATTTCAGGTCAACCCCAAGGAATCTCATCTGATTCTTCTCAAGAGAATTTTGAGATACCTGAAGGGATGTCCAAATCTAGGAATTTGGTACCCATCTGAGTCAGAATTTGAATTAATTGGATATTCTGATTCTGATTATGCTGGCTGTCGAGTTGACAGGAAAAGTACCTCAGGAACTTGTCAGTTCATGGGAGAGAGATTGGTCTCTTGATTCTGTAAGAAGCAGGCCTCTGTCTCAACTTCAACTGCAGAAGTTGAATATATAGCAGCTGCTAGTTGTTCACAGATCCTGTGGATACAAAATCAACTTTTGGATTATGGGTACTCACACAAGAACACAAAAATCATGTGTGATAGTACCAGTGCTATCTCTATTGCACAAAATCCAGTGCATCACTCTAGAACGAAACACATTGAGATCCGGCACCATTTCCTGAGAGATTGTGTGGAAAAGAACAAGATCAGCCTTGAGTTCATATCCACAGACCTTCAGAAAGGTGATATATTCACCAAGCCCTTAGATGAACAGAAGCATCTGTTCTTTCTAGTTCAACTAGGTATGATTAATGGAAGAGACTAAGTGTGACGTCTGCCTTGTTGAAACTTGTTCGAAGATAGTCGAACGACGTTCGAAGATAGTCGATCGGATCAAGCCTATCGTCGACCTATGGTTGATGATAGCTTATCTGTTTGAAGATCGTCGACCGGCGTTCGAAAATAGTCGAACAGGTCGAGCCTATCGTCGATCTATGGTTGACGACAGCTTGCTGTTTGTGAAGACAGAAATAGTCGAACGATTGATCGACTACTCTGCTTCAGGACCGATCGTCGAACGACCGTTCGACCATCGTCTCCAGTATCTTTTAAATAGATCGACGATCGTTGTTTTAATATAAAGCCGATGGTCGACCTAGGTTAAGAGATAGTTGCTTTTATCGTCGACGGAGAGCGTCTTTTCGCATTCCGTCTTCCCGCTTGCTCTTTGTCTTGCGATTTCTGCCGCTTCGTCCTCGCCGTCTCTCCCTCGTCTTCTCCAGCCCTTTCGATGGCGATTTCTCCAGCGCTCCTGGCAGTAGTGAAGTTCGATGCAGGATTCAGCGTAGATTTTGACTCCTTCAGCTGCTGCGAATCCGGAATAGTGGAAATTCTTAATCTGTGCAAAGATCAAGGTTTAGAGAAGCTCATGTCCTCCAGGATAAAGATAAATATTCAAGAGATCAAAGAATGGACATTTACTTCGTCTTCAAATGATGATTCAATGACAGGAACTATTGGCGGAGAAGAGGTAACATTGACTCCCGCTATTTTAACTGAAATATTTGGATTGATAAATGGGGAAGAAGAGTACGAGCAAGACACCCCTGAGTTTGGGAGAATGCTGACAGAGCTGGGACATGCCGAAGGCATTCCCTCTAAGCTGCTTAAGGTAAACTTTCCGTTTAAGATTAAGTTTCTTGCTGAAATAGTCGGAAAAGTGCTACTGGGAAAGCACTCCGCCCACGACAACATTACAAGGCAGCAGTTTGCACTGATGTGTGCAATTGTGAATAAGAAACAGATTGATTGGGCAGGTGTTCTATTTGATTTGATCAGGAAAAAGAACGGCAAGAAAGAAGTTACTCTGGGTAGGGTAGTTGGGATTTTTCTGAAGGAAAAGTATCCTCATCTGTTAGTTTCAGCTGCTACCTCCATAAACGCTAGCAAGAAGATGGATCCATCCCTGTTCGCAAAGTGGAAAAGGACCTTCCTGAAGCCCGCTCCAGCAGGGGTTGCTTCAGTTACATCTGAGAGCACCAGGACTGCCTCAGTCACTCCTCCCCTACAAGAAGCTGGCTCAGCAAACCTCTCCCTTCCATCTTCTTCATCTGCTTTGTCGTCTACTTCAGTTGAAGTTCCATCAACTTCAATTGAAGTACGACCTTCTGCTTCTCCTCCTGCATCTCCTCTCCCGTCTCATCTTGCTGGGATCTCTCAACCCAGTTTTGATTTATTGGTTTCTGAGATTTTTACTCCTCCTCAGTCTCCAATTCCTTTTTCTTCTGATCACATTGATCACCCTGCATCCACTCATCCATCTCCAGCTCACTCTCCATCTCCAGTTCACTCTCGAGTCCATCATGAATACACCATCCCTGCTGATCATCTATCCTCTGAGATTCCCCAATCATCATCATCTTTTGAAATAACTCCAGCATTTATCTCTAGCATTGTGGAGTTAATTACCCCCTCAATCAAAATCATGATTGAAGAGGCGATTGCTCCCCTTGCTTTTTCCATCTCCTCTTTGACTGCTGCTATTCAGGCACTCTCAAAGTCTGCTGAGCCCTCTTCCTCTAGGGGCCTGGTTTCAGTATCTACTGAAATCGGGCAGGGGGAGATGCTTAATGAAGATGTCTCTGAGCAGCCTTTGGCCTCCCCTCCAGCAGATCCTCCTGCAGTGGCAGAGAAAGAATTAGAAGATTCAGCTCCTCTTCAAAGTTTATCTGAAAAAGAAATTTCTGATGCCTTACTGAAATCTGAATTTATTGTCAAAGTATGCCTGGAAGAATGTTCTACTCCCCTGATCGCCCTGTACCTAGAAGGAGTTATCACTTCCTTTCTAGATGAATTATGGGAGTTAGGACACACAAAGGTCGATTCTGAAGGTATCTCTTTTACTTACTTTTTAGACTTGATAACTGATATGCTTGTATGGGAATATCTGGAAGGGATGATTAGATGTCATTTAGAAAAATTTTATTCATAATACTACAGATAAAATGGAAGAAGTTTTAGATGTTCAAGAGCCTGATCACCTACCAGCTCCAGAAGCTCAATCTGAAACAGAACAAGTTACTCAAGTTTCTGAGGCTGCTCAGCCAGAAGTGCAAGCAGAACTGGTCACCATGACAGTGTCTGATCAACAAGAAAAAGCTGCAGATGCTCAAATCGAAAAGTCTACTGTATGGGATGATTCCCCGAGTTTGGATTTAGATGCTCTCCTGGCACAGGATGTCATGGAAGAAGAAGTAGAAAAAGCTGCTCTAAAGGAAAAGGAAAGAGCTATGCAAGATGCAATTGATCCATATGATCTGCCCATTTCTTCTAATTCTGAAAATGAAATTGATTCTGATGAGTCTGCTGAGTCAAAAAGAAAAAGAATTGCTAAAAAGAAAAGGAAAGCTGTAGCCCCTCCTCCTCCTAATCCAGATAATGATACTCCTTACTATATCCTGAAAGGAATTGACCCTAAGTCAAAAGATTTCCAGCACTGGATGGCTTTCTCTAAAAATCAGCAGAAGCAAAGGAAGAAGTCAAAGAGGAATGACTCTCCTGTCCCAAGATGGACTCCTACAGGTCCTCCTCCTCCACCTCCCAGTGCAGGAACCTCAGGAAACTTATCTGCAAACCCTGCTGCTCAGTCTGAAAGATTCAAGCCATCTCAGTCAGCTCAAAGGAGAAGTTCACAAGGACATCAAGGTAAAACTCAAACTGGCTATCAAAGACCTGATGCTGTTAAGGAACAAGTAAAGGAGGTGGTGTATCAAAGACCAACCTTTTCTCCTCCTCCCTCTAAAGAACTCAAAAGCTCAACCTCTCCTAAGCCAGTTCATTCTGTGAAGGATGTTCTAAAAGGTAAGTGATTTATTTTATCTAAAAATTCTAGCAAGACATTTGCTAAGTCTGTTCCTCCTTCTTATCTAGTTATTCAGGATAAAGAACCAGTTGATACATCTTCTGAGAATGTTTATGAAAGCCCAGAGCTTGATCCTAATTTTAGGATGGCTCGTTTTCTTGAACTTGTTGGAGCAGCTCAAATTAAGAAAGCAAAAGCAGAAGAAAAAGACACTGCAGGATTGACCACGATGTCAAAATTCAGAATGAAGGAGCTCGATAAATTCCAGGTTAGACCTGAGATATTTGATCCTTCAAAGTACATGGAAAAGCATCCTGAGGCAGTTGTCCCAAGAACAACAGAATTGAAAATCATTGGAGAACAAGACCTGAAGTTGTCGAGAAAAGAAGCTCTAGATCCCTCTAGAAAGATTACTTTCGTTTCTAGCTCTTCTGATCATAAACCTAACTCTGAAGCATCTTAATATTTCATTGATTGACAGTTAATTGCTTATTTGTTTGATTGATGTTATCTGCTTAGTTATCTCTTTTCATGCATGTTATTTACTTTCAGTAATTAGTCTTGTGTGTTTTTAATTGTTGAGAGACTTAACTCAAATAGGGGGAGATTGTTGGTACCCTAGGTTTTGATTTGAGTTCAGTCTTCTCTTTCTGTCTCTTGACCCAAGATTTATCTATGGTCAAAGGTTAGTTGTTTAGTTTGTTGCTCTAGTTTTAGAGGCTTCACTTTTCCAGATATAAATTTGGTTAAGTTGTTTTTCGTTCGACTATGGTCGAACGCCGCTCGACTATCGTCTATCGGCTGATCGACGATCGTCTATCAGTTGGTCGACGTTCTGTCTGCGTTGATAGTTCGACTATCTGTTTGATAGGTCGACTATCTGTTGTGTTTGATAGTTCGACTATCTGCTTGGATAGTTCGACTATCTGCTTGATAGGTCGACTATCTGTCCGCTTTGATAGTTCGACTATCTGTTGATAGGTCGACTATCTGCTTTCTGTGATAGCTCGACTATCTGTTGATAGGTCGACTATCCGCTCTTCTTTGATAGTTCGACTATCTGCCTGGATAGTTCAACTATCTGATAGTTCGACTATCTGTTGATAGGTCGACTATCTGTTTTGTTTGATAGTTCGACTATCTGTTGATAGGTCGACTATCTGTTTTCTGTGATAGGTCGACTATCTGTTTGATAGGTCGACTATCTGTTTTGCTTTGGTAGTTCGACTATCTGTCCTGATAGATCGACTATCTGATAGCTCGACTATCTGTCCTGATAGTTCGACTATCTGCTGTGGTAGTTCGACTATCTTCTTTGATAGCTCGACTATCTGGATCGTTCGACTATCTGTCTGATAGGTCGACGATCTCTGTGCTTAGGTCGACGATCTTCGAGGGTCGTTCGACGTTTTGCTGTATGTCTTGAGTAGTTTTGTCGTCTTCTATGATGTGATTAATTTCATATTTATTTTGGCATATTTTATAAAAGATTATTTGAATAAATTGTGATAATATTTTCATGCAATATCTGTTTCATTCCTTATGCATGAGCTAATCTTTTTCTGACAAAGTTGTTTGTCTTATTAGCTGAGATATGATTTCTGTTTTATCTGTCAGGCTGTCCTTTATAGCCGTTAGACTCAAAAAGTCTTCCTTGGCTGTAAAGAGTCTCTTCTGATGTGACTTTCTCTTGTATTATTTCATCAGAGTTATTTGCAGCTTCTTAGAAAGCTTTATCCTCTTATAGGATATCTGTCTGCAGTATTTTGTTTTGTTTTATGCTTTTTGCAGCCCAGCTTGCAGAGTTCAGTAGAAGACAAGATTCAAACTCAAGTAAGAGTCGTTGTTGCTGCAACTATATAGAGACTTCTTTGGAGAAAGAAATCAACTAGTTCTGATATTCAAAAAGCTAACAGCAGCATTCAAGCTTAGAACTTACAGTTTACAACTGCTCTCAGTTCATTCACATCTAGCTGAGAAGAAGTTTTAGTTTTTCACTCTTCTTCAACCTGAGTTCTCCTGCCTCCGGGAAGATCTTCACTAAGAGCTTTTTGAAAAAGAAGAAGAAGAAGATAGCTGCCTAAAGAAGAAATTTTATTTCATATTATTTATCTTCTTTTAGCTTTTTCCTTCAGATTTTCTGAAGTGTTTCTGCACTGAAGCAAGACTTCACCTGGACGTTCTTTTAGCCAGGGGGAGCCTTGATTCTTTAAGAGCTTTCTAGCTCAGTGCAATTTCTTGTGCTTCTCTAATCTATTGTAAAATAGAGAAGACATTTTAACCTTCTTTCCCCCTCCTGTAAAGGGTTATTACTCCCTTCAAAAGTATCCCTTGGTGGCAGTGCACCTGATCAAAAACCTGTGTTGATTTTTAGACACCTGATCAAAAGTCTAAAGGGTTTCTGGATCTACCTGAAGCAGATCTTGTTGGTGGCAGGGCACCTGATCAAAAACCTGAGTGGATTCCTACCTTGTTGGTAGAAAAGTGGACGTACCCAAGTTGTTTGGGGAACCACTATAAATTCCTTGTGTCGTCTGGATTGTTTAATTAATTCTCTGTGCTGATTGGCTGTGATTAGATTTTAACTAGGATTGCTAGTTGCTGCTTAGGACTCCAAGCCTTAACTGTAATTACAGTTGGCTGTCTTTTGTGCACAACACTTGTGTTAGGCTTTAGGGTTTCATCTCAAATATCTATAACCTTCATTCCGCAATTAACTCCAAGGGAGTTGAGTAGACAGTCAACTTTGCTAGTGCAATTTTTGATTACTCTATTCACCCCCCCCCCCTCTAGAGTAGTATCTATCCCCTTTTCTTTCATTGTGGCTCGTCGAAAACATCAGACAGGTGCGCGGAGCGAGGCTGGGTAGAGCGACCCGAAGTGCGGTCAGGACCGCGACCGCCACGAGAGGAAGAGCCACCCCGGGGCGTAGGGAACCCATGAAGCCGAAAGCAAGTCTCCCGGGTATGACGGTTCTTTCCGCAATAGTCACAGAGCAGGTGATCCTTGTCAGTGGACCTCGGCCGAGAATCTCGAGCCGTACGTAGGCTCGCATGGGCTGCCAGGGCCGAACCATCTGGAGGAGGCTCCGGAGTCCAAGTTTGCCTCCGATCAAATTCCTGCAGAACGAGGCTGAAAACCTCTTGAAGAGAGGGTAAGGGGGAGCGGCCAAGTATCTGCACGCTGATTTGGTCGAAGTCCCTATAGAGCCCATGAAGGAACTCGAAAACTCGGTTGCGATCTTCCCGTGCGCGAACAAGAATCTCGTCCTCAGTAGACGCCAATGTGATGGAGTCGAAGTGATCGTACTCCTGATATAGTTGTGTGAACTCAAGGTAGTAGGCAGACGTTGGACGATCTCCTTGGCGAAGAAGGAAGATTTTTCGCCGTAACTGGAAGATCTGGGCCGCGTTGCCGCGGCATGAGTAGGTGGTTTCTGCCCTTCGCCAAATGTCCGCAGCCGTATCCAGAAAGAGATAGTTGCGAGCGATGGATTCGATCATGGAGTTAGTCAACCAGGACATGACGAGGGAGTTCTCCGACTCCCATTGCACCCAATCTGGTGAATCTGAACGAGGCGTGGGTGTAGTGCCCATGACATAGCCAAACAGTCGCCGACTCTTCAAAGCAAGTGTAACAGCCCGAAACAACGGAAGATAGTTGGTGTCGTCTAGACGAATCGTTGTGATTTGAGGCGTATTGTGGTCATGTCCCGGGCGAGAGAAGCCGCTGGACGGCACTGTAGTTGGGGGTGTACTTGTTGTGGAAGATTCGGTAGGTGAGCCACCGGTCCCGGCCATGGAGATCAAGAATATAAATCCAGATCCCCCGGGAGAACAACGATCGACCTAGAGAGAAACTAGGTCGGCCTCATATAAAGAGGAAAGGAGCCAAAACGAAATGGTGTAGGTACCGGAAAGAGAATTAGGAGGAACACCGCATGTGCGGTATCAAGTGGACGATGTCGGAGAGGGGCCGGAAGTGTCGGCGGTGGCCGGGGGCCGCTGGAAGAGGGCTGATGCCCGTCTGTTGGTGGTACGGGAGGCGAGGCGTGGGCGCGGCGTGCGTACACCGAGCGGAGGTGGGAGTGGGGTGCGGCGGATTGGTGGGCGGGGGTCGGTGGTTTGTACGTGCGGGGGAAAGAGGAAGACTAACGGGAGCGGGGAGCGGGAGAGGTATTTTAGCCCTAAGGCTCTGATACCATGTTGGAGGACAAAGGTTGATTTGATTTTATTCATCCACATAGGGGTATTTATACTATTACAACAATATGACGCGTCATTGATCCGTGTGCTTCCATAATTCATAAATAAGAATCGTCCTATTTAGGATACAAAATCAATGTAAATATTAATGCAATATATTGCAATATATTTAGGATATAAATATATTGCAATATTCATTTAATATTAATGCAATATATTGCAATATACTCAGGATGGGAGAATATATTGCAATATTCATTTAATATTAATGCAATATTAAATGTAATATCCAACAGATACAATATTATGTTCTTAATTAATCTTGAGGGTGAGCTAAGGATGTGTAGATATTTCCTTTGTCAAGTGACCTTTAATAAAAATATCTATTCACTTCAATATGTTTTGTCTAATCATGTTGAGCGAGATTATGAGCAATAATGAAGCAACTTATTGCATATCGGGTGAAGAGGACAGCGGCGCGGTGTCGTCCGGCGTCAGCGGTTTCGCCCGGCAGAACTGCTGAAGGCGGCGCGGTGGAAAGGGGAAAAGCAGAGAGAGGAGAGGAAAGAGAAGATTAGGGTTAGAGAGAATCAAGAGGGATCAGCCCCCTTCTTTAGACAAATGATCCAAAGATCCCTAAAAGTCCAACCACACCCCCTTATACAGTGAGGGTCCAATACAACAATAATTAAAACAAACTGAAATTAAAAACAACCAGAATAAAATATCATCCGGCCCTCTGCGGGTCCGGTTCATCCGCGCCGCGCGAGTCGCCCTCCGGTTCGTGTGCGCCGCGAGCCCCCTCCTCCGAGCCGTGAGCTGAACCCCGAGCCCGCTGCCTTTGCGTGCATACTCGTCATGCCGACTCCTCCGGCTGCAGCTCGGTAATAATACCGTCATCTGGAAAATTGGCCTTGTCCTCAAGGCAGTAGTCCGGAAACTGCCGGCGAAAATCATCTTGCAGGAGCCAAGTAGCTTCGTTCGTCGGGCGGTGCTGTCATGCGACGCGGATCTCTTCCGAACTAGCGTTCCCGGGTAAGTGGTGTTTACGGTCGAGAATGGCCTGGGGGTACAAGGACTCGGACCCGGAGTACTCGAGGTCGGCCGGGATATGGTCTACTACGGGGTGGTCGCCTACCACCCGTCGGAGCTGGGAGACGTGAAAAATCGGGTGGATGCGAATGCCACTGGGTAAGAGGAGCCGGTACGCCACGGCTCCGATGCGACTGACGACCTCCAATGGCCCATAATAACGTGGTGCCAACTTCGGACACGGCCGACGTGCGATAGAAAGCTGGCGGTAAGGCTGTAGTTTGAGGAAGACCTTCTCCCCTACTAGGAAAGTGAGAGCCCAGCGCTTACGGTTGGCGAAGAAGACCAACTTTGCTTGGGCTCGCCGAAGATGGTGTTTCAAGCTATCGAGGATGATGTCCCGATCCTACAGGTGGTCGGCCAGGCTAGCCACGGGGCATTCCCCGGGTAGGTGGCGGGTTACGAATGGCAGTGGGCGGCCATACACAGTCTCGAATGGGGAGGTGTTCGCCGCATGATGATACGCTGTGTTATACGAGTACTCCGCCCAACAAAGCCATTTGGCCCACGTGCCTGGCCGTTCTCCAATGAAGCATCGAAGATATGTCTCTAAGCACCGGTTGAGAACTTCCGATTGCCCGTCGGACTGTGGATGACAGGTCGTGCTCAACCAGAGATGGGTACCCTGTATGCGGAAGAGGAATGTCCAGAAATTGCTGGGGAACATGGGGTCACGGTCACTGACTATGGAGCGGGGAAACCCATGTAGTTAACAATCTCTGCGATGAAGGCGCCGGCCACCGTGGCTGCTGTGTACGGATGGCGCAGGGAGATAAAGTGCGCGTACTTTGACAGGCGGTCTACCACCACCAAGATGCGGTCAAACCCGTTCGAGCGAGGAAGTCGGGTGACGAAATCCATAGCAATGTCTTCCCAGATGCGTTCCAGAATCGGCAGGGGCTGTAACAGGCCGCTGGGAAACATAGTCTCATACTTGGCCTTCTGGCACGGAAGGCACGCAGCCACATGGGCCTTCACCTGGCGGAACATCTGTGGCCAGTACAGGGATGCCGTTGTTGGGTTTTGGGGGATGACACAACACTTGTGCACGCAGCGGAAATAAGAACAAGAAAAACTCAAACGAGTTCGGATCTAGCAATATTCATGAATCAAGAAGTAAATCATGCTGTAATAAAATTACCTTTGAGGGATTGAGTCAATACTCAACCTAAATGCTCCAGAAAAATCGGTAGGCCACTCAGCGGCTTGAGTCTTGAGTGCAGAAAGGATATTCGCGCCTCTACAGGAAATCCACGCGATCGGGAGAACCCATAACAACTTGTCGCATAAGCTCTAGGTCGGGAGAGGACACTCAGCGTCTCCACAGACTGCTAAATCTGTTGTAGGAGAGGCGGCGGCGACACTCGCCGGGATCGGGATCGGAATCGGCGAAGGCGGAACGGCTTCCGTCGGCTTTCTAGGGTTATCAGTCTTATCGCACAGTACGACTAGTGTGCTTAGACAGAAGAGTGATCGCATCATTGGTCAAACCCTGAAACTTCCTATTTATACTCCAAGAGGTAAATAGAACAACTTCTCGTCGCTATCCGCAGACCCAAGACTTAGATTCCAGAATTCAGCATGTCAACATTTGACTCAGCGCGGGCGTTGAGTGAGCTCGACACAGTCAACGCATCTACGTCATGGCGTTGAGTGACCACAGCTTCCGTCGGCTTTTTAGGGTTATCAGTCTTATCGCACAGTACGACTAGTGTGCTTAGACAGAAGAGTGATCGCATCATTGGTCAAACCCTGAAACTTCCTATTTATACTCCAAGAGGTAAATAGAACAACTTCTCGTCGCTATCCGCAGACCCAAGACTTAGATTCCAGAATTCAACATGTCAACATTTGACTCAGCGCGGGCGTTTAGTGAGCTCGACACAGTCAACGCATCTACGTCATGGCGTTGAGTGATCACACTCAACGCTGTCAACGCTTTCTGCGCCAAAGCCCAGATTCGTCGAACTGCATTCGTTGAACGGCATTCGTCGAATGGCATTCGTCGAACGGCATTCGACTTCTGCGTCAAAGGCCAGATTCGTCGAACGGCATTCGTCGAACTGCATTCGTCGAACGACGCACGACTTCTGCACCAAAGGCCAAATTCGTCGAACGGCATTCGTCGAACGGCATTCGTCAGACTGCATTCGTCGAACGGCGTACGACTTCTGCACCCTGGCATTGAGTGAACTCAACGTTGTCAACGCTTCTGCGTTGAATGGCGTTGAGTGAACTCAACGCACTCAACGCTTTTGCCTTAGAATATTTTAAGAATTTTCAGCACAATAAAAGAACTTGCCAAAATCTATAAAATGAAATGTATATAGTACTTTTATTCATCAAATGAAAAATTACAGCCGACAAACATATAATTCACAAGACTCAAACTAGAATTGATCACTCAGGTATCGTATACTCATTGAGCTAACATGACCATCATATTTTCTCTGTGCGAGAGGCTTCGTCAGTGGATCCGCAATATTTTCATCAGTCAGCACTCTGCATATGATCACATCTTTTCGATCGATAATCTCTCGAATTAGATGGAACCGCCGAAGTATGTGCTTGGACGCTGAAGAGATCTAGATTCCGAAGCAAGTGCAATTGCACCGTTGTTGTCACAGTTGAGATCTACGGGACGAATAATGCTAGGAACTACATCTAACTCGTTGATAAATTTCTTAATCCATACAGCCTCC
Organism: Platanthera zijinensis; assembly: GCA_039513925.1. Classification (NCBI taxonomy): domain Eukaryota; kingdom Viridiplantae; phylum Streptophyta; class Magnoliopsida; order Asparagales; family Orchidaceae; genus Platanthera; species Platanthera zijinensis. Next base: position 9,114,549 of record CM077092.1, read on the forward strand.
TTCGCTGCATTTGCAGCGGCAATATATTCGGCCTCAGTTGTAGAATCGGCAACTGTATCCTGCTTGGAACTCTTCCAGCTAACAGCGCCTTCATTCAGGCAAAACACAAAACGTGACTGAGATTTTGAATCGTCTCTATCAGTTTGGAAGCTAGCATCCGTATAACCACTTACAACAAGTTCTTCCTCTCCGCCGAATATCAAGAACGTGTCATTAGTCGTTCTCAAGTACTTGAGGATATTCTTAACGGTTATTCAGTGACCTTCACCGGGATCAGACTGATACCTGTTAGTCATGCTCAAAGCATAAGAGACATCGGGTCTAGTATATATCATTGCATACATGATTGACCCAATTGCTGAAACATATAGAATCAACTTCATGCGGTCTTTATCTTCACAAGACTTAGAACACTGGTCCTTAGAGAGACTCACACTATGAGACATGGGCAAGAATCTTTTCTTGGACTCAAGCATGCTGAACCGTTTCAACACCTTGTCAATGTACGTACTTTGGGTCAAACACAGCAACTTCTTTGATTTATCTCCATAGATCTTAATACCGAGTATATAAGTTGTTTCTCCTAATTCCTTCATCGAAAAGCAGTCCCCTAGGTTGTTCTTAACAACTTGCAAGGTCGGTTTGTCATTCTCGATCAACAGTATGTCATCTACATACAAAATCAGGAAGACAACTATGCTCCCACTAATCCGTTTATGAACGCACGGCTCATCCTCGTTTTTGATAAAACCAAACTTTTTGATCTTTTCATCAAAACGAAGATTCCAACCTCGAGAAGCTTGTTTCAATCCATTAATGGATCTGTGTAGCTTGAATATTTTAGTGGCTTCACCTGAAGATAAAAAACCCTCGAGTTGTGTCATATACACTTACTCAAGGAGGCTCCCATTAAGGAAAGCCGTTTTGACATCCATCTGCCAGATCTCGTAGTCATAATACGCAGCAATAGCAAGCAGAATTCTGATGGACTTAACCATGACAACAAGGGAAAAAGTCTCACCATAGTCAATACCATGAATTTACTTGAAACCCTTAGCCACCAATCGTCCTCTGAATGTCTGTACATTCTCATCCATGTCGGTCTTCTTCTTGAAGACCCACTTGCACCCTATGGGTCTTACCCCTTCAGGTGGTTCTACCAAAGTCCATACTTGGTTTTCATACATGGAGTCCATTTCAGATTTCATGGCCTCAAGCCACTTCTCGGAGTCCGGTTCACACATAGACTCTTGGTAGGTTGCAAGCTCATCACTATGATTCATAAGTATTACCTATTTGAGACACGAGAAATTCATATCTCTCAGACTTAAACCTTGATCTACCAGATCTACGTGAAACTTGTGTTTCCTGAGTAGGTTCTCCAGCTATAACTACTTGTAGTCCTGACTCGGGTTCCAACTCCGGTTCATTCACTGTTTGTGGTTCTTAAACTTCTTCAAGTTCTACCTTAGCAGCCTTTCAACTTAAGAACTCTTTCTCAAGAAAGACAGCAGTTCTCACGACAAACACTTTGCCCTCAGACGGTAGGTAGAAATAGTATCATTTAGTTTCCTTAGAATACCCCACAAGATAACACTTATCTGATTTGGGTTCCAGCTTATCAGGCATTTGACGTCTTACGTATGTCTACAGCCTCAAACCTTAAAGAACGACATACTGGGACGCTTCTCAGTCCATATCTCATATGGTGTCTTTAGAACCGCTTTCGTTGGAGCGCGATTTAGTGTAAAAGCAGCAGTTTCTAGAGCAAAACCCCAAAAAAAACATACAGATCTGCATGACTCATCATCGATCGCACCATGTCTAACAAAGTACGATTTCATCGTTCAGACACACCATTATGTTGTTGCGTTCTAGGTGGAGTGAGCTGTAATACAATACCACACTCTATCAGATGATCACGAAACTCACGACTTAGGTATTCGCCACCTCGATCATATCGGAGTGTTTTAACCTTCTTACCCAGCTGGTTTTCTACTTCGTTTTTAAACACTTTGAACTTTTCAAAGGTTTTGGATTTGCACTTCATAAGATACACATATCCGTATCTACTGAAATCATCAGTAAATGTAACAAAGTAGAAGTACCTACCTCTAGCCATAGAACTCATGGGTCTACATACATCACTATGTACTATACCCAAGAGATCATCAGCCCTCTCATTGAAGCCAGTGAAAGGAACCTTAGTCATCTTGCCTAACAAACAAGATTCGCATCTCTCAAATGATTCATAATCAAATGAGTCCAGTAGTCCATCTTTATGGAGCTTGGATATGCGTTTCTCATTTATATGGCTCAAACGACAATGTCAAAGGTACGTAGGGTTCGAGTCATTCGTTCTTAGTATTTTAGTATTTTCAATATTATAGATCGGATGGTCTAAGTTCAAAACATACAAACCATTAAACATTTGGGCTACACCATAACAAACATCATTCTTAAATATTGAACAACAATTGTTCTTAATAATAAAAGAAAACCCACCATGTCCAAACATGAAATGGATATAATGTTTCTAGTTATAGAAGGAACAAAATAACAATTATCTAATTCTATTACAAGCTCATTGGGCAAAGCAAGACGATAAACCCTCACGGCAATAGCAGCAACTCTTGCTTCATTGTCAACGCGCAGGTCCACCTCTCCTTTACTCAGCAATTTTCTCTTTCCCAGTTCCTGCACATTTATACAAATGTGAGAACCACATCCGGTATCTAATACCCAGGATAAAGGAACAGAAAGGTTTATCTCTATAACATAAATACCTTAAACGGAAGTCATACCTCCCCTTATCTTTTGCAGACCCTCAATGTATGAAGGACAATTCTTCCTCCAATGACCAGCCTTGCCACAGTGGTGGCACTGAACTTCTTTCCCTGAGTCTTTCTTTTTCAGTGCAGAAGACTTGGGCTCCAGTCCAGACTTAGGTCCTACCTTCGTCTTCTTGAAGCATTTGCCCTTTCCCTTGTCTTTATGCACCATCAATATGGGGCTAGCAGACTTGGCCTTCTTAATGTTTATCTCGACAGTTCGCAACATACCTAGGAGCTCGGGCAGTGTCTTGTCTATTTCATTCATGTTATAGTTTAAGACAAACTGCTCATAACTGTCCGGCAACGATTGCAGGATCAGGTCTGTGGCCAACTCTTGGCCCAGAGGGAATCCTAGTCTTTCAGGGTTCTCGATATACCCAATCAACTTGAGTACGTGAGTCCCTACTAGGTCCCGAGCTCTCATCTTGCACTAAAACAACGCCTTAGTGACATCGAATCTCTCTTGACGAGCTTGCCCTTGAAATATTTTCTTGAGATGCTCGTCAATTTCCATGCAACTCATGCTCTCGTGTTGCTTTTGGAGCTCAGAGTTCATGGTCGCAAGCATAAGACATTCGACGTCTAAGGAGTCGTCAAGATACTTCTTGTAAGCATCTTTATCAACACGGGGCGCATTCCCGGTAGGCTCATCAAGGGATAACTCTTCCAAAACATAGAGCTTACGCTCTTTGCCTAAGAACAATTCTCAGGTTCTTGTACCAGTCCAAATAATTAGTCTCGCCTAGCTTTTCCTTCTCAAGGATCGCTCGGAGGGACAGGGTGGAGTGTGAACCATTTGTCATGGAAATTCTACAATGATACAAGCAAAGTAAATTAGTACTACATTTCAAAATACAATTTTATTCTTTCGATTTGGACTTTAATCAAAATAACTCTCACTATTTTATCAAACTGATAACCCTCGATATCAATTTGAAGAGTTTAGCGAGTAACTCTCTTAGTGGACAAGATTCATATTTCACTAATACTATGAGTCAGTTTTGGGTTTTCTCTCATAATGCAGCTATTTAGGTAGGCAACGCTTGCCAATTTCATCACTATGCAATTCTTGTATGGCTGGTGAATAACTCTTTATTTGCATTCATCATATGGTGCATGTCAACCCTATGTCTCTGGGACTCAACCTTTGAGGTCACCCAATTAAGATTGACCCGATGTCGACAGTGGGATATCACAATTATCCGCTCGCACCCTTAACAAGATAGATTAATGCACCTTGCTTTGGCAAGCCCACACTTCATCGATCGAGGCAGGAAGAGTGTCATCCATCGGAAGGCATCCGAATACTTAATATTACTTAAGGGATTTTTGATATTCGATTAACTCTTTAATCACGGTTAACACTTAACCAGTATGCACATCAAGCAAAATAAAATTCAGAAAACATAATGCAAATGCATCCCAAATGTGCACAAGAAGATCATCAACACTTGATGAGCCGGGCTAAATCTAAACATTCAAGACACTTCTAAATCTTAAGATTTACATGCATAGAACATGAGCAACACAAACTCCACTTACACAGTAGACAAACTCGTCACTTCATGTGAGATTCAAAATCTAACACATGTTTAGTTTCATAAACCAACAAAGTGACAGTTACTGTTAAGGAGTAAACTTCAAAGAAATCGCATGCGTTCTTGGGAAGATCCAAGACAAGATTTGGGCATTTAGAACACTTCTAAAATTCCAGATCTACACGTCATGGATTTAGCAACTTTTGAAACAATGAATATTGTCGGTAACCTCCCTCTGATACCACTGTTGGGTTTTGGGGGATGACATAACACTTGTGCACGCAGCAGAAATAAGAACAAGAAAAACCCAAACGAGTTCGGATCTAGCAATATTTATGAATCAAGAAGTAAAGCATATTGTAAAAAAATTACCTTTGAGGGATTGAGTCAATACTCAACCTAGATGCTCCAGAAAAATCGGTCAGCCACTCAGCGGCTTGAGTCTTGAGCGCAGAAAGGATATTCACGCCTCTACAGAAAATCCACACGATTAGAAGAACCTGTAACAACTTGTCACACAAACTCTAGGTCGGGAGAGGACACTCAGCGTCTTCACAGACTGCTAAATCTGTTGTAGGAGAGGCGGCGGCGACACTCGCCGGGATCGGGATCGGAATCGGCAACGCCGTCGGCTTTCTAGAGTTATCAGTCTTATCGCACAGTACGGCTCGTGTGCTTAGACAGAAAAGTGATCGCATCATTGGTCAAACCCTGAAACTTCCTATTTATACTCCAAAAGGTAAATAGAACAAGTTCTCGTCGCTATCCGCAGACCCAAGACTTAGATTCCAGAATTCAGCAAGTCAACATTTGACTCAGCACGGGCGTTGAGTGAGCTCGACACAGTCAACGCATCAGCGTCATGGCGTTGAGTGAACACACTAAACGCTGTCAATGCTTTCTGCGCCAAAGCCCAGATTCGTCAAACGGCATTCATCGAACTGCATTCGTCGAACGCCATTCGTCGAACAACGCACGACTTCTGCGCCAAAGGCCAGATTCGTTGAACGGCATTCGTCGAACTGCATTCGTCGAACGGCATTCGTCGAACGACGCACGACTTCTGCGCCAAAGGCCAGATTCATCGAACGGCATTCGTTGGACTGCATTCGTCGAACGGCGTACGACTTCTGCGCCCTGGCGTTGAGTGAACTCAACGCTGTCAACGCTTCTGTGTCATGGCGTTGAGTGAACTTAACATACTCAACGTCAAAGGCCAGATGCGTTGAATGGTGTTGAGTGAACTCAACGCACTCAACGCTTTTGCCTTAAAATATTTTAAGCCTTTTTCAACTAATCATATGAGCTATACCATACAGATCCAATCTCCCAATTTCTCCACAATCTTATGTGCGAACCTGATAGGCTCATACTGAGTTGGCAGTGAGGCTACATGCTTGATCACTTCCATATCACTATGGTAGCATCAACAGCCGCCAGCCGCCTGTAAGTGCGGAATGCTCCCGCGTGTCCACCGGTCGGGGTAGCATGGAACTCGTCTAGTAGTCGGGGTATGCTTGGCGAAGAAGCGGAAAGGACAAGGCGACCCTGATGGAATAAACGGCCTCTCACAAGCGAGTAGGGCGGATGAGCTGCTGGGTTCACCAAGAGGGCTGTCCGGATGGCCGCAAGGTGGGGATCATGCTCGACTTCCAATTGTATTGTGGCTGCATCGTCCCAAACCGGCCGAGATATGGCCGCGAGCTCAAGGGCCTGCGGTTGACGGGATAAAGCGTTTGCCGCCCGGTTCGACCGACCGGGGCGAAACTCAATGGTGAAATCATAACTCAATAACTTAGCCACCCAGACTTGTTGTGTCAGAGTTGCGATTTTTTGTTGGAGTAAGTAGCGGAGGTTGTAGTGGTCGGTACGGACCACGAAGGGACGACCCAAGAGGTATGGCCGTCAGTGTTGGACCGCGAGCATAAGGGTCATGAGCTCGTTTTCATAGGCTGAACGACTCCTGATTGTTGAGGAGAACGCACGACTGTAGTAGGCGATGGGCCGGCCAGCTTGCATGAGGACCGCCCCTACGCCGGTGTCGGAGGCGTCGCATTCGACGACGAAGGTTTGCTGAAAATCTGGCATAGCCAACACCGGTCCTTGCACGAGGGCGGTTTGGAGCGCTGTGAAAGCCACCAGGGCGGCGGGTGACCATGAGAAGGGGCCTTCCTCCGAGAGCTTGAGCATCCGGGTGAGTGGGCGAGCAAACGCGACATAGTCCTTGATGACCCGCCGATAGTAGTCGGTGAGCCCGAGAAATCTGTGGACTTCCCGTATGGACGTAGGAGTCGGCCACTGCAGGACTGTCTGCATCTTATCCGCGTCCATGGCCACGCTGGCGGCCGAAATAGTGTGGTCCAAATAACTCATTATCGTTGCTCCAAATGAGCACTTCTTGCAGTTAAGGACGAGTTGGTGTTGCCAAAGGATCAAGAATGTGTGTCGCACGTGATCAAGGTGTGCCTTCCAAGAACGACTAAACACCAAGATGTCATCAAAGAAAACGAACACATGCTTACGGAGAACTGGGCGGAAAATCTCATTCAAGGTCGCTTGAAACGTCGTCGGCGCATTGGTGAGGCCGAACCGCATGACCAAGAATTCGAGGTGGTCGTCATGCATCCTGAACGCGGTCTTCGGCACGTCATCCGGGCGAACCCGGATTTGATGGTAGCCCGCCCGAAGATCCAGCTTCGTGAAGTAGGCGGTACCGTGTAGCTCGTCCAACAGCTCCTGTATCACCGGAATGGGGTACCTATCCGGTACTGTGACCATGTTGACCTCCCTGTAGTCGACACAGAAGTGTCAACTCCCGTCTTTCTTTCGCACAAGCAGCACCGGACTGGAGAAAGGACTGGAACTGGGTCTGATGAGCCCGCCCGGCAACATCTCTCGCACGAGGCGTTCGATCTCGTCCTTCTGAGCGTGCCCGTAACAGTAAGGGCGGACCGACACGGCCGCTGCCCCTAGCTGGAGCACAATCGGGTGATCGGTTGGGCGCGCAGGTGGAAGCCCCTGTGGTGCGGCAAAGATGTCCACAAAGTCATCAAGGAGGGCTTGGAAGTCCACGGCCAAGGGTGGAGAGGGGGACTCCGCGAAAACGGGCAGAAGCCAGGCTGAAAAGTCCACGTCCGCCACCCGAGTGAGACCGCGCGCTAAGATTGGTGACCGAAGTAGAGCCGCCTCGCCCTCCAAGCGACATGGGGGACCCTTGTGTTGAAACAACGTGGTCATAGCGGCCCAATTTACGCGGACATCCCCCAAGGTTTGGAGTCATGTCACCCCTAAGATGACGTCGAGACCCCCCAATTCAAACACAGAAATCCGCCTTGATAGTGCAGGAGCCAACGGACAAAGTGACCCCGGCACACTGTCCGAGAGTCGGTCGGCGGCGACCATCCCCAAGGCAAACCGAGAAGGTCGGGGATGGAGAGATCGGCAGGGCGAGGTCGTGCGCTCGGCGTGTCGAGATGAAGTTGTGGTTTGCTCCACTATCAACCATCACGATCACCTGTTGATCGAGGATCACCCCGGTCATCTTCATTGTCCGGGGCCCAGTAAGTCCGCCCACGGAAAAGAACGGAAGGTCAAGCACATTGAGGGCCGCCCCCTCGGCATGTGCGGAAGAGCCGTCATCCCGTATGGCGAGCGCGTCGAAGTCAGCCATTATGACCTCGGGCTCGTAATCGCTGAAAAGCGCATGGAACTACTTCACGGTACACACATGTTGGGGAGAGTACGGTTGGCGGCACCGGAAACACAACCCCTTGCGGCGGAGTTCGTTGTGATTATTATTGGAAATACGGTGCGGGTTGTCGATGCGGCCCTGTCGGACGCCCCCTGGAAGCGGGGGCCGATCCCGAGGCACTTGCGGTCGGGGAGCGTGGTGGCCCTGGGATGGGGTCGGCCGAAGGCCAAGGTCCGCCTCCACCGCACGAGCAAGCTCCAATGCCTCTGAGACAGTGCGGGGGTGATGGGTTCGAATGCAGGAGCGGATGGTAGGGAGCAGTCCTTGAAGAAAGAACCCCGGATAGTGGTCGGGTGGAAGGCCGAGCACTTGTGTCACCAAGGCAACGAACTCGTCGATATAAGCGTCCAAGTCCGCCGTCTGGTGGGCACTGCAAAGGCGCTCAATGGCAGAGCCGGTGTAGCGTGGGTCGTAGCGAGTGATCATCTCTTGCTTGAACTCATGCCAGGAAATGGTGGGTTGGACTTGGCGGAGCCAACGCGCCCAGTGAAGGGCAGAGTCGCTGAGGCCGACCAGGGTCGTGCCGACCCGATCCGTCGACGGTGTAAGATTGAGGTCGAAACATTGTTCAGCGCGGGAGATCCATCCCAAGGAATCGACATCGGAGAAGGAGGGAATATCCAACAGCGGTGTCGTCCGCCCGGGTGTTGGTGGTGGGGGTGCTGCCGGAACCGGCGTGTGCAAGGGGGGCGGCATCCCTAAGATGGATGTTGCGTCGACCACGAAGGTTGAGCCAGACGGCAGAGCGGTAAAGACCGGGAGCGGAATGGTGTCGAGGCGGCTGAGGAGGAGTGCCTGACCGGCGATAAGGGCGTCGACGAAGGATTGGAGGGTGTCGAGGCGGGTGTCCTGGCGGTCGAGTCGAGCGCGGGTGTCGTCGGTGGTCTCGTGGTCGTCGATGAGGTGGGCTCGGGTGTTGGGCGCCATCGGAGAGCAAGGAGAAGATCCGGCGGCACGCAGGCGGGCGGAGCGACGGGTTTGACCAAATATTACCGATCGGGTGAAGAGGACAGCGGCGCGGTGTCGCACGGCGTCAGCAGTTTCGCCCGGCAGAACTGCTGAAGGCGGCACGGTGGAAAGGGGAAAAGCAAAGAGAGGAGAGGGAAGAGAAGATTAGGGTTAGAGAGAACCAAGAGGGATCAGCCCCTTTCCTTAGACAAATGATCTAAAGATCCCTAAAAGTCCAACCACACCCCCTTATACAGTGAGGGTCCAATACAACAATAATTAAAACAAACTGAAATTAAAAACAAGCTGAATAAAATATCATCCGGCCCTCCGAGTGTCCGGTTCATCCACGCCGCGCGAGTCGCCCTCCGGTTCGTGTGCGTCGCGAGCCCCCTCCTCCGAGCCGTGAGCTGAACCCCGAGCTCGCTCCCTTCGCGTGTAAACTCGCCATGCCGGCTCCTCTGGCTGCAGCTCGGTAACACAACTTTATTGACACAATAGAGAAGAAATCTTCTAAGAACCCAAGAGCCAGAAGAATTTATATTTGAACCATAAGTCCTCACATACTTCCAATGACATTGCTCTACACTCTACTTCGGCAGTTGATCTTTCCACCACATTGTGCTCCTTGCTCCTTCATGATACAAGTTTATTGTTTATAAAGGTGCAATATCTTATAGTGAATTTCCTATCATCTTGACTATCAACTCAATCGGCATCAGTGAACACTTCATTATTTCAAGTGCTTGTTTGTTGAGAACTGAATCCTGCATCTTGAAAACTTCTTAAGATACCTCAAAATCCAGTGAACTGTCTCTTGGTATCATGTCATAGGAGCATGCATGTACCTATTCAGCATTCCTACAACATATGTACTGTCAACGGGTATGAGATACGTAGATAGGTTTGTCAAAAAAATTCTGGCAGTTTGATGAGTCAACTACATTTTTGTCTTTATCTTCATCAATTTTGCGATTGATTTCAGTAGGAGTATCCACAAACATACATCCAAGTATATCAGTTTATTTCAAAAGGTAGGACATATTTCCTTTGAGATATAAAGATCCCTCAATTAGAACTTTCAACTTCAGTCTATAAGAAATGCTTCAACTTTCAAATCTTTAACCTCAAATTCTTGCACAATCGAACTTTCAAGAGTTAAATTTCCCAAAAAGCATCTTTTGTAATAATAATATCATCCACATATACAATGAGTATTAATATTTTGTATTCTTCCCTTTTAACAAGGAGACTGTGATCAAAATATCCATGTTTGTAACCCAACAATCAAAAAAATGGGCAGTCCAGAGTACAAAGCATCCCTGCCCAGCGAGGGTCCAGGAAAGGGTCCCACCACAAGGGTGAAATGTAGTCAAACCTTACCCTGCATTTTTTGCAATAGTCTGCTTCCAGGACTCGAACTCATGACCTCTAGATTACATGGCAACACCTTAACCGGCACGCCAAAGCTCCCCTTTGTAACCTGACATTCATTATTTTGTGAAATCAACCAAACCAAGCTCTGCGAGATTACTTCAAACAATATAAAAAAAATTAAGATAGCAAACTTTCCTCATTGGCCCTGTCAGTGAAAAACATGGTAGAAGCTTCATCTATACCTCCTCTTCTAAATCACCATGAAAGACATTTTTTATGTTTAAATGGTGTATGTCCCACCAAAAACATGCCCTGAACCCTAAACCCATCTTTGTAATTGGTGCAAAGATTTCCTGATAGTCAGTATTCTGGGTTTGAGTGTATCCATTTGCCACTAATTAAGCCTTGCATCACTTCACATCCTCTTCTTGATTCTGCTTAAAAGAGAATATCCATCTAGACTGCATGTTTGAGCAAGCTCTTATGTTTGGTTTTTTTTCTAAGACATGTATTCCTCCTCCATTGCATTTCTCCATTCAGGTATCTTAATTGCATTTTGCAAGATATTTGGAACCGCAATAGAAGAGATGAGATGAGTGTTGAAACCGAAAACTCGGTCTCTGTGAAGTTCATCCTTGGGGAAGGGGTGATCGCACATTTACTTCTCTCTCGCAAGTCAAGCAACTAAGAGATCAGGACAGGGGACAGACTCAAGGCTCCGGCACAGAGGTCCCGCCACACACCCGGAAGATCTTAGAGTGTTTCCCCTCCCTAGCCAAATGTCGAGCTAAGGATACCTCAAAAGAGCGCAAGAAGACCGGGGCACAAGTAAGCATGCTTTCTGAGGTACCCCCTTGGGTCTATTGATAGATTTCTGAAAACGGTCTGCAAATAGTCAACCTCTGTTGTTCTAAGTAGTTATACGCAGTCCAGGTCGGTCTGCCAACAGCGCAACTCCGTTGTTCTAGAAGGCTATAGACAGACCAGCGGGGTGGAGTGGTAAAAACACATCACAAGAGACTGGGCGAGTGGCCCTCTGGAACCTCCAGTCGTCGGGGGCGGCGAGAGCTCGATGGAGCTGTCACTCGCCGCCTCTTCCCAGCCCTGGGTGAGTGCGGGCCCGGTCTACCCCACTCGCTCGCTGCTCGTCGAGCCCCTAGGGCGAGTGCGAGCCGACCTACTCCACTCGCCCGCTGCTCGTCGAGCCCCTGGGGCGAGTGCGAGCCGACCTGCTCCACTTTCCCCTCATATGATCCACCCCACTTGGGCAAGTCGAAGGGGCTTCCAGGGATCTCGCCTCCCTCCGGCTCGCATAGGACCCAGACTGCTGGACTTTGGTCGATCTGGCTCATGTCGACCACTACTCGCTGGATATGAGGTTGTACACAATCCCCACTCTTTGCGAGGTTGGCCCGAGCTCGGAAAGAATCATCCAACCCCGCAATATACGGCGAGTACGACAGTGGCCAGAGAATCTTTTGGTGGGCTCCACCAGCAGCTATAAATACATGCCCACGTACCTGGGTGGCCTCCGTCATTCCCCTTACTTTAACCTTGTTGAGATGCCTCTCTCCAAAAAGCTCCAAGATAAGCTTAGTCGCGCCCGCGAGCTCAACGCCACTCGCGTTGCCGCGCTAGTCGGCATGTCTCCCAACGCTGCACTGTGCGAGCCGACGAAATCCAATCATGCCAAGAAGGCTAAGTCTATCCCAAAAGATGTGAATCCGTCAATCGCGACCTGGAATCCGCCTTGACTCCCGGGCTCGCCTCCTCTAAACTAGCTGCCTACCCCAAGGGAAAAATGGTCATCGACATTCCAGCCGACACCGAGAACTATCAGACCGATGTCGAGACCTCCACGCCGCGAGTCCACGCCCCACACGACGACTCGCGGCCTCAGACTCCCCCCGACACTCGCCTGCTGGGCAAATCACCTCCCTTTGGGACCACGGGGCTGGACCCGCTGAAGTCCAGGTCGCCAGTTTGCGCTTCCCCTCGGCAGTGCACGCCCGCTCCTGCACTCACCGAGGGAGGTCCCGGAGACATAGCAGTTCCCAACTTCAACCTCATCTCCCAAGGAATCCATCCTCCGGGTCGCGGTAAGAACTTAGTCTTACCTCCTTCGCACACCCCCCAAGGACTCTCGAGCTCATCTCGTAAGCTCCACCTTTACGAGAACATTTTGCCTAGGCATCTTTATTGCATTCGCGCCCTCTTTCTACCGGAGTTGATTGTTTTTGCAGGTCTTCCTGCTCCGTCTGAAGTCGAGGAATCTTCAGAACCGGCTTGCCGCTCGCCACCCCCGGACCCCGGGGTGCTGGAAAGCTTATTGGATGACTCGCTGGATCCTGCCGAGCTGAGGCGGTGAGTAGTAGAAGTGCTGAAGAATCAGGACGCCGCCTTGCGCCAACTTCGAGCGGACAACGCATATAGCGAGCAGAGACTGCAGGCGCTGGAGCAGGACTGTGTGCTGCTCGCGGATAAGATGGCACACGGCTCGGCGAGCAAGATGATGTCCTCCACCCCAGTTATGGAGAGACTTGATGAAAACCTGCAGACCTCCAGTCGGGACGTGGACCTGGTCCGCAAGTTCCTCAACCCGCGCCGACCTCCGGGGATGGGGGCGCGAGACCGGGGTAGATGGAAATGGCTCCCTAGCTGAGCCTACCGGCCCTCACCCCCCCAGCACCCCCAGCTCGCGCGTGTTGACCGAACTTTCTTCTGCTAGTTATGAACTTCCTCCTTCTCGGGGCTGCGAATGTCCCTGTCTGTAACAACTTGAATAATTTTTAGAACTCAATATGCTACTTGAAATAATATGATGTGTCATCTAGGTTCAGCTCGCACTAGAATAGGCCAGGTCACCGGGTCGGCGAGTCGGAGTTGGCGAGTTGGGGCTGGCGAGCAGGACTGACCGGTCAGCTCGGCCGTAAATTCGGTTCTATAAATAGGCCCCCTCACCAACCCCCTGGGTCATTGCCCTTATTGCATTCATACCCCCCTGCTGCTCTTCTCGCTACCTGCTCTCGCACCCCAACACTTTTGCGGACATGGGCAAGACGCGACCTGACCCCAACGGGCGGTCCAAGTGCTCCCGGCAATTTACCGACTACTTTTTCTTCGAGGGAAATACCACCGAGCGCGAGCTCGCCAACTTCAAAGCCGAGTACGTGACCCCTGGCTATGAGGCACGCCGGCCCGCAGAGGGCGAGGCCATTAATTCATTATATGAGGATGAGCTCGTTTTCCCCATCTTGCACTTCGAGGTGGGGTTGCGCTCGCCCCTCTGGCCGGAAATCCGTCAGATCCTCAAGTATTTCAGCGCGGTGCAGGCGCAACTGAACCCGAATGTGATCGTCATGATGGTCGCATTTGCCTGCTTCTTCCGCCGGGAGGGAATTGAATTCAATCTCACCGTCTTCCGCAAGCTCTTCACCTACCGCGCGACCAACGACGGGGTCACCTATCTTATGGGCTCACACATCAAGGTTCGCGAGACCGCGAACAAGAATTATAACTGGGTATCCAAGATCGTCTTCATCAAGGGCGACCAGGGCAACATACCCTTCTTCCCCCAGCAGAAGATCGAGGAGGTGTACCGCCCCCCGACGGTATCGGGCGTTGATGTCGAGCTGCACAAGCTCTTCCTTGAGAAGGACTTCGGGGTCGCCTTCCTGCGGAGGGGCATCGACTCGCTTCCCCCGGTCCTCCCTGGCGAAGGTATACTTTCCCTTTCTCTTTATGGGCTCGCCTATGATTATCGCTTTCTAACTCAAGTCATTTCCTGCAGGGGAGCGATTAATTCCCGAGCATCCGCCCTATGCGGACTCGGGACTCATTGTGGACACACTCGCGAGCGAGCGAGAAGCCGCGGCGGCCTGCCGAGGCGGGCTAGGGTCTGGTGGACCTTCCTCCACCAAGAGGCGACCAGACCGCGCTGGATCCAGCACGCCTCACCTCCCCCTGCCGCCGAAAAAGCTTAAGAAAGCTCCGCTCTCCAAGGCAAGACAACAACATCAACAACTAAAATACATGAGCTCGTCGGAGACCACTCCCGAAGGGTCACCAGAGAACTCGTTGAAGGACTCGCCGAGGACAGACCAGGAGGGTGGCGAGCCCTCCGCTCCCCTTGCTGCAGTGGAAAATGTGGCCTGCGAGCCGGGTCTGCCGAAGAGCTACCCCCTTTTCGACTTTGGGGGAAGATCAAAAGACTCGGCCGCCGAGCCGATGGTCCGATGGGAAGAGCAGGCCCACAGGGTCTCCATCTCATCCCTCCATCCATCCTGGTCAGGTCGCCAACCCCCAACTAGGCATGACTACGCGCTCGGCTTCGGCCTGTACGGGCGCGAGGATGCCGAGGCCTACAAGGGCATGACCCTGCGCCAGCTCGGTCATGAGGGCTTGCAAGCCCAGATGCGGGCCCTGGAGATGCATCATATGGTGGTCCGCCGCGGCTTCAACCTCAACCACCTCCTGTTAAAAGCCGAGCAGGATCGCGACGTCGCGAAGGACAACGCCGCCGACCTGGCGAGGCTACTAGAAATCGCTGAGAACCTTCTCGCCAAAGCCGTCGGCAGGATGGTAAGTGGCTACTATCCCCTTTCTCTTTTCACTTGGGATTTTTCTCACCTATTGATCTTACCTTGCCCTTCTTCCCAGGATGTCGAAGCCGCGAGCGAGCTGCAAGCTCGCGCCTCCGAGCTGGATGTTCGCGCCGCCGAGCTGGAGAAAGAATGAAAAACTGAAGGCGGAGAACAAGGAGCTCCAGAGCGAGCTGATCCGCCAGATGGACATCTTCTTTCCCCAGGTCGGCGGAGAGCCGAGCATTCCCCCCAAGAGGCCGAAGATTTTCGGCGAGGCGGAGGTCGCCGAGAAGCTGCGAGTCAACTCCATCAGCGTCACCGATTACACCCTGCAAATGATGAAAGATATGGAGGTGTTGGTGGAGGGATGCGAGGAGAACACGGCGAGGGACCTTGTGCCGAACCTATTCCCGCCGTCTACCCCTCCCAGCGAGGAGGAAAATTTTAAGTCACTCTTCAAGGAGGTTAAGGGTTACAAGGGCAGCAGCCTATCCGGAGGGGAGGGCGTGGACCACCCGTCCGGAGGGGAGGGCGAGGGCTGACTCGCACCTCCTTCTCATTTTTGTTCTTTCTTTTGTTGTAATTCTTTTCCCCCTTTTTGTAACCTCGCCGAGCTGAGTTCTCCATTTTGTAACATAAGTTTGCTAATGAAAAAAAGATTTGGCCGGAATTTGTCTATCTTTTTTGTTCTGAACTTACTTACTGCGATGTACTCGCCTGCGAGCTGCCCTCCTCCATAGAGCGACCTCACCAGGGTGGAACGGGCCGCTAGAATGTATGAGTTAGGATTCGTACCCGCGGAGAGACCTTGGGAGCTCGCCAACACGGACAGTCAAGAGGCGGATTACTCGCCGCGCTAGGCTCGCGACAACCAAGCTTGTCTGCGAGCACTCTTCTTTCTCGCCAATGTCAAGCTGAAGTTATTAGAAACTCCCAAGTAAAATTTTTAAGAGGATGGATATGTACCGCCGAGGACCGCCTCCTCTCGCCTTCCTCAGTAGATGTCGAGACCTCACCTCGCCATCCCCTTTACCCTGCCTTTAGATATTCACCCCATGGTAGTTGAGCTGGATCATTTGCCGAGCTGGGCCCGCGAATACCCAGCTCGCCTGTGACGGCTCTTCTTTTTTGAGACTTGACGAAAAGCCGAGAATCTTCCAAGTAAAACCTTGGCGGGTTGAAGTATAACTGCTGATAATAGTCTCGGCTCGCCGACCTGCCAAGGTCTCGGCTCGCCTGGGGATTGTCGGGCTCAACTCCTTGTTATCCCTGCGATCTTTGCCTCCGAAGTTCGAAAGCTTGGGTCCCGGATTTAGATATCGCTACGTCTACCGAGAATCTCAGCCCTGTCAGCTAGGTAAAAGCCTGACGATAGAAGCATCTCGGGACTCAGCCCCAGGGTCATAACGACATCCAACGGGGATCCCGGTCCTGCCAGCTAGGTGGAAGCCTGACAGCGGGAGCGTCCCGGGACCTAACCCCAGAGCGAGATAACTTTCCTTTGGACAACCTCGGGGCGCTACCACCGGCCCAATCAGATAGGTGAGAGCCTGACGGCGGGTGTTGAACATCAACCGGACTCAGCCCCAGGGTCATAACGACATCCAACGGGAATCCCGGCCCTGCCAGCTAGGTGAAAGCCTGACAGCGGGAGCATCCAGGGACCTAACCCCAGAGCGAGATAACTTTCCTTTGGCCAACCTCCGGGTGCTACCACCGGCTCAATCAGCTAGGTGAGAGCCTGACGGCGGATGTTAAGCACCAATCGGACTCAGCCCCAGGGTCATAATGACGTCCAACGGGGATCCCGGCCCTGCCAGCTAGGTGGAAGCCTGACAGCGGGAGCATCCCGGGACCTAACCCCAGAGCGAGATAACTTTCCTTTGGCCAACCTCCGGGCGCTACCGCCAGCCCAATCAGCTAGGTGAGAGCCTGACGGCGGATGTTGAGCACCAACCAGACTCAGCCCCGGGGTCATAACGACATCCAACGGGGATCCCGGCCCTGCAAGCTAGGCGGAAGCCTGACAGCCGGAGCATCCCGGGACCTAACCCCAGAGCGAGATAACTTTCCTTTAGCCAGCCCCCGGGCGCTACCACCGGCCCAATCAACTAGGTGAGAGCCTGTCGGCGGGTGTTGAGCATCAACCGGACTCAGCCCCAGGGTCATAACGACGTCCAACGGGGATCCCGGCCCTGCCAGCTAGGTTGAAGCCTGGCGGCGGGAGCATGTCAGGACGTGACTTGATAACAAGACACGCCTCAAGTTCCATCTGCAGAAGAATTGGAGGATCAAAGAATTCCGTATTCATTAAAGGAGAGTGCGTACATGCTTTCACGGGTAGAAATGTTTCAAGTCATCACCACTCCAGGTGTGACTTAGGGTATCACCCTCCACATTCCGGAGACGGTACCCTCCTGACCTTAGAGCCTCCCTGACAATGTATGGGCCTTTCCAGTTGGGGTTGAGCTTCCCCACTGCGGCTGATCTTCCTGCCACATCCACCTTCTTCAGGACCAAGTCCCCTTCCGCGAACTGTTTGACCTTGACGTGCTTGTCGAAGTATCTGGTCATTCTTCGTTTTACCTCCTCCTGTCGGATGGTAGACAGATCACGTAGCTCCTCCACCATATATAAGGAGAGTCGTAGCTCCTCCTCGTTCTCGGCCTGTCATTCTTCCCTTCCTTCTTCCGCCTCGACCACCCGAGGTGTCCGGACCTCGAACTCTATTGGAAGTACGTCCTCGCAGCCGTGGGAGAGCTTGAAGGGGGTCTCCCATGTGGCCGTGTTGGGAGTGGTTCTCAGGGCCCAGAGAACCGAAGGAAGCTGCTCCACCCAGCTACCCCTCAAATTCTCCACTTTTTTCTTGAGAAGGTTGACGATGATTTTGTTCGCCGCTTCCACCTGCCCGTTGCTCCTGGGATGGTGGACTGAGACGAACCTGAGATCGATCCGGAGCTGCCCGCAGAAGTTAATGAACTCGGCGCTGGCGATTTGAGGCTCATTGTCCGTGACTATGGCCTGGGGCAAACCGTGCCGGCAGATGATCTCCCCCCATACGAAGTTCCTGATTACCTAGGAGGTCACCTTGGTCAGCGCCTTCACTTCCAACCACTTAGAAAAATAATTAATCATAACAAGCAAGAACCTCCTTTGCTCACTGGCCTGAGGGAAGGGTCCCACCAGATCCATTACCTAGATGGCGAAGGGTCAGGGCATCGTGATACTCCTGAGCCGCTGAGCTGGTTGAAGTTGGAGGGGGGCAAACAGCTGACACTTGTGGCATTTCTTTGTGAACTCTGCAACATCCCGGCCCAGGGTTGGCCAAAAATACCCCTGTCGGATGACCCTTCCTTCCAAGGTTCTGCTTCCCGAGTGACTTCCACACTCCCCGGAATGGACCTCCAAAATTCTTTGGACCTCCCTCTCGGCCACACAACGTGCCAACATCCCCGAAAGAGTCTTCCTATACAACTGCTCGTCGCGCATAAGGTAATATGTCGACTTGTGCTTGAACTTCTTCTTATCCATCCCTTTTGGGAACTCCCCTGTGGATAGGAATGTTGTGAATGGATCAATCCACGAGGGGTGTTGGTTCACCTCCATCAACTCTACCTCTTCAATGGACGGGCGGAATAGGTCGGTGATGGTACCCCCCCATCCGGGGACCATGCTTGGTCAATTGATCAACCTGCTCATTTTCCTCCCTGGGCATATGCCGGATGGAGAAGCTCTGGAACATGTCGATGACCCCATTCACCTTTGTCAAGTATAACTGGAGAGTTGGCTCCCTTGTCTCAAACTCCCCACTGATCTGGGAATCCACCACCATGGAGTCAGTGAGGACCTCCACATCATACACTCTCAGCTCTCTGTTCAGGCCCAATCCTGCTATCACCGCCTCATACTCGGCATGATTGTTTGTGATGGGAAAGTGCACCACTATCGTTTGCTCGATCCTCGTTCCCTGGGGGCTCTCCAAGATTACCCCTACCCCCAAGGAATTTCTTCCCGAGGCGCCATCTACCATCACTTTCCAGGGAACTGGGCGAGTGAGTTCTTTCTCCGCCACCTCGACCACATAATCTGCGAGAAAGCCGGTCATTGCCTGGGCCTTGATCGAGAGGCGGGGGACAAAGGAGATATCGAACTTACTCAACTCTATCGATCATTTCGCAAATCTTCCTGAATGCTCCACCCCCTCGAAGATGTTGCGGAGGGGGTGGTCCGTCACCAACCGGATGGACTGTGCTTGGAAGTAAGGTCGGAGCCTCCGGGCCGAGATGACCAGAGCAAAGGTCAGCTTCTCCAAGATGGGATAACGGAGTTCTGCCTTCCTCCGGACCCGGCTTACGTAGTATATGGGCAGCTGCTTCTTCCCCTCTTCCCTAACCAGGACGGAGCTCAAGGCCCCTGCTCCGACCCCGAGATACAAAGATATATCCTCCCCCTCCCTCGGCCCTTGGAGCAGGGGTGCCTGAGTTAACTGCCTCTTCAAAGCCTGGAACGTCTCCTCGCATTCCTTAGTCCATTCAAACTTCTTGCCTCCCCTCAATGTTTTGAAGAAGGGAGAGCACTTCTCCCCAGCCCGGGAAAGAAACCTGCTTAGCCCTGCCAACTTTCCTGTCAGCCGCTAGACCTCCTTAGCATTCCGAGACAACCCTAATTCCATGATCGCCTTGACCTTGTCAGGATTCGACTCCACCCCTGCAGGGGTGATAAGGTGGACCAGGAACTTGCCCCTGCTGGCCCCGAAGACACACTTCAAGGGGTTCAGCCTCATCTTGTATTTGCGCAAGGTGCCGAAGGTCTCCTCCAGGTCCCGGAGGTAAGAGTCTGTTTCTCGACTCTTGATCATCAAATCATCCACATACACCTCCAGGTTCCTCCCCTTTTGCTCCTGAAAGACCCGATTCATTATCTTTTGGTATGTCGCCCCTGCATTTGTCAACCAAAAGGGCATCATCTTGTAGCAATAGCACTCATCCCCTGTGATGAGAGAGACATCTTTTACATCGGGAGGGTGCATCCTGATTTGATGATAACCTAAAAATGCATCTAAAAAACTCATTACAGGAAAACCGACGGCTGCGTCAACCAGCGCGTCGATTCGAGGCAGGGGGTAACAATTCTTAGGACATTATTTATTTAGCAAAGAAAAATCAACACGCATTCTCCACCGGTCATCTCCTTTTAACCATTACAACGTTGGAGACCCAGCCGGGGTATTGGATTTTGGATACAAAGCCGGCCATCAGGAGCTTGGCCACCTCCTCCCTGATGGGTTCGGCTAGCTTGTCCGCGATGGACCTCTTCTTCTGCTGGATGGGGCGAGCTTCTGGATCCAGGTTGAGGCGGTGACAGGCAACATCCGCATCGATCTCCGGCATCTCTGTTGCGCTCCAAGCGAAGATGTCCACGCTCTTCTGGATGCATGTCAGCATCCTCTCCTGGTCCACCGGGGTCAGCCCCCCGCTGATGCGCACCTTCTCCACCTTGCATCCAAGGGTGAGAACTTCCATCTCCACCACCTCTTCTGCAGCCTCCAGACGAGACTGCTCTCCTCATTCTCCAACGTCCCCCTCTCCTGGGACAAGGACCTTCTCCTCAGCCTCTTCCACGGTCATTGTCTCGGTCGACTCCTCCTGGATTTCCTCCGCCACCCCACCTGGGCGCGGTTCTCTTCCACTTCCATCTCTACTCCTCCTGCCTCCTGCTCTGCCACCTTCATCATCCGCTCCATCTCCTCGGCCCCCTCCTGCCAAGAAATGAAGTTTACCGCGGTGACGTAGCACTCCCTCGCCACTGTGGGGTCTCCTCGGACCCGGACCTGGATCCCCTCGGCGTTGAACTTCAAGCATTGGTGGAAGGATAAGGGGACGCAGCGGAAGGCGCTGATGAGGGGCCATCTGAAAATGGCATTGTAGCTGCTGGGGGCGTCCACGATGACGAACCCGAAGTTTCGGGACTGCCCCCCCCCCCCCCAAGTGACGTGGAGCCCAACTCCTTCCACCTTCTTCCTTTCTCCCGAGAATCCAAACAGAGGCTCATCCGAGGCCAGCACCCTCTTGGCCTCCACCTTCATCGCGTCAAACGCCTTCTTGAAAATGACGTTGAACGAGCTCCCACTGTCGATGAGGATCCGGGAGATGGTGAAATTCTCGACTGCGGTCTGGATGACCAACGCGTCGCAGAAGGGATCCTCATGATCTGGCATGTCTTTCCTTGAGAAGGTGGTCTTCTCATCCGGGGGTGGGGTCTGGGATGTGGAGCCAACGCTCCGGCGGTACATTGTGTGGAGGCTTGCCTTTCGGGAAGCCTCGACCCCCACCCACCCCCCCACCCCCCACCCCATGGATCACTCTGATCCCTCCTCGGGCTCCCACATCGGTCCGGTCCTCACACCTGTCCTCCTCTGCCGGAGGCCAGACCTCTTCAATCCGCACTCTCTGGCGATCCTGTCGCTGCTGCTGCTCACTGTTTCCCCTCATCTCGAGAAGCTACGGGCACGTGGCCGTAGCGTGCCCCTCCTCCTGGTGGAAGTCGCAGTAAGGTAACTCCACCCTGACCTCTCGTCTCCTCCTCTGCTGACCTCTCCGTCTTTGCATGACTATCACCATAGCCTGATGCTGATCGGGGAGAGGAAGCCTCTGGCCCTACCTCCCGCCTGTATGGTGGAGCTGACCCTGGACCCCATGGCGGTTGTCTCCTCCATGGAAACCTCTATGTTGGCCCTGATCCTGCCACTCATGTTGTCTGCAGCCGAGTCGATTATTCGGCTCCTGGCTCCCCCACCTCGGCTGCTGCTGCTGCAGCTGCTGCTGCTGTTCCCGTTGTCGGGGTTCAGCTCTCCTCACCTCCTGACCTTGGCCACCTCCTGTCCCCTTTTCCTCCTCTGTGGCCCACTTGGCCAAGTTCTTCGCGAACTCGGGGTTTGACGCCTCCCCATCGACTTCCTTTGTCGCCCTCTCCATCAACTCCTCGTAGGAGAGAGGTGGTACCCTCTTCAGTTCCATCCAGAAGAAACCTTGCTGCAACCCCAAGGTGAAGGCCATCATCAGGGTGTGCTCTGGCATCTTCTGGATCTGGGTGACCTCCTCCCGGAACCGGTCCACGTAACTCCCCAAGGTCTCGCTCACCCCCTGCTTGATGTGGAACAGAGACTCTGACTCCTTCCTCTTCTTGGAAGTGGTGAACCTCAACATGAACCCCCGGCGCAGGTCCTCGAAGCAGTAGATTGAGTTGGCTGGTAGCTGGTGGAACCACTCCCTCGTCTTTTCCTTAAGGGTGATGGCGAAGAGTCTGCACTTGAAGGCATCTGACATCTGCCTTATCGAAACCACATCCTCAAACCATTAGATGTGCTGGACCGAGTCATCCCTCCCGATGTAGTAGGACATCTCCGACTCCCTGAACCCCTTCGGAACTGGAGCAGAAGAAACTAACTCGCTAAAGGGGCTGCATCCCCGTGCTGGGCGAGCCGGAGGTTCTCGTACCCCCATCTCGCTGAATCGACCTCCACTCGCCGACCCGGGGAAGAGCACTCGCCCGGGGAGATCGCGCCCACTCCCCTCTTATGCAACCTCCTTCCCAGCTCGCCGAGCCGGGGCATCCTCGCCTAGAGCCGGAGCGGAGGCGACTGGGACAGCTGGTGTCGAGCACTCGGCACGCGCGTCGAGTGCGAACTTGAAGAGGCCAGGCACCTCCTGCCGGAACTCCTTGAACATCACCACCGTGGCGAGAGGGGGAGGGGGTGGCGAGTCAGCCCTGTCAGAACCTTGCCCTTCTCCTCCATTCATCGAGTCTGCTGAAGATTTTTTGTGCTGACCACTTTCCACGCTCACCGCACCAAAAATGTTGAAACCGAAAACTCGGTCTCTGTGGAATTCACCCTTGGAGAAGGGGTAATCGCACACTTACTTCTCTCTCGCAACCCAAACAACTAAGGGATCAGGACATGGGACAGACCCAAGGCTCCGGCACGGAGGTCCCACCACACACTCGGAAGATCTTAGAGCGCTTCCCCTCCCTAGCCAAATGCTGAGCTAAGGATACCTCAAAAGAGCGCAAGAAGACCGGGGCACAAGTAAGCATGTTTTCTGAGGTACCCCCTTGGGTCTATTTATAGATTTCTGAAAACGGACTGCAAATAGCCAACCTCCGTTGTTCTAAGTAGTTATACGCAGTCTAGGTCGGCCTGCCAACAGCGTAACTCCGCTATTCTAGAAGGCTATAGGTAGACCAGCGGGGGTGGAGTGGTAAAAACACATCACAAGAGACTGGGCGAGTGACCCTCTAGAACCTCCACTCGTTGGGGGCGGCGAGTGCTCGATGGAGCTTGCACTCGCCGCCTCTCCCCAGCCCTGGGCGAGTGCGGGCCCGACCTGCCCCACTCGCCCGCTGCTCGCCGAGCCCATGGGGCGAGTGCGAGCCGACCTACTCCACTCGCCCGCTGTTTGCCGAGCCCCTGGGGCGAGTGCGAGCCGACCTGCTCCACTCGCCCCTCATACGATCCACCCCACTTGGGCGAGCCGAAGGGGCTTCCTGGGATCTCGCCTCCCTCCGGATCGCCTAGGACCCGGACTGTTGGACTTTGGCCGATCTGGCTCCTGTCGACCACTACTCGCCGGATATGGGGTTGTACAATGAGGCCTTTATGAGCATAGGTGAGATGACGATATGAAATATAATTGCCTGCAAGGTGCTTTGTGCAACTTATTTTACCTTTGAGGTGCGCAATGGGAAGGTGAAATGGGCACCTACTGAGTTTGAACATCCAGAGATTGTATTTCTCGGTAACATGGAGCTTGAGATGGTAGGTTCTAGGGAGAGGGGGTTTGTCGTTCCGCAGTTGAAAGGCAGTGAAGGTGCACTAAGAGGAGGTGCACTGGGTATGGAAGTGGTGGAGGGTATGGAAGTGGTGGATAAATGAATGATGGGTCAATGATAGGTAGAGGAATATCGCATGTCATCATTATTTTGTTTCCCCTCCCGAAAATAACCAAAGTAGGATTCCCCTTCATGGAACATAAAATCCACGGTACAAAACAAATGATGGGAAGGAGGGTGATAACAACGTTAGTCTGAAGTAATAGAAGAGTACCCAGCAAGGACACAATTTTGGGAGTGGACATCTAATTTATCACAATTTTGTTCATGAACGTGAACAAAATAGACACACCCAGACATATCAGGGGGAATGTGAGATGTGTGAACAAAGCATTTATGAGACAATCGGTATAGTGTACTCAAGGGGATGGGGCAAAAGTGATTGATGAGATGAGTCCTGGTTAAAACATCTGCCTAGAATGACTTGGGAAGGTACATGGTAACCAAAAGACATTAGGTCACTTCACGCAAATGGATATTTTTCATGTCAACCCCATTGTGAGTGGAGGTATGGACGTCGGGTAATCTGGTGGATAATTCCATTGTCAACAAGGTGAGCCCCCCCCCCCCCCCCCCAATGTGTTCACCGTCATTATCACTACAGAGATCCCATATAACTCCCACAAGTTGTGTCACAACCATGAGATGAAAGATTTTAAAAGAACTTAACATTTCACTCTACTTTTTCAAAAGGCAAACCAAGCAGTATAGGGAAATAACCAATGAAAGTTTTTTAGAAGGTAGGGTTTGAAGGAGGAGAGGAAAGAAGAGAAAGAGGGAGAAGAATAGAGGAATAAAATCAGCCCTTAGGGCTCTTCCCAAAATGATCTTACTTCCAAAATGATCTAAATAAGAAACATATATAGACGTATATAGTGCCTAGTTCCAAAACACATAAGGGCAACCGGTAAATAACTCATGACCTGAAATACATGTGCGATAATAAAACATATAGTTGACGGGTGCATTATGTCGGAGTGCACTATTGGCGAATGCCCATCGTCATGTTGGGACACGTGCCCTCCTCGCCTCGATCCCAACATCAACATGTGTTGTGTCCTTGTCTCCTCATCCATCGTTCTCTTCTGTATTCATAACAATGTCATCTCCTCAGAAATTCACCTTGTACTCAAGGTAGAAAAAACTTCCTGGACACACTGCAGGAGTCTGCAGCTGAAGTCGTGAAGAGGAGCTCGGGTGGATCGTCGCAACGTTGTGCTACAGGCACGCGACAAAGTTCAATGTCTCTGGCTGCTGAGGAGGATGGAGGGCTAAAGCCAGATGGGGAAGAGGCACCTCCCTTGCCAAGAATAAAAGGACTCCCACTAGAGGAAAGTGCATCTCCATGCGATCCAAGTTGACATATACGACAGCGAGGGTATGAAGCTACGCGACTCCGAGTATGACGTCAATGTCACAGAGCTCAAACGAGCAGAAATCTATGTGAAGAGGGCAGGGGAACACATTCATGTGCAGGTCAGTACAGAGGCACTAGTGATTTTGCGGCGACCGTCGCCCAAGCAAATAGCGAAGTGAGGGGCAGGAGACATGTGAATGTTGAGCTGTGCCACCAACTGCAGAGCACAAAAGTTCTAGACGATGCAGCGGTGCGTGGGCTCCAACGAAAGCTGGCGATTCATCCCCCTTCAGGGCTTCCAAATCCCCAAGGGTGATCTCGGGGTCCTCCTCGACAAAGGTGATGCGGAGCTCCTTCAGAGGGAAGTAATGATTCGAGGAGTAAGGTTGCTTACAACGGAAGCAAAGGCCCTAGTGCAATGATTGTAGTACTTCTAGTTAGTCATCTGGGGTCTGTTCGGCGGCCGGGTGCTGGTTTGAGAGGCGGGGGAGCAACGGTATGCACCTGGGGTGGCGGCCGAAAGGGTGTTGGAGGGTAGGAAATCGATCGGGCATAGAACTCCCCGGTGGTTGGTCGGTTTCGACGGAGGTGACACTGAAGTCCGCTTCCACCAAGCGGGCGAGATCCTAACATCAATAATCGTCTGAGGGTGGTGGGTGCGAAGGCGGGAGAGATGTGGGGAAGGCTCCCCTACATGAAGAAGCCCAAGTAATGAACTGGTGGTAGGCCATGAACGTGTGTTGTCAAGGCAATGACCTCATCGATGTGATCGTTGAGGAGGCCCAATTGGCGGACACCACATAAACGCTTACTGTCGTCCCAAAATAGTGAATATTGTAGCAGAGGATAAGGTCTTGTTAGAGTTCCAACCAAGAGAGTGAAGGGTTGTTCTGTCGCAGCAACCTTATGCGGCTCCGGAGTCAGATTAATGTCGAAGAATTGTTCCGCACGAGCAATCCACTCCATGGGGTCGGTGTCGTTAAAGGATGGAACGTCGAATGAACAATGTGTTGGAGGAAAGCCTGTCAGTGTGAAATAGAATCGCGTAAAAGGTCTGGATGAGTACCGAGAAGTGATGGTGACACTTCGAGGAAGTACTCCATCGGCCGACCAGGAGGGCGTCAAACTTATCATTCAAGAATTATGGATTGGAGAGAGGCGATGGACTCCTCATGAGCGTCGAGGTGGCGCGAGATGACCGGATCGGTGGGGGGCTGAGCCACAAGAGCATCTGAAGGTTCCATTAAAAATATTTTCAAATGTAATATTCTCCAGAACTCTCCACATCTCGATAGGCATCTCATCAAAATATAAGCTTTACTTCTATGTATTTCCCTCAATCTAGTTGTACTTTACTTTTTTTAGATTAACTTACAGTATACCTCGTCATTCTATACATTATGCTCTTCCAAAAAATTTTCGTATGTAAAGTTTACATTTAATAACTTCATGGAATAATAATTTCATCTCTACATAATCTCTTCATAGTTGGATTAAGATTTTATTTTCTTCACTTTCAGCAAATCAAATTTGATCAAAGTCACTAGATCTTGTTGTTAGAGATATTGTATATGGTAGATATAGGCATATAGCTTAGATTCACCTCGGGTGTTGTGATCACCCTCTCAAGTGTGTGTGTGTGCACCCTATTGTTGAGAAATTACATGGAATTGTTTCATTCTATCATGGTATCAGAGTCAGGTTCCCAATCTAACCTTCCTGCTTCCGTCGCTCGATTCTGTCGCTAATTAAAGTCTCCCAGACTCGCCAATCCCGATGCAGAGGAGCATCCATTCTCGCCGATCCCGATTCAGACGTGCCGATCCCGATACCGCTTTCGTCGATGCATCCCAATCGCGATCTTCTTCACGCTTCCGCATTGCCAGTCCAGTCTTTCCGCTTTCGCATCGCAGATCCCGATCCATACGCGTCGTTCGTGCCGCATCACAAATCCCACTTCGACAACCACACCAGGAAGCTCTAGGCGATCCAGATCCAGACGCTCCAGGCATCCCGTTCTCGACGATCCAGACGCGTCAATCCTGCCGCATCGCCGATCCGCTTCTGCAGATGCAACAGGACATTTCAGGCAATCCTGATCCAGACGCTCCAGGCGACATCCATGCCTTCCGTCGGAGTCCTAGCCACCGGCCCAGTATTCCTCCTCCTCTGGCTGATTCCGCAGCCCCGTTTTCCTCCTCCGGTTGATTTCGCAACCGCCGGCCCTGCATTCCTCCTCCTCGGCTGATCTCTGGCCACTATCTTCTTCTTTGGCTGATACCGCAGCCCCGATCTTCTTCTCTGACCACCTCCGTCTAATATTGGCTTGATGTTATCGTCTCACATCTCAGTTTCCTTCCTCCAGAAGCCTGATGTCATCCTCGAGGGTCAGAACTACAAGGCAGCTCAATTTGGTGCTCCTCGTCGCCTAACTGTTCATTATCACTACTGTCAGTGTCTTGGTCATGTCAAATCTAAGTGTCACATGCTTCAGAGGGCTCGGCAGTCTGGTCAATTGCATGCTCCTGGTGCATCTTGCGCCCACCTTGCGCCCACCTTTCTGCTTCGGCGCAGTCTCTCTCTGTATCTAAGCTTGCCCAATTGATTGTCCAACTGATTGCCCTACAACTCTCCCATGATGCACTGCCTCGCTCCTATGTCGTACTTCCACCGGATGCTTCGGACGTCTCTACCTCTCAGCCGACTAACTCCACCCCTGCAGGTATCTCTCCCTCCGACCATTTGTTTGACTCTGGAGTCTCCTTTCACATGACCTATGATGTCACTCACCTCTTGTCCTGTCAGCCCATATCCTCTGACTTTCGTATCACGGTAGTAGATAAGACCATTCTCCAGATCACCAGTCGTGGTCTCTTTCATACCATCCATTTCCATGTTCTCGATGTAGCCTACATACTCAAGTTATCCATGAACATTATATCCGACATGGCGTCATCCTACGTTATTAAAGGCGCGCCTCAGGCGCGCCTAAGGCTCAAGGCACACCGGACTCAGAGGTTTGCGACTTCATGCGTCTTATTTGCGTCTTTTGAATATAAAATACGCGTCTGAGTAAGATTTTTGTTGTAAATTTTTCTCTTCAATAATTAATAAAAAATAATATAAGAACTCAATAATTTTTCATTGGTTTAATGTTTATGAAAGATAATTATGCGTTGAGACATAAATATAATGCAAGTGATCACATTGATTCTATTTTTTGGGAGATATAAACGATAGTAATGAATAATTAATTAGTAGACGAGATGAAGAATTTGATTGACAAACTGAAATGATGTTTGATGTTGATTATTTAAAATGGACGTGATTGTGCATTGTCTTCGTCAGGCGCACGTTTGCGCCTAGAGCCTAGGCTTCAAGACCCATTTGCGCCTTGGTGCGCCTTGCGCCTTGGTGCGCCTTGTGCCTTGGTGCGCCTTGCGCCTTGGTGCGTCTTGCGCATTGAATAACTAAGGCGCTATCGAACTCATATCTCACGGTTGTCTTGTTATTTTTGATGAGTTTGTGTGTTGTGTGCAGGATCGTCGGCTAGGGGCATTCCTTGGAGCTGATCGTCGTCGTAGCGGGGTGTACATCCTTGATCATCTCCATCTTCCATACACATCATCGCCACCGATGTCTTCTACCTTTTGTCTTCATTTGGTGGGTTTCTCTCAGTGGCATCACCATCTTGGTCAGCCCAGTGATTTGCGTCTTGCATCTCTCATCAGTCATGGTTTCCTTGGTTGTGTTTATGTTGATCGGTCTGACTCTTGTACAGTTTGTAAGCTTGGTAAGCAAGCACAACTCCCTTATCAGTCTAGTGAGCCTATGTCTCAGCATCCTTTTGATTTAGTTCATTCTGATGTATGGGGTCCCGCACCTTTTATATCAAAAGGCGAACACCGGTATTATGTTCTCTTTGTTGATGACTATTCTCGCTATTATTAGATCTATTTTATGCATGCTCATTCTGAATTCTTTCAGATTTATGTTACTTTTTTTGCTCGCACCCAATTTTCTGCTTCCATACACATTTTTCGTTCCGACTCAGGGGGACATCTCTCTCATGCCTTTTGCGATTTGCTAGCTACCTACGACACTCTCCTTCAGCTTGTCTGCCCTGGTAATCGCGCTCATAATAGCATTGCTCACATAGGAAGATCAAAATTGCTCACATAGAAAGAAAGCATCCACCCCGATATGCTTGGAAAGAGAGTGCTTCACCGGGTTCAGAGTAATCTGAGTAGCACCAGTGTTATCACAGTGGAGTGGAGTGAGATCTGAAGAAGAGACACGCGGCAAATCACAACTATAGTGGGATAAAGGCTTGAATGTTGTTGTTGTAAAGATTTCAAACAGCCACAAAGTTGTTCACAAAATTAATTTAGAAATAGCAAATTAAAATTCACAACTAATAGAGACGCAATTAATTTAAGCGAGGGCTGGCAAATCACGAGATATCACAATAAAAAATGAGAGTATAAGGTAGCATCCAACAAAACATGTGTATGAATACACAATAATAGAAAACAGTAATTCCAAATAACAACTTACACGTGTAGGTGACGGAGGGGTGAAGAACGAAGGTGATCCATTCGCTGAAGGCTTCGTCTGGAGTGACCGATGGTTGGACAATAGCAGAAAGGGGCTTGAGAAGGAATAGGGGCTGACTTGGGTTGAATATGAGTGAGGGGCCAAGCAGGGAAAGTGGTGGGGTCCAGCATGTATGAGGGAAGGAGAAGGGCAATAGTTTGAGAGTGATTTAGGAGGAAAGATTGGCCGTACCGTGGGTTTCAATCAAGAGAAATCCCGATCTGGAGTAGGAAAAGGGTCAGGTAATGGCTAGAGGAGGAGTAGGGGAGGCGGCCTTAGGAAAGGAAGAAGAGGAGGGTAAGCAGCTGGCAGCAGCCAAAGAGTGTAGAGAAAAACGGGGAAACACGATCGGGCGGGGTGTGTAGGCGGAGGGTAGAGTCGACGGGCGTGGAACCTTGTTGTTGATGCGGCGAGGGCTAGGGCGGCGGTAGGGAGATGGATGAAGGAGAAGGGTTACCTTGGAGTCGCACCAAGGAGGAGAGGACTCTTCTTCCAGCGTCGCACCGAGAGGAGAGGAGTGACTGACAGTTTCCCTGACTTGGAAAACAACCATCGATACCCCAAGTCGGCCCCTTGCAAGTTTAAATACAACATAATAAAACTAGGGCACCCAGATCAAACGGCTCAGAATGTCTGAACCGATCGGGTGTCAAAACAACTCGAAAATATAAAATAAATACATGAAATCGACTCGCAACAACCATCCAGACGCATCTGTGGACTTGGATCGTCTGAATATGCAGCGGATCACTGCGATCTCCATCAATTCTCCCCGGCTTGAAAACACTCAACTCCGGGAAGTGCGAGTAGTCGTGCTCTCGACAAAGCACGGGGACTAGTAGCGCAAGCTCCACAGGGGAAGTCCAAACAACACATGGGCATGGGTAGCAGCTCTAGTGGGCAAGACATCGCAGTATCTCACGCACGCCCCTGGTGGTGTAGTCATATGCATCGATCAGAAGTAAGTCTCCGGTGGTAGTTGGTGACTCTGAATAAGATGTATCTTTGCCTGAATAAGATGTATCTCTGTCTGAAAGTTGAAGTTGTGGAACTGGTGGAACTGCTGGTGATGCATAGTGGCCCTCATGGTGAGACTCCATAGGTTGAGACTAAGAGAGGAGGGAATAAAAGGCGTCGTGGCTCAGGTATCGAAGTGGTGAAGGGATCCACATACACGTGCTCCTCGTAGTAAGGAATCATGTCTCATATATTGAATACTCGAATTGTCCCCATATTTTGAAGGGTTTCAACTCCATAGGCATTTGTACCGATTAGTCGTATGACTGTATAAGGACATATTCGGCGAGCGCTTAATTTTCTTGTTATTCCCTGTTGGAACCTCTCAAATCATATGCAAATCATAACTTGTTCTCCAATTTTAAAATTGCAATTCCACATGTGTCTACCTACGTGAGCTTTATAATAATCATTGTTTGTGGTAATTATCTTTTGGACTGACTCAATGTAAGCAATTGATAAACAAAACACTCAATAGACTTAAGCAAATGATGTGAATGATGCAAAACAGACGTTGGACTCAAATCATGCAACATAGAAGCGTTGTGTACTATATGAGAATATTCACGCAAGCCATGCAATAGATGCGAATGAATGGTAGCTGTCACGATAAACTGACTAAATGTGTATGTTATGTAGCAGTGAAAATCTCGAAGGATAGGTGGCTTATCTGGAGGCTCTTTTGGTGGGGTGTAGGAAAACTTAATGAGTTTACGATGACCACCAAACTGACTGACTGCTACACAGGTAGTGATTTGCAAAATATACCAAATTTTCCCCAAGGGATGTAAATCATCGGGAGGCTCACCGGGTGGTCGATAGAAAAATTCAGCGTGAATGATGTCATCACCCGAAGGAATGTCATATATGGTGACAAGAGAGTACGACGCACGGGTGTGATGGGTACCTTTCAAATGAATAGGCCTGTCAGGTGGCTCATCAGGAGGTGTATACAAAAAATCATCGGGTACGTGATGGTCGGTAGTATAGAGACACGACCCATCACTAAAGTGCATGCCTCTCAGGTGGGAAAGCTCATCAAATGAGCCTCTCTAGGACTTAATCCCGAGGAGGTCAACAATGGCATGATGGCCCTCTAAAAGAAAAACACAAATAACAGTAGTATCTATGGGAACAAGTAAGACACCTACTACAAAGTCAATGATATCCTCATGACCCTCACAAGGAAGTGGTGGCCCATCAAAAGGTTTATCAGGGGAGTCGTCAAAGCATCCATCAATATGGTTATGAATCGCTTGATGAATATCGTCAAAAGGGGTGATGTCCCTAAAAACGGGTGAGGCAACCACTAAGAGATCGACATTAGGCTCTCGGCTTTCAGTTGTGATGTGACTCGAGACAATGCTAAAGAAAGAGTGGGAAGAGCCGCTACTCAAGTGGGTATCAATCAGTATAGTGTCGAAAACTGGGTCCCTGTCCAAGGGGAATACTAGGTCTAAGTGAGGTGTGAAGGATGAATATACCATCACAGTATCACTAGGTCGCTCATCCTCACTCTCATGACCACGCTTACTAGTCAAACTAATATCACTTGACATATGTATCATAAGGTCATCATCAGATTCAACCTCAAGATCACATGAGCACTGAGTCTCATCAAAATGAGAAGTATCAAAATCAGGTGTCGGGTCTCTCATGTCTGTGGGAGCACTACTTGACACGTCGGTGGTTTGACATAAACCCTTGGACGTTCTTTCATGGACTCTTACTAAGGAATTCGATATGTTATCCAAATCAGCCTCTAAGCAATCAAATTTTTCAAGAACTAATCATTGAAATTCGGCTTCGGTTATCTCTATTTGCGGAATACTATGAGGGTCTTGACATGTGATGTGATACTGGCGATGGTGACCTCTATCGGGCTCATGAGGATCATCTAGATAGTCATCCCTAACATATCAGTTCGTGCTCATGGGTGGACATGAACCCTACAAACGTGTGGTGGTGGTCGCGCGTATACAGACTCAGGTTCCTCAAGTAGAAGAGACGCGAAGCGATGATGACCCGAATAAAACTAAACTCGACCATCATAAGGTCGTGAAGAGATGTAATGAAGTGCGGACTTTTCATCGTGGTAGTCATCTCTAGCATAAGGGAATTGTCTCAAAGGGTCGACGCGATTCCTGGAGTGGTGTGCCATGCAGGAGGATAATCATCGTAATAATAATAAGGGTGTCTCTCCAGTGAAGGCGAGGGATAACAATAATGGAATGACATAGTACAAAACCTATAGACACAATAACTGTGTGTTACACTAAGTCCGAACCTGGCTCTGATACCAATTTGATGCAACATGAATCTATAGGTGGCGGAGAACCGATACCCAAACCCTAAATGTAATGCAAGCAATCACACGATGAATGCAATGAACCTACAACGATACTAAAATGATGAGCAAGCATAATGTGCATGCAAATGAATTGGTCCAATTACAATTTTTCCACAAGCAATTAATTAAAATAAAGATTTCAAACAACCACAAAGTTGTTCACAAAATTAATTTAGAAATAACAGGTTAAAATTTACAACTAATGTGGACGCAATTAATTTAAGCACACAACGAATAGGACTGACAAATCACGAGATATCACAATACAAAATGCAAGTATAAGGTAGCATCCAACAACACATTGTCCAAATACACAATAATAGAAAACAATAATTCCAAATAACAACTTACACGTGCAGGTGGAGGAGGGGTGGAGAACGAAGGTGGTTCACTCGCTGAAGGCTCTGTATGGAGTGACTGATGGCTGGACAGCAGTGGAAAGGGGCTCGAGAAGGAATAAGGGAAGACTTTGGTTGAATATGGGTGAGGGGACACGCAGGGAAAGTGGAGGGGTGTAGCGTGTATGAGGGAAGGGGAAGGGCAGTGGTTTGATAGTGATTTAGGAGGAGAGACTGGTTGTGATGTGGGTTTCAATCAAGAGAAATCCTGATCTAGAGTGGGAAAAGGGATCAGGTAATGGCTAGAGGAGGAAAAGGTCGCGGCCCGCACACCCCAACCAGCTCTCAGCCATGGAATCACCACCATGCGGCAGGTTGTTGAGGACGGAGCTCGATCCTCTAACCTTCTAGATAAGAGGCTCTAACCAGCGCTCTCATCACCAACTGATCCATGCATGATAGGCATCACACCTTTCTGCCACCCTGACACCACCACTAGGGGACCCACCCGGCGCTCTCAAACCTTTATCCCACTATAGTGCGGTCGGCTATATGGATCCTTTGTTTCCATTGTGCCATATCTTTTGTCATAATCTCACCAATGCCCAAGTATATCATGTTTTTCCTTATAGTTTCATTCTAAGCCTTTTTGGTCTACCCCTCCCTCGTTTAACATGCGTAGTGACTAGACACTCACAACGCCTAACAGGTGCCTCTAACGGTCTCCTTTGTACGTATCCAAATCATCTTAGTCGAGCTTCTCGCATCTTCTCTGAAATTGGTGTTACTCTTGTCTTATCCATGATAAACTCATTCCTAATTTATCCAGTCTTGTGTGTCAACACATCCACCTAAGCATTCTCATCTCCGCAACTCCCATTTTTTGCTCATGTACACAATTCGCTGCCCAACACTCAGAACCATAGAGCATCGCTGGTCTAATTGCAGTACGGTAAAACTTGTCTTTAAGTTTTAATGGTACTTTATGATCACTTAAGAACCCTGACGCGTCTCTCCATTTTCAATCAACCCGCTTGGATTTTATGTGTCACATCTTTATCAATACCTTCATCTTTTTGAACTATTGATCAAAGATATTTAAAACACTCGCTACGGGAAAAATCTTGATCACCCAACTTAATAGCGAAGTCATCCATCCTTCTTGCACTGCTAAATTTAAGCTCCATATACTCCATCTTTGTCATGTTCAACTTAAAACCCTTCTTTTCTAAAGTGTCTCGTAAAGATTCAAGTTTTGCGTTTACACCCTCGTGCGTCTCATCGACCAAAACGATATCATCCGCAAACAATAAACACCAAGGTATTGCTTATTGGATATGTTTGGTGAGCTCATCTAAGATAAGGGTAAAGAGTTAAGGGCGTAAAGCTGAACTTTGATGTAAGCCAACAGTGATAGAGAATTCTTGTGTTAATCCTCCAGATGTCCTCACCCTTGTCACTGGATTTGTATACATATCTCTAAACCAAAATGATTCTCTAAAATTATGTACATATTTTTTCTAAACCTAAAATTCTCTCTTTCTCTGAACTTCATTATTTGGCTGATAAATTTGATTCTTTAAAAATTATCACAAATTTGAACATTTCATTTGTTCTAAGAATACTGATACCAAAGCATTTCTTTTCCAAACATTTGAAATTTTCTCAAACTTAATTGTCCTTGATGACTTTTATACAACTTTCCCATAGATCTAATGCATTATATAGCAATCATGAATAAACTGAGAATGAGGATTTATAACAATGTCATAAAGTTGTAAGGCAAACAACTACATCTAGCTAGTCATGAATAAAATTGCAGATGTGAAATTCATGTCGGTTTACGTTTGAAATATCGGATTGTGGAAGAAACATCGCGGATATTTTACTATGTCGTATTTTAATATTTAAATAAATTTATTCATATAAATACATATTTTTTGTAAATATGTATAATTGTACATATAATGTATGTTTATAAATTACACAATAATCATATATACATATAATATATGTTTATAAATTACATAAGAAGGAGATGTCAACGGCAGTAAACAACATAAAGACCACCAAATGAGAGCGAAACGGGAAAGTAGTCGAAGCTAGGCGCAAAGAGATGCACAAAAAAAAATGCCGCTCAAATGCTTACAAGTAATGAAAAAAAATATTTTTAATACTCTCGTAGATATATCGGCCTCAGAATATCACTAAATATCTTGGGTATAATAGATATATTGGGTCATATTTTCAAAAACGTCATTTTTGCTTAAAATGTCGAAGTTGCGGCATTTTCTCACCGAAACTTTTATGCTAGACGACATGTCAGCCAACATCTACAACACTCGTCATGAACAAATTAAATGTGTAATTACTACAGAAATAACAGTATTTGAGTTACCTGATCCATCACATATGCCGTAGCCAAGGATCGTGAAATCATAATGGCTCTTAGCCTTTTCTCAGACGTGGGCAGACCATAACTTTTATTAAATTCTTCTTTGAATCCCAAGGGCTCCCAAGCTTCTGTATCAAACCCCAAAAAGTAACCAATAAGGTTTATCCATGTGAAAATGAATACTGGTTGTTCTTTATTAGTTTGATCATTACCACATGTTGCACAATTTGCAACCATCATCTTAGGTAACTCAGCAACAAGAAAGCCAACAAGGAATGGATGTTTCACCAAAGGGAAAATAATGGCTCCAAACTCCCCTGCAACCTCCACCTGCCCAAACAAACATGACTAATCAATAAAGAAGATCCATTAAAAATGTGTTCATAATGGAATAGAAATCATAATAAATGACCGGAATATACTTCTTGTCTAGAAATAACAATCTCAGCAGCATGCAAACCTCCCGGCATAGCAAAATTACCAACAATCACCACACATTCTTCATTTTTGGATATCTCCACCCCTGGATAATAGATGACTCGGCGTAGTTCTAGCTGATCCATGACATAACTGCCTGCTGGTCTCACATAAATCTGCAAATAAAAGTGAAACATTTTCAAGAAAATTATAAGAGTTAATTTACTGCTCGAAACACTGAGAACAATGGCACTCTAGGAGTCTCGTAATCTACAAGAATCAGATTAATTTACATAAAATTTGGTTAAGAATTTAATAATGGTGCAGAGGGAATAATATACAAAAGTTTGAAGAGCTCCAAAGAAAATAATGAAATTACACAAGTTCTCAATAAATGTTAAATCTTCCTTGAAGCAATCTGTCATGGGCTAGTGTGTAAGATCATGTCACCGGGTAGGATACGGATGGGGAAGAGGATGGGTCTAGTGCGTAAGATCGTGCCACCATCGACCATCACGATCCGTTAACGCACTCGCATTCAACTCTACCCACTCAGTCCACTCTATGGCCTTTCCCAACCACATGACGCAGTTATTAGCCACCAGGTCCTTGGTCGTATCAAACTCTGTCCACCCTTACTCCACGACCCAATCCCCAGCTTACCCTTTCAGCCTTTCCTACTCTCCCTCCACAGTCCAACCTCTTGATACCTCCCTTATTCTTCCTTGAGTTCTCCACCACCATCAACTGTGGAACAAACACTTCCTATATTTTAGTGATAATCTGAGTGAAATCTAACAACATCCTTTGTTATTGCTTTAGCCTCCGTTTGGGGGGACTTATTTTTACCGGTCAAGTGGATATGATTTAAGGTCGGGTTCATACGGGCGGTTAGACTTAATCTAACATTATATTTTTATATAATGGCTTAAGAATCCATGTGAGCCTAGATAACTATTCAGCTGTTTTATCCATAAAAGGTCTTCTTCTCAAATCAAATTAAACCTTGTGAGTACTACCCTACCAGTGCGTGGGAATTGATTTACTTGAATTTTGATATATTGAATAAATTGTTAATGCACGACAAATTTAGGTTCTAGATTAAGCTCTACACCATTAACCCTAGAAAAAAAACAATTGAAATCATTGAATCAGTTATCCGCGCAGTATAAATATAGCTTACTAACCGAGAGGACAGCATGTGGATCCACAACGGCCCGGAAGAGATCGAGCTGCTCAACGCACAATCTTTGAAAGTCGGGGCTGGGAAGGACCGTATCATTTTTCCCAAGCCTCTCCGTTCTCTGAGTGAACTCTACCGGGGACGCCGGCGAAGAGCGGCGGATGACGGCGGCCACGGCGGCGGATGACGGGTAGGGAATACCTTCTGCCGTCTCCGACGCATCGGAAGAGAGATGATAAGCTTGGCGGAGGAGGGATGGGGCCCGAGGAGTGCATGGTGATGAGATTGCTTCGGAGAAGCCGTGTAGAGAAGCGAGAGATGGGTGGCGAGGAGGGGGGAGGGGAGAGTGTGGGAAGAAGAAGAGAGGGCAGTTGGAGACGGCGGCGGAGAGCGGCATGAAGGAGAACGCAGCGCTACTTCTCGCCTATCTAATTCCAGGCGTGGATAAATCGGGGCCGGCCGCCGTACGGCGGAGTGCCGGGTGGGCTTGATCGGAA
Organism: Platanthera zijinensis; assembly: GCA_039513925.1. Taxonomy (NCBI): domain Eukaryota; kingdom Viridiplantae; phylum Streptophyta; class Magnoliopsida; order Asparagales; family Orchidaceae; genus Platanthera; species Platanthera zijinensis. The sequence goes on from CM077092.1 coordinate 9,152,619, forward strand.
ATGCTAGCTTACGACTGCAGTATTCAGCTCCTCTACCGCGAGATAAATAGGGCCTGTTTGGTAAAGCTGTGGTTCTGCACGAAGCAGTGGTGGGAAACAGTGGTGCAGAAATCTGTTGTTTTGTAGTGGTGAAAAAATTCATGAAACTATTTGGAAAACTGTATTTGCAGTGCTGTGTGAAACAGTAGTGCAGAACAAAACAAAAAAATTAAATAGTTGTGCATAATTAATTTGCAATGTAAATTTCACGCCAATAATAATTAAACATGAATTAAAATAAATAGTTCGCATAATTTTTAATTGTACAACCCCGTATCCCGCGAGTGGTCGACAGGGATTGAACCGGCCGGCTCAGATCACCTTGGACCCAGCTTGCCGAGCCCGAGCTCGGCAATAGTCGAGCTAAGCTCGGCGATGGCCGAACGAAGTCCGGCATGCCGAGACCGAGCTCGGGTGCGGAAACAGGGCTCGACGATGGTCGAGCCAAGCTCGACGATCTCCGTGCCGAGTCCGAGCTCGGCGATCGTCGTGCCGAGCCCGAGCTCGGCAATAGTCCAGCCGAGCCCAGCGCTAGCCGAGCACAGTCCGCCCAGGGCGAGGCGAGTCGGGCCCCTTGCCGAGCGAGTGCCCCCTCAGGTCCAGCTCGCATCTTGGCCATGGCACACTTTTACTGTGTGGCCCCTTTTGGTTTGCCTGTAGTCCTCGAAAACAGTGAAGGTTGTATATTGGCAGGCCATCTTTTCCTATAAATATGACCCAAGGGGTACCTCAGAACGGACGCTTACTAATTCTCTGGCCTACTAGCGCTTTCTGAGGTACCTTAGCCCGGCATTTGGCTAAGGAGGGGAAGCGCTCTGAGATCTTCCGGGTTTGTGGCGGGACCTCCACGCCGGGCCCTTGGTCTAGTCCTTGTTTCTTCTTTTCTTTGTCGTTTTCTTGCAGGAGTGAAGTAGGTGCGCGGCCACCCCTTCCCCAAGGGTCGAACTCCACAAGAGACCGGTTTTCCGGTTTCAACATTTTGGTGCGGTGAGCGTGGACAGTGGTCAGCAGAGAAAATCTTCTGCAGGTTCGATGACCGGGGAAGAAGGACAAGGATCAGGCAGGGGCAACTCGCCACCCCCTCCCCCACCCCCAGCGGCGAGCATGCCGGCGGAGCTTAGGGAGGAGATCCTCGGGCTCGTCAGGACCGCTCTCGGCATGCGAGCTGAGAGTGCGACGCCGGCTGTCCCGGTGGTCGCCGTTCCCGCACTCGGCGACGACGCGCCGCTCAGGCGACCAGGGAAGGAGCCCGCCGAGAGGGGCGAGCGCGAGTTCCAGGGGCGAGTTCTATTCCCCGGCTCGGCCGCCGAGTACCACTTCGGCGAGACGGCAGGGAGGGAGTTCCCGACTCGCCCGGCTGAGGGGGGGAGCCCTTTCAGCGAGTTCGTTTCTTCAGCCCCCGTTCCCGAGGGGTTTCGCGAGCCGGAGATGACTTACTACTCCGGGAGAGGAGACCCGGTCCACCACATCCAGTGGTTCGAGGACATGGTCTCCATTCGACAGATGTCAGACGGCTTCAAGTGCCGGCTCTTCGCCATCACCCTCAGAGAAAAGGCGAGAGAGTGGTTCCACCAACTCCCGACCGGGTCCATTTACTGCTTTGAGGATCTGCGACGGGGTTTCATGCTGAGGTTCACCACTTCAAAGAAGAGGAAGAGGGAGGCGGAGTCTTTGTTCCGCATCAAGCAGAGGGTAGGAGAGACCCTGGGGAGCTACCTGGACAGGTTCCAAGAGGAACTGTCCCAAGTTCAGGAGATGTCAGGGCACACCATGATGGTGGCCTTCCCCCTGGGTCTCCAGTCCGGGTTCTTCGCCATGGAGCTGAAGAGGTCACCTCCAGTGTCTTTTGAGGCACTTCTAGAGAGGGCGGCCAGGGAGGCCGAAATGGAGGCAGCGCATCCAGAGTTCGCGCGAAGGTTGGCCAAGTGGGCCGTGGAAGAGGAAAGGCCAAGGGGTGGCCGAATTCAGGAGGAGAGGAGGGCTGAACCTCGGCAGAGGGAGCAGCCGCAGCAGCAGCCGCAACCCAGGTGGGTGCGTCCGGAGCAGACCCACCGTTTGGGGTGGAGGCCCGAATGGCAAGACCAGGCACCACAAAGGGGTTATCAGGGAGGAGATAACCGCCAGGGTGGCCGAGGGCAGTACAACCCTCAGGGGGGTAGGCAGGGTCAGAGACCCCCTCTCCCCGACCAGGAGGAGGCAATGGCGATTGCCATGAGGGGAAGGAGGAGAGGACAGCCGAGGAGAAGGAGGGAGGTCAGGGTGGACCTGCCCTATTGCGACTTTCATCAGGAAGAGGGGCACCTCACGTCCACGTGTCCGGAGTTCCTCGAGATGAGAGGGAGAAGAGAGCAGCAACAGCAGCAGGAAGTTCGGATAGAGGAGATCCGGCCCCGGGAGGAGGGGATCGGTGCGAAGATCGGGTTGATGTGGGCACCCGAGGAAGGATCGGAGCGATCCACGGGGGGGCCGGGATCGAGGCTTCCCGCAAGTCAAGCCTCCACACCATGTACCGGAGGAGCGTTGGCTCCACATCCCAATCCCCTCCCCCGGAGGAGAAGATCACCTTCTCCAGAGAGGATTTGCCGGGTCACGAGGACCCCTTCTGCGATGCGCTGGTTATCCAGACAGCCATCGAGGATTTCACTGTCTCCCGGATCCTCGTGGACAATGGGAGTTCGGTCAACGTCATCTTTAAGAAGGCGTTTGATGCGATGAAGGTGGAGGCCAGGAGGGTGTTGGCCTCGGACGGGCCTCTGTTCGGCTTTTCAGGGGAGAGGAAAGAAGTCGAGGGAGGAGTGGGACTCCATGTCACTCTAGGGGGGCAGTCGCGCAACTACAAGTTTGTTATCGTGGACGCCCCTAGCAGTTATAGCGCCATCTTCGGGAGACCCCTCATCAGCGCCTTCCGCTGCGTCCCCTCGTCTTTCCACCAATGTCTAAAGCTCAACGTCGAGGGGGTCCAGATCCGAGTTCGAGGAGACCCTAAGGAGGCAAGGGAGTGCTACGTCTCGGCGGTAAACTCCATCTCTTGGTTGGAGGGGGCCGAGGAGATGGGGCGGAGGCTGGAGGAGGAGCAGGAAGCTGACGAAGAGATGGGGGTGGAGTGCCGCGCTCGGGAGGAGGTAGCGGAAGAGACTCGGGGGTCGGCCGAGGCCATGGCCGTCGAAGAGGCTGAGGAAGAGGCCCTCGCCCCCGGAGGGGGAGGTACCAGGGAATGGGAGGAGCAGTCCCGCCTGGAGGCGGCGGAAGAGGTGGAGGAGATGGAGGTCCACACCATTGGAGGAAGGGTGGAGAAGGTCCGCGTCAGCGGAGGTCTGACCCCGGAAGCTCAAGGCAGGATGCTGGAGTGCATCCAGAGGAACGTGGACATCTTCGCCTGGAGCGCCGCGGAGATGCCAGGGATCGACCCCGACGTGGCCTGCCACCGCCTTAACCTGGACCCGGAGGCTCCCCCCATCCAGCAGAAAAAGAGGTCCATCACGGACAAGCTCGCCGAGCCAATCAGAGAGGAAGTCGTCAAGCTCCTCGAGGCTGGCTTCATATCTGAAATCCAATACCCCGGCTGGGTCTCCAATGTTGTAATGGTTAAAAAAGGAGACGGCCGGTGGAGGATGTGTATCGACTTTTCTCTTCTTAATAAATCATGCCCGAAAGATTGTTATCCTTTGCCTCGGATCGACGCGCTGGTTGACTCAGCCGTCGGTTTCCCTGTAATGAGTTTTTTAGATGCTTTTTCAGGTTATCACCAAATCAGGATGCACCCCCCTGACGTCAAAGACGTCTCGTTCATCACGGGAGATGGGTGTTATTGTTACAAGATGATGCCCTTCGGGCTAAAGAATGCAGGGGCTACCTACCAAAAAATGATGGATAGGGTCTTCCGAGAGCAGAAGGGGAGGAACCTCGAAGTGTATGTGGATGATCTCATGGTCAAGAGCTTGGATGTCGACTCCCACATCCAGGACTTGGAAGAGACTTTCGCCACTCTCCGCAAGTTTAAGATGAGGCTGAACCCCTTGAAGTGTGTCTTCGGGGCAAGCCGGGGAAAGTTCCTAGGGCACCTTCTCACCCCCTCTGGGGTAGAACCTAACCCAGACAAGGTGAGGGCAATCCTGGAACTAAGGTCGCCGCAAAATACCAAGGAAGTACAGCAGCTGACAGGGAAGTTGGCAGGGTTGAGTAGATTCCTCTCCCGGGCCGGGGAGAGGTGTTCCTCATTCTTTAAAACCTTGAGAGGGGGTCGAAGGTTTGAATGGACCTCGGAGTGCGAGGAGGCATTCCAGGCTTTAAAGAAACAGCTGACTCAGGCCCCCCTGCTCTAAGGGCCCAAGGAGGGGGAGGACTTATTCCTATATCTAGGGGTCGGGGCTGAAGCCTTGAGTTCGGTTTTGGTTCGGAAAGAGGGGAAGAGGCAACTCCCCGTCTACTATGTGAGTCGGATACTAAAGAAGGCCGAGCTCCGCTACCCCATCCTAGAAAAACTGGCCTTCGCCCTAATCATCTCAGCCCGAAGGCTTCGGCCTTATTTCCAGGCACACTCAATTCGAGTAGTGACCGACCACCCCCTGCGCAACATCTTCAAGGGGGTAGAGCATTCAGGTAGGTTGGCCAAATGGTCGGTGGAACTGAGCGAGTTCGACATCTCCTTCGTCCCTCGACTCTCAATCAAGGCCCAAGCTATGGCTGACTTCCTGGCAGAGTATGTGGTCGAGGTGGCGGAGGAGAGACTCACTCGCCCCCTCCCCTGGAAAGTCAGGGTGGACGGTGCCTCGGGGAAGCATTCTTTAGGGGTTGGGGTCATCTTAGAAAGCCCCCAAGGGATAAAGATCGAGCAGACCGTGGTAGTGCACTTTCCTATCACCAACAACCAAGCCGAATACGAAGCTGTAATCGCAGGTCTGCGCCTGGCAAGAGACTTGGGGGTGCATGACGTGGAGGTCCTCACTGACTCCATGGTGGTGGCTTCCCAGATCAAGGGGGAGTTCGAGGCAAGGGAGCCCACCCTGCAGCTCTATTTGATGAAGGTAAGGGGAGTCATTGGGACCTTCCAGACCTTCTCAATCAAGCACGTGCCAAGAGGGGAAAACGAGCCAGTCGACCAGCTAGCAAAGCACGGTCCCCGGATGGGAGGCACCATTACGGATCTCTTCCGACCTTCCATCGAGGAGGGGGAGCTAATGGGAGTAGAACAACACCCCTCATGGATGGATCCCTTCGTCATCTTCTTGTCCACCGGGGAATACCCGGAGGGGATGGACCGAAGAGGGCTCAAGCACAAGGCGGCATACTACCTCCTACGCGAGGGACAGTTATACCGCAAGACCCTCTCAGGGATGTTGGCCCGTTGCGTGGCCGAAAGAGAGGTGCACAAAATTTTGGAGGAAGTCCATTCCGGTGAATGTGGGAGTCACTCGGGGAGTCGGACTCTGGAAGGGAGGGTCGTCAGGCAAGGGTACTTCTGGCCTACCCTCGGTCAGGATGCAGTCGAATTCGCGAAAAAGTGTCATAAGTGCCAACTATATGCCCCGCTCCAGCTCCAGCCGGCTCGGAGGTTAAGAAGTATCATGGCACCATGGCCCTTCGCCATATGGGGGCTGGACCTTGTAGGACCTTTCCCTCAGGCCAGCGGGCAGAGGAGGTTTTTGTTGGTCATGATCGATTATTTTTCTAAGTGGATGGAGGTGAAGGCTCTAGCCAAGGTAACCTCTCAGGTAGTCAGGAACTTCATCTGGGGAGAGATCATCTGCAGGCATGGGCTGCCACAAGCTATTGTCACGGACAACGGACCTCAGTTCGCCAGCACGGAGTTCATTCGTTTCTGCGAGCAGCTAGGGATTGACCTTCGGTTTGCTTCTGTCCATCATCCCAGGAGCAACGGGCAGGTGGAAGCGGCCAACAAAATCATCGTGAACCTCTTAAAGAAGAAAGTGGAAAACTTGAAGGGAAGCTGGGTGGAGCAGCTTCCATCGGTCCTTTGGGCATTAAGGACCACCCCCAATACGGCCACGGGGGAGACTCCTTTCAAGCTCTCTCACGGCTGCGAGGCCGTTCTTCCTATCGAATTCGAGGTCCAGACGCCTCGGGTCGTCGAGGCAGGAGCCGGAAGGGAAGAATGGAGGTCAGAGAATGAGGAGGAGCTCCGACTCTCCCTTGATATGGTGGAGGAACTACGCGACTTGTCCGTCATCAGGCAGGAAGAGGCCAAGCGAAGGATGGCCAAGTATTTCGACAAGCACGTCCGTGTCAAGCAGTTCGTGGAGGGGGACCTTGTCTTGAAAAAAGTGGATGCGGCAGGGAGATCAGCCGCTGTGGGAAAACTCCACCCCAATTGGGAGGGCCCCTACATTGTGCAGGAGGCCTTGAAATCGGGGGGGTATCGCCTCCAAGATGTAAGAGGGGACACCCTCAGCCACACTTGGAGTGGCGACGATCTGAAACGTTTTTACCCTTGAAAATATTGTAAATGACTTGGCTTTAAGAATGAAAGAGAATCTCGTTGCCGTATTTCACGCTCTGTTAAAATAATGAAGGTAAAGGGATTCGCAGCTTAAACCCCCAAGAGGCAAAAGTTTCTAAGTCTTCTCGCTCTGGGGTTAGGTCTCGTCACTCCCCTGCCAGGCTCCCACCTAGCTGGTACGGCCGAGTCTCGATGGACATCGTTATGACCCTGGGGCTGAGCCCGGAGGATGTTCAACACCCGCCCTCAGGCTCTCACCTAGCTGACTGGCCCGGTGGTAGCACCCGGGAGAGGCAAAAGTTTCTAAGTCTTCTCGCTCTGGGGTTAGGTCTCGTCACTCCCCTGCCAGGCTCCCACCTAGCTGGTACGGCCGAGTCTCGATGGACATCGTTATGACCCTGGGGCTGGGCCCGGAGGATGTTCAACACCCGCCCTCAGGCTCTCACCTAGCTGACTGGCCCGGTGGTAGCACCCGGGAGAGGCAAAAGTTTCTAAGTCTTCTCGCTCTGGGGTTAGGTCTCGTCACTCCCCTGCCAGGCTCCCACCTAGCTGGTACGGCCGAGTCTCGATGGACATCGTTATGACCCTGGGGCTTGGCCCGGAGGATGTTCAACACCCGCCCTCAGGCTCTCACCTAGCTGACTGGCCCGGTGGTAGCACCCGGGAGAGGCAAAAGTTTCTAAGTCTTCTCGCTCTGGGGTTAGGTCTCGTCACTCCCCTGCCAGGCTCCCACCTAGCTGGTACGGCCGAGTCTCGATGGACATCGTTATGACCCTGGGGCTGAGCCCGGAGGATGTTCAACACCCGCCCTCAGGCTCTCACCTAGCTGACTGGCCCGGTGGTAGCACCCGGGAGAGGCAAAAGTCTCTAAGTCTTCTCGCTCTGGGGTTAGGTCTCGTCACTCCCCTGCCAGGCTCCCACCTAGCTGGTACGGCCGAGTCTCGATGGACATCGTTATGACCCTGGGGCTGAGCCCGGAGGATGTTCAACACCCGCACTCAGGCTCTCACCTAGCTGACTGGCCCGGTGGTAGCACCCGGGAGAGGCAAAAGTTTCTAAGTCTTCTCGCTCTGGGGTTAGGTCTCGTCACTCCCCTGCCAGGCTCCCACCTAGCTGGTACGGCCGAGTCTCGATGGACATCGTTATGACCCTGGGGCTGAGCCCGGAGGATGTTCAACACCCGCCCTCAGGCTCTCACCTAGCTGACTGGCCCGGTGGTAGCACCCGGGAGAGGCAAAAGTTTCTAAGTCTTCTCGCTCTGGGGTTAGGTCTCGTCACTCCCCTGCCAGGCTCCCACCTAGCTGGTACGGCCGAGTCTCGATGGACATCGTTATGACCCTGGGGCTGAGCCCGGAGGATGTTCAACACCCGCACTCAGGCTCTCACCTAGCTGACTGGCCCGGTGGTAGCACCCGGGAGAGGCAAAAGTTTCTAAGTCTTCTCGCTTTGGGGTTAGGTCTCGTCACTCCCCTGCCAGGCTCCCACCTAGCTGGTACGGCCGAGTCTCGATGGACATCGTTATGACCCTGGGGCTGAGCCCGGAGGATGTTCAACACCCGCCCTCAGGCTCTCACCTAGCTGACTGGCCCGGTGGTAGCACCCGGGAGAGGCAAAAGTTTCTAAGTCTTCTCGCTCTGGGGTTAGGTCTCGTCACTCCCCTGCCAGGCTCCCACCTAGCTGGCACGGCCGAGTCTCGATGGACGTCGCTACGACCCTGAAGTTGAGACTGGGAGTTGGCCCGAGGAAAATACCAGGGGGGAGCTCGCCAGTTAAGACGGCGAGCTCGGAATATCCTACCCCCCCCCCTCCCCTCTCTCTCCAGCTCGCTACTAAAGAAACCTTGGTTCTGTCCCAGACTCAGGGGAAGGAGAGCGGCTCTCTCCAGCGAGCCCAGCCTCGCTCCAGCTAGCTCGGCGAAAGACATGCCCTGATGTCTAAGGCGGATGCCGGCAATATCTTGACCCAAGCGTGTTTTCACTTGTCTGAATTATCGAAAAACTAAGGCGAGACATGGCAGGGGAAGGTGAGGCGCGAGTAGGATATGGCGCGAGCACGCGTCCTAGGGATTCGCCGCGAGCACCGCGGGTGCTGGTCCTAACTCAAAACATTCTACAGGCGAGGTCGCTCTACCTAGCGCGCGGGTATAACATCGCAAGTAAGCTCGAAAAGAAGATAGCAAAATTGTGCAAAAATATCTTTGAGTTATCATTACAGGTTTACAAGGCCCGCCTCGGCAGGGTACAAAAAAGAACAGAGAAAAGAAAACAAAAATTAACTCTCGCCCTCCCCCCTCGAGTGGCGGTCCTCCTCGTCACCAAGCCGAGCGTCCTTCTCCCTCACCCCAGCAAAAAGCGAGTCAAAGCTATCTTCCTTCTCGCTGAGCGGGCTGGGCGGGAACAGGGTTGGCAGGAGCTCCCGGACGGTGACCTCCTCGCAGCCTTCCGCCAAGATCCCCGTCCCCCTCATGGCCTGTAGGAGACACTCGGCAGCCTCGACGGAGTTGACTCGCAGCCGCTCCGCGACGTCAGCCTCGCCAAACACCTGGGGCCTCTTGAAGGGGAAGGCCGGCTCGCTGGCGTCCGGGGGAAGGAGAGCGTCGGCTTGGCGAAGGACCTCTCCCAGGAGCCCCTTATTCTTCTCTTTCAATTCCTCCACCTCCGCCCCCAGCCGGGCGGCAACAGCCTCCTGCTCCTGGGAATATGTCTTCTGATCGGCGAGCTGGGCTTCCCGCTCAGCGAGCTGAGCCCGCAACTGAGCCATCTCGTCTCGCATCGCGTTAGCGGCTTCGGCGTCCTGTAAGACTAGAAGTTCAGAACACGCGCAGGAATAATCTTAAGCAAGGTAAATAGAGGTATCCAGCGATTACCAGGCCGCCGACAGACTTCGCGAGTAGAGCGTCCGCGAGGCCGAACCGCCTTTCCGCGTCGACCGCGCTCTCCTTCGCCAGGTCGCGCTCCTGCTCGGCAGTCAGCAGGGCGTTGCTGAGCTGGAAGCCGCGGCGGACCATCATGTGATGGAGCTCGAAGGCCCGCAGGTGGGCCTGCATCCCCTCGTAGCCGAGCTGACTAGGGGTCAGCTTCTTGTACGACTCGGCGCTGTCGCGGCTGTAGAGGCCGAAGCCGAAAGCGAAGGCATGGGCGGTGGGCGGCCGGCGAGCTCCCCAGGAGGGGGCGCGAGTGGAGACGGAAACTCGGTGAGCCCCCTCGTCCCACTTCAAGATGGGCTCGCCAGCCGCATCTTTGCTCTTGCACCCCTTGCCGAAGTTGGGGTGATCCTTCGGCAGACTGGGCTCGCGGACGGTGTCCTCCCCGGTAGAATCGGAGGACGGCCCGCTCTTCTTCTTCCCCTTTCGGGGAGAGGAGGCTTCTTTCAGCGGGCTCAAGGGCGGCTCGTCGGACAGAGCCTCCGGCGAGCTCATGAACTTGGCGGGAGACGAGGGAAGGTGCAGCCGTCCGCGCGAGACCACCTTCGCCCTCTTCTTCTTGGGGAGCGAAGAATCGGGGCGCGAGCTCGACCCCCCGGACTCCGAGCGCTTCTTGCCGGAGGGTTGGACTCGCGGTTGCTCCTCGCGACAAGCCAGCGCCGCCGCCCGGGCCAGCTCCAGAGGATCCGAGAATATCCCCGGGTCGGCGAACGGCGGATGCTCCGGGAGAACCCGTTCCCCTGCAGAGAAAGACTTAGTCAAAAAAAAAGAGAGGGAAAAATCATATGAGATCCACCTTGATAAAGTTCGCGAGAGGGCTGAGCGAGATATACCTTCGCCGGGGAGAACGGGCTGAAGCAAGTCGAGGCCGCGGCGGAGGAAGGCGACCTCGAAGTCCTTGTGGAGAAAGAACTTGTGGAGGTCGGCGTCGCTACCGGACAGGGAGGGAGGACGGTATATGTCCTCGCTCTTCTGCAGGGGGCGAAAAGGGATGTTGCCGAGCTCGCCTTTGATGAAGACGAGCCGGGTCATCCAGTTGTGATTCTTGTTCGCCAGCTCGCGAACCTTGATGAAGGACCCGCCGAAGTAGGCGACCCCGTCGGGGGTAGCCTTGTAAGAGAACAACTTGCGGAACACCGCGAGGTTGAACTCAATTCGTTCCCGGCGGAGGAAGCAGGCGAACGCCACCATCATAGCAATGGCGTTGGAGTTCAGCTGCGCGGGCACCGCGCCGTAGTACTTCAGGATCTGGCGGATTTCTGGCCAGAGGGGGAGGCGCAGTCCCACCTCGAAGTGCGAGATGGGAAAGGCGAGCTCGCCCTCCGGGAAGGAGTTGATGGCTTCATGCTCGGCGGGCCGGCGAGCCTGGAAGCCGGGGGGAACGAACGCCGCCGTGAACTCGACGAGCTCCTCCTCTGTGATGTGCCCCTCGAAAAAGCAATGGTCCACGAAGTGCTGGGCGCACTTAGACCGACCGTCCGCATCAGGGTTGGTCTTCACCATGGTCACAGAGAAAAGGGAAAGCGCGAGCTCGGGAAGACAGAAGCGAGGCAAAAATTCGAAAGCAATAAAGGCGTGCTTCGGGGGTAGGTGAGAAGGCCTATTTATAGAAGAAGGTAAAGAAGGGTGAGAGGGAGGGCGAGTCGGCCGATCGGTCCGGTCTCGCCGCGCCACCTCGCCACCCTCTCCTCGCAAGTCTTGCGAGCCGGCCAGGCCCCCGAAGGGGGAATTCGAAAAGACCCGCCAAAATATTGAAAAAGCGTCTACATATACAAAGTAGTTAAAAAATTGTTCCAAGATTATTACATGCAGACCATTCAGAGTAAATAAAAGGAAAAATACAAATAGGGGCGCGAGGACCATGCGAGGGCGGGGGCGAGTACCGGCCGACTGACAGAAGAGCCGTCTCATTCTCCCCGGTCTCGCCGGCCCGCCGTCGCAGGCCGCCGCGCATGAAGTTCGCGAAGCCGCCCCATGTTCCTGTTTATCACCCGCAGGTTCTCGTCGATTTCGTCCATCAGCACCAGGGAAGACGCCTCCTCGAACGCCAGGCTGACTCCAGCACCGTCCGCGAGACGCGAGCACTCCCACTGCAGCCTGTTGTTGTCCTTCCGCAGGTCGTGGAGCTCGCGCACCAGCTTCTTGAGAACCTTCCGCTCCCGTCTTGCGCGTTCAGGGCTGCCCACCTCGGAGTCCAGGAAGGCGTCCAGGGCGCTTGGAGAAGGGAGGGGCGAGTAGGGAGGTCGATCCACGGACTCGCCGTCCTCCGTCCGCCCGGGAAATTCTGGGTGAAGAATTGAAAGATGGTCAGAAAAGCAAAAATCCACGAAACAGAAGAGCAATGCCGGAAACTTACCGCGCGAGCCTGGCTCCTCCGGGTGGGCGCGAGGAGAGAAGTGGCGCAGGTCCTTGCCACGCCCCAGCAGTTCTTGAGGAGCGAGTTGGTAGCCGGGAACGGGGATAATCCCGGCGCCCCTCCCCACGACCAGGGATCCAGGGGAGGGTTGCCGGGAAGGGAGGCGACTCGGCGACGCCGGTTCTCGCGAGCCCGACTCCTTAACCTCGGGACCCTGCCGTGGCGAGTTGACAGGAGCACTTTTGGTCCGGGGGGTGGACGCTTCGCCTCTGTTCTCCCGGTCAGAAGACAATTCCACGAGATTTTTAGTGGAGGAGCCAAGAATTGGCTGGTTGGAGGAACCGGCCCCGTTCCCCAAGGCGGCAGTAAAGTCGGCCAGGATGGGTTCGGCCCCCGGGGGAAGGGGCTTCGCCCGCTTGGCCGAGCTGAGATCGGCAAAACGGCGAGCAGGGGCTTCAAGGTTGGTTAGCCCCGCGGCCTGGGCAGCGATCTCCCCGCGGGAGCGTGCGAGTCGCTCTAAGACTTCCTTGGGGAGCGGCATCTTGTCAGAATTTGGGGAAGGGCAAAGGTCAGCCAGATGCGCAGGGGTACATATATATAGCTATCTGTGGGGCCTACCAGAAGATTCCTTTTTGCCCCTGTCGCACTCGCCGGATCCCATGGGGTTGGATGTTTCTTTCCGAGCTTGTCCCAACCTCGCAAAGAGCGGGGATTATGTACAACCCCGTATCCCGCGAGTGGTCGACAGGGATTGAACCGGCCGGCTCAGATCACCTTGGACCCAGCTTGCCGAGCCCGAGCTCGGCAATAGTCGAGCTAAGCTCGGCGATGGCCGAACGAAGTCCGGCATGCCGAGACCGAGCTCGGGTGCGGAAACAGGGCTCGACGATGGTCGAGCCAAGCTCGACGATCTCCGTGCCGAGTCCGAGCTCGGCGATCGTCGTGCCGAGCCCGAGCTCGGCAATAGTCCAGCCGAGCCCAGCGCTAGCCGAGCACAGTCCGCCCAGGGCGAGGCGAGTCGGGCCCCTTGCCGAGCGAGTGCCCCCTCAGGTCCAGCTCGCATCTTGGCCATGGCACACTTTTACTGTGTGGCCCCTTTTGGTTTGCCTGTAGTCCTCGAAAACAGTGAAGGTTGTATATTGGCAGGCCATCTTTTCCTATAAATAGGACCCAAGGGGTACCTCAGAACGGACGCTTACTAATTCTCTGGCCTACTAGCGCTTTCTGAGGTACCTTAGCCCGGCATTTGGCTAAGGAGGGGAAGCGCTCTGAGATCTTCCGGGTTTGTGGTGGGACCTCCACGCCGGGCCCTTGGTCTAGTCCTTGTTTCTTCTTTTCTTTGTCGTTTTCTTGCAGGAGTGAAGTAGGTGCGCGGCCACCCCTTCCCCAAGGGTCGAACTCCACAAGAGACCGGTTTTCCGGTTTCAACATTAATGTTCAACTCCGCATTAAACAACTTGCTCGACGCAAAATATTAGGTAAATATTATTGAAAGCCCTGATGGTCTCTTTTCCCCAATGCGAATAATTCTCATCTGCAAAAGAGATTTACGCCAGAGTAGATGAATTTAATAAAAATTAAATAATGTATATGCTAATCTACATATGATTGAATTTTACCCGCGAGCATTTTCCAATTGGTCTGCAATGAACTCTCTCAAAGCAGACATCTCAGGTGCACCTGTCCCGTCATATATTATCGGCTCTACGCTCGGAGTTGTGACTCTGACGGTTCCTCGTCGCTGTGCCCTATGTTCGTATGCCTCCGGATGCACAAAGGTCTCATCAAGATCACATGCTCTGAACTCTGGGTCAACCCTAGACGGATGCCTTCTTATGAAATTATGAAGGGTCATTGTAGCCACCACAATTACACATTGCTTTGAGAAGGAGTATTGTGGCATTTTCCTAAGGATGCGCCATTTATTTTTCCAAACGCCGAAGCTCCGTTCAATAACAGAACGTAGTGATGAGTGCGCTTGGTTAAATATTTCACGACGGCCTTCAATATATCGATTGGCTCGAGCGAAATCTGCCAAATGATATCTTGTTTCTGGAAATGGTTTCAACAGACCAGTTTCTAACGGATATCCGGCATCCACCAGATAATATTTCCCTGTATTGAAATGTTTGTTAAAGCACAAGTTTAAATAGTAATAAGGGAAAAAACTTTGATTAGTAATGGTAACTATAATTTACCCGGAGGCGCATATGGAAATTTACACATTCTATCTCGCACAACTTGATGATAAATGCGGCTATCATGAGCTGAACCTTCCCATCTTGGCACAACATATGTGAAACACATATTGAAATCACACACTGCCATTACATTTTGAGCCGGCGATCCATGTCGGCCAATATATGCGACTTGCTCATGTATCGGAATGCAGGCATCCACATGTGTCCCATCAATTGCTCCAATGCAGTCCTTGAAAAACGGCATGTCTCTATCATCATTTTGAATATGCGCCGGAATTCCTTCGAACTGTGGATCGGTGGGAGCTATAATATCCATCGAAAGTCGTGTAAGTGCACGCAAACCTTCATCGAAAAATCTGCTAACTGTCTCAGTTGAATGTTGGAAGCGTTCTGATGTCTTCCGTAGAGTTTCTTGATGACCAAGAATGTACAGTGTCATTCCCAGAACCTCTCTGGTTGTAGATCCTTTTAAACTATATGATTCTTCTAGTAAAATCAATAAATCCAAAAAGATTTGCTTGGACATACAAAAATTATCGAAAAATCTGCCTGGATGCCATGTTAATAATTCTGCCATCCATTTCTCCCCAGTTTTCTTTGAGGTCATGCAAGGTGTTTTAGTAGGAGATTGGAGTATGTATTCGTTTATTACCAAAGCGCTCACCGCAACGAGGTTTTGGTAAATAATAAACCTCCGTTTCAGGTTTTTTTGGTGAATTAACATGATCTGTTCGTCATTAAACATAACATCATCATCATTGTGTTGATCTTCCATCGTGAAAATACCTGATAACAAGACTATTTAAATGAAGAGATACATAACAAGATGCCTATTGGTAAACATAAACATCAATGATAGAGTCCAAATAAACAAGAGTTTCATACAAGAGTTTAAAATAGGCCAAATTAATAATGCTAGAGTCCAAATCAAAAATTTAACAATATAAAGCGGTGCAAGAGTTCAAAATAGGCCAAATAACAAGAGTTTCATACAAAACATGATTCCAAAATAGGTCAAATTACAAGATTATCTAAAAGAAGCTCGTGAGACCATAACTAGAAGGCATTCACTTCAGAGAATCCATGTAACGCTTCCGCAACCATGAGACCTTCCTATCGTCCGGTAGATTCATAAAAACAATGCGATTGTTGAGATTTATGAGGTACAATGTGGCAAAATCGTACATGTCTGTATCATCGAATATGGCTGGAAACTTCTCAAGCTCGTGTACTGCCCGAAGTCATTTTTGAGGTTGAGCCAACATCGTTACCTTTACTTTCATTTGTGCCGCCATCACATTGTATGTGCACACTCTCATTTATTTTAGCAGTTGGGGTTGCAATACTCTCGACAACATGATCATCGTCATCGGAAAGAGGCTCTGATTGAGAAAACATTGGGTGCATTTCACTCATTGATGGGATCCATGATTTCTCTCCAGTAGCAACCACCAAGCTAAACATCTTCTCCATTTTTTCTTCAAGCTCTGGTGCTATGCCTGTATATCGAAATTTCTTGGCGGCAGGTAACATCTATAAAGAGGAAAACTGTTAATAGAAATATACATAAACTTTTACTATGAAGTTAATTAAAACTATGAATTTTCGTAAAACCTTGATGCGTTCTTCCCACCATTCATCAGAAGCATCAATCATTCTTTTGGTTGGGTTCCACCCCAAACCAGTCTCACCTCTTTTGATATCCCGCCAAAGCTTCCACTCACGCTTCAACTGATCCCATTTGTTCTTCAATTGTGCTTGAGTGTAATTAAACGTTGTACGGTCTTTGAAGTTTTTAATCAGGTTGATCCATCCATCTCTGCTGAAATGGGTGTTTGGCCTATTTCCTAGGTCAATCTCTTGAATACAGAGATCGCAAAATAGGTGTACGTGCGCAGACTCCCATTGTGCTGAAACAACCCCATCCTTTGGTTTACCCATCACTCACCAACCTGGACAAGATGTGAAACACTAAAAATATAGTTTGACTTTGGAAACCTGATGGAATAATTAAATAATTACACATTGATTTGAAAATCTTGCTTGTCTACATCCTAATTAAACTATGCTAGCATGCTAACATTATGCTTGCAGTTCCATAGCTCTTACAACTCTAACATGGGCTGCATCCTTGAAAAACCGAGTACAACATAAAGCTACAACAGCTCAAACATGAGAATTAAAAAAATATATGGTGAATACATTGCATCATCAAACATCCAAAACAACTCACAGGAGAATGAAAAAAAAACAAGATCTGAATTTACAGATAGGTGTTGATCAGAACTTGCACACAAGAGAATGAAAAAATATGGCAAAGGATGTTACCACCAGAGAAGATGACGGGGAATCGGCGGCGTGAGTGGTACCGGATCTGTCGAAGAACGAGAAGACTCAAGAGGAGAGATCGTCCAGAGATAGACAAATCGTCCAAGACTTGGGAGGAGAGATCGTCCAGAGAAGACAAATCGAACTATTGTAGCAACGATGTTGGGCGGAGAAGATCGTCGGTGTTGGCTTACGAGCAGTCGTGGATGCCAGAGAAGAAGCACGCACCGCCGCTATAGAAGATCGCCGGCTTGCTAGGGCCTGGGAGAAAATGGCGGAGAAGATCGTCGGTGTAGCTAGGGCTTGGGAGAAAAGTCGGGGAAGATGAAAGATGCGAAAAATCTTGCCTGCCGCTGTTTTCACGAGCCGCGATACCGCACTGTTCCGCCGCGATGCCTAATTTTGTGTTTGGCGCTGCTTCGTGTGCTGCAGCGGTGTGCCGCAGTTCTGCCGCTTTACCAAACAGGACCTAAGATTTAAATAAAGATTTGGGGGCTTTTTGACACTTTGTAATTTGTATCCTCATATTATTCTATTTTTGCATTTTGGATTCTGAATTTTTAAAATTCGCATTTTACACGGTCAAATAATTATAGTTTTTTTTATTTTATGGGAATTTAGTTCTAGGCATTACTCAAAATATTCATTTTGACACTTTGCAAATAGCCAAAAATAAGGTAGTTCAGGATGCAAAGTGCCAAAATAAGCATTTTGGGTGATGTCCGAACCTAAATACCTCTAAAATTTTAGCATTGTGGTGCAAAGTGTCAAATATCTGTAATCTGGGTGTGCAAAGTGCCCATTTTAAAAATTAAGGATGCAAAAATAGAATAATTTAGTGGTGCAAAGTGCCAAAAAACCATGATTTTTGAGTGCAAAGCACGTGGAATGTGATCGGGAGATCCAAAATGTTCTCTCCGGAGATCGACAATGAAACCTGTGCTAAAATCACATAACATTAGTGATCACCCGAGATGACGCCAAGTGTCGGACGACATGCGTCACCTTATTAAAATTTCCATCCTCACCACAGGAGGCAGTTTAAATTAATGTTGACTATATGCAATTCGCGGTTACGTGCAGATAAATAAAATTTAAATAAAGATCAAATTTTTAGGTGCGGGCTATGTGCACGCTATCACTTCTCTCTGCTCTGAACTGCCTTCGACATCAACCCCACCAATTCGTTGACGCCAGCTTCCTTCACCTCCAAACCACCTCCGCGTTGCTCCAAACCACCACCCTGCCTCGTGTGATTCCAAACTGCCATTTCTACATTTTTATGGTGCCTTTTACAATTCCCCGTCAGCACGTCTCTTTTAAAGCAGGAGTAGTTGTTTTTCCAACTACTATGTGATGGCAAGAGGACTACGAATAATTCAAATGTATGCACTCTGTCTGTAGTTGTCGAGGTTACAGGTTAATACCAAAACATATTTGCATCCTAACACACAGCCTACTAGCGGAAGATTTAAAGTTAATATTGAACTCAACAGCCACGAATGTCCACTATATATAAACAACCACATTTATATATAGCCCCAAAGAAATGTACACCAAATACACAAAAATTTGGCCTTAAGGCCTTACAGTTAAACGTCATAGGTATGGATTACAAACATCGGCACGCAGGCTAGCCACACATGAAAATAATAAAGTTCTTCGCTCAGTCTTCGAGGGCTAGCAGCAGCAGCAGGGGCTTCAGCCTTATATTTCCCGATCGGCTCTCCAGTACCTACATAAGGACAGCCCACCATTATGGTGGCAAACAAGGCAATGATCAGCATTCAGCTGACCAATTTATAACGACCCTACCTCATACCCTGGGCGGTGGTATTCCTTCCCTGCATGCATAACATTTTACAAGCAGATATATCAGACAATATGCACTCACGCATAATCAATATATCACAAACGTCAGCCAAGTGGCCCGACGCTCTGTGCACTCATGACACATTCTTAGTGTACCGAAAGACCAGGGTCACACCACCGTTCAAGGGTCCAAAGCCCAATGGTAATGTTTGAGCATTTTGCTCCACAACCTATAGCCGGAGACTTTAGTCTAATGGCGCATAGGCCTAAGGCTCTCATTATGTAAACCTGATGAACGTCAATATCGCAGGCACTCATGTCAAACAACCATAACGCGAATACAGTTCAGCCCTTGCCAGTTGGTCAAATCGCCAATTCAATGTCTACACTAACACGGGTCGGTATCCCCTTGTCTGTTCGGCACGAAGCCTTTTAAGAGCTCGCAGCTCACAATAGTCATACTATCCCCCAAGGACTTGCATCACAATCCAAAAGGGGAGCTATTCCTAGCATTCCTCATAATCGCTTGGCGGGTTCAGCAGAAGCTCTCTTTCTACACCCAAACTCAACCCAAACCCTGCAGCATCCTGTAGTGCCAGAAAACAGGTCTTTCTATAGCATACATCACAAGAATTACGAGGGTATTTTCCTGGAATCCCCATTCAGCACCTCCAAACCACTTCCTGCTGCGCGTGTTTTTTTCTTAGTCCTCTTCCCCGTCAGCACGTCTCTTTTAAAGCAGGAGTAGATGTTTTTCCAACTACTATGTGATGACAATTCCTCGTCAGCACCTCCAAACCACTTCCTGTTGCGCGTGTTTTTTTCTTATTCTATAATCACTACAAAAAATAGGTCTATCGCGGCATTTTTTTATACCATTCGCAACATTTTTTTAGAGATGTGGATGCTTTTGCGGCGCTTGAAAAAACGCCGAGAGGCTGTGAAAATTCAAAGACATTAGCAAAAAAATGCCGCCAGGAGGAGAATGAATTCTCCATGACCAGAGTTAATGTTCGATGCTTTTATGGGGGAGTTCGATGCTCCAGAAGATTTCATCATTTTACTGCACTATGTTGACAACATGCTGATAGCTTGGAGGAGCACTACTTGCATTGCCGAGCTGAAGCGGCAACTGAGATCCACATTTATGATGAAGGACTTGGGAGTTACAAAGACCGTCTTAGAGATGCATATTCAAAGAAATAGAAGCTTCAAGCTACTTTGGTTATCGCGGGAAAGATATATCAAGAAAGTGCTGCAGAGATTCAGTATGGATCAATATTGTTACTATTTTCCTTTCATGATATATGTTGAAAAATTGAGCCTAGTGCTACCATACCCTAAATCCCTAAAAGAAGTCTTCAGTTATACATTGATGGGCTATGAAAGAAATGCAGGGGTTGCATTGGGTAAAGGAATATGACATTGATTATGAAGGAACGCATTGGAAGCATCAGGTGTCGCCTCTGAGGAAGAAGTTGTCGGCTCTAAAGGTATGCATGGGAAGCACCAAGAAAGGAATGCAGGATACGATGTCACTCTGAGAAGGAATGAATAGCATCGATGAGGTAAAAAAAACCAGCGAAGGGAGTAGAGGAGGCGGAAGAGCAGGAGTCGGTGTCGACCACGAGAGAGGGGTGTATCCTAGGAGCTAGGGTTTGAGGGATACATAAGGGATATATAAAAGAGGTACGGAATGTTGCAGTGTGCCTACACTTAGTTTTTTATTTGGAGAGTATTTAAACTTAAAATTAGATAAATTTGATGTGCGCATAGCCAAATTTGTGGTGCTTTTAACAATTTAATTCAACTTCACTACCCAAGGGCACAAAGGTCTTTCCCTCATCGTCCACCTCTGTCGACCAAGGGTGCCAGTTTCTCCAATTGACTCCATTGCTCGCAGATTCGACTTCAACCTCCACCATCCCCTTCCTTCTGATCCCTTCGAGCAAACATCTGCCACATTCGAAGAGGGTTTCTCCCGGCATGACCCCATTATTATTCTCTCTTCCCTCGTACGACGCTCTCGGTTTATCATGCAGACCGCCATCCAAGGCAACAAATATCTTTATCCACGACAATCGGTTTCACCCAACTTCCATTTTGTTTCTCATTCTCCATCTCTCATTCTACACCATCCTGCTTGTACCCGATGAAACTTCTGTCAAATCAAAGATCAGAGGTTCCTAGCGAGGTTCGATAATGGGGACACGGAGGCAAGGCGTCACGCTACTGAGTTTCTGGACTTCCGTCACTTTCGTGGTCGACACTTTTCCTGAGATTATAAGAGGGAAATGATGATGGACATTCCAGATTTCTTAATATGATGGAGAGATTGACGGTTCAATCCTGTGGTTAGGACTAGTTGGGCGGTCCTCCAGGGTTATGTCGATCCGAAAAAGTATTCCTTTGTATAATTTAGTATTGATTATAAGGGAAAAATGATGATGGACAATGCAGATTTCTTTGATGGATAGATTGATGGTTCAATCTTGTGGTTAGGATTAGTTTTGCAGTCCTCTAGAATTACGCTAGTCCGTCAAAGTATTTCTTTGGATAATATAGATAGACTAATAAGGGGAATTATTAAAAGCACCACATTTTTGACTATGTGCACATTTTTATTAAATGCACCACAGTATATTAAAGGCACACAAAAATATTATAAACATCACAAATTTGTTAAAAGCAAGTATATCAGAAAAAATTCATATATCAATGACATGCACTATGAAATCATCAAAATATAGGGGATCAATGACAAAACAACATGAATATACCATGATTGACATCAAAATTAGGAAAACGAACGACAAAAATGTCATAAATGAACCACAACATGATTTTATCCAAATTGATTTAACCAAAAAATCACTAGTTCTCATCATTTATTGTCAACCTTTTCTCCTTGTTGGTCCATTTGATCGTCATATGCCCTATAAAAAGAAGGCTAGTATTTCTATAGACTATTCAAATAGTAAACAAAAATTCACAAATTCTTGATTACTCACATTTATCTAAAGCACTCAAAAATGATAAACGCACTCCATAATATTTTCATCTTTGATGGTTTTGAACTCCAAATGCCTACAAAAATTGAATTATGTCATGCTATTTATGTTGGAAATTTTCCATTAGGTGGACTCGGGTCATCGAGACGTCCCGGTGAGATCGTACGTGAGTTTTAAGTCTATTCGGACTCCTGCGAGCTGGGGGGCGCACTTGAAACGGAACGCGTGGGGGCGCAATTGAAAGGGAGCGCACGGAGGCGCACTTGAAAGGAGCACGCAAGAGCGCTTTCATTCAAAAAAATAAATAAATAAATAGACACAAGACATCAGTAAATTAAAATTAACACTCAATTATTTTGACACGAGACAACATTTTGACACGAGACATCAATTTTTTTAACAAGTAAATAAAAATAATATTAGAGCTAGCAGACTTGCATACCATTAAAATTATATAACTTTACATATAATTATATTATTTTGTTTAAATACAAAAAAGCTTTCTCAGACATAAGTAAATAAAAATTATATTATTTCTAATTTTTTTAGACTTCTTCGTCCTCGCCGCCATTGACGCCAAAGTACTAAGCTCGACTCCTCTGCAGTAGAGCTCGACGACGCCTGGGAGGACTGAGGAGGAACATAGCGTCGACGTGCCGGTTCAAGCTGGGGACTACTGGACAAGCAGCATGGTTGTGATGGGAGAGTAGCTGATCGGCGAGGACAAGAGGGTTGTGCAGTTACGGAGACGTGTCGGGCGTGTCTGACGTGGCACTGCAACGGGCCGCCTTAGGCGTACGACACTCCAGTGCCGTTGAGCGCTCCGGGTTTGTTAGTGTTGTGGGAAAAGAGTACGGGAGGATTGTTGTTATTGTTGGACTTTGACTTTGTTGACGGGGTCAACAAGTTTTTTGAATTATTATTTTATGTTGGTTTATAATTTGTAACACCCCAGAAATCTCAAAATGAGTTTTCAAACTTATTTGAGGTGCAGGCTATTTGACACGGCCTGAGACACGGGCGTGTCTCAGGGCGTGTCGGGGGTACACGGCCTGGGACACGGGCGTGTCCCAGGGCGTGTTCAGGTTAGTCGACGATCGATAGTCGACGATCGTCGAGCCTGGGACACGGCCATGGACACGGGCGTGTCCCAGGGCGTGTCACGCAATTAAATTTCGAAAATAGCTTATTCGAGTCAGAGAAGTACACGGCCTTGAACACGACCGTGAACACGGGCGTGTCAGGTGGGACACGGGCGTGTCCGATGCCGTGTGCCGACCCGTGTACTGTTTGCAGCTCGATGAGGCAGGAATGACACGGGCGTGTCTCAGGAATGACACGGGCGTGTCAGGTTCGACACGGGCGTGTCGATGCCCGTGTTCTGGTAAATCTCAGTCGGTTCGAAAACCGCGTGTGCCGCTTAAGGGTACACGGCCTGTGACACGGGCGTTTCACAGGCCGTGTCAGCCAAAAATTGGGTTTTTTGGGCAAATCGTGGCCGTTCAGATTCTCTCTTTGGATCCAAGGGCTCAGGTGATTCCTGGCTGGATTAAATTCGTGAAGGAATGATGAAGAAGTCATTCTTCATTTTGCTTAAGGAAGAGAGAAAGAGAGAGGAAGAAGAAGGAGGAGGAGAGCAAGCCACCGGCGGAGTTCCCGTGGTCCGATTCGTGATCCGAAGCCGGCGTTGTGAAGGCAAGGCTGCTGCGGTTCTTTCTCACCGGCTAGTTTTCGATGGCTCCGAAGAGATCGACAAGGGTAACGATCTCCCTCCTTGGACATGTGAAGTCCTTCTTTTCTGCATTGCATAGGGAAAACCCTTCCCCGCGAGTGTGCGGTGGGTTGTGGTGTCCCTTGGGGTAGATATGTGAAGTCCCCCTTGTTAGAGGCCGGAATTGGAGTACGGCTCTAGGCATGCTGTGTGAAGCCCATCTGGACATGGTCTGGATTGGTGATGCTTGTTTGCATATCGGAGAAGGCTCCGTGATTATGGCTTGTGTTGCCTTGTGCCTACCTGTTGCTTGGTGCAGCAGGAAGTACTGGATGATGTCCAGGAAATGAAGAGGGTTGGATGCAACTCTTGTGGCCGTGCGTTGCCACTTTATGAGCGGTTGAGCCGTTGGGCTGCAACTCGATGAAAAGGCAGATTGCCGAACAGGAAAGGTGAAACCGACCCGCGCCTATAAATAGCCATGGATACTTCCGTATTCGAGGTGGCACGGCAACTTGAGCAACGGGGGGTGGCTGATCCGTACCTGCGTTAGGTCCGTCCGACTTGGAAGCCTGGTTATAGATTTTGTTGGAGCGCCTAATGAGAGTCTTAGGCCCGCGCGCCGGAAAGACTAGAATGCTCAAATACCGTGTAGATGGTGGTGTTGACCCTGGTATTCCGGTACACCAAGAATGTGCCCTGAGTGCACGGACTGTCGGGCCGTGTGGCCGATAGTTGTGATGGCTTGAATGTGCCTGCGCGCACATAGTTGCTATTTGATGATGCCATGCTTTGCAGGGAAAGAATGCTCATGCCCCGAGAAAGGGGTAGGATTGTTATAATTGGGTCAGCTGAATGCTGACCGTTGCATTATTTGCCACCGGTTGGGTGGATTGTTCCCGTGCAGGTGCTGGAGAGCCAAGTGGTAAGTGATGGGCTGAAGCCCTACTGCTGTTGCTACTGCTGCTGCGGCTAGCCCTTGAAGGCTAAGCGAATGTTTTGTTTGTTCTCTTTTACTCATGTATGGCCGGCCTGCGCGCCGAGGTTTGTAAATCATGTTGTATGGAAGAGGAACTGTAAGGCCTTAAGGCCAAACCCTTTGTTGTACATTCCATGGTTTTATATATAAAGGTGGTTTTATATATTGGACATTCCTGATTAGAGTTCAAAGTTATAACTTAAAGCTTCCGCTAGAATGCTCTGAGTTAGGATTCGTATGGTTTGGTATTATCCTGTGACCTCACCGTCTATTTGTGGCATATAGTGTGGGGCCCCGGCCGGACCTTCTACTATACGTCATTTAACGGATGGGGTCGTTATATTTTGGTATCAGATTTTGTCAGTCTTCCTCTTTCGAATTCGTGGTCGAATTCTTTTGTGGGGTGGCGAGCACGTGTTTGTGCGACCTGCTGTAACGCTAATGAACTCTGGAATGTCCATTAAGGAATGTACAAAATCTTGTTTGAGGAATCTGCGCGTTCCTTTTTGTGTTGTCTTGCTTGCATACGTTCGCTAATGTGTGTCTTGTCCACCGATAGGTGACGCGTAGTGGTGCTGGGCAGTCTGAGCCCCAACGCTCTGATGAGAGTGCGGCACCAGCTGAGGTGCCAACACCTCCTCCATCTGCGGAAACTGTTCTCTTAGTGGCTGAGGCGCTATTTGCCATGATTTAGCCGACCGGGCAAGCGCAGCCGGCAGTAGTGCCAGTTCGTGTTGATGTAAAACCCGAGCCGGTTGAGGCTGTAGATCCACGAGCAGCTGACCGACAGTTGAAGCAATTTATGAGCTTCAGTCCTCCTACGTTTACGGGAATGGGATCCCCAACGCAGGCAGAGGATTGGTTATCGCGTGTCAAGCGGATCATGACAGCGATCAGGGCGGAGGAAACTCTAAAGGTCACCTTGGCCACCTTCATGCTTGAAGGAGAGGCGCGGTTGTGGTGGGACGAGGTTGAGGTACACCATTTGGCGGGCAGGCAATTAACGCAAGTGTCGATTGAGGAGTTCTCTCGGATATTTCTGGCGAAACATGTCCCAGCAGCGCAACGCATTGCTATGGAAAATGAGTTCCAACGGTTAAAGCAAGGGGAAGATAGTGTGGATATCTACTTGCATGAGTTTACCAGGTTGGGACGGTATGCGGGAACAATCTTCGCGGATGACCAAAGGAAAACGAATCGGTTCTATGAAGGATTGCGGGATGAGTTGCGGTTCCTGCTTTCGAGTTCGGTGAACCAAGGGTTTCAGGCGTTGGTTGATACTGCGTGTGCGTTGGAGAAGGACATGCGACTAGTGCAAGGGAACAAGGGCTTGGTTGTGTCAAAGCCAGAGTTTCAAGCACCTCGCCCGAGCAAGTCGTTTTACCAGAAGAAAGGGGGCAAGAGGTCCAAGCCATCTGGGCAAGTGACTACGACCGTTGTGTCGGGAGCGACATCAAGGCCGGATTCTCGTACATGCTATAACTGTGGCCGGGTGGGGCATATAGCTCGTGACTGTCGGGTTGTTCAGCCCAAAGGGGACAAGAAGACGGGTGCGTCTTATGCTGAGAAGGGCAAAGCGGTGGTTGATTCCTCTGCGTCTCAGGCACAGCCCCGAATCTATCAGCTTGGCCAACAGGAAGCGATTAAGCAAAGTGACGTCGTCACAGGTACGAGTTGATTTAGCTTACTTGCTTATGTGCTATTGTTTTTGGTTATGTATAGCTTGTGCATGATGTGTGTGCTGCAGGCTTTGTCCTGATTCGGAATAATTTGGCGAGAGCCCTGTTTGATACGGGTGCTTCGCATTCTTTTCTGTCTGAGGATTTCGTATCTCGCATTGGGGTACCAAGTCATGTGACGGTGGATAGTACAAGGGTGCTGTTGCCGAATGGCTGTGTGATGCTTGCGGATAGGGCTTGCGATGTGGATGTGCAAATAGGAAGTCGGGATTTCGGTTTGAGTGCAGCTGTGCTACCGTTATCGGAGTTTGATGTGATCTTTGGTATGGACTGGCTCTCGGAGCAGCGTGCCTTTATTGATTGCAACTCCAAGGAGATTACACTGGGCCAGAATACCGGACTTGTGACGAAGTTCGCTGGTATGCGAGGAGTGGGCGGGACTCTGATGTCTGAACTCCAAGTCGTCAATGCTGTTCGGAAGGGCGCGGAGTTATTCTTCACGCTAATTCAGGCTGTTGAGCCAAAGGTCAGTGTCGGTGAAGTACTAGTTGTGTCAGAGTTTGCCGACGTGTTTCCTAAAGATCTTCCTGGGTTACCACCCCAGCGGGAGATTGACTTCTCTATTGAGTTGGTGCCAGGTGCGAAACCTGTGGCCCGCTCTCCATATCGCGTCGCGCCAAAAGAGATGGCTGAGTTGAAAGTCCAATTGCAAGAGTTGTTGGAGCAGGGATATATACGCCCAAGTATGTCACCTTGGAGCGCGCCTGTTCTCTTTGTGAAAAAGAAAGACGGTAGCTTACGGTTGTGTATTGACTACCGCGAGTTGAATAAGCTGACGGAGAAAAACAAATATCCGATCCCACGGATTGATGACCTCTTTGATCAGCTGGCAGGATCAACGGTCTATTCCAAATTGGATTTGAAATCGGGATATTATCAGCTGCGGATTAGGGAAGGTGACATTCCCAAGACGGCGTTTGGAACACGCTACGGTCATTATGAGTTCACGGTAATGCCGTTTGGCCTATGTAATGCGCCTTCGGTATTTATGGACCTAATGCATCGAACGTTCCGAGAGTACTTGGATTTGTTTGTTATTGTGTTTATCGATGACATCTTAGTATACTCTCAGTCGGAAGAGGATCATGCAAACCATTTGCGGTTGGTTTTGCATACCCTGCGGAGGAATAAGCTTTATGCCAAGTTCTCAAAGTGTGAGTTCTGGCTCTCTTCAGTAGCCTTTTTAGGCCATGTGGTAAGTGGAGAAGGTATCGCGGTGGATCCGTTGAAGATAAGTGCCATTCGAGATTGGCCAGTGATGTCTTCAGTGGCCGAGGTCAGGAGCTTCCTTGGACTTGCGGGCTACTATAGACGGTTTGTGGAAAATTTCTCACGGATTGCTTTACCTCTGACCACGCTGACGAGAAAAGATCAAAAGTTCATTTGGACGCCGGAGTGCGCGCGAGCTTTTGAAGACTTGAAGAGTCGTTTGACCACGGCGCCTGTGTTGACATCGCCATGTGGTACAGATGGGTATGAGATCTATAGTGATGCATCAGGGAGCGGCTTAGGCTGCGTTCTTCTGCAGTTTGGTAAAGTGATTGCTTATGGCTCGCGTCAGTTGAAAGTGCATGAGCGGAATTACCCCGTCCATGATTTGGAGTTGGCGACGGTAATCTTTGCGCTCAAGTTGTGGCGGCACTATCTATATGGCGTTAAAGTGGATATCTATACGGATCACAAAAGCCTAAAGTATTTGTTGGATCAGAAGGATCTGAATATGCGACAACGAAGATGGATGGAGTTCCTCGGGGACTACACCTTCGAGATTCACTATACTCCCGGGAAGGGAAATGTGGTCGCTGATGCTTTGAGTCGAAAGACTCCGGTACGGGCAAGCTGGTTGCAGAGGCATGATCAGCGTTTGATCCAGGAATTGGAAGCATTGGAGATATCGTGTGTTGACAAGGGTTCGTCCACCGATGCATGCTTGAACTGGACGGAGGTGCAATATGACCTTACAGACAGAGTTCGGCGAGCAACGGAGCTTGATGAAAGTCTCCAGCGCTATGCAAAAGATGGGCCGGAGGACCAATTCTCTTGGGATAACGGTTTGTTACGAAGAAATGGTCAAGTGTGCGTCCCAAGTGTGGGTAAATTGAGGGAAGAGTTGATGTACGAAGCTCACTTTGCAAAGTACTCAGTTCACCCAGGGAGCACAAAGATGTACAGAGATCTGAAAAAGCTGTTCTGGTGGCCCGGACTAAAGAAAGATGTCGCACGTTATGTGGCTGAATGCAATACCTGTGCGTTAGTGAAAGCAGAATGCCAGAAGCCTGGCGGTTTTCTGAAGTCGTTACCTATTCCGGAGTGGAAGTTCGATGATATTTCGATGGATTTCGTGCACGGGTTGCCGAGATCTCAACGCGGTCATGATTCAATCTGGGTGATTGTGGACCGGTTGACAAAAGTGGCGCACTTCCTTCCAAACAGAAGAGACGATTCAGTGGAAACCTTGGCCAAGCTTTATGTAGAGCAAGTTGTTCTACTGCACGGTGTTCCTCGGAGCATCGTTAGTGACCGTGATGGGCGGTTCACATCGAATGATTGGCGGCTCGTTCATCAAATGTTGGGTACAAAGTTAGCGTTTAGTACGGCCTTTCATCCCCAAACGGATGGCCAGACTGAACGAACCAACAGGACGATGGAGGATATGCTCCGCATGTGCGCCCTAGACTTTGGTAAGAGATGGGAAGATTATATATTTCTTGTCGAATTTGCCTATAATAATAGCTACCAAGCGAGTATTGGTATGGCACCATTTGAGGCGTTGTATGGTCGTAAATGCCGTACACCGTTAGCTTGGGCAGAAGCAGGCGAATCTAAGCTGAGTGGGAAAAAGGAAGTCGAAGAAGCTACCTCGCTCATACGCTCTATTCGGGAGAGGCTATTGATATCCCAAGATCGTCAAGCAAAGTACTACAATGCCAAACATCGGAACGTGGAGTTCGCGGTGGGTGATTGGGTATATTTGAAGATCAAACCCTTCAAAGGCGTTTCCAGGATTCGGCGTTTGAAAAAGCTAAGTCCGAGGTATCTTGGTCCGTTTGAGGTGGTGGAGCGAGTTGGGGAAGCTGCTTATCGACTAGCACTTTCAGCAGACTTGGGTGGGTTACATGATGTATTTCACATCTCAGTCCTTCGTAAGGCGGTGAAGGATCCAGCTCAAGTGGTGGAGAATGATCGGGTACCGGTCGAGTATGGGCTAACGACGAGAGTTAGACCCATTCAGATCGAGGATCGAGCCGAGAAACAGTTGCGGAACAAAGTGATCGGGATGGTCAAGGTCCGATGGGACAATTGTGGCCGTGAAGAGCTAACATGGGAGCGAGAGCAGACCATGCGAGCTGAATTTCCCGAACTGTTTGTATAAGCTGTAGACCGTGTACTTTATGTTATAACCAAGTTATCAAGTTATAACATTGTTGGTTCTTGTTTCCTTACCGTGCAAATTTCGGGACGAAATTTTGTTAAGGGGGGAGGATTGTAACACCCCAGAAATCTCAAGATGAGTTTTCAAACTTATTTGAGGTGCAGGCTGTTTGACACGGCCTGGGACACGGGCGTGTCCCAGGGCATGTCGGGGGTACACGGCCTGGGACACGGGCGTGTCCCAGGGCGTGTTCAGGTTAGTCGACGATCGATAGTCGACGATCGTCGAGCCTGGGACACGGCCATGGACACGGGCGTGTCCCAGGGCGTGTCACGCAATTAAATTTCGAAAATAGCCTATTCGAGTCAGAGAAGTACACAGCCTTGAACACGGCCGTGAACACGGGCGTGTCAGGTGGGACACGGGCGTGTCCGATGCCGTGTGCCGACCCGTGTACCGTTTGCAGCTCGATGAGGCAGGAATGACACGGGCGTGTCTCAGGAATGACACGGGCGTGTCAGGTTCGACACGGGCGTGTCGATGCCCGTGTTCTGGTAAATCTCAGTCGGTTCGAAAACCGCGTGTGCCGCTTAAGGGTACACGGCCTGTGACACGGGCGTTTCACAGGCCGTGTCAGCCAAAAATTGGGTTTTTTGGGCAAATCGTGGCCGTTCAGATTCTCTCTTTGGATCCAAGGGCTCAGGTGATTCCTGGCTGGATTAAATTCGTGAAGGAATGATGAAGAAGTCATTCTTCATTTTGCTTAAGGAAGAGAGAAAGAGAGAGGAAGAAGAAGGAGGAGGAGAGCAAGCCACCGGCGGAGTTCCCGTGGTCCGATTCGTGATCCGAAGCCGGCGTTGTGAAGGCAAGGCTGCTGCGGTTCTTTCTCACCGGCTAGTTTTCGATGGCTCCAAAGAGATCGACAAGGATAACGATCTCCCTCCTTGGACATGTGAAGTCCTTCTTTTCTGCATTGCATAGGGAAAACCCTTCCCCGCGAGTGTGCGGTGGGTTGTGGTGTCCCTTGGGGTAGATATGTGAAGTCCCCCTTGTTAGAGGCCGGAATTGGAGTACAGCTCTAGGCATGCTGTGTGAAGCCCATCTGGACATGGTCTGGATTGGTGATGCTTGTTTGCATATCGGAGAAGGCTCCGTGATTATGGCTTGTGTTGCCTTGTGCCTACCTGTTGCTTGGTGCAGCAGGAAGTACTGGATGATGTCCAGGAAATGAAGAGGGTTGGATGCAACTCTTGTGGCCGTGCGTTGCCACTTTATGAGCGGTTGAGCCGTTGGGCTGCAACTCGATGAAAAGGCAGATTGCCGAACAGGAAAGGTGAAACCGACCCGCGCCTATAAATAGCCATGGATACTTCCGTATTCGAGGTGGCACGACAACTTGAGCAACGGGGGGTGGCTGATCCGTACCTACGTTAGGTCCGTCCGACTTGGAAGCCTGGTTATAGATTTTGTTGGAGCGCCTAATGAGAGTCTTAGGCCCGCGCGCCGGAAAGACTAGAATGCTCAAATACCGTGTAGACGGTGGTGTTGACCCTGGTATTCCGGTACACCAAGAATGTGCCCTGAGTGCACGGACTGTCGGGCCGTGTGGCCGATAGTTGTGATGGCTTGAATGTGCCTGCGCGCACATAGTTGCTATTTGATGATGCCATGCTTTGCAGGGAAAGAATGCTCATGCCCCGAGAAAGGGGTAGGATTGTTATAATTGGGTCAGCTGAATGCTGACCGTTGCATTATTTGCCACCGGTTGGGTGGATTGTTCCCGTGCAGGTGCTGGAGAGCCAAGTGGTAAGTGATGGGCTGAAGCCCTACTGCTGTTGCTGCTGCTGCTGCGGCTAGCCCTTGAAGGCTAAGCGAATGTTTTGTTTGTTCTCTTTTACTCATGTATGGCCGGCCTGCGCGCCGAGGTTTGTAAATCATGTTGTATGGAAGAGAAACTGTAAGGCCTTAAGGCCAAACCCTTTGTTGTACATTCCATGGTTTTATATATAAAGGTGGTTTTATATATTGGACATTCCTGATTAGAGTTCAAAGTTGTAACTTAAAGCTTCCGCTAGAATGCTCTGAGTTAGGATTCGTATGGTTTGGTATTATCCTGTGACCTCACCGTCTGTTTGTGGCATATAGTGTGGGGCCCCGGCCGGACCTTCTACTATACGTCATTTAACGGATGGGGTCGTTACATAATTAATGAAGAGAGATAGTGGTTATGAGTGACATTTATTATGTAGGCACGCGTCAGTTTTCCTTTGATTTTGTTAGCCAATAAATGGGCATGTTGTAGTTCATTTTCAAGTTGCTGAGATAGTGAAATTCCTTCCCATTTCCGGTTTTCGTTTTTGAGAGAGGATAGAGAGGAGAGCTGCAGCGCTGGAGTGATTGTCGGGCGGTTAGGTGGAGCTTGTCGTGCGGGTTGTTGATCTCGCCGCGCGAGAAGGAACTCGCTGGCGTGGTGATCTCGCAGGAATGTTATCGTCGGGGTGGTGTTGTTTTCGCTCGGGCTGAGTGTTCGCAGTGGAGGTCTAGCCGCGAGTGAGGGGTAGTCTCGCCGGTGGTGCTCTCGCCGAGTGTGTTTGGTCTCGCGTGCGAGAAGGAGTTCTCGTCGGGTCCCTTGACGCGCGGGTAGGCGGTCTCGCCGAGTGGATCTCGTGGTTACACATTGGGGTGTGTTTGTTATTCAAGTGGAGTTGGGTTGTTAGTTGAGGTTGTGCGGGAATCCATACACGTTTCCAACAGTTATCATGGATGTCATCGATCATAACCGGGTGCGTTTTTGTTGTTGTTGCATTTTCCTGAATTGGAAATTGATATTTCATGTTATGTGATTTCTAGATATTTTTCCGTTTTGATGAGTCCAATGAAATGGTTTGAGATGCTGGTGTTAACTGTTAGCTACAACGGTTCGTGCAATGGCTGTAAATCTGTGCATTTGTGCAGATGATTGCACTTCGGCTCTATGCTATTTAAAATTCTGCAAATGTATTTTTTTCTAACTTTGTGCAGCATTGTTCTTTTAGGGTCCTTTCGTTTGCAACCTTTTCATTGAAAGGTTTTTATTTTAGTCCAAAACGAAAAAAATCATTGCTTTTATTTTGGGTCAAAACAAAAACTTAAGTTCATTTGCAACATCATTTTCAATTTCATTTTGGGTCAAAACAAAAAACTTATGTTTAGTTGTATAATGGTTGCATCCATCTACGAATAAAAATGAACCAATAACAGAGATCTTGGAATTTTAAAAACACATTCCACGGACCAAGTAGCTCTGTGCCTACTACCTGGAGTAATCATAACTCTATGCATGGCCTAGCTCTGCCCTGTTTTATCCTTTTAGCTTTCAAATCTGTCATGATTTGTTCAAGACAAGATGCTTCCCCATCTTGACTACCCTCCCTCACCGCACCCGCATGGGCATAGCTGATGAACATTTTCACTGGCGACGTGGCTTTCAAATCATCTTGCTATCTACGAGGGCGAGCTATAAATAGGTTTAAACAAGCTTTCTCTCCCGTCTTTCCCATTCTCTTCTCCCCCGTCTTCCCCAATCCCCATTTTCTCCTGAATCAGCTCTAACTTCTTCTGCCATGAATTTTAAAAAGGTTATAATCATTTTCTTTCTGTACGTTTTTTTTGACAGATGCTATGGTTTCTAAAGACCACAGTTCCCCGTGACGTTTACCTCAAATTCGCACGGTATTCATCTGGACAAGGGCCGTGGTCGGAGCAATTGGCATGGTGTATTTGGCCATAGCAGCGGTGCTGACCCTGCTGATGCTGTTTTACTTACATTTAGGAATGACTATTTGCTTCCGCAGCAACGAAGGGGAAAGAGCCATTGCAGATTATCTGGTATCTTTAGTGCAGATGGCGACCGTTACTCTTCTCCTCGGGATGATATTCACTATCATCTCTTATTACTTTCTTTTAATTTCAAGTTCAATAGTTTCTTTGTTACAAGATTAGATCTGATTTGAAATAATCGATGTGTTTTTTTGCTGTCTTTTCATGGATCAGTGATGATAATTTTTCAGTTTCTGGCTCTATTATTACTTTCTTTAAATTTCATGCTCAATAGTTTCTTTGTTACAAGATTAGATCCGATTTGAAATAATCAGTGTGTTTTTTGCTGTCTTTTCATGGATCAGTAGTGATAATTTTTCTATTTCTGGTGATGTTCACTATCATCTCTTTTTACTTTCTTTAAATTTCAAGCTCAATAGTTTCTTTGTTACAAGATTAGATCCGATTTGAAATAATCAGTGTGTTTTTTGCTGTCTTTTCATGGATCAGTGGTGATAAATTTTCGGTTTCTGGTGATATTCACTATCATCTCTTATTACTTACTTTAAATCTCAAGCTCAATAGTTTCTTTGTTACAAGATTAGATCCGATTTGAAAAAATCGGTGTGTTGTTTTGCTGTCTTTTCATGTATCAGTGGTGATAATTTTTCGGTTTTTGGCTCTCTTATTACTTTCTTTAAATTTCAAGCTCAATAGTTTCTTTGTTACAAGATTAGATCCTATTGAAATATGTAAAAGTAGAGAGAAAACGACTAGAAAACAAGCCGGAACTTTGAATAATGAAAATTTTATTATCCAAAAAGATATCATTTACAAAGGTATGGCCTCCCTTTTATAGAATGGAGGAGATCGAGGAGAGTACAAACTAACAATGTGGGACTAAATAAATGTACAAAGACTGGGCGGTTTGATATGTACAGACCGCACAGTCCGCGCGGTTAGATAACAGGCTAACCGCCCGGACAGACCAGAGGGAGATGCAGAAGGAGACGGCCAGACTGCCAGACCGCCAGACCGCCAAATATCCAAGTCGTTGTAGACAAACCGCTAGACCGCCGAACCATAGCAGCAACCACCTGGATATGCAACTGCTGGAGAGAAGCCGCTAGACCGCACGGTCAACAAC
Organism: Platanthera zijinensis; assembly: GCA_039513925.1. Taxonomy (NCBI): domain Eukaryota; kingdom Viridiplantae; phylum Streptophyta; class Magnoliopsida; order Asparagales; family Orchidaceae; genus Platanthera; species Platanthera zijinensis. Next base: position 9,186,493 of record CM077092.1, read on the forward strand.
TCGCCAGATCCAAACCGCTAGACCGCACAGTCAACAATCTGCCAGGTCCAAGCCGCAGACCGCCCGGTCTCATGCTTCAACACTCCCCCTCAAGCTGGAGCATAGATATCAATCATGCCCAGCTTGTCACAGATGTGGAAGAATGAAGTAGAAACTGGCTTGGTAAAGATATCCGCCAGCTCTTTATCAGAGGTGACGAACGGAGTGCAAATCTGTCCCTTCAAGACTTCTTCCCGGATGAAATGGCAGTCAACTTCTATATGCTTCGTTCTCTCATGGAAGACCGGATTTTGAGATATGTATATAGCGGCCTTGTTATCACAGAACATAGGAAGAGGATAGTCGTAGACCTCTCCTAGGTCAAACATGAGAGCCCTCATCCATTTTAGTTCACATGTGGTTGACGCCATACTCCGATATTCAGCTTCTGCACTCGACCTTGAGACAACAGACTGCTTCTTGCTCTTCCAACTCACAAGATTACCTCCAATAAAGGTGCAAAACCCAGATGTAGACTTCCGATCACCTTTATCATCCGCATAGCTTGAGTCTGAATAGGCTTCAACTCTCAGATGACCATGCTTCTGAAAGAGTAACCCTTTTCCTGGTGCTGCTTTGACATACTCTAATATCTTTAAGGCAGATTGAAGATGACATTCCCTGGGAGCCTGCATGAACTGACTAACCTTGCCTACAGCATATGAGATGTCGGGTCTGGTCACTGTGAGATAAATGAGTTTGCCTACCAGACGTCTATACCTCGTGACATCAGATACAAGAGGTGAGTCATCTGTCCATGTCTTGTCTTCTCCAGTAGCCATGGGATACCGAGCTGGTTTGGCACCGGTCAGTCCTGCATCTTGTAGAAGATCAAGAGCATACTTCCGTTGAGAGAGGACCAGCGAGTCAGGCTTCCGAGAGATTTCTATCCCCAAAAAGTACTTTGGGGAGCCCATGTCCTTCGTAACAAGGTGTTGACGGAGGTGTTTCTTTGTTAAGTCCACCCCAGCTTGATCATCGCCGGTCAGAAGAATATCGTCTACATAAACTGCCAAAACCACAAGGCCCGATGCGGTTTTGCGAATAAACAGAGAGTGATCAGCTGAACTTCTCGCAAAGCCAATAACAGCCACAATGCTACTGAACTTGTCGAACCATGCCCGAGGGCTCTGTTTTAGTCCATAGATGGCCTTCTTCAACTGACATACACGTGTCTCCCCCTGAGCAACATACCCCGGAGGTTGCTCCATGTAAACATCCTCGTGAAGATCCCCATATAGAAAAGCATTTTTGACATCAAGCTGAGAAATAGGCCAATCCCGGTTGACGGCCACAGAGAGAAGAACACGGATGGTGCTGAGGCGAGCAACTGGGGAAAACGTATCAAAGTAGTCAACCCCATAAGTCTGAGTATAGCCTTTGGCCACCAGTCGGGCCTTGTAGCGTTCCACAGAGCCATCGGGGCGAAATTTCACAACAAACACCCAGCGACAGCCAACCACATCAGTGCCCACTGGTGGAGAAACAAGGGTCCAGGTACCGCGTTCAGTAAGAGTGGCGATTTCCTCATCCATGACATATTTCCAGTGAGGAATAACAAGAGCCTCCTGGTAGGTGCGAGGAGTAGTAGTAGCCGAGATCGCCAAAGCAAAATGCCTGCGAGAAGGAGTAAGCTGATCATAGGAAACAACAGCCGCAAGCGGATGTTGGGTGCACGCCCGCACCCCTTTGCGAAGAGCAACAGGGAGATCGAGGTCGTCTGGAGCCTCAGGAACCGGAGCGTCCGTGGCGGAGAAAGCTGGCCCGGGACTTGAGAGAGACGGCGGTGGAGAAACGGGAGAAGGGGAAAGGGGTATAACAGGTAGAGGAGGCGGAGCAGACATGGGAGGGGAGACGTCGATATGCGTGGAAGGAACACAAGGTAATGGTGGAGAGGAAGAGAGGTCAGGAGGAGATGGAGATGAGAAGTAGGAAGCATTTTCAAAGAAGGTGACGTCCGCGGAAACAAACTGTTTTCGCAGAATGAGGTCAAAGCAACAATAGCCTTTTTGAGTGGTGGAGTAACCCAAAAAGACACATTTGGTGGAGCGGGGGGAAAGTTTATCCCGGGTAGCGGACGGAGCATGCACAAATGCCGTACACCCAAAGATACGAAGGGGGAGAGGAAAGGGTTCCTTGCCGGGGTAGAGAATGGAGAAGGGAGTCTTGCCATGAAGGACAGTAGAGGGAATACGATTGATGAGATAGCAGGCAAGAACAACAGCATAGCCCCAATAGGAGCGAGGCACATGCATCTGCGTCATAATAGTGCGAGAGACGTCGAGGAGATGACGGTTTTTACGCTCCGCCACCCCATTTTGTTGGGAGGTGTAAACACAGCTGGTCTGATGGAGAAGACCATGTTGCATACAAAAGGAGGAAAACTCATGACTAAGGTATTCTTTAGCATTGTCAGAGCGAAGAAATTTAATAGAAACCTCAAATTGAGTTTTAATCATATTATAAAAAGTTTGCCATACAGAAAAGAGTTCAGAGCGATCTTTTAACAGATACACCCAAGTACATCGAGAGAAATCATCAATAAAAGTTACAAAATAAGAGCTACCCCGACCAACGGTGAGAGTAGGAGCAGGTCCCCAGACATCAGAATGAATGAGATCAAAGGGGCGAGAGGAACCACGGCCTTGCTTTGGTGGGAAGGGGGAACGATGATGTTTGCCCAACTGACATGCGTCACAGTCGAGCGGAGGACCCGTGGAAGGTAAGTGGGGAAGAAGCTGACGAAGAATCCGAGCTGGAGGATGGCCAAGGCGAAGATGCCATTGAAGCAGGTCGGTGGACGAGGAAGAGAAGACGGACAGAGCAGAGACATTGTCGAGGAAGTAGAGGCCGCCACTCTCAGTCCCAGTAGCAATCGTCCGCTGGGTCCTCGGGTCCTGAAAACAACAAGAAGAAGGAGTGAATAAGACGGAGCACTGAAGTTGCTTGCATAAGGTAGTAACAGAGAGTAAGTTGCAGGGAAATTTCGGGACATAGAGAGTGTCCATTAAACAAAGCGACGGGGTAACTTGCACCATGCCCGTCCCATGAACTGGGGACGGAGAACCATCCGCAACAAGAACTGGGGGTAACCGATCATGTGTTTCAAGAAGAGAGAAACATTGAGGATTGCCGGTCATGTGATTCGTAGCACCAGAGTCAATCAGCCATTTACCTTGGGTAACGACGTGAGCACTACCTGAGGTCGTGGCCACAGAGGCAGAGGGCCGAGAGGAAGAATCAGCAGAGGGGCGAAGGTGAGGGTGTTTTTGCCAGCAGCGGTCAACAGTGTGGCTGGTACGACCACAATGAGAACAAAGAAACCTGGACAGTCCGCGCGGCCCGGTGTGACTACGGCCACTAGTGCCGCCCCGCTGAGTTTGGAGAGCATGGGTCTCTGGTGGAGGAGGGGAGGCCAACAGAGGGCGCTGGAGAAGCGAAGTAACGGCGGCGATGCGAGCCGCGGTGGCATCCAAGGTGGGAGATTCGGCTTCACCCAAGATCTGCTGGCGGATCATATCAAAGGACTCGGGAAGCCGCAGAAGATAACAAACAACCAGGAGTTCCTGGAAGTGTTTGTGTTGGGTGGCCACGTCCGCGGAGAAGGGCCGATTTTGAAGAATCTCGGCGCCAAGAGCCTGAACTTGCTGATAGGCTGCTGTAGGAGTCATGGAAGGACGGGCGAAGAGGTCGGCATAAAGGGTGTAGATCCGGGACGTCTGGGTCCCCTTAGAGTAAAGAGCGGCAAGGTGAAGCCAAGCGGCCTTGACCGTCTCATCATGGCGGATGACGGGAAGGCATTCATCAGAGAGGCTGTTAGCCAGCCAAGTGCGGACAAGAGCATCACTCGCATCCCATTCGTCAAATTGAGCAGAATCTGGAGGGGGAGGGTCATCGGTAAGGTGATGACGTTTGCGCTGAGAGCGAAGGAGGAAGGTGAAAGAAACGCTCCAATCCGGATAATTGGAGCCAACAAGTTTAGAAACAGTGCCAAGATTTCCGGAAAGAGTAGGAGGAGGGGGGGAGCCGGATTGGCAACAGGAGTGGTGGCAGTAGAAGTCTCAGAGTGAGCCATAGAGGAAAACAAAGGGAAGCCGCGCGGTTAAGAAACAAGCCGCGGGAAGAAGAGATGCAGCGGTCAAGATGTCAGACACCAGCGGCCAGAGAGGCCACGACCAAGCCGCAGAACAAGCAGAGGGAGAGAGGTCGGGCGGTAAGAGAGCAGACCGCGCGAACAGACGGGAAAGGCGATAAGGCAGGTCGCGGCGACTAAAGAAGAGAAGAAGAGCAGAGCGACTAGAACAGGTCGCGGCAAAGGACAGGTCGCGGGCAGACAGAACAAGCCGCGCGGAAAGAGCGGACAGAATCAGGAGCCAGAAATCGAAGGCTCTGATACCATGTAAAAGTAGAGAGAAAACGACTAGAAAACAAGCCGGAACTTTGAATAATGAAAATTTTATTATCCAAAAAGATATCATTTACAAAGGTATGGCCTCCCTTTTATAGAATGGAGGAGATCGAGGAGAGTACAAACTAACAATGTGGGACTAAATAAATGTACAAAGACTGGGCGGTTTGATATGTACAGACCGCACAGTCCGCGCGGTTAGATAACAGGCTAACCGCCCGGACAGACCAGAGGGAGATGCAGAAGGAGACGGCCAGACTGCCAGACCGCCAGACCGCCAAATATCCAAGTCGTTGTAGACAAACCGCTAGACCGCCGAACCATAGCAGCAACCACCTGGATATGCAACTGCTGGAGAGAAGCCGCTAGACCGCACGGTCAACAACTCGCCAGATCCAAACCGCTAGACCGCACAGTCAACAATCCGCCAGGTCCAAGCCGCAGACCGCCCGGTCTCATGCTTCAACAAAATAATCGGTGTGTTTTTTTGGTGTCTTTTCTTGGATTAGTGGTGATAATTTTTCGGTTTTTGATGATATTCACTATCATCTCTTATTACTTTCTTTAAATTTTAATCTGTGTTTTTTTAAAAAATTTCAGATCTAGATCCGATTTGAAATAATCTGTGTTTTTTTTTGCCTTTTCATGGATCAGTTTTTACATGACATTAAATTTCTGGAAATGTTTATAGGCTGATATTTTAAATGAAAAACTAGATCAGTCGATCTCTGGAAGCAGAGAAAAAATTATTAATTTTTCTTTCATTTATTTGTTAATGTTATGATTTTATTAATTTCATGAGTTTGTTAATTTCAAATATTGTGGGCCCCGCCATGACTGATCTGCCGGTTATCCACATCCCCCTCTCGTCCCTTCGATCACACCTGCTTCGGTTTTTACAGATGAATGGATGTGATGCACCTTCCATGAAGCGTACAGAAAAAGAGAAGGGTACAGAAGTTGAATCTCTTTCTGTATTACCTAAAATGAATTCGTAGAGGCTAGTCTGGCTAGAGCTGCGATGACTGCATGAAATGAAGCGCATTAACTGCATGAAATGATGCGCCCTTTTTGTTTTAAATTTCTTAGTTTTTTAAAAAAATTAATTTAATTAAAATTCATATTTAATCACTTAAACAATAGGAAACAAATAAAATATCATTAGTTTTAAAGATAAACAATTAATGGTGGGCCAACCCTTAATCAAATTTCAAACTTTGATTTCTCCTCATAAAACAATCATTAGTTTTTAAAAATATATTATACAAAAAAATTTAATTTTATTTTGAAAACACATACATGATAAATAATTAAAAAAAACATAAATATTTACACACGCAGATTAATGTTTTTGCGCCCGCGTACAACTCTTATATCCGCTCGTGCCCTCGTCATGGTGGATGTTGACGAACCCAGTGCGACACAGGGCAGTCGGAGGTCGACGAGCGCGCAGCCGCCGCACTGCCAACTCCTATATCCGTCAGTGCGCTCGTTAGTGTGGTGCGCTCGAAAGTGTGGACGCCAACAAACCTAATGCGGCCGGTGGCCGCGAGCCCGCAGCCGCCGGTCGCCCTGCTTTAAAATAAATTTGTTACATCGGGGCGACTGGCAGCTCCGAGCTCGTCGGCCACTGGCCGCTGCTTTTGTAAATTTTTTTACAGTGACTCGCCGACAAATACGTGCTCACCGGCCACCGGCCGCCCGGGGTTCGTCGGCGGGGGTGCGACATTCGACAGGGATGTGATATTTGTCGTGAAGGCGACATTTGTCGTATGAGGCGACATTTTTCGTATGGGGCTACATTTGTCGTATGATGCGACATTTGTCATACGAGGCGACATTTTTTGTATGGGGTGACATTTGTCGTGGTGGGAGTTTTGTCGTGGGGGGGGGGGGGTATTTGTTGTGGGGGACAACTTTTGTCACGTACACACTCTCACCACTCTGAATTGTGTAATTCTAGACTAAACTATGCTCTATAAATTTATGCATGATTAAACATGAATATGCATGTAGTATTAAATGTATGAGTCATCCTATGTATCACAGTCATGAGCTGAATACGTGGAAGCATTGAAGCACGAATGAAGAGAAGAATCAACTCACTCATTAAAACTTCAAAACATTAGAACTTAAAATTAATACATTTTAGTAGGAATAATGGGATTAATTTCAAGGAGTAATACATAAATTAAAATTTTGACTATTAGGAAATGAAAAGCTGTGGGCAGAAGTTTGATAAAAAAAATTAGCAAGTTAACGATTGTATCATGTTTGTTTAAAGTCATGATTAATTGAAACAACCAAAAAAATCCAATTAAAACTTATCTGAATCATTATATAATTCTATTACGTAAGGCTTAAAAAAATTCATTTAAGCATTAGAAAGTTGTTCGACAAGTAACAAATGGTTTGCAAAGTTGAAGACAAAAATAGAGAAAGTTGAGAAGCCGTAGGAGGAATGCTTACCTAAGGGAGGAATAGATTTGCGTAAGTTGGATTGAGAAACATAGGCCAATGTTTCGAGCGAAAGTTTGTGATGTCTCATTATTGATACATGATATTGCGGTAGAGAAGTCCCTAGCAGAGGCCATGAAGTCCGTTATGTTGTGAGAAACACATTCTCACGAATTGAACTTGAGTGCACGCGATGACGAGAGCTGAGATACTTGAAAAATGTCAGTGAAATACGCAAGAACAAACACAATCACAAACACACCGGCGTATACGTGGAAAACCCCTAAATCAGAGTAAAAACAACGGGACGATCGGAGTCCAACCCAGAAAGCCGCCACTAAATAATGTTCAACAATACAATGACTTTTCCCCGCGATACTCAGATGGATCCTACAAGTAGCACAAAATAAAGACAAGAGACAAATACAGGTATACTGACAAATACGACCAAGTCCGAGTCAGAGAGACTCGCTCCAAACTGGTTCTCTGAATCTCATGCAGTCTTCCAATATTGTGCCTAGATGTCCGCCTACGTAGACACACGACGTCAATTGCGCACTCCGATCAGTCCGTAACCCGTCAGTAGGTTGCCCCGCTCGAGGCTCAAATGTCTCGCCGCCAAAGTCCACTTGAGGCTAAGATGACTCCTCGCGCTGACCGCCGCTAGCCGCAGATGCGACCCCAATAGCACGCAGCAGTTCTTTATGCCAAGATGTGCACTCTAAAATCGGACTCCGCCAACGCCGCTCCGGCTCCGCCCAAATCGGGCTCCGCCTACGCCGCTCTGGCTATGCCTAAATCGGCCTCCGCCTACGACGCTCCCCTGCACACGTGCACCGCCGCCCCGCATGTAAGACCCCAGTTTTTTGTTTCAGAACTTGAACCTCTGGAAGCTACCGCGTTGCGTTAATACTATTGCCAGCGAGATAGCCTTGTTTTGTTGAGTGGAAAACGTCGATTTGAATGGCCCATTCGTCGAACGGGTTATCATTTGGCGTTAACGTTATCGCCCGGCGATAGCGGGCTTTTCGTCGAATGGGTTATCACCCGGCGTCGAGCGGGTTTTCGTCGAACGAGTTACCGCCCGACGTTAACATTATCGCCCAGCGATAGCAGATGGAAACAGTTTCGTTGATTGACTTCGTAGCCATCCAATTTCACATCAAATCTCATCCAAGGGCCCAGGATCCTCCGCCTAAAGGGCTTATGTAGGGCTGATCGGTGGTTTCTTCTCATTTTCTCTTTTGAGAAGTGAGAGTTAGGGTTTTGAGAGGAGAGTGGAGGAGGACGAAGTAGAGCTTTCTCCGTCAATTGACAGAGCTTCGATCGCTGTTCTGAGGCCAGATCCGTGGAGAGGGCGTGGAGGCGCTCATTTTCATCCGTGCTAGGCAAGGATTCCATGACAAGGAAGAGGGGTCGTAAAGTAATGACATTTCTCCTCTCGGTTATAGGATACGTGCATGACATCTATTCTTTTCTTGCTTTTCTTTCAAGCATTTAGACACCGGATCTCTCAAAGAGAGCGGTTTGGGTTGCTATGGTAGTGCAGATGGCGTCCGTTACTCTTCTCCTCGTGATGATATTCACTATCATCTCTTATTACTTTCTTTTAATTTCAAGTTCAATAGTTTCTTTGTTACAACTTACAAGATTAGATCTGATTTGAAATAATCGGTGTGTTTTTTTGCTGTCTTTTCATGGATCAGTGGTGATAATTTTTCGGTTTCTGGCTCTCTTATTACTTTCTTTAAATTTCAAGCTTAATAGTTTCTTTGTTACAAGATTAGATACGATTTGAAATAATCGGTGTGTTTTTTGCTGTCTTTTCATGGATCCGTGGTGATAATTTTTATATTTCTGGTGATATTCACTATCATCTCTTATTACTTTCTTTAAATTTCAAGCTCAATAGTTTCTTTGTTACAAGGTTTTGATTAGATCCGATTTGAAATAATCGGTGTGTTTTTTTGCTGTCTTTTCATTTATCAGCGGTGATAATTTTTTTTGTGTCTAGTGATGTTCACTATCATCTCTTTTTTACTTTCTTTAAATTTCAAGCTTAATAGTTTCTTTGTTACAAGATTAGATCCGATTTGAAATAATCAGTGTGTTTTTTTGCTTTCTTTTCATGGACCAGTGATGATAATTTTTCGGTTTCTGGTGATATTCACTATCATCTCTTATTACGTTCTTTAAATTTCAAGCTCAATAGTTTCATTGTTAGAAGATTAGATCCGATTTGAAATAATCAGTGTGTTTTTTTGCTGTCTTTTCATGAATCAATGGTGATAATTTTTCGGTTTCTGGCTCTCTTATTACTTTCTTTAAATTTCAAACTCAATAGTTTTTTTGTTACAAGATTAGATCCTATTTGAAATAATCGGTTTGTTTTTTTGTTGTCTTTTCATGGATCAGTGGTGATAATTTTTCAGTTTCTAATGATATTCACTATCATCTCTTATTGCTTTCTTTAAATTTTAATCTGTGTTTTTTTTTAAATTTCAGACCTAGATTCGATTTGAAATAATCTGTGTTTTTTTCTGTCTTTTCATGGATCCGTTTTTTACATGTCATTAAATTTCTGGTAATGTTTTTAGGCTGATATTTTAAATGAAAAACTTGATCAGTCGATCTCTGGAAGCAGAGAAAGAATTATTAATTTTTCTTTCATTTATTTGTTAATATTATAATTTTATTAATTTCAGAAGTTTGTTAATTTCAAATATTGTGGGCCCCGACATGACTGATCTGTCGGTTATCCACAACCCCCTCTCGTCCCTTCGATCACACCTGCTTCGGTTTTTACAGATGAATGACTGTGATGCACCTTCCATGAAGGGTACAGAAAAGGAGAAGGGTACATAAAATGAATCTCTTTCTGTATTATCTAAAATGAATTCGTAGAGGCTAGTCTTGCTAGAGCTGTGATGACTGCATGAAATGAAGCTCATTAACTGCATGAAATGATGCGCCCTTTCTATTTGAAATTTCTTAGTTTTTTTAAAAAAATTAATTTAATTAAAATTCATATTTAATCACTTAAACAATAGGAAACAAATAAAATATCATTAGTTTTAAAGATAAACAATTAATGGTGGACCACCCTTAATCAAATTTCAAACTTTGATTTCTCGTGATAAAACAATCATTAGTTTTTAAAAATATATAATACAAAAAAATTTAATTTTATTTCGAAAACACATACATGATAAATAATTAAAAAAACATAAAGATTTACACACGCAGATTAATGTCTGTGCGCCCGCGTACAACTCTTATAACCGCCCGTGCCCTCGTCATTGTGGATGCTGACGAACCCAGTGCGGCCCAGGGCAGTCGGAGGTCGGCGAGCTCGCGCCGCCGCACTGCCAACTCTTATATCCGCCGGTGCGCTCGTCAGTGTGGACGCCAACAAACCTAATGCGGCCGGTGGCCGCGAGCCCGCAGCCGCCGGTCGCCCTGCTTTAAAATAAATTTGTTACAGCAGGGCGGCTGGCAGCTCCGAGCTCGCCCGCCACCGGCCGCTGCTGTTGCAAATTTTTTTTTACAGCGACTCGCTGACAAATACGGGCTCACCGGCCACCGGCCTCCCAGGGTTCGTCAGCGGGGGTGCGACATTCGGCGGGGGTGTGATATTTGTCGTGAGAGAGACATTTGTCGTATGAGGCGACATTTTTCGTATGGGGCGACATTTGTCGTATGAGGCGACATTTGTCGTATGGGGCGACATTTGTCGTGGTGGGAGTTTTGTCGCGGGGGCAATATTTTTTGCGGGGGACAACTTTTGTCACGTACACAATCTCACCGCTTTGAATTGTGTAATTTTAAACTAAATTATGCTCTATAAATTTATGCATGATTAAACATGAATATGCTTGTAGTATTAAATGTATGATGCATCTTATGTATCACATCCATGAGCTTAATACGTGGAAGCATTAAAGCACAAATGAAGAGAAGAATCAACTCACTCATTAAAACTCCAAAACATTAGAACATAAAATTAATCCATTTTAGTAGGAATAATGGGATTAATTTCAAAAAGTAATACATAAATTAAAATTTTGATTATTAGGAAATGAAAAGCTGTGGACAGAAGTTTGATAAAAAAAATAAGCAAGTTAACGACTGTATCATGTTTGTTTAAAACCATGATTAATTGAAACAACCCAAAAAATCCAATTAAAATTTATCTGAATCATTATATAATTCTACTACGTAGGGCTTAAAAAATTCAGTTAAGCATTAGAAAGTTGTTTGGCAAGTAACAAATGGTTTGCAAAGTTGAAGACAAAAATAGAGAAAGTTGAGAAGCCGTAGGAGGAATGCTTACCTAAGGGAGGAATAGATTTGCGTAAGTTGGATTGAGAAACATAGGCCAATGTTTCGAGCGAAAGTCTGTGATGTCTCACTATTGATACATGATATTGCGGTAGAGAAGTCCCTAGCAGAGGCCATGAAGTCTGTTATGTTGTGAGAAATCAATTCTCACGAATTGAACTTGAGTGCACGCGAGGACGAGAGCTGAGATACTTGAAAAATGTCAGTGAAATACGCAAGAACAAACACAATCACAGACACACCGGCATATACGTGAAAAACCCCTAAATCAGGATAAAAACTACGAGACGATCAGAGTCCAACCCGGAAAGCAGTCACTAAATAATGTTCAACAATACAATGACTTTTCCTTCGCGATCCTTAGATGGATCATACAGCTAGCACAAAATAAAGACAAGAGACAAATACAGGTATACTGACAAATACGACCAAGTTTGAGTCAGAGAGACTCGCTCCAAACTGGTTATCTGAATCCCATGCAGTCTTCCAATATTGTGTCTAGATGTCCGCCTACGTAGACACACGACGTCAATTGTGCACTCCGATCAGTCCGCAACCCGTTAGTAGGTTGCCCCGCTCGAGGCTCAAATGCCTCGCCGCAAAAGTCCGCTTGAGGCTAAGATGACTCCTCGCGCTAACCACCGCAAGCCGCAGATGCGACCCCAATAGCACGCATCAGTTCTTTGCGCCAATATTCGCACTCTAAAATCGGACTCCGCCAACGCCGCTCCGGCTCCGCCCAAATCGGCCTCTGCCTACGCCGCTCTGCCCAAATCGGCCTCCGCCAACGCCGCTCCCCCGCACACGTGCACCGTCGCCCCGCATGTAACACCCCAGTTTTTTGTTTCAGAACTTGAACCTCTTGAAGCTACCGCACGACGTTAGTACTATCGCAGGCCAGATAGCCTTGTTTCGTTTAGTGGAAAACATTGATTCGAATGGCCCGTTCGTCGAACGGGTTATCTCCCAGCGTTAACGTAATCGCCCGATGATAGCGGGGTTTTCGTTGAACGGGTTACCGCCCGGCATCGAGCGAGTTTTCTTCGAACGGGTTACCGCCCGGCGTTAACATTATCGCCCGGCGGTAGCGGATGGAAACAGTTCCGTCGATTGACTTCGTAGCCATCCAATTTCACATCAAATCTCATCCAAGGGCCCAGGATCCTCCGCCCAAAGGGCTTATGTAGGGCTGATCGGTGGTTTCTTCTCATTTTCTCTTTTGAGAAGTGAGAGTTAGGGTTTTGAGAGGAGAGTGGAGGAGGAAGAAGTAGAGCTTTCTCCGCCATTGACGGAGCTTCGATCTTTATTCTGAGGCCAGATCTGTGGAGAGGACGTGGAGGCTCTCATTTTCATCTGTGCTAGGCAAGGATTCCATGACAAGGAAGAGGGGTCGTAAAGTAACGACACTTCTCCTCTAAGTTATAGGATACGTGCATGACATCAATTCTTTTCTTGCTTTTCTTTCAAACATTTAGGCACCGGATCTCTCAAATGAAAGCGGTTCGGGTTGTTATGATTCAAGAGGAACCACCAGGTCGATTGTGTCAGTCCCCGACATATTATTGCACTAGAAATCCCGTCTATTAGTGGATTAGACATTGTGGGTGAAGTCGTAGTCGCGGCCGTTAGTCCGACTCGGTGATGTTGCATAACGAGCCTTAAGGATTTTGGTAGAAATCCGTTGCGGCAAAATGCCATTTGTGATGTATGTTCCACTAATTTTCGCGCGAGTATGTGTAATCGGAACCGGACAAGGTTAGCACGTGACGTTTACCTCAAAATTTGCACGGTTTTCATCTGGGCAAGGGTCGTGGTCAGAGCAATCAGCATGGTGTATTCGGCTATAGCAGCGGCACTGACCCCGCTGATGCTGTTTTACTTACATTTAGGAATGATTATCTGCTTCCGCAGCAATGAAGGGGAATGAGCCATTGCAAATTATCTGGTATCTTTAGTGCAGATGACATCTATTACTCTTCTCCTCGGGATGATATTCACTATCATCTCTTATTACTTTCTTTTAATTTCGAGTTCAATAGTTTCTTTGTTACAAGATTAGATCTGATTTGAAATAATCTGTGTGTTTTTTTGCTGTCTTTTCATGGATCAGTGGTGATAATTTTTCGGTTTTTGACTCTCTTATTACTTTCGTCTTCTCTCTCTTATTCGGATTCAGGAACCAATTCCAAAACTGAAACTGTCCAAGCCTCGCGACGAAAGCTAGGCTAGAGGGAGCGGAGCTTGCTGGTAACCTTTGGCTTGGCTCCCAAGCGCTTTTTGGGCAAGCTCAGTTCCGGTCCAATGCAACCCATTTCGGGTTGATTCGATTCCCCCGCTTGCCCAGGAAATGAGTTGCGTAGCGGTTCATCGGGACCTTTGGACGTTGGATCTGAAGAGAGGAGTCGGCTGTTCGTAGGACCCGAGGCTTTAAATTTCAAGCTCAACAGTTTCTTTGTTACAAGATTTGATCCGATTTGAAATGATCGGTGTGTTTTTTTGTTGCCTTTTCATGGATCAGTGGTGATAATTTTTCTATTTCTGGTGATATTCACTATCATCTCTTATTACTTTCTTTAAATTTCAAGGACAATAGTTTCTTTGTTACAAGATTATATCCGATTTGAAATAATTGGTATGTTTTTTTACTGGTTTTTCATGGATCAGTGGTGATAATTTTTCTGTTTCTGGTGATGTTCACTATCATCTCCTTTTACTTTCTTTAAATTTCAAGCTCAATAGTTTATTTGTTACAAGATTAGATCCGATTTGAAATAATCAGTGTGTTTTTTGCTGTCTTTTCATGGATCAGTGGTGATAATTTTTCGGTTTCTGGTGACGTTCACTATCATCTCTTATTACTTTCTTTAAATTTCAAGTTCAATAGTTTCTTTGTTACAAGACTAGATCCGATTTGAAATAATCGATGTGTTTTTTCGTTGTCTTTTCATGGATCAGTGGTGCTAATTTTTCGGTTTTTGGCTCTCTTATTACTTTCGTTAAATTTCAAGCTCAATAGTTTGTTTGTTACAAGATTAGATCTTATTTGAAATAATCGGCGTGTTTTTAATTTGCTTTCTTTTCATAGTTAAGTGGTGATAATTTTTCGGTTTCTGATGATATTCACTATCATCTCTTATTACTTTCTTTAAATTTTAATCTGTGTTTTTTTTTAAAAATTTCAGACCTAGATCCGATTTGAAATAATCTGTGTTTTTTTTCTGTCTTTTCATGGATCAGTTTTACATGACATTAAATTTCTGGTAATGTTTTTATGCTGATATTTTAATTGAAAAACTAGATCAGTCGATCTCTGGAAGCAGAGAAAGAATTATTAATTTTTCTTTCATTTATTTGTTAATGTTATGATTTTATTAATTTCATGAGTTTGTTAATTTCAAATATTGTAGGCCCCGCCATGACTGATCTGCCGGTTATCCACAGCCCCCGCTTGCCCCTTCGATCACACCTGCTTCGGTTTTTATAGATGAATGGTTGTGATGCACCTTCCATGAAGGGTACAGAAAAAGAGATAGGTACAGAAATTGAATCTCTTTCTGTATTACCTAAAATGGATTCGTAGAGGCTAGTCTGGCTATAGCTGCGATGATTGCATGAAATGAAGCGCATTAACTGCATGAAATGATGCGCCCTTTCTGTTTTAAATTTCTTATTTTTTTTACAAAAATTAATTTAATTAAAATTCATATTTAATCACTTAAACAACATGAAACAAATAAAATATCATTAGTTTTAAAGATAAACAATTAATGGTGGGCCAACCCTTAATCAAATTTCAAACTTTGATTTCTCCTGATAAAACAATCATTAGTTTTTAAAAATATATTATACAAAAAAAATTAATTTTATTTTGAAAACACATACATGATAAATAATTAAAAAAAATCATAAATATTTACACACGCGGATTAATGTTTGTGCGCCCGCGTACAACTCTTATATCCGCCCGTGCCCTCGTCATTGTGGATGCTGACGAACCCAGTGCAACCCAGGGCAGTCGGAGGCCCGCGTGCTCGCAGCCACCGCACTGCCAACTCTTATATCCGCCGGTGCGCTCGTCAGTGTGGTGCGCTCGAAAGTGTGGACGCCAATAAACCTATTGCGGCCGGTGGCCGTGAGCCCGCAGCCTCCGGTCGCCCTGCTTTAAAATAAACTTGTTACAGCAGGGCGGCTGCCAGCTCTGAGCTCGCCGGCCACCGACCGCTGCTATTGTAATTTTTTTTACAGCGACTCGCCGACAAATACGGGCTCACCGGACGCTGGCCGCTCGGGTTTCGTCGGCGGGGGTGCGACATTCGGCGGGGGCGTGATATTTGTCATGAGGGCGACATTTGTCGTATGAGGCGACGTTTTTTGTATGGGGCGACATTTGTCGTATGAGGAGAGCATTTTTCGTATGGGGCGACATTTGTCGTGGTGGGAGTTTTGTCGTGGGGGTGATATTTGTTGCGGGGGACAACTTTTGTCACGTACACACTCTTATCGCTCCGAATTGTGGAATTCTAGACTAAACTATGCTCTATAAATTTATACATGATTAAACATGAATATGCATGTAGTATTAAATGTATGAGGCATCCTATGTATTACAGCCATGAGCTGAATACGTGGAAGCATTGAAGCACGAATGAAGAGAAGAATCAACTCACTCATTAAAACTTCAAAACATTAGAACGTAAAATTAATCCATTTTAGTAGGAATAATGGGATTAATTTCAAGGAATAATACATAAATTAAAATTAATTCAAAACATTAGAACGTAAAATTAATCCATTTTAGTAGGAATAATGGGATTAATTTCAAGGAATAATACATAAATTAAAATTTTGACTATTAGGAAATGAAAAGTTGTGGGCAGAAGTTTAATAAAAAAAATTAGCAAGTTAACGATCATATCATGTTTGTTTATAGCAATGATTAATTGAAATAACGCAAAAAATCTAATTAAAACTTATTTGAATCATTATATAATTCTATTACGTAAGGCTTAAAAAAGTTATTTAAGCATTAGAAAGTTGTTCGGCAAATAACAAATGGTTTGCAAAGTTGAAGACAAAAATAAAGAAAGTTGAGAAGCCGTAGGAGGAATGCTTACCTAAGAGAGGAATAGATTTGCGTAAGTTGGATTGAGAAACATAGGCCAGAGTTTCGAGCGAAAGTCTGTGATGTCTCACTATTGATACATGATATTGCGGTAGAGAAGTCCCTAGCAGAGGCCATGAAGTCTGTTATGTTGTGAGAAACACATTCTCACGAATTGAACTTGAGTGCACGCGAGGACGTGAGCTGAGATACTTGAAAAATGTCAGTGAAATACACAAGAACAAACACAATCACTGACACACCGGAGTATACATGGAAAACCCCTAAATCAGGGTAAAAACCACGGTACGGTCGGAGTCCAACCTGGAAACCCGCTGTACAACCCCGTATCCGGGCGAGCGGGATCCTCCCCAAGTGACGGACTCGGGACATGCTACGAGCGACGTTTTAGCGCAACCCCATTCGAAGACGCGCGGGAGCTCATGCGAGCGCGCGGGTGTTTACGGGCGTGTGGTTTCTATTTTATACCTATAATATATATACCTATTATATAATATATATAATATATATAATATTATATATTATATAATATATATGATATGTATAAAAGATTGGACAAAAACAAAAAAAAGAGGAAGTAGGGGAGCAGGCGGGACAGCAGGAGAGGGGAAAAGAAATAAAAGAAGAAACAAAGAAAGAAGAAAAGGACAAGGAAGAGAGGGGCGGGGTACAGGCGGCAAGAGCAGGGAAAAAACAAAGGAAAAAAAAGGAAAATGGGGAAGAAGAAAGGGGGAAAGCAGCTAGGGCAGAGCGGCAGCAGGGAAAGAAGAAATCCCCGAGCTCCTCCTCTCGGCCCTTCTCTCTCGTCGAGCGGCCTGGAGCCCGACGCCGCCCGATCCCTCCGCCTCTCCCTCTTCCCGTCGACCGCCTGGAGCAGCCCTCTACACCGCCAGGCCGCTCCTCTCCTTCTCTATCTCCGGCCGCCTGCCTCCCTCTCTCCCGGCCATGGCCGCCGCCGGCAAGCCCGAGCCCGAGCTCCTCCTCCTCTCCTGCCGCCGGCAAGCCCGAGTTAGGGCTCGACCCCTCTCTTTTTCCCGGCCTAAAGCAGCACAGCGGGGCCGAGCTTCTCTTGGCCCCCTCTTCCAGGCCGCCACCAGCGGGGCCGAGCTCCTCTCGGCCCCTTCTTCTTCTTCCAGGCCGCCTCCAGCGGGGCCGAGCTCCTCTCGGCCCCATCCTCTCGTCGCCGCCTCAAGCGGGGCCGAGCTCCCCTCGGCCCCCTCTTCCCGTCGTCGTCTCGAGCAAGGCTCGGCCTAAAAAGAAGGCCGACCACCGCCATCGTCGCCTCGAGCAAGGGCTCGGCCTAAAAAGAAGGCCGACCACCGCCATCGCCGCCTCGAGCAAAGCTCGGCCTAAAAGGGAGAACGGCCACCGGCATCGCCGCCAAGCACGCGCCAAGGGTAACGATGTTTCTTCTCGGGCAGGTGAAGCCCTCAATTTGCATGTTTGCATGAAAGCCCCTCTCCACCAATGGGTGGGGGAAGGGAGCTCTCCAACGGGTTGACGTGTACGTCCCCGCTATTAATTGCATCTAGTATCCGGAAGTGTGAGTACGGATTTAGGCATGCTGTGTGAAGCCCATTCGGACGTACGAGCCGAATTGGTGATGTGCTGTGTGAAGCCCATTCGGACGTACGAGCCGAATTGGTGATGTTCTGTGTGAAGCCCGTCCGGACGTATGAGCCGGATCGGTGATGTTCTGGGGTTCCCGGAGAAGACTCCAGGGAAGTTGGATATTGTCTATTTGCAGGGAATACGCACCGTAGCCCCGAAAAAGGGGTGTACGGAATATGTTTGGCCCGCTTATGTTAGCCGACCGTCGTTCAGCTGGCAGTCGTTCACCGAGACGTTGGCGTACAGGTGTTGCAGTACCAAGCGGAGAATAGCGGGCTTAAGCCCAAGCTCGTGCCGGCCCTCGAAGGCCCATTTTTATTTATATTGCCGGTCTGCGTGCCGATGTATGGAATCAGTATTCCTGTAATAATTTATAATCTGTGATGCCCTGTGATTGTATGATTTACTCTTTTTGCTTTGGGCGAGCGGTGTGTTCGTGAACCGCTCGTCCCGTGGGAGCCCCGAGGTTTATGCCGGGAAGCCCCTATTGGCCTGTTGATAGCCTTTTAAGGCAGCGGAGTCACGCTGTTTGCAGCCCAGTTGGGCAGCGTGTTGTAGAATTGCTCGGCGATGTTGCGCCTTTAGTAGCGCGTTTGAGGAGCATTTTGTATAGACCCAAGAAGACACATCTGGATAGGAGAGAGTTGGTCTTGAGACCCTCCTTAGATGTTCCGGTCGGCCAAGAGCGCCCTCCGAAGGTGTCTTAGCTCAGCTTTTGGCTTGGGAGGGGAAGAGTTCATTAGTCTTCCGGGTACGCGGTGGGTCCTCCACGCTGAGACCTTGGGTCTGTCCCTTACGTTCCTAGTCTAGAGCCTAGATTGTTCATTTGAGTGTAGTAGGTGTGCGGTCACCCCTCTTTTGGGACCCCGAACTCCACGGAAGCCAATTTTGACTTCGGTCAATTTTGGCTTCAACACCCGCCACTAAATAATGTTCAACAATACAATGACTTTTCCCCCACGATCCTCAGATGGATCCTACAGCTAGCACAAAATAAAGACAAGAGACAAATACAGGTATACTGATAAGTACGACCAAGTCTGAGTCAGAGAGACTAGCTCCAAACTGGTTCTCTGAATCCGTTGCAGTCTTCCAATTTTATGTCTAGATGTCCGCCTACGTAGACACACGACGTCAATTGCGCACTCCGATCAGTCCGCAACCCGTCAGTAGGTTGCCCTGCTCGAGGCTCAAATGCCTCGCCGCCAAAGTCCACTTGAGGCTAAGATGACTCCTTGCGCTGACCGCCGCTAGCCTTAGATGCATCCCCAATAGCACGCAGCCATTCTTTGCGCCAAGATGCGCACTCTATAATCGGACTCTGCCAACGCCGCTCCGACTCCGCCCAAATCGGCCTCCGCCTACGCCGCTCTGGCTCTCCCCAAATCGGCCCCCGCCAACGCAGCTCCCTCGCATACGCACCGCCGCCCCGCATGTAACACCCCAGTTTTTTGTTTCAGAACTTGAACCTATGGAAGCTACCGCGCGGCGTTAGTACTATCGCCGACGAGATAGCCTTGTTTCGTTGAGTGGAAAACATCAATTCGAATGGCCCGTTCGTCGAACGGGTTATCGCCTAGCATTAACGTTATCACCCGACAAAAGCGGGCTTTTCGTCAGACGGGTTACCGCCCGACATCGAGCGGGTTTTCGTCGAATGGGTTACCTCCCGTCGTTAACATTATCGCCCGGCGGTAGCAGATGGAAACAGTTCCGTCGATTGACTTCGTAGCCATCCAATTTCACATCAAATCTCATCCAAGGGCCAAGGATCCTCCGCCCAAAGGGCTTATGTAGAGCTGATCAGTGATTTCTTCTCATTTTCTCTTTTGAGAAGTGAGACTTAGGGTTTTGAGAGGAGAGCGGAGGAGGAAGAAGTAGAGCTTTCTCCGCCATTGACGGAGCTTCGATCACTGTTCTGAGGCCTGATCCGCAGAGAGGACGTGAAGGCGCTCATTTTCATCCGTGCAAGGCAAGGATTCCATGACAAGGAAGAGGAGTTGTAAAGTAACGACATTTTTCCTCTCGGTTATAGGATAATGCATGGCATCTATTCTTTTCTTTCAAGCATTTAGGCACAAGATCTCTCACATGAGAGTGGTTCTGTTTGCTATGGTTCAAGAGGAACCACAAGGTCGATTGCGTCCGTCCCCGACATATTATTGCACTAGAAATCCGCTCTGTTAGTGGATTAGACATTGTGGGTGAAGTCGTAGTCGCGACCGTTAGTCCGACTCGGAGATGTTGCATAGCAAGCCTTAAGGATTTTGGTAGAAATCCGTTGTGGTAAGATGCCATTTGTGGTGTATGTCCCACTAATTTTCGCGCGGGTATGTGTAATCGGAACCGGACAAGGTTAGCACGTGACATTTACCTCAAAATTCGCATGGTATTCTTCTGGACAAGGGCCGTGGTCGGAGCAATTGGCATAGTGTATTCGGCCAAAGAAGCGGCGCTGACCCTGCTGATGCTGTTTTACTTACATTTAGGAATGATTATCTGCTTCCGCAACAATGAAGGGGAAAGAGTCAATGCAGATTATCTAGTATCTTTAGTGCAGATGGCGTTCGTTACTCTTCTCGTCGGAATGATATTCACTATCATCTCTTATTACTTTCTTTTAATTTCAAGTTCAATAGTTTCTTTGTTACAAGATTAGATCTGATTTGAAATAATCGGTGTGTTTTTTGTTGTATTTTCATGGATCAGTGATGATAATTTTTCAGTTTCTGACTCTCTTATTACTTTCTTTAATTTCAAGCTCAATAGTTTCTTTGTTACAAATTAGATCTGATTTGAAATAATCGGTGTGTTTTTTTGTTGTCTTTTCATGGATCAGTGGTGATAATTTTTCTGTTTCTGGTGATATTCACTATCATCTTTTATTACTTTCTTTAAATTTCAAGCTCAATAGTTTCTTTGTTATAAGATTATATCCGATTTGAAATAATCGGTGTGTCTTTTTGCTGTCTTTTCATGAATCAGTGGTGATAATTTTTCTGTTTTTGGTGATGTTCACTATCATCTCTTTTTACTTTCTTTAAATTTCAAGCTCAATAGTTTCTTTGTTACAAGATTAGATCCGATTTGAAATAATCGATGTGTTTTTTGTTGTCTTTTCATGAATCAGTGGTGATAATTTTTCGGTTTCGGGTGATATTCACTATCATCTCTTATTACTTTCTTTAAATTTCAAGCTCAATAGTTTCTTTGTTACAAGATTTGATTCGATTTGAAATAATCGGTGTGTTTTTTGTTGTCTTTTCATGGATCAGTGGTGATAATTTTTCGGTTTCTGCCTCTCTTATTACTTTCTTTAAATTTCAAGCTCAATAATTTCTTTGTTACAAGATTAGATCCTATTTGAAATAATCTGTGTATTTTTTGCTGTCTTTTCATGGATCAGTGATGATAATTTTTCGGTTTATGATGATATTCATTATCATCTCTTATTACTTTCTTTAAATTTTAATCTATGTTTTTTTTTAAATTTCAGACTTAGATCCGATTTGAATGAAAAACTAGACCAGTCGATCTCTGGAAGCAGAGAAAGAAATATTAATTTTTCTTTCATTTATTTGTTAATATTATGATTTTATTAATTTATGAGTTTGTTAATTTCAAATATTGTCGGCCCCGCCATGACTGATCTGTCGGTTATCCATAGCCCCCTCTCGTCCCTTCGATTACACCTGCTTCGATTTTTACAGATGAATGGTTGTGATGCACTTTCCATGAAGGGTACAAAAAAAGAATAGGGTATAGAAATTGAATCTCTTTCTGTATTACCTAAAATGGATTCGTAGAGGCTATTCTGGCTAGAGCTGCGATGACTGCATGAAATGAAGCGCATTAACTGCATGAAATGATGCGCCCTTTCTGTTTTAAATTTCCTAGTTTTTTAAAAAAAAAATTATTTTAATTAAAATTCATATTTAATCACTTAAACAATAGGAAACAAATAAAATATCATTAGTTTTAAAGATAAATAACTAATGGTGGGCCAACTCTTAATCAAATTTCAAACTTTGATTTCTCCTGATAAAACAATCATTAGTTTTTAAAAATATATTATACAAAAAAATTTAATTTTATTTTGAAAACACATACATGATAAATAATTAAAAAAAAACATAAATATTTACACACGCGGATTAATGTCTGTGCACCCGCGTACAACTCTTATATCTGCCCCTGCCCTCGTCATTATGGATGCTGACAAACCCACTGCGGCCCAGGGCAGTCGGATGCCGACGAGCTCGCAGCCGCCGCACTGCCAACTCTTATATCTGCCGGTGCGCTCGTCAGTGTGGTGCGCTCGTCAGTGTGGACCAGAACGAACCTAATGCGGTCGGTGGCCGCGAGCCCTCAGCCGCTGGTCGCCCTGCTTTAAAATAAATTTGTTGCAGCAGGGCGGCTGGCAGCTCCGAGCTCGCCGGCCACCGGCCGCTGCTATTGCAATTTTTTTACAGCGACTCGCCGACAAATACGGGCTCACCGGCCACCGGCCGCCCGGGGTTCGTCGGCGGGGGTGCGACATTCGCTGGGGTTGTGATATTTGTCGTGAGGGCGACATTTGTCGTATAAGGCGACATTTTTCGTATGGGGCGACATTTGTCGTGGTGGGAGTTTTGTCGTGGGGGTGATATTTGTTGCGGTGGACAACTTTTGTCACGTACACACTCTCACCGCTCTGAATTGTGTAATTCTAGACTAAACTATGCTCTATAAATTTATGCTTTATTAAACATGAATATGCATGTAGTATTAAATGTATGAGACATCCTATGTATTACATCCATGAGCTGAATACGTGGAAGCATAGAAGCACGAATGAAGAGAAGAATCTACTCACTCATTAAAACTCCAAAACATTAGAACGTAAAATTAATCCATTTTAGTTGGAATAATGAGATTAATTTCAATGAGTAATACAAAATTAAAATTTTGACTATTAGGAAATGAAAAGCTGTGGGCAGAAGTTTAATAAAAAAAAATTAGCAAGTTAACGACCATATCATGTTTGTTTAAAGTCATGATTAATTGAAACAACCAAAAAAAATCCAATTAAAACTTATCTGAATCATTATATAATTCTATTACGTAAGGCTTAAAAAAGTCATTTAAGCATTAGAAAGTTGTTCGGCAAGTAACAAATGGTTTGCAAAGTTGAAGACAAAAATAGAGAAAGTTGAGAAGTCGTAGGAGGAATGCTTACCTTAGGGATGAATAGATTTGCGTAAGTTGGATTGAGAAACACATGCCAATGTTTCGAGCGAAAGTCTGTGATGTCTCACTATTGATACATGATATTACAGTAGAGAAGTCCCTAGCAGAGGCCATGAAGTCTGTTATGTTGTGAGAAACACATTCTCACGAATTGAACTTGAGTGCACGCGAGGACGCGAGCTGAGATACTTGAAAAATGTCAGTGAAATACGCAAGAACAAACACAATCACAGACACACCGACGTATACATGGAAAACCCTTAAATCAGGGTAAAAACCACGGGACGATCGGAGTCCAACCCAGAAAGCCGCCACTAAATAATGTTCAACAATACAATGACTTTTTCCCCGCAATCCTCAGATGGATCCTACAACTAGCACAAAATAAAGACAAGAGATAAATACAGGTATACTGATAAATACGACCAAGTCTGAGTCAGAGAGACTAGCTCCAAACTGGTTCTCTTAATTCCCTGCAGTCTTCAAATATTGTGCCTAGATGTCCGCCTACGTAGATACACGACGTCAATTGCGCACTCCGATCAGTCCGTAACCCGTCAGTAGGTTGCCCCGCTCGAGGCTCAAATGCCTCGCCGCCAAAGTCCACTTGAGGCTAAGATGACTCCTGGCACTGACCGCCTCTTGCCGCAGATGCGACCCCAATAGCATGCAGTAGTTCTTTGCGCCAATATTCGCACTCTAAAATTGGACTCCGCCAACACCGCTCCGGCTCCGCCAAAATCGGCCTCCGCCTACGCCGCTCTGTTCTGCCCAAATCGGCCTCCGCCAACGCCGCTCCCCGCACATGTGCACTGCCGCCCCGCATGTAATACCCCAGTTTTTTGTTTCAGAACTTGAACCTCTGGAAGCTACCGCGCTACATTAGTACTATTGCCGGCGAGATAGCCTTTTTTGTTGAGTGGAAAACGTCGATTCGAATGGCCCATTCGTCGAACGGGTTATCGCCTTGTGTTAACGTTATCGCCCGGCGATAGCGGGGTTTTCGTCGAACGGGTTATCGCCCGGCGTTGAGCGGGTTTTCGTCGAACGGGTTACCGTCCGGCTTTAACATTATCGCCCGACGGTAACGGATGGAAACAGTTCCGTCGATTGACTTCGTAGCCATCCAATTTCACATCAAATCTCATCCAAGGGCCCTGAATCCTCCGCCTAAAGGGCTTATGTTGGGCTGATAAGTGGTTTCTTCTCATTTTCTCTTTTGAGAAGTGAGAGTTAGGGTTTTGAGAGGAGAGTGGAAGAGGAAGAAGTAGAGCTTTCTTCGCCATTGACGGAGCTTCGATCGTTGTTATGAGGCCAGGTCCGTGGAGAGGACGTGGAGGCACTAATTTCATCTGTGCTAGGAAAGGATTCCATGACAAGGAAGATGGGTTATAAAGTAATGACATTTTTCCTCTCAATTATAGGATACATGCATGATATCTATTCTTTTCTTGTTTTTCTTTCAAGCATTTAGACACCGGATCTCTCAAATGAAAGCGGTTTGGGTTCATATGGTTCAAGAGGAACCACCAGGTCGATTGTGTCTGTCCCCGACATATTATTGCACTAGAAATTCGCTCGGTTAGTTGATTAGGCATTGTAGGTGAAGTCGTAGTCGCGACCGTTAGTCTGACTCGGTGATGTTGCATAACGAGCCTTAAGGATTTTGGTAGAAATCTATTGCGGCAAGATGCCATATGTGATGTATGTCCCACTAATTTTCACACGAGTATGTGTAATCGGAACCGGACAAGGTTAGCTTCGTTGTGGCGGTAGATGGTTTCTTGGAGCGCGGGAACGTTACAGTACGAAACGTGGATTAAGGCTGGAAAATAAAAAAACACTAATGAAATACACATGCGGTATAACATCCCATTTTCAACTAGACCCCTAAGAGTAGTTTTTTCATGAATAGGCCATGACAAAACCCTAGGAAGCCCAAGAAGACCAAGTGAGCTTAGACATGAAGGTGGTAACCACCATGGTCTGCAAATAGTAGAATTCTAAACACTAGTTTAGGATGACATAGGGCTTCACCATGACTCCATAACCCCACCACAACATCACCAACCTATTGGAGGGTCCATTAGAGCCCTAAGGATCCACTGAAGTCAGTCCAAAGTGGCCAAATTTATATAAGTCCACCATATGACTAAATTGGGCAAGGTGCCCTAACTAAGGTCAAGTGACCTCCAAGGTGCCAAGTCAACCCTACACAACCCTTCCTAGACCTTAAGGGAAGCCAATGGGTCACCAAGGACCCCTTGGGGTCAACCCAAATGGTCATGTTGACCAAAGTCAACTCATGGGTCAAAGAGGTCAAACTTAGTTCAAATGGGCTAACCCAAGCTCAAGCCCATTTCCCTCATTAGGCTAACCTTATTCCCATGAATAATATGGATTTAGTGGGCTGCCATTAGGCTGGTTAGGCCACCAATTTTGTTCATGATGACTAGGAGAGAGAGACCTCATTTTACCTTTAATGGAGGAGAGAGAATGTGGTTTAAAAGGGCCATTCATGGCCAAGTGAGACCAAGGGCCTCTCCAATTGATGGATACATTCTCTCTCATCAGTTTTGAAGAGTTGAATAATCCTAGTTAGCCACCAAAGTGGCTGAATTTAAATTCTCCCATAAGGAAGGGAGAGAAAGAGGAGAGAGAAAGCCATTAATGTCCATAGGAGATCAAGAGCCCCTCTCCTCACCTCCATTTGCTGGATTCATCTTCCCTGGATAATTAATAGGAGATCAACAACCATAATCAGCCCTTAATGGTCGAGTTCAGTGAACCCATGAGTGGCCGAAATTTCCACCTTCATGGCCAATAATGGACATTAGTGCTACACCCTTCCTCTCCCCCATTTAGCCTTCTTAAAAGCATCCCTGGACTCAGAGGAGGAGTTTACACAATCCCATTGAAGGAGCCAAGTCAGTTGGTAGTGTAGTTTCAAAGCACAAGCTCCACCACCGGCCATGGCGCACCACCACCAAAACCGTCGGTAAGCATGGTTAAAGGTCCTCCTCTACTCCTTCGTGGGTTAGATCCTAGGAATCTTTAGAGATAAGATTTGAGCTCAACCGAGCCAAATCCAATTCAAATTTTCTTGGAAAAAGCCATGAAAATTGATTTTCGGGTTCGCCGGAAACCACCACCTCCGGTAGCCAAACCACCGCCGGGCGATAGCCACCACCTCAACGGAGGTGGTGGTGGCGGTGGCTGGTCAGGGAGGTGGACGTGTGGCCGGCAAAGGAGCCTGGAAGAGCTACTGGCTTACGGCATTTTTTTACTGGTTACTGTTCGGGTTTGAGAAGATGAACGGTACAATTTATTTATATATATATATAATTTAGTGATTTATTATCCCTTTAACATGCATACATTGATGCCATTAAATGAGGCCGTTTTAGGAAAAGTAATCAGTCATAAAAGTTGTAGACATTATAGTCTACTTTGTTTTAAAATTTATTTCAACCCATTTAGGTAAGTGATTTGACCACAACACTCAAAATGGTGCAGCCTATACATAGGCTTGACCAAAGTCTAAATTTAGTGCCTCCATCAATCCAGCCATCTAAATGACTTGAAATTTGGACTGCGGGTCACTATTATAAATATAGATAACATATCCAAAAATGAGAATTTTTGGAAAATATTTTCCTAAAGTTTTTGTATAAAATTAATAAACTTTGCAAGAATTATTCAAGCGGTGTAATGACCTCTACACCCACCAAACTTTTGGTGCCTGTCTCTTAGTGTCATGAAATGACTGTGGTTAAAATTTTAGACCAATTGGGTTTGATTTGGATAGGTTTTGGTGAGACCAAAGTATGACCCTTAAGGGGTTAATTTAGGGTAAAGAGTGTTTGGGGGCATGGAGGGGCCAATTCTCACCCAAATGAGTTGGGACTTTGGCCAGAGCCCCATGTTAAGTATAAAAACCCTCTCATGGAGTTTGAGATGGATTGGGGTGGGTTTGCCCTAGGACCCTAGTTTAAACCCTAAGGTTGGACTTTGGGGGTTTGTGAAGGGCATGGGGTTATATGCCCTTGTATAGGATTTGAAATTTAGTGGAGAGGACCCTACTGTAGCTAAGGTTCTCTGGGGAAAATATTATTGGATTTAGAGATAGATAAACCCCTCAAAAACCCAACCCTAGTTTAGGTCACAAATTTTATAAGTGTATCGTATGCTATCAAAACTCTGTGAAAAGTTGTAAAACCTGGGTAATGTAGTCATAGGGTTAGTTTGAGGCTTTGGTAATTTTAGTGGGAGTTTTGGAACAATAATTTTAGTACCTTCTTTGCAATACAAGTGTTAGCCCTTATTTATTATTGGTTTACTATGACCTCTCTGTCCACTGGAAAATTATATAATTTGGACAGAGGAAGTTTTGGATCATTATGTTTATACATGAATTTTATTATAATTTTTAGATGCATATTTACAGTACTTACTTCACAAGTTCATAAATATGGAAACATGTTCAATAATTTATTCAGAGCTCAATACCTATTGGAAAATTGTGAAACTTAATCAATGACGTTCTTAGGTCAATATTCTCCTGAGGAAATTTGTTCACAATTTTTGGATGTATAATTTTTATACTTACTTCATTAAATTATGAAAATGGAATAAAGCTCAAAATAAAATTTAGAGTTCTTTATTTGCTGGAGAAATTGGGAGACCTTGAATTTATAGTAAAATAGATGCCTTGTAATTATCATAATTTTGTGAAGTATTTTTCATGACTGAAAAAGGTATTTCATATTCAAAACTAGGGCATTTGGATTTCTTAGGAAATTAAATAAATTATCAAATAAATTAGGAAAATTATGAATTTCTCGATTTAGGCTAAGCATGTCATGATAGACTCCCAATAAATATCTTAAGACTTTTGGATGAATATTTGGAGTACCTCATATCATGTAAATCATATAGCATAGGTTGGTCCGCATATAACAAAACTGCTGAAATTGTATTAGAAAATGAATTGGGCATATGGGTTTGAGTTGATAGTTTGCTGGTTTGGATAAATGAAATTGAGATCATCATTGGAGGTTAGGATGAGTAGAGTGTTGTATTGGCTAGTGTTGGGTGGTGCTCGGGATCGACGAAAGATCGTCTTTCCTATGGAGAGGAAGAGTCAAATCACACTAGCGTTAGTTCCAGTATAATATTAAAAGGGATCGGGATCATGGTAATAACCAATAATAGTAAGTGCCTTGCGAAGGGAACGATGAGCTTCAGCTACCATCATTGTTCCTAGTGCCCTTTGAGAGCCCTTCATGGGGTATACCGGGGGCAGTTCTGGGCTAACGTAAACCGTAGGAGTCACAATTCTTAAAGGGCAACTAGTATAATTAGGGGTTCACTTTCACACACCCGGGTGTCTCGGGAAGTTAGTTTGACTAGGATGTCCGAGTGGTAGGCTCGATGGTTGTGGAAATAAGCGGGATAGCCCGGCGGGCCGGAGGCCCGGTTGATAATTTAGAGGACTTGATAGTCCAGGGAGCTGTAGGCTCGAAACTTGGAGGACTTGGTAGTCCGGTGAGTTGGAGGCTCGGAATTATATATATACAAATTGTCATGTTGCATGTGCTTAAATGTGGTGGGTCTTCGGTATTGAACGGTCGTTCCCACCGACGTCAATACGTTGATTCGACGGGTGTGGATGTCACTTGGCCAAAGGAAGACTGGTGGATTTGCCAGCATTAGTACGCAGGGGATCCACTATGTGTTCATAGTGTTTAGGCGTACGTAAGGGCTAGGATAGGTAGTGCGAATGCTAGTCTAGGAGTGTGGCGTCCCAGCCCACTATCTCCGTTTGCCACGACGGGAGGCTCCTGAGAGTTTAGCTAACTCAAAAATCGGGGAACTAAAGGTCTGTGCGCATATAGTCGGGTGTGTGTGTATTGCGTTTGTATGATTCATGACATAACATAACATAGCATAAATCATTGTATTTAAACCTGACACTTATCGTATAAATTGGTATGAGATATTTTATACGATAGACCCTGTAAAACGACCCCTTGGTCTATAGGGGTGATCCCAATAAATCAATGGTTACTTTTTGTTACTATTCTTACTTTCTGTTAAGTTCTTTTATATTTACCTTACTGCTCTGCCTTGCTTTCTTTCTTTACTGCTTGATATTATAAAACTGCTAGTTTGTACCTCTCTTCATTAGTTCTGTATATATTATGAATAACTACTGGAATAGGTTCACCATCATCTGCTTTGTTCCTACTCTCCACCTTCCTAGCTTCCCTTTTCTTCTCCCCGCTCGGTGCCTAGGAGCCATGGGGGAGGGGTAGGGGATGATAGGGCTTAGTCTTTTTGACTAACAGTTTTTGAACCACAACATTCCAGGGGCTCCGGATGGGAGACAGGGTGCAGCAGCAGGGGATGCAGCACCAGCAGAGTACAATGTTCATGGAGGTGGGACAGTCTAGCACAGGAGCACCGACTATTGGTTTTGTGAGTGATTAGTTTACTTAGCTTCTACGAGTGTTTGTAGTGAGGATTTGTTGTACCGGGCTTAAGCCTATTTATATTTCTTGTACTGTTCTACTTCAGTACTTTTATTATTGTTGTGGACTCTCCCTTTATGGAGAATTATTTCTATATATGTGATTCTTGTGGACTAGTTTTGAGTTCATTCTTACTCCAATACTTTACTCTACTCTTCTGCGATCGATATGGCCGACAGGATCGACGTTTTGTAGTGATGACCTTCCTGGGCGTGTTGGTGTCACCGCAAAGTGGCGGTTCTGGGTATAAGACCCCGGTGGTTGAAAAAGAAAAAAATGAGGTCTTATAAGTGGTATCAAAGCGAAACCTCGATCGAAAGAGAAGAAGACCACAAAAACCCTAGGCCACCCCCGAGGGAGCTTAGTTTGCAAACAAACTACCAGCGAAAGCAGTGGTGGGACCATAAGGGAAATCACATGTAAAAGTCCACTTCATCTCTTCCATTCATTTCATTTGTATGTTTGCGAACAATTGGAATTCTTCTTTGTAGCCTGCGGCAAACCCTTCCCCCAATAGGGAGTACCTCCGGCTGCAAAGATCTTATCCTATAATCCTCTAGTCAATGAGTTAGACTCAACCCACTAGGACTCATGACTAACCACGTTAACTTATAGTAAGCCCTAGTCTGAAATAGACCTTAGGTATAAACTTGGTTAAGGTAAGGAGATACCCAAAGAGAATAGAGGAGGAGTTTAACACGAGAATGACTACCTAAGCTATAAACTCAAATGTCCCTACGGTCCCTATCGAGGATTACACAAACGAAAAGACTGCCTTAAGGAGAATTGAGGTCAATAATCTATTAGCAGAATGGTAGAATACACATAGTCTCAACCCTCGTACCATTAACAAGATTACCTGGAGACAACCACCAAGACAGACACCAAGGTTCGAATAGGAATTCAAGTTCGGAAGAGACCCATTTGGGATTGGGAACATTTTGACCCCACTCGGAGGGTTTAAAGTAGGGATTATATCAACAGGTTACAGGTTGGAACCCCAAGTCGAAGATTGATGCCCTGGGGACTGCGCACCCAACTAGGACAGATATAACATGGTAATATCGAAGATACTTAGCCCAAGATAGGTAAGGGCTTATCTTTTATTTATTTGGGGCATGCCTTTTGTTTATTGAGCAAATTAGTTATTGACTTGGGTTTCCCTTAGACCCTATTTAGAAAACATTGCGTCGTGAATATAGTGATATTCGAGTAAACTGTATTCGATGCTACTCGGGCATATTCGTAGGGATAAGAATCTGATTGTGAAGTGGAGATTTTATAGAGCCGTTGTCTACCCACACAAGCAAGAACTCAAACTACCAGAAGAAGATTGCGCTTACTAGAACTTGTCTTTCCCCAGAATAAGAAAGACGTCATGAATTTTGTGACGCTCGGTGAGGTTTGTCGGCTAATGAAGGCTAAGTACAAAAGTTTTTGGGAACTATTACAGCCACTGCTCGAGTTAGAGTGGAAGTTCGAGGATATAATTAGGGATTTTTCATACACAGGATTCCTCATCCCCACTCTATGCACAATTATGATTTGAACATCAAGGATAGACTGGCCGAGGTAGCTGGGGTCACCCCGACCCGAAAGAAAACTCTCGTGGGTGTTTCATAAGATTTGTGAGTAGTTTTTCGTTATCATGGTGTACTCAAGATGATCGTGTCGAATCTGGATGGGCAGTGTATGTCCAAGGAGAGAAGATCAGTCAAGGCTTATCTTGGCTCTCGACCGACATTCAAGACAGCTCTCCACCCTCATACGGAGGTGTAAGATTCCACTGTCATGGATCTAGGATGAGGATCCAAAGGCCCTCGACTCGGAATTTATGGAGAACCCAGATAACCAAGTGTGACTGATTCGAGATATGATGTTGGAGGCATAGGGCAGACTGGCCAAATATTACGATGCACGACATTTCCAAGTAGAGTTTCAGGATGGAGACTGTGTATTCCTAAAGATACGTTCGGTGCATGGAGTATCGCGGGTACGCGGGCGGGAGAAGCTCAGTCCTATGAATATGGTGCGCTACAGGATCCTGTAGCGGATTGGCCCATTGGCTTACAGACTGGAGCTACCGCTGGAGTTAGCGGGTTTGCACGATGTCTTCCATGTCTCCTCTCTTAGGAAGGATCTACTATGGCCGGAACAATAGGTTCTTGGTATAGATGGCTTGACAGCTTTTGATCAATCGGTCCGCTATGAGCCAGTCAGGATAGATGATACAACGGTGCAGGTCTTACGGCGCAAGAAGGTCCCGCTGGTCAAGGTCCTGTAGAGGAATCATGGATAGGAGGAGCATACCTGGGAGCCACCGGATCTGATGCAGTAGAGGGACCCAGATCTCTCCGAGTAAAGTATACATTTAACTTGTAAGACCCCCTTTTTTTTCTTTTTTCAACCACCGGGGGTCTTAGCCCAGAATTGCCGCTTTGCGGTGGCACCGACATCTCGGGAAGGCAACCACTACAAATCGCCAATTCTGCCGGCCCTTTTCGATCACAAACGAGAGAAGCATTTATACAAAAGTGTAAACAAGTCCACAGAAAACATGTATATAAAAGAGAATCATATCCAGTCCATCAATACAATAATAAGAAAATAGATAAATGGGCTTGAGCCCAGTACATCAGAGTCCTCACTACAAGTCTCTCATCACGGAAGCTAAGGAAATGCTAATCACTCACGGAGCTGGTCGCAGGTGCACCGGTGCTAGACTGTCCCACCTCCATGCGCACCGTACTCCGCTGGTGCTGGTCCCTGTCTCCCATCCGGAGCTCCTGTAATGTTTGGTTCGAAAACCATTAGTCATAAAGACTAAGCCCTATCATCCCCTACCCCTCCCACCACGGCTCCTAAGCACCGGGCGGAGAGGAGGAAAGGGAAGCTACAAAAGTGGAGAATAGACAAGCAAGTGTCGGTGGACCTAACTAGCAAGTTATATCGGGGAGCAGTATAAATGTTGTAATAGGTAGAACAATTAATAAGAAGCAATTTATATAAAAAGACAACTAGAGAACAGTAAGTAAGTATGTAAGTAACCTTAACTTATATGAATGCCCATACAAACTTATAAGTTAAGGGATCTTCTGCAAGGCTCCCATCGTATAAAAAGTCCCATACCGATTTATACGTTGGGGTGACGGTTATATGCAAACATGCTATGCCATGATTCATGCAAGTGCAACCCACACACACGACTCTATGCGCACAGACCTTTAGTTCCCCCTGTTCGGGAGGCTAGCTTCACCCCCAGGAACCTCCGTAGTGGCAAACGGAGACAGTGGGTCGGGCCCCCCACTCCTAGGCGGGTAACCACACTACCAGGCCTAGCCCTTCCGTACGCCCCTAGAAGAACACAACCTAGAGTATCCGCGTACTGCTGCTGGATGTACCCTCCAAACTTTTCTCCGAGTCATCGTACCGCTGTCGGTGTGATCGATCGCCTAGTACCGATGACCCACCACCTTTCTCCGTACTCCAACCCTCGAGCCCGCGGCCCCCCGGACAGTACTGTCCGTGCATCTACCTTCAGAGCTACTGTCTGATGGCAAGTAATCCTATAATTCTACTTTCCTAGCTACCGGGGAGTGAGTGTGTGCAACCCTAGTTATACTAGTTGCTCTTTTAATTTATTACTCCTATGGTTTACGTTAGCCCAGGACTGCCCCCGGTATACCCCGTGAAGGGCTCTCAAGGGGCACTAGGAACCAAGACGGTGCATTACGGCCCGAAGTTCCCTTTCGCAAGGCACTTATTATTATTGGTTGTCTACCCTTTACCCAATCCCCTTTTAATGTTATAATGAATCTAACCCTAGCGTATTAAGACTCTTCCTCTTCCTCCCGGGGCGGACGGTCTTTCGTCGTTCCCGTACTCTCTTATCCTAACCAGTCCCACATTCTACTTATCCTGACTTCTAATAATGAACTCATTCTGAATTTGCCCTACCAACCATCGAATATCAGAATTCCGGGGTTTTACTAAATGCAGACCATCCTAAGCTATATGTGGTACACAAGGGGAGGTACTCCAAATTATCTTCCAAATCTCCTATAATATTTACTGGAGGACTATCATGACCTAATTAGCTTAAATCCAGGAATTTATAATTTTCCTAGTTAATCTGATATTTATTTTATTTTTCTCAAAGATTGGCCATGGGTATTTTTAACATGAACTATATGATATTCTTAAGTTATGGCCACCCAAAAATTAAGTTCATTAAATAACAGCAAGATAACCTCAAATGCAAATTCTCAGATTTTTATAGAAAGTATTTAACCTCTAATTAATTTAGTCAGTATAATCACGTTAATCCTACTTCATGAAGGAAGTACAGAAATTATTCATCTAAAAATTATAGAAAAATCACTAGTCAGTAGTATGATATATAAAAGATCTTTGTGCAGAGAATCATAATTTTATCAGCTTGCTAAGCACCAAAATAGATTTAATCCAATATCCATGATAAATAACACTTAATGAAGAAAGCCTTAGAATTAAACTTCTAAAAATCCCATAAAAATTCACAGAGTTTTAAAACCATAATAAAGGTTCTCTGCCTAAATTTCATCAATTTCCAGGAAGTTTGTACTCCATAATAAATTTTCTAAGCAAATCATGCAACTACCAATTCATTAAAGAAGTACCCAAAATAGTGAGCATAAAATTCATAGAAAAATATCCAGAGCTTGTACTACCCCTATAATCCACTCTACCCAATTCCCATCACTTTTCAATGTGGTTTGGTGTCATTTCCTATCTCTATAAGTTTTGCGCCCTAAACTAGGGTTAGGTTTTTAGACATCCCAACGATCTCCAAATCCACTAAAATTTCATCCAGAGAACTATATTAGCCCTATGGTTCTCATAATCCGACCTCGGTTCAATCCAAGGTCATTTGACCACATGACCTTCACAAACCACCAAGATCCATCCTTAGGGTTTGGCCTTGGTCCTTAGGGTAAACTTACCCCGATCCACCTCAAACTCCATGAGGGGGTGCTAGAGAACATTACTAGCCAGTGGTAAAAATCTCAGCCTCTGTTGAGGTGATCTCACCACTCAAACTTCAAAAGTGCACTTTTAACCTAAGACCCCTTATTAGGGCAAAACTTAGGGTTGATCAATTCTAAACCAAACCATCTCCAAGTGAGATGAAAAATTATACAGAACCTTATGGTGAACCCAGGGACCACTCAC
This sequence comes from Platanthera zijinensis, assembly GCA_039513925.1. Lineage (NCBI taxonomy): Eukaryota > Viridiplantae > Streptophyta > Magnoliopsida > Asparagales > Orchidaceae > Platanthera > Platanthera zijinensis. The sequence goes on from CM077092.1 coordinate 9,221,444, forward strand.
CAAAATTTGGGAGGGTTTGGAAATTATTTAACCACCTAATTAAATTCGGCTAGGATTATTGAATATTTCTAAAAACTATAGAAAAATATTCTCCAAAAATTCTCATTTTTGGATATCACCTAGATATATGTAAGATTAGACCACATCCCAAATTTCAAGTCGTTTGGACGACTGGATTGGAGTGGGGAATTTTTCTAAGGTCAAGGCAGCCCTCTGGATAGAACTCACCAAAAAGGGTGCTGTGGTCTAACCAGGAATCCAAATTGAATGAAATTAATTTTGAATAAAACTAGACTTCAAGGGCTACAGTTTCTATGTTGACCACTTTTCCTGTAGGAGCCTCTAAGTATTTTTCCCAAATTATTTAACATGACAGAAATCTCATTCAGAAATTGATTCTACAAATAAAATCTAATTAAAGGCACTGTTCATCTTCTTCTACAGCCCGAACCAGAGACTGAAAACCTAATTTTCCTGTAGCCTTTCCAAGCTATTTCCCGGCCACCCAGCCATCTCCCTGGCCGGCCACCACCACCACCACCTCCGTTGAGGCGAGGGCTAACGTCGGGCGGCGGCACGGCCGCCGGAGAGGCGGTTTCCGGCGAACCCGCCACCATGATATTTTCGGAAAACCACCATTACACTCACCCGATCTGGCTCTTTTGAGCCCGATATCTCTCCTAACGATTCCTAAGATCTATCCGCAGAAGAAGAGGGAGGGGAGGACCTTGTTCGCGGGTTGAAGGCGTGCAGAGCGTCGGGAAGCCATTTGCGCGGTGGTGGCGTCGCCGGAAATTCTTCAACAGCAAGGAGGAAGTCTGAATAGTTAAGGGAGTGTAACCTTTTCCTCTTGCAGTCAGGAATCTTTTATAGATGAGCCAATGGGGAGGGGAAAGGGTGGAACGTTGGAGATGAAACGTTGGCGGCCATTAATCACATTCTTATGACGTTTCGGTTATGCCGAATGGCAGTTGAAAAGTTGGGAATGAAGAGGTGCTTGCCAGGTGGCAATTTCCTATTGGACCCAATTTTTCCTTAATTATTAACATAATTAAAGTAGGGAACGGCCCATGAATGCTCTTGATTTTTCATCCCCACAGCCAGAATTTATTAAGGCGTCGGTTACCGAAATTTCCAGTCTGGCTGACGTTTCGGCCTTGGTCACGGGCGTGACACATGGGTCACGGGCGTGACAGGCCCGGTTAGTAGTTCTGGGTTCGACGATCGTCGAACTGAGATCGACGATCGTTGAAGGGTGGTCACGGGCGTGACACTTGGGTCACGGGCGTGACAGGCCTGGTGACTAATTCTGACCGACGATCGTCGAGCTGAAATCGACGATCGTCGAGCGTGGTCACGCCCAATGTCACGGGCGTGACAATGCGGGTCACGGGCGTGGCATGCCTGATGTCTAGTTCTGGTTCGACGATCGTCGAACTGGAATCGACGATCGTCGAGCGCGGTCACGCCCAATGTCACGGGCGTGACAAGGCAAGTCACGGGCGTGACATGGCGTGTGTTCAATTTTGGGTCGACGCCCGTCGACCTGAAGTCGACGGTCACGGTCACGCCCTATGTCACGGGCGTGACATTAAGCGTCACGGGCGTGACAGGTAGTGTGGTCAAATTTGGTTCGACGATCGTCGAATCGGGATCGACGATCGTCGAGCGTGTCACGCCCTTGTCACGGGCGTGACATGGCGGGTCACGGGCGTGACCAACCCGTGACCCGATTTCTTAGCCGATTTATTTCTAGTTTTTGGGCTCCCTAGGGTTCTACCACAACCAACCGACTCCTAGGGGTCTAGCCGGAAATGGGATGTTACAAATCCCAATAAACAAAACAAAGATTTCGTCCCCGAAATCAAGGTTAAGCCTACGGGACTCAAATCGGGAAAAGTTAAGCTTGTAACATCCCATGAGAACCGAATGATTACCTCCCTACGCTACGTTTGTTTGTGCGGTTCCGAATCTAAGGTTTAATTCGCCCACCTAACTAGGTATATACACCCCAATAAACAAAAGATTAGCCCCTATTCTTGAAATTTCCATTCCATTGGTTTAAAACAGGAAGGCAAATGATTGTCCAGAGGGGTTTTGAGGTATACCTGACGAAAAAGTTCCGGATATTTTTTCCGCATCAAGTCCTGTGGCTCCCATGTATGCTCCTCCTGCCCATGATTGTTCCACAGAACCTTGACCAACGGGACCTTCTTTCTCCGCAAGACCCGCACTGCCGTATCGTCAATCCTGATAGGCTCCATGTTGACTGACCGATCCGAGGCCACCGGGCCATCTGCCGAGGGAATCAGCTGCTCAGGGCGTAGCAGAGCCCTCCGAAGTGAGGAGACGTGGAAGACGTCATGCAATCCCGCTAACTCCGGCGGTAGTTCCAGTCTATAGGCTAAGGGGCCGATCCTCTCCAGGATCCTGTAGGGCCCCATATATCTCGGACTGAGCTTCCTCCGCCCGCGAACCCGCGAGACTCCGTGCATCGGCCGTATCTTCAAAAAGACTCGGTCCCCCACCTGGAACTCCACTTGGCGATGTCTCGCATCGTAGTATTTCGCCTGTCTACTCTGGGCTTCCAACATCCTGTCTCGGATCAATCTGATCTGAGCATCTGTATCTCCCACAAACTCCGAGCCCAGCGCCTGCGGATCCTCATCCTGAACCCATGATAGTGGGGTTCTGCATCTCCTTCCGTACAACGCTTCGTATGGAGCCATGCCTATGCTGGACTGATGAGCGTTGTTGTACGAAAACTCGACCAGTGGCAACAATCTCTCCCAAGGCTCGCCACGGTCCAAAATACACAGTCGTAACAGATCCTCCAGTGTACGGTTTGTGCGCTCTGTCTGTCCGTCGGTCTGAGGGTGGAAAGCTGTGCTGAATGTCAACCGAGAACCCAGATGGGCCTGGACTGACCTCCATTCCCTGGATGTGAACCGCCCATCCCGATCCGAAACGATAGTCTTGGGCACCCCATGATAACGCACAAACTGCTCGATGAACCTCCGTACCAATACACTGACCGGCGTGTCCTTCGCCACTGGGATGAATCTGGCCACCTTTGTCAGCCTGTCCACTATCACCCAGATCGAGTCGTTCCCCGCACGGGATCTAGGTAGCCCATGTATAAAGTCCATGGCTATATCCTCAAACTTCCACTCCGGCACTGGAAGCGGCTGCAGCAATCCTGCCGGGTTCCTACACTCCGCCTTCACGAGCTGGCAGGCCTCACAATGCGTCACAAAATATGTAATATCTTTCTTCATACCCGGCCAGTACATCGTCCTCTTTAAATCCTTTACCATCTTGGTGATCCCCGGGTGCACCGAATACCGGCTGCAGTGAGCTTCCTCCAAAATATCCTCCCGGATCCGTCCTCCTGCTGGTATGTAGACTCTGCCCCGGAAACACAGAAGCCCATCCCTCAAAGTATAATCTCCTGTCGTGCCTTCCTCCAAGGCCCGGAATATCGGCTCAGCTCTCTCGTCCAGCCTCTGCCCATCTCTGATGCGGTCTCGGATATCATCTGTAGTAGCCATCGACCCCAGGTACTCCATGTACAGCTCCGGGTCATCCTCAGATACTAGCGAAATCTGCATCTCCTCGAATGATCTAATCAACTCCAAGGCCATCAGCTGCGGGCCTACTCCAGTCGTACTCGCTCTCCGGCTCAGAGCATCCGCAACCACGTTCGCCTTCCCCGGATGGTAGTGCATGGTATACTGGTAGTCCGAAAGGAACTCCACCTAGCGTCTCTGCCTGATGTTTAACTCCTTCTGGGTGTCGACATACTTCAGATTCTTGTGATCGGAGAAGATATCACAATGTACCCCGTAGAGATAGTGCCGCCAGATCTTAAGAGCAAAAATGACTGCCCCCATCTCCAAATCGTGCACGGGGTAGTTCTGCTCGTGCTGCTTCAACTGACGGGAGGCATAGGCGATTACGTGCCCATTCTGCATAAGGACGGCGCCCATCCCCTGATAGGAAGCATCTGCATATACCTGAAATCCCTCCCTCCCTGATGGGAGAGCAAGGATGGGGGCCGAGGTGAGACGATCCTTCAGCTCCTGGAAGGCAGATTCGCACCGCGGCGTCCAAGTAAAAGGGGACTCCTTCTTCGTCAGAGACGTAAGAGGAAGGGCAATCTGAGAGAACCCCTTTACGAACTTCCGGTAGTAATCGGCAAGTCCCAAGAAACTCCGAACATCCGTGGCCGACTTTAGTGGTGGCCAATCCCGTACTGCCTGGATCTTTGCCGGATCCACTGCCAGACCTGCTCCACTGATGACGTGACCCAGAAATGCCACCTCTTTTAGCCAAAACTGGCACTTGCTGTACTTGGCATACATCTCGTGCTCCCGCAGCTTCTCCAAGGTCAAGGCTAGATGTCTCGCGTGCTCCTCCTCCGTCCTTGAATAGATGAGGATGTCGTCGATGAATACAATGACGAAGACATCTAGGTGTTCCTCGAACACCCGATTCATCAAAGTCATGAATGCGGAGGGTGCATTCGTGAGCCCGAACGGCATCACGGTAAACTCGTACAAGCCGTATCTGCTGCTGAACGCCGTCTTCGGGATGTCCTCCTCCCGAATGCGAAGCTGGTAGTATCCTGATCTCAGATCCAGCTTTGAGAACCAATGGGCTCCCTCCAGCTGGTCAAATAGCTCGTCTATCCGTGGTAAGGGATAAGTATTCCGGACCGTCAACCGGTTTAGAGCCCGGTAATCTATGCACAGTCGGAGGGTCCCGTCCTTCTTCTTAACGAACAGCACCGGAGCTCCCCATGGTGAAGAGCTAGGCCGAACGAACCCGGCCTCCACTAACTCCTGAAGCTGACTCCGGAATTCCACCAACTCCTTTGGGGCCATTCGATAGGGAGCTCTGGATACCGGCTTAGCCCCTGGTATAAGCTGAATCTGAAAGTCCCTCTCTCGGTGCGGGGGTAACCCTGGTAGCTTCTCCGGAAACACGTCGGCGAAGTCCCGCACCACTGGAATATCTGCAATGGAGTCCTTGGCTACGACCGCCTCAAAGAGGATCTGATAAACCTCTTCCCCCTGCAGGTGGGCCTTAACGGCCTGTATAGAAGAAAGTAAGGTACGGGGTGCTGATGTAATACCTTCGATAACAATGAAGGAGTCGCCGTGCCTCACGGTGATCCTCTTTGCCACGCAATCGATCTGGGCATGGTTCCAGTACAGCCAGGTCATGCCCAGAATCAGATCGTAATCTGGCATCCTCAAAACCGTCGCGGGTGCCTCAAACGCCTTTCCGCCAATCCTTGCTTCCATATCACAATGAGTAGAGGTCAATATCTCCGATCCATCGGGTAGGCGCACCCTCAGCATCTTCCCGGCGCTCAGCTCCACTCCTGCCAGTCCTTTCACGAAATCCTCTGACACGAATGATTGCGACGCACCGGTGTCAAAGAGGGTGTGAGCGGGCTTGCCGCTAACGAAAACTATGCCTGGGGTAATTAAGTGTCTTAGTATTTTGTTGCAGTTCATCTTCTCTTAAATTTCTAAGCAGGTTACGTCTAAAATAGTAGTTTGTATGAAGAAAATTTAAAAGTGCTGCCATACCTGTGATAACCTGCTCCGGGTCCCGAGGCTGTGTCAGGTCTAGAGCGTACACCTGCTCTCTCTCTTGTCTACGACCTCGATCCTGAAATCCTCGTCCTCGGTCCTGTCCTCGTCCGCCAAACTGTCTGGGGGGTGGAGCGCCCTGATGTGCTGGTGGGGGTGCTCGCCCCACTGGGCAGTTTCGCTTGATATGCCCCGGCTGGTTGCACTGATAGCATACCGGTGGCTGCCCTGCCGTCCTTGGCATTTCCAGCATCTGTATAGGCTGGGGAGCCAATACCCCCTGAGTCCTCTGCTCCTGCCCAAACTCCTGACGGGGCTGATCCCCGTTCCTTCTCTCTCCAATAACTTGGCCTCGAGGGCGGTCTCTACGTCCTCCAATCACTGTATCATCAGCCGGTCTCTTCCGGCTCCTCACTGTAAGCTGATCCGCCTCTCTCTTCTTAGCCATCTCCAGAATCCTGGTCAGACTCCCCTCTGAAACGAAAAGGAGGGCCTGCCTCATGTCATCCTGCAGCCCCTTATAAAACCTCCGGGCATAGCCAGCATCGTCTAACTGGTAAGCGTCCGCATATCGGGCCAGGTGTGTGAACTCCTGATAGTACTCCACCACGGTCCTGCTCCCCTGCCTCAACCGCAGGAACCTATCCTCCAGGTCATCTCTCGCCGACTGAGGTACAAAGTGTCCCAAGAGCGCTGCTCTGAACTCCTCCCAGGTAATATCAGCACAATCCACCCCTGCAAAGGTGGTGTCCAGCTGAGATTTCCACCATCTCTTTCCGTGTGACTCTAAGCAGGAGACTGCCAAGGCAACTGCCTCCTCCGTGGGGCATCGAATCCCTGCCAGCATCTCGTAAATGGTGTCCAACCACTCCTCCGTATGTACTGCGGACTCCGTCCCCTGGTAGGATGGAGGGGATAGTCCCCGGAAGACAGTCATCCAATTGGCCCCGGGGTTCGGCTGTGGGGCCGGGGCTTGCTGAGCTCTGAAGGCCTCCAAGATGGCCGTCAATGTTTGCCCCATCTCCGTCTGCTGGAACGGAACGGGTGCTGGCGGAGTCGGGACCACATCCGGGGCCTGAGGTGTCCCCTGCTGCGATGTAGGGTTCGTCGCAGGCTACAAGCAAAAATTCCATTTGTTAGAGAGCGAATGAATGGAATTTAAGAAGAGTTATAATGGACTTTCACATGTGATTTCCCTTATGGGCACACCACTGCTTCCGCTGCTAGTTTGTCCGCAAACTAAGCTCGCACGGGGGTGGCCCAAGGTTTCTGTGGACTACTTCTCTTTCGATCGAGGTCTCCTCTGATACCACTTGTAAGACCCCTTTTTTTTTTCTTTTTTCAACCACCGGGGGTCTTAGCCCAGAATTGCCGCTTTGCGGTGGCACCGACATCTCGGGAAGGCAACCACTACAAATCGCCAATTCTGCCGGCCCTTTTCGATCACAAACGAGAGAAGCATTTATACAAAAGTGTAAACAAGTCCACAGAAAACATGTATATAAAAGAGAATCATATCCAGTCCATCAATACAATAATAAGAAAATAGATAAATGGGCTTGAGCCCAGTACATCAGAGTCCTCACTACAAGTCTCTCATCATGTGTTGGGTACATTGGAAAATGTGTACCTGATTTGAAGAAGCCCAACCTAGCTCAATGATATACATCATGTTGTATTTGATGTTGTTTTGAGTTGACATGTGCAGGTAAAGAATTGTTAAAGTTTACAGAAAAAATTCTAAGTCCAAGTGTCGACACAAAGGAACATGTGTCGTCACATAGAAGAAAGGTGTCGACACAACACTGGGAAAGTGTGTCGACACAGAAGGTGTAAGTCGACACTACTCTGGGAAAAAGTGTCGACACATAACATAGTCTACAACAACACTGGGAAAAAGTGTCGACACAGAAGAAGTAAGTCGACACAACACTGGGAAATTGTGTCGACACAGAAGAAGTAAGTCGACACAACACTGGGAAATTGTGTCGACACAGAAGAAAAACGTCGACCTCAACATTGGGAGAATGCGTCGACACTGAAGAGTATAGTCGATCTCAAGTTTGTCGACATCATCTGAATATGTCGACACAGAAGAAAATAGTCGACCACAAGTTTGTCGTCACCAGCAGAATGTGTCGACACATAGTGAGTAAGTCGACACATTATAGCAAAGCTAAAAAATGAATGTGTCGACACCTGAAGGCTAAGTCAACACTTACTAAAGTTATGATTCTACAACAACTGTGTCGACACACAGGACTTGTGTCGACACACTGCAGAGTCAAAGACCAAGTTATTTTCAGAAGAAGATGTGTCGACACAAAGGCAATTTAGTCGACATCACTGAAGGCAGTGTCGACACCAAAGTCAATTGTGTCGACACAAATAGACAGATGGTCTCGACACTTTCTGACAGACTGTTTCAACACTAAGGCACAGGACTTGTTTGAAGACTTGACAGCTGTGGGTTATCACCAGTTAACTGAAGTTGTCAGACTTGTCAGAAAACGGTTAGAAACCGGATCAGCCGGTTACCATGAAGAATGTCTATAAATAGACAGATTCAGAAGGAGAAAACAGAATGAACAACATATAGAACTGACCCTTTGAAATACATTGGATCAGAAAGTGGAGAAGGATTACATTCTACTCATTTCAAGAAAGTGCTAGGCACTTAAGAAGATCTTCTCCGGGAGATCTAAGAAGACTATCTAAGGGTAGATCTAAGAAGAGTTCTAATCAGAATTCAGAAGAATCATTCAAAGTTCTGGATAGAGAGAGATCAAGTCAGAATTTGAAGAAGAAGAAAGAATCCACCAGTGGATTCTCAAGAAGCTGTTTGGAATCAACTCAGCTAAGTACATTTTCAAGAAGCTTTGAAGAAGGCTAAGAAATAGTTGATTGCATCAGCTGATTAAGAATTGTCATTGCCTTTTCTCTCTCAACTTGGCAAGACAATTTAAACAATCTTTTCTATATTTCTGTAGGATCTGTTAATACAGATCTGAGTTGTAAGCCTATGTTATAAAGGCTGAGTGTAGGAGTGTTGAACTCTGAGTGGTAGGGCTGATTGCCTGAGTGTAGGAGAAGGATATTCTCTGAGTTGTAGGCCTTGGGGCAAGGCTGAGGTAGGGCAGTTGTGCCTGAGTTGTAGGAACCAGTTGGGTTCTGAGTTGTAAGATCTATTGATCTGAGATAAGTGGAAGTTTGGCCGAATCTAGCATACAGCTAGATAGGTGAAGGGGGAAAGTGGATGTACCCAGACCTTGGGGAACCACTATAAAACATAGTGCAATCTGTGATGTTTTGTTTTCTGTGATTGCTGTGTTTTTATATTAGTTAATAAATTGAATTCTGTCTAGAAGTTTTAGAAAGAGAAGCAGAACCTATTCACCCCCCCCCCCTCTAGGTGTTTAGGCTGCCTTGAAAGTTAAACTATCAAGTGGTATCAGAGGCAGGTTCCTCAAAAAGGACTTAACAGTCTGAGGTAGATCTGATAGGCAGATTCAAGAATCAAGAAGATGGGTTCTGGAGAGAATCATAAGGAGCTAGGGTCAATGAAATTACCCATATGCAAGAAGGAAATCTTTGGGATCTGGAAAGAAAGAGTCAGATTGTTTATGGAAGCATCTGACCCAAGGATTTACATCACAGTACAGGAAGGCCCCTTCATACCAATGAAGATATCTGTTCTTGATGCAAATATCCAAACACCAAAAACTTATTCTGAAATGACCAAGGATGAAATCATCTTGGCAACCATGGACAAAAGGGCACAGAACATCATTGTCAGTGCCATAGATGATTAAACATTTCAGAATCTGATTCACTGCAAGACCTCCAAGGAGATGTGGGACACATTGATTGTCTACATGGAGGGATCAGAAGAAGTAAGGCTGGACAGAAAATCTATGCTAAATCAGGAGTATGAAAGTTTTAGACAAGGAAAATCTGATAGCATAACTGAGTGCTATAAGAAATTCTATAGAATTGTGAATGAGCTGATTTCCTATGGAAGAGTCTTCAGTACCTATGAACTGAATGACAAATTCTTAAGATCCTTATCAAAGGATTGGGATACAAAGATCTGTGCCATAAGAGAAGTGGCAAAATTGGCAGAGATATCTCCTCCAACTCTGTTTGGAAAGTTGCTATCCTATGAAATGCAACTTATGGTAAGGAAGGAGGAGGAAAGAAACTCAAGAGGAGAGCATAGAGAAAAGACTGTGGCATTTAATGCTGAAGCCACCAGAAAGAATAGGAGGAAATCACCATCTCCTCCTAAGGAAGTTGAAGAAGGTAGTTCTGAAAATTCAGATAAGGGTTCAGTCAGCAGTGATTCAGATGCAGACTTTGCTGCATTCACTAGGCAATTTCAAAGGTTCTTGAAAAAGAAGCAATGGAAGTCTAGGCCTTCCTCATCACAGCAAGTAGATGACTATTATCAGAAAAGAAGGTCATCTAGGAAAGAGAAAAGCAGGTCAAAGCCCAGCAAAGCCACTACTTCAAAGATTGTCTGCTATTGTTGCAATAGGCCTGGACATGTAGTGGCTGATTGTCCTGACAAAAGGAAGGAATCTTCAGAAAAGAAGAAGACTTATCAGAAAGGCAAGAAGGAGAAATCCTTTGTAGCAAAGAAAGATAAAAGTCTGTCAGACCAGTCAACTTCAGAATCAGGATCTGAAGCTGAAGCATATATTGGATTATATGCTGCATCTGAGGAAGAGGAGTTTATGCAGTTGCTAGACTCCATCAATGAACATCAATGCATGGGTTTGATGACTAGATCAGAAGAGGACCTATGCCAGAATCAGTCTGGTCCTAATGAGGTAAACTGTCCTTCCAGTACATATGTTTGTAGTACAAGTGAAGAATCAGCTACATCTGCATCAAGTGATGAAGATGCATCTGGATCTGAAGGAGATGTCTATCAATTGATAGACAAGTATGGGGACTTGTTGCAGGCCCTTAAGAAAAGCAAGAACCTGGTTAAATCACAGGCTCAGGAAATTGCTGATCTAAGGGTTGCAACAACTGAGTTAGAAAAAGTCCTTGATCAAAAGTTAGCTGAAATTGCCAAGCTGAAGAATATAACTATTATTCAGATGGGCACAATTAATTATACTAATGATCAAGTAAAGAGTCTGGAGGACAGACTTAGAATTGAAAGGGATTTAGTGGCTAGTTACTCTAAGCCAAAATCTGTCTTACCCTTGATAGATGAATTTGTCACTCAGAAGGGTAAGGCTGGATTAGGATTTAAGGGTAACTCCAGGGCTGGCAGATTCAAGAAGAAAGGCAAAGCCCCTATTCAGCCACTAAACCTTTCAGTCCCCATAAGGTTTGGTAAGGAGAAAGTGCCTTCTAACATATATGATCATGAAGACATTCAGGATCATATCAAGACAAATGTTCTGAAGAACAAGGGTGTTAAGGCAAGCAGGCCTACCTATGGTCATAAGCCCTATGGTTTTAAGAAACCAGTAGGAGAAGTTGCAACAGCACCAGCAATGAACAGAAATGCTTCTGACAAGGATGTATCTAGATCTAGATACAATAAGTTTGAATGTTGGTGCTGTGGCAAGAGGGGTCATTTTGCATTGGACTGCTGGTATAACACAAGTGTTATAAAGAATAAGAGTCTACCTGTTAGAAGAGGTTATGATAACTTTATTAAGGCTAACCTGAACCAAGGACCCAAGACTTACTTGGGTTCTAAGGGTAAGTAATTCTGTATTGCAGGTGAATCCAAGTTACCATGCCCCTATATGGTACTTGGATAGTGGTTGTTCCAGGCACATGACTGGAACAAAGGGGCTGCTGAAGGAGTATTCATCTGTCAAAGATGGACATAAAGTGATCTTTGGTGGATCTGAAAAAGGAGTCATCAAAGGATTTGGTAACATCTCTTCAAACCTAATTACTATCACCCAAGTGGCCTATGTAAAAGGTTTGAAACATAATCTAATAAGCATAAGCCAGCTGAGTGATCTAGGATATGACATTTCATTTGGTAAGGATGGATGTCATATCAAAAGGTCAAGTGATCAAGAGATCATATTGACTGGGTATAGGAAGAGAAATGTGTATTGCCTTAATTTTGAATGTGAGAATAAGGCATCCCCCATTTGTCTTGTAGCTGATGACAATGCTTCTCATTGTGTTAAGTGGCACAAGAGATTGGCTCATCTAAACTACAAGACAATTGGCCAACTCTTTAGTAAAGAACTAGTGAGGAATGGGCCTCAAGTTAAGTGTATAAAGGAAGGGGTATGCTCAGCTTGTCAAAAGGGCAAGCAGACAAAAACCTCATTTCAAAGCCTTGAAAACAAGGATTCTGTGAGGTGCTTATACCTCTTGCATATGGATCTTTTTGGTCCTATGCCAGTTCACAGTCTAGGTAGGAAGGTCTACACACTAGTGGTTGTAGATGACTATTCTAGATTTACATGGGTGTTCTTTCTGAGACAAAAATCTGAAACCCCAAGTGTATTATTTAAGTTTGTAAAGCAAATTCAGAATGAACTGAACAGTACAGTGGTCAAAATCAGAAGTGACCATGGTACTGAGTTTCAATCTGAAAGCATAACAAACTTGTGTATAGACTTTGGGATTTTCCAAGAGTTCTCCTCACCTAGAACACCTCAGCAAAATGGAATTGCTGAAAGAAAGAATAGATCATTAATTGAAGCTGGTAGAACTCTATTGAGTGACACCTCTCTCCCAGAATATTTTTGGGCTGAGGCAGTTAACACTGCTTGTCATGTCATCAATAGGGCTTCTATCACCAAAAGCCACAGGAAGACTCCCTATGAGATTGTGAAAGGCAGAAAACCAAATCTATCCTATTTTAGGATCTTTGGCTGCAAGTGCTATATACTTAACAATGGTAAGTCTTATTTGACTAAGTTTGCTGCCAAATCCCAGGATGGGATATTTGTTGGGTACAGCACAAATAGTAAGGCCTATAGAGTCTTCAACTTAACTACTCAAGTTGTTGAAGAATCTGTGCATATTGTATTTGATGAAACAAGATTAATCAATTGTGAATTGTCTTGTAGATCAAATGACTCAACAGGTATAAGCAAGAAGATGGACAAGCTCTCCATTGCTGAAGCTTCAAAGGAAGAGGGAGCATTGGAAAATGAAGGCTGCTGTCCAGGGGGAGTACAAGAGATAATGGAAGCTGATGAAAACCAAGAGGAACAGCAGAATGAAGAAGCTGGAGATGCTCAACCTGAAGGGAATCTACCTCCAGCTATAAGATATCTAAGAGATCATCCTACTGATCAGATAATTGGTGATCCAAGACAAGGAGTGCAAACTAGAAGCAGAAATCAAAGCACAGTTTTGCATTCTAGTTTCTTGTCTCAAATGGAACCTAAGAAGTTTGAAGAAGCTATCCAAGACCAGCACTGGATTGATGCTATGCAAGAGGAGCTGAATCAGTTCAGAAGGTGTAAGGTCTGGGAGCTTGTTCCTAAACCAAGAGGCCACAACATAATTGGGACTAAGTGGATCTATAGGAACAAGCTAGATGAAGGTGGAATAATAATAAAGAATAAAGCAAGATTGGTTGCAAAAGGATACAGGCAGGAAGAAGGGATTGACTTTGATCAAACCTTTGCTCCAGTAGCAAGGCTGGAGGCAATCAGAATGTTCCTTGCCTATGCAGCCTACCAAGACTTCAAAGTATACCAGATGGATGTAAAGTCAGCATTTCTGAATGGTGATCTTAAAGAAGAAGTATATGTAGAGCAGCCATCAGGTTTTGTAGATCCTCTTAAACCTGATTCTGTGTACAAGCTTAGGAAAGCTTTGTATGGGTTAAAACAAGCTCCAAGGGCTTGGTATGAAACCCTGTCTACCTTCCTCATTGAGAATAAATTCTCAAGAGGAAAGATAGACAAAACTCTATTCCTTAGGGAATCCAAAGGAAAGATCATCTTAGTCCAGATCTATGTTGATGACATAATCTTTGGATCTACTGAAAACAACCTTTGTAAAAAGTTTGCCAAACTTATGCAAGGGAAGTTTGAGATGAGCAGTATGGGAGAACTTAAGTTCTTCTTGGGACTCCAAGTAAGACAGACTGATGATGGATTGTCCATATCCCAGTCTAAGTTCACCAAGGAATTAATTAAAAAATATGGTATGGAGTCATCCTCCTCCATGAGAACTCCTATGGGCACAAGTATGCCAATATGCAAAGATGAGGCAGGTAAACCTGTTGATGAATCATTGTATAGAGGAATAGTTGGGTCACTACTATATCTCACTGCTAGTAGACCTGACATTATGTATGCAACATGTGTCTGTGCTAGGTACCAAGCCTGCCCTAAAGAATCTCATTATACTGCAGTAAAAAGGATTCTGAGATATCTAAAGGGCACTCCTACTCTAGGTCTTTGGTACCCTAGGAATAGAGATTTTCAACTAACAGGCTATTCAGATGCAGATTTTGCAGGATGTAGAGAGGATAGAAAGAGTACTACAGGTACTTGTCAATTCCTGGGAGGAAGACTAATATCTTGGAGTAGTAAAAAACAGACTAGTGTGGCAATTTCCACAGCTGAGTCAGAGTATATTGCTGCAGGAAGCTGCTGTGCACAGCTATTATGGATGCAGCATCAGCTTAAAGATTATGGTATTCAGGTAAGTAGAACACCCCTTTTATGTGATTCTAAGAGTGCTATTTCTATTGCTAATAATCCAGTTTCTCATAGTAGAACTAAGCATATAGAAATCAAATATCATTTTCTTAGAGAACATGTAGAAAAAGGTGACATCTCATTGGAATTTGTAAAAACAGATTATCAAATAGCAGATGTATTTACTAAGCCTTTAGATGAAACCAAATTCAATAAATTCAAAATTGAATTAGGTATGTTAACCATTGATTAATGTATTAAACAAAATCATTAACAATGCTATTGAAATGGTTTATAAGTAAGTAAAAGTAGTAACAACATAATCAAGTGGTATCAAGTGTTAAAAAGGACACATTGAAGTTACAGAAATTGGCTAAGTAAGAATGTGTCGACACATTCAGTAATAATGTGTCGACTCAGAGAAATTATGTCGACAAGTCAGAAATATTGTGTCGACACAGAGAATATGTGTCGACACTTAAGAGTTTTATTGTCGACTTAACCAGAAATGTAATGTCGACTCAACCAGAATTATGGTGTCGACACTTACAAAATATGTGTCGACACTTGTCCTTAGTGTCGACACAGAATTTCTGTCTTTCTACTATGTATCCAAGGTGTCGACATAACCACAAATTGGTGTCGACACATAGTAGGCTGAAGAAATGTCGAGTTAATAGAAGCTTGTGTCGACACATTCCGTCTGTGTCGACACATTTAGACTGTTTTTGGCGCCTTTTGAACTTCTTTCAACAGAAGCTATAAATAGGTCAAAAAGCTCTTTGTGTCGACACGCTTTCAAGGTTTTCGAGACTCAAACCCTGTGTCGACAGTCTTTCTTTCTCTCTTCTCTCAAGCTTTCTCGACACAACGATGGCGCCAAGGATTGAAGATAACATCAATGAAGGATATGAGTTAGTGCGCCAGGCCTTTGCAGAGGCGCCACCTGATGTTCAAGGAGTTATCACCCTTCTCTCTGCATCAGGGTTAGAATTTCTCATTTCAGAACCAACTAAGATCTGGAAGAAGGAGGTGCACGAGTTCTTTACCTCTGCATCAGTCCATTCTACTGGCCTCAAGATTAAGTCCACTATTCAAGGGACGAAGGTAAAGATTACTCAAAGAAGTATACGAAAGATCTTCCAACTGCAAGTGGTTGAGAATGAAGAGGCAGTTCCTATATCTAAGACAAGGGAAGCCCTTCAATGGTGTGGCCTGGATTCAGGATTGAAGATAGGAGCTGCATTCAACAGAAAGGGAATGAATCAGCAAGGGAAGTTCTTGTCGGAAGTTGTTGGAAAGGTAATCCTCTGCAAGACAGGTGGACATGATAGGATTTCTGCCTATATGTTCAGCCTGATGACCAGGATAGTTTTTACTATTCCTACTGATTGGTCAAGAGTACTCTTTGACAAGATCAAAGAGGGAATTAAGAAGCCTAACATGGCTAGGATCATGAGTCTGTACTTCACTGGGGTGATTCCAGATGTGATGCAGCAGCTGCAAGGGAGTAAGATTAACCATATGAGAAGAATGGATATGAGACTATTCACCAGGTGGGATAGGGTGCTGTCAAAGGATGTGCCTGAAGAGAGCAGGCCAGACACCCCTGTGCAATCCTCTACACCAAATCAAGAATCTGAACAAGTACAAGAAGGGACACAGCTTGCCTCAACTGTGGTCCAGGAAGTATCAACACCTGCCCAGATGCAGGGGGAGCCAGTTTCCACTTCTGCTCCAAAGGTATCTACTCCTGCTTAGGTTTAGGGGGAGCTAATGTATTTTACTATAAAAGACATTGCTCAAATTATTATTACTGCACAGGTTCAGGGGGAGCTAGTGTCCACACCTACTCCTGCCACTACAAATATTGAGGTGCAAGTCCAAGAGGAAGCACAGTTAAACATATCTAAAGATTTAACTGCTGCAGATGTGACCACTCAACTGGAATTTACTATGGAGGAGTTATTCCCAGATGTTGATACTGCTGCTGATAAAGAAGGAGGTGAACCAGATATTGAGAAGTTCATAGGAATGGACATTAATCAGGAAGCTGCTGTGGAAACACAGGTTGAGGATGAGCCAGTGGATGTTGAAGCTGAGCAACAACTCCCTGGCACAGAAAGAATTCATGTAGATACTTCCTCTGACACAGAAACTGAAGAAGCCAGGGTGGCTAAGAAAAGAAAACTTGTTGTCTTTAAGAGAAGAAGCAAGAACTACAAGCAGGCATTGCAGACAACAACTCCACAAGTTTCTCCAGCCTTTGATTACAATAAATTTATGGTAGATCTTCAAGTAAAATTGGATGACCAAAGGATGGCTCTGGAGAAGTATGTGGATGAAAATAGCAAGTCAGTTCAGTTTGACTTAGCTCAGGACATCAAGTCCATCCAATTTCAAGTCAACTTGCATAAAACTGAAATGACAGATTGCTTCCACAAGGGTGGCAATGCTGTAGTTTATCTGGCTAAACAACAGCAGGCTATCTCTACAAAGGTGGATGATATTGCTTTGAAGCAAGGTTATGTTCTGGAAAATCAAATAAGAATGAATGACAATTTAACTGAATCTCATAATGAGATCATTCAAGAGGTGAAGAAGATTGTTCCAGGGATGCCTGCAGATAGAGCCAAAGAAATGGAAGAATTTGATAAGAATTTTCAGGCTGCTATTGCATCTGTTAAGACTGCCATCACAACCTCTCAACAGGAAATATCTGAAAAGCTTCAAAAGTTAAGACCATTTTTCAAGGAGGGAGTGAATTATTTGGATGGCCAAATTCGATTTCAGAAAGAAGATCTTAGAGATCATGTATCAAGAGAAGCCATAAAGGGGGAGAGGATGCTAATTCATGCAGGCTCTGAGCATGCCAAATGGGTGACCAATAGTATAAGAGCCACATTGGGATATCCACCATTGTGTGATGATAACATGGTGGCTGAGTCAGGTCTACAAACAGGACTACTTGAAGGTGACCAACCTGAGGTTGCCCAAGTCATATACCCCCCTCCAGATTTTGATATATTGGATCAGCAAGTGCAATATATGTATAGTCCTTCAAAGGAGGTTGTAAATGTTATCTTTGGAAAGGTTGATAAGCCTGAGGTAAATTTGCAAGAACAGCAAGATGCTCTACTGTCAAAGAAAAGATTTAGAGAGCAGGCTGAGCTGAAGCCAGATTTTGAGCAGTGGAGTCCTACTTCCAGAAATATAATACTCACTGCATGGAAAGCTGTCAAAGATCAAGTTCATGAAAGGGGCAAGTGGTACAATGAGCAGGAATGGCAGAAGTATGAGGCAAGACAAGAAGCCATTGTACAATTCAGAAGGAAAGCTAAGCTGGGAAGACTTCCACCTGATGCTATGGAGCCAAGCAAATACTTCCCAAAGCCTTTTCACTATTTTGAAAGGCAAAGGCTCAAGGAAGAAGCTAAGAAGAAAGCTGATCTTAAAGGAAAAAAGATGGCTGAAGAATCAGAAGCTCCTGTGACAGCTAAAATTAAATCTGGCCAAGGGATTGTTATTAGAGAGCCTGATCAATCCTGATAATGTTTTAGTTCTTTCATAATGTTTTGTAATGATGTAATGTGATCAGTCAAAGAAAAACCATGTAATCAAACATTACCCAGTAATAAACAAAATATTGTTAAATCTGTGATAGATTGTTTTATCCATGATGTTCTTATTATTTTGTTTATAATTAAGTATCCCTGTGTATTGTCATATATCATCATTTTATACTATTTATAAATGGTGTATATCATTGGCTATAAGGGTTATGACTTCTCCAAATAGGGGGAGATTGTTGGGTACATTGGAAAATGTGTACCTGATTTGAAGAAGCCCAACCTAGCTCAATGATATACATCATGTTGTATTTGATGTTGTTTTGAGTTGACATGTGCAGGTAAAGAATTGTTAAAGTTTACAGAAAAAATTCTAAGTCCAAGTGTCGACACAAAGGAACATGTGTCGTCACATAGAAGAAAGGTGTCGACACAACACTGGGAAAGTGTGTCGACACAGAAGGTGTAAGTCGACACTACTCTGGGAAAAAGTGTCGACACATAACATAGTCTACAACAACACTGGGAAAAAGTGTCGACACAGAAGAAGTAAGTCGACACAACACTGGGAAATTGTGTCGACACAGAAGAAGTAAGTCGACACAACACTGGGAAATTGTGTCGACACAGAAGAAAAACGTCGACCTCAACATTGGGAGAATGCGTCGACACTGAAGAGTATAGTCGATCTCAAGTTTGTCGACATCATCTGAATATGTCGACACAGAAGAAAATAGTCGACCACAAGTTTGTCGTCACCAGCAGAATGTGTCGACACATAGTGAGTAAGTCGACACATTATAGCAAAGCTAAAAAATGAATGTGTCGACACCTGAAGGCTAAGTCAACACTTACTAAAGTTATGATTCTACAACAACTGTGTCGACACACAGGACTTGTGTCGACACACTGCAGAGTCAAAGACCAAGTTATTTTCAGAAGAAGATGTGTCGACACAAAGGCAATTTAGTCGACATCACTGAAGGCAGTGTCGACACCAAAGTCAATTGTGTCGACACAAATAGACAGATGGTCTCGACACTTTCTGACAGACTGTTTCAACACTAAGGCACAGGACTTGTTTGAAGACTTGACAGCTGTGGGTTATCACCAGTTAACTGAAGTTGTCAGACTTGTCAGAAAACGGTTAGAAACCGGATCAGCCGGTTACCATGAAGAATGTCTATAAATAGACAGATTCAGAAGGAGAAAACAGAATGAACAACATATAGAACTGACCCTTTGAAATACATTGGATCAGAAAGTGGAGAAGGATTACATTCTACTCATTTCAAGAAAGTGCTAGGCACTTAAGAAGATCTTCTCCGGGAGATCTAAGAAGACTATCTAAGGGTAGATCTAAGAAGAGTTCTAATCAGAATTCAGAAGAATCATTCAAAGTTCTGGATAGAGAGAGATCAAGTCAGAATTTGAAGAAGAAGAAAGAATCCACCAGTGGATTCTCAAGAAGCTGTTTGGAATCAACTCAGCTAAGTACATTTTCAAGAAGCTTTGAAGAAGGCTAAGAAATAGTTGATTGCATCAGCTGATTAAGAATTGTCATTGCCTTTTCTCTCTCAACTTGGCAAGACAATTTAAACAATCTTTTCTATATTTCTGTAGGATCTGTTAATACAGATCTGAGTTGTAAGCCTATGTTATAAAGGCTGAGTGTAGGAGTGTTGAACTCTGAGTGGTAGGGCTGATTGCCTGAGTGTAGGAGAAGGATATTCTCTGAGTTGTAGGCCTTGGGGCAAGGCTGAGGTAGGGCAGTTGTGCCTGAGTTGTAGGAACCAGTTGGGTTCTGAGTTGTAAGATCTATTGATCTGAGATAAGTGGAAGTTTGGCCGAATCTAGCATACAGCTAGATAGGTGAAGGGGGAAAGTGGATGTACCCAGACCTTGGGGAACCACTATAAAACATAGTGCAATCTGTGATGTTTTGTTTTCTGTGATTGCTGTGTTTTTATATTAGTTAATAAATTGAATTCTGTCTAGAAGTTTTAGAAAGAGAAGCAGAACCTATTCACCCCCCCCCCTCTAGGTGTTTAGGCTGCCTTGAAAGTTAAACTATCAAGTGTATCAGAGGCAGGTTCCTCAAAAAGGACTTAACAGTCTGAGGTAGATCTGATAGGCAGATTCAAGAATCAAGAAGATGGGTTCTGGAGAGAATCATAAGGAGCTAGGGTCAATGAAATTACCCATATGCAAGAAGGAAATCTTTGGGATCTGGAAAGAAAGAGTCAGATTGTTTATGGAAGCATCTGACCCAAGGATTTACATCACAGTACAGGAAGCCCCTTCATACCAATGAAGATATCTGTTCTTGATGCAAATATCCAAACACCAAAAACTTATTCTGAAATGACCAAGGATGAAATCATCTTGGCAACCATGGACAAAAGGGCACAGAACATCATTGTCAGTGCCATAGATGATTAAACATTTCAGAATCTGATTCACTGCAAGACCTCCAAGGAGATGTGGGACACATTGATTGTCTACATGGAGGGATCAGAAGAAGTAAGGCTGGACAGAAAATCTATGCTAAATCAGGAGTATGAAAGTTTTAGACAAGGAAAATCTGATAGCATAACTGAGTGCTATAAGAAATTCTATAGAATTGTGAATGAGCTGATTTCCTATGGAAGAGTCTTCAGTACCTATGAACTGAATGACAAATTCTTAAGATCCTTATCAAAGGATTGGGATACAAAGATCTGTGCCATAAGAGAAGTGGCAAAATTGGCAGAGATATCTCCTCCAACTCTGTTTGGAAAGTTGCTATCCTATGAAATGCAACTTATGGTAAGGAAGGAGGAGGAAAGAAACTCAAGAGGAGAGCATAGAGAAAAGACTGTGGCATTTAATGCTGAAGCCACCAGAAAGAATAGGAGGAAATCACCATCTCCTCCTAAGGAAGTTGAAGAAGGTAGTTCTGAAAATTCAGATAAGGGTTCAGTCAGCAGTGATTCAGATGCAGACTTTGCTGCATTCACTAGGCAATTTCAAAGGTTCTTGAAAAAGAAGCAATGGAAGTCTAGGCCTTCCTCATCACAGCAAGTAGATGACTATTATCAGAAAAGAAGGTCATCTAGGAAAGAGAAAAGCAGGTCAAAGCCCAGCAAAGCCACTACTTCAAAGATTGTCTGCTATTGTTGCAATAGGCCTGGACATGTAGTGGCTGATTGTCCTGACAAAAGGAAGGAATCTTCAGAAAAGAAGAAGACTTATCAGAAAGGCAAGAAGGAGAAATCCTTTGTAGCAAAGAAAGATAAAAGTCTGTCAGACCAGTCAACTTCAGAATCAGGATCTGAAGCTGAAGCATATATTGGATTATATGCTGCATCTGAGGAAGAGGAGTTTATGCAGTTGCTAGACTCCATCAATGAACATCAATGCATGGGTTTGATGACTAGATCAGAAGAGGACCTATGCCAGAATCAGTCTGGTCCTAATGAGGTAAACTGTCCTTCCAGTACATATGTTTGTAGTACAAGTGAAGAATCAGCTACATCTGCATCAAGTGATGAAGATGCATCTGGATCTGAAGGAGATGTCTATCAATTGATAGACAAGTATGGTGACTTGTTGCAGGCCCTTAAGAAAAGCAAGAACCTGGTTAAATCACAGGCTCAGGAAATTGCTGATCTAAGGGTTGCAACAACTGAGTTAGAAAAAGTCCTTGATCAAAAGTTAGCTGAAATTGCCAAGCTGAAGAATATAA
Organism: Platanthera zijinensis; assembly: GCA_039513925.1. Classification (NCBI taxonomy): domain Eukaryota; kingdom Viridiplantae; phylum Streptophyta; class Magnoliopsida; order Asparagales; family Orchidaceae; genus Platanthera; species Platanthera zijinensis. The sequence goes on from CM077092.1 coordinate 9,242,997, forward strand.
CTATTATTCAATGGGCACAATTATTATACTAATGATCAAGTAAAGAGTCTGGAGGACAGACTTAGAATTGAAAGGATTTAGTGGCTAGTTACTCTAAGCCAAAATCTGTCTTACCCTTGATAGATGAATTTGTCACTCAGAAGGGTAAGGCTGGATTAGGATTTAAGGGTAACTCCAGGGCTGGCAGATTCAAGAAGAAAGGCAAAGCCCTAGTCTGAAATAGACCTTAGGTATAAACTTGGTTAAGGTAAGGAGATACCAAAGAGAATAGAGGAGGAGTTTAACACGAGAATGACTACCTAAGCTATAAACTCAAATGTCCCTACGGTCCCTATCGAGGATTACACAAACGAAAAGACTGCCTTAAGGAGAATTGAGGTCAATAATCTATTAGCAGAATGGTAGAATACACATAGTCTCAACCCTCGTACCATTAACAAGATTACCTGGAGACAACCACCAAGACAGACACCAAGGTTCGAATAGGAATTCAAGTTCGGAAGAGACCCATTTGGGATTGGGAACATTTTGACCCCACTCGGAGGGTTTAAAGTAGGGATTATATCAACAGGTTACAGGTTGGAACCCCAAGTCGAAGATTGATGCCCAGGGGACTGCGCACCCAACTAGGACAGATATAACATGGTAATATCGAAGATACTTAGCCCAAGATAGGTAAGGGCTTATCTTTTATTTATTTGGGGCATGCCTTTTGTTTATTGAGCAAATTAGTTATTGACTTGGGTTTCCCTTAGACCCTATTTAGAAAACATTGCGTCGTGAATATAGTGATATTCGAGTAAACTGTATTCGATGCTACTCGGGCATATTCGTAGGGATAAGAATCTGATTGTGAAGTGGAGATTTTATAGAGCCGTTGTCTACCCACACAAGCAAGAACTCAAACTACCAGAAGAAGATTGCGCTTACTAGAACTTGTCTTTCCCCAGAATAAGAAAGACGTCATGAATTTTGTGACGCTCGGTGAGGTTTGTCGGCTAATGAAGGCTAAGTACAAAAGTTTTTGGGAACTATTACAGCCACTGCTCGAGTTAGAGTGGAAGTTCGAGGATATAATTAGGGATTTTTCATACACAGGATTCCTCATCCCCACTCTATGCACAATTATGATTTGAACATCAAGGATAGACTGGCCGAGGTAGCTGGGTCACCCCGACCCGAAAGAAAACTCTCGTGGGTGTTTCATAAGATTTGTGAGTAGTTTTTCGTTATCATGGTGTGCTCAAGATGATCGTGTCGAATCTGGATGGGCAGTGTATGTCCAAGGAGAGAAGATCAGTCAAGGCTTATCTTGGCTCTCGACCGACATTCAAGACAGCTCTCCACCCTCATACGGAGGTGTAAGATTCCACTGTCATGGATCTAGGATGAGGATCCAAAGGCCCTCGACTCGGAATTTATGGAGAACCCAGATAACCAAGTGTGACTGATTCGAGATATGATGTTGGAGGCATAGGGCAGACTGGCCAAATATTACGATGCACGACATTTCCAAGTAGAGTTTCAGGATGGAGACTGTGTATTCCTAAAGATACGTTCGGTGCATGGAGTATCGCGGGTACGCGGGCGGGAGAAGCTCAGTCCTATGAATATGGTGCGCTACAGGATCCTGTAGCGGATTGGCCCATTGGCTTACAGACTGGAGCTACCGCTGGAGTTAGCGGGTTTGCACGATGTCTTCCATGTCTCCTCTCTTAGGAAGGATCTACTATGGCCGGAACAATAGGTTCTTGGTATAGATGGCTTGACAGCTTTTGATCAATCGGTCCGCTATGAGCCAGTCAGGATAGATGATACAACGGTGCAGGTCTTACGGCGCAAGAAGGTCCCGCTGGTCAAGGTCCTGTAGAGGAATCATGGATAGGAGGAGCATACCTGGGAGCCACCGGATCTGATGCAGTAGAGGGACCCAGATCTCTCCGAGTAAAGTATACATTTAACTTGTAAGACCCCCTTTTTTTTTCTTTTTTCAACCACCGGGGGTCTTAGCCCAGAATTGCCGCTTTGCGGTGGCACCGACATCTCGGGAAGGCAACCACTACAAATCGCCAATTCTGCCGGCCCTTTTCGATCACAAACGAGAGAAGCATTTATACAAAAGTGTAAACAAGTCCACAGAAAACATGTATATAAAAGAGAATCATATCCAGTCCATCAATACAATAATAAGAAAATAGATAAATGGGCTTGAGCCCAGTACATCAGAGTCCTCACTACAAAGTTAAACTATCATCACGGAAGCTAAGGAAATGCTAATCACTCACGGAGCTGGTCGCAGGTGCACCGGTGCTAGACTGTCCCACCTCCATGCGCACCGTACTCCGCTGGTGCTGGTCCCTGTCTCCCATCCGGAGCTCCTGTAATGTTTGGTTCGAAAACCATTAGTCATAAAGACTAAGCCCTATCATCCCCTACCCCTCCCACCACGGCTCCTAAGCACCGGGCGGAGAGGAGGAAAGGGAAGCTACAAAAGTGGAGAATAGACAAGCAAGTGTCGGTGGACCTAACTAGCAAGTTATATCGGGGAGCAGTATAAATGTTGTAATAGGTAGAACAATTAATAAGAAGCAATTTATATAAAAAGACAACTAGAGAACAGTAAGTAAGTATGTAAGTAACCTTAACTTATATGAATGCCCATACAAACTTATAAGTTAAGGGATCTTCTGCAAGGCTCCCATCGTATAAAAAGTCCCATACCGATTTATACGTTGGGGTGACGGTTATATGCAAACATGCTATGCCATGATTCATGCAAGTGCAACCCACACACACGACTCTATGCGCACAGACCTTTAGTTCCCCCTGTTCGGGAGGCTAGCTTCACCCCCAGGAACCTCCGTAGTGGCAAACGGAGACAGTGGGTCGGGCCCCCCACTCCTAGGCGGGTAACCACACTACCAGGCCTAGCCCTTCCGTACGCCCCTAGAAGAACACAACCTAGAGTATCCGCGTACTGCTGCTGGATGTACCCTCCAGACTTTTCTCCGAGTCATCGTACCGCTGTCGGTGTGATCGATCGCCTAGTACCGATGACCCACCACCTTTCTCCGTACTCCAACCCTCGAGCCCGCGGCCCCCCGGACAGTACTGTCCGTGCATCTACCTTCAGAGCTACTGTCTGATGGCAAGTAATCCTATAATTCTACTTTCCTAGCTACCGGGGAGTGAGTGTGTGCAACCCTAGTTATACTAGTTGCTCTTTTAATTTATTACTCCTATGGTTTACGTTAGCCCAGGACTGCCCCCGGTATACCCCGTGAAGGGCTCTCAAGGGGCACTAGGAACCAAGACGGTGCATTACGGCCCGAAGTTCCCTTTCGCAAGGCACTTATTATTATTGGTTGTCTACCCTTTACCCAATCCCCTTTTAATGTTATAATGAATCTAACCCTAGCGTATTAAGACTCTTCCTCTTCCTCCCGGGGCGGACGGTCTTTCGTCGTTCCCGTACTCTCTTATCCTAACCAGTCCCACATTCTACTTATCCTGACTTCTAATAATGAACTCATTCTGAATTTGCCCTACCAACCATCGAATATCAGAATTCCGGGGTTTTACTAAATGCAGACCATCCTAAGCTATATGTGGTACACAAGGGGAGGTACTCCAAATTATCTTCCAAATCTCCTATAATATTTACTGGAGGACTATCATGACTTAATTAGCTTAAATCCAGGAATTTATAATTTTCCTAGTTAATCTGATATTTATTTTATTTTTCTCAAAGATTGGCCATGGGTATTTTTAACATGAACTATATGATATTCTTAAGTTATGGCCACCCAAAAATTAAGTTCATTAAATAACAGCAAGATAACCTCAAATGCAAATTCTCAGATTTTTATAGAAAGTATTTAACCTCTAATTAATTTAGTCAGTATAATCACGTTAATCCTACTTCATGAAGGAAGTACAGAAATTATTCATCTAAAAATTATAGAAAAATCACTAGTCAGTAGTATGATATATAAAAGATCTTTGTGCAGAGAATCATAATTTTATCAGCTTGCTAAGCACCAAAATAGATTTAATCCAATATCCATGATAAATAACACTTAATGAAGAAAGCCTTAGAATTAAACTTCTAAAAATCCCATAAAAATTCACAGAGTTTTAAAACCATAATAAAGGTTCTCTGCCTAAATTTCATCAATTTCCAGGAAGTTTGTACTCCATAATAAATTTTCTAAGCAAATCATGCAACTACCAATTCATTAAAGAAGTACCCAAAATAGTGAGCATAAAATTCATAGAAAAATATCCAGAGCTTGTACTACCCCTATAATCCACTCTACCCAATTCCCATCACTTTTCAATGTGGTTTGGTGTCATTTCCTATCTCTATAAGTTTTGCGCCCTAAACTAGGGTTAGGTTTTTAGACATCCCAACGATCTCCAAATCCACTAAAATTTCATCCAGAGAACTATATTAGCCCTATGGTTCTCATAATCCGACCTCGGTTCAATCCAAGGTCATTTGACCACATGACCTTCACAAACCACCAAGATCCATCCTTAGGGTTTGGCCTTGGTCCTTAGGGTAAACTTACCCCGATCCACCTCAAACTCCATGAGGGGGTGCTAGAGAACATTACTAGCCAGTGGTAAAAATCTCAGCCTCTGTTGAGGTGATCTCACCACTCAAACTTCAAAAGTGCACTTTTAACCTAAGACCCCTTATTAGGGCAAAACTTAGGGTTGATCAATTCTAAACCAAACCATCTCCAAGTGAGATGAAAAATTATACAGAACCTTATGGTGAACCCAGGGACCACTCACCAAAATTTGGGAGGGTTTGGAAATTATTTAACCACCTAATTAAATTCGGCTAGGATTATTGAATATTTCTAAAAACTATAGAAAAATATTCTCCAAAAATTCTCATTTTTGGATATCACCTAGATATATGTAAGATTAGACCACATCCCAAATTTCAAGTCGTTTGGACGACTGGATTGGAGTGGGGAATTTTTCTAAGGTCAAGGCAGCCCTCTGGATAGAACTCACCAAAAAGGGTGCTGTGGTCTAACCAGGAATCCAAATTGAATGAAATTAATTTTGAATAAAACTAGACTTCAAGGGCTACAGTTTCTATGTTGACCACTTTTCCTGTAGGAGCCTCTAAGTATTTTTCCCAAATTATTTAACATGACAGAAATCTCATTCAGAAATTGATTCTACAAATAAAATCTAATTAAAGGCACTGTTCATCTTCTTCTACAGCCCGAACCAGAGACTGAAAACCTAATTTTCCTGTAGCCTTTCCAAGCTATTTCCCGGCCACCCAGCCATCTCCCTGGCCGGCCACCACCACCACCACCTCCGTTGAGGCGAGGGCTAACGTCGGGCGGCGGCACGGCCGCCGGAGAGGCGGTTTCCGGCGAACCCGCCACCATGATATTTTCGGAAAACCACCATTACGCTCACCCGATCTGGCTCTTTTGAGCCCGATATCTCTCCTAACGATTCCTAAGATCTATCCGCAGAAGAAGAGGGAGGGGAGGACCTTGTTCGCGGGTTGAAGGCGTGTAGAGCGTCGGGAAGCCATTTGCGCGGTGGTGGCGTCGCCGGAAATTCTTCAACAGCAAGGAGGAAGTCTGAATAGTTAAGGGAGTGTAACCTTTTCCTCTTGCAGTCAGGAATCTTTTATAGATGAGCCAATGGGGAGGGGAAAGGGTGGAACGTTGGAGATGAAACGTTGGCGGCCATTAATCACATTCTTATGACGTTTCGGTTATGCCGAATGGCAGTTGAAAAGTTGGGAATGAAGAGGTGCTTGCCAGGTGGCAATTTCCTATTGGACCCAATTTTTCCTTAATTATTAACATAATTAAAGTAGGGAACGGCCCATGAATGCTCTTGATTTTTCATCCCCACAGCCAGAATTTATTAAGGCGTCGGCTACCGAAATTTCCAGTCTGGCTGACGTTTCGGCCTTGGTCACGGGCGTGACACATGGGTCACGGGCGTGACAGGCCCGGTTAGTAGTTCTGGGTTCGACGATCGTCGAACTGAGATCGACGATCGTTGAAGGGTGGTCACGGGCGTGACACTTGGGTCACGGGCGTGACAGGCCTGGTGACTAATTCTGACCGACGATCGTCGAGCTGAAATCGACGATCGTCGAGCGAAATCGGATCAGCGCACCCCAATGTCACGGGCGTGACAATGCGGGTCACGGGCGTGGCATGCCTGATGTCTAGTTCTGGTTCGACGATCGTCGAACTGGAATCGACGATCGTCGAGCGCGGTCACGCCCAATGTCACGGGCGTGACAAGGCAAGTCACGGGCGTGACATGGCGTGTGTTCAATTTTGGGTCGACGCCCGTCGACCTGAAGTCGACGGTCACGGTCACGCCCTATGTCACGGGCGTGACATTAAGCGTCACGGGCGTGACAGGTAGTGTGGTCAAATTTGGTTCGACGATCGTCGAATCGGGATCGACGATCGTCGAGCGTGTCACGCCCTTGTCACGGGCGTGACATGGCGGGTCACGGGCGTGACCAACCCGTGACCCGATTTCTTAGCCGATTTATTTCTAGTTTTTGGGCTCCCTAGGGTTCTACCACAACCAACCGACTTCTAGGGGTCTAGCCGGAAATGGGATGTTACATAACTTCCTATGGGATGTTACTCTCAGTAAAAACCTAGCAGGCCAACCTGAATTTCGGAGACGAAATTTTTATTTTTGTTTATTGAGATTTGTAACATCCCATTTCCAACTACACTGCTAAGAGTGGTTTTGTCATGAATAGGCCATGACAAAACCCTAGGAAGCCCAAGAAGACCAAGTGTACTTAGATATGAAGCTGGAAACCACCATGGTCTGCAAATAGTAAAATTGTAAACACTAGTTTAGCATGACCATAAGATTTCATCATGACTCCATGACCCCACTACAACATCACCAACCTATTGGAGGGTCCATTAGTGCCCTAAGGATCCATTGAAGTCAGCTCAAAGTGGCCAAATTGACCACCTAAGACCATCATAGGCCTAAATTGGGCAAGGTGCCCCTAACTAAGGGCAATTGACCTCCAAGGTGCCAAGTAAACCCTACACAAACCTTCCTAGACCTTAAGGGAATCCAATGGATCACCAAGTACCCCTTGGGGTAAACCCAAAAGGTCATGTTGACCAAGTCAACTCATGGGTCAAAGAGGTCAAACTTAGCTCAAATGGGCTAACCCAAGCTCAAGTCCATTTCCCCCCTCAGGCTAACCTTATTCCCATGAATAATATGGATTTAGTGGGCTGCCATTAGGCTGGTTAGGTCACCAATTTCTTTCATGATGACTAGGAGAAAGAGAACTCCATTTTACCCTTTAATGGAGGAGAGAGAAAGTGGTTTAAAAGAGCCATTCATGGCCAAGGGAGCCCAAGGGCCTCTCCAATTGATGGATAAATTCTCCATCATCAGTTTTGAGGAGTTTAATAATCCTAGCCAGACACCAAAGTGGCTGAATTTAAATTCTCCCATAAGGAAGAGAGAGAAAGAGGAGAGAGAAAGCCATTAATGGCCATAGGAGATCAAGAGCCCCTCTCATCACGTCTATTTGCTGGATTCATCTTCCCTGGATAATTAATAGGAGATCAACAACCATATTCAACCCTAAATGGTCGAGATCAGTGAACCCATGAGTGGCCGAAATTTTCACCTTCATGGCCAATAATGGACATTGGTGCTACTCCCTTCCTCTCCCCCATTTAGCCTTCTTAAAAGCATCCCTGGACTAAGAGGAGTTTTCACAATCCCACTGAAGTATCCAAGTCAGTTGGTAGTGTAGTTGCAAAGCACGGAAAGCTCCACCACTGGCCATGGCATACCACCACCAAAACCGTCGGCAAGCACGGTTAAAGGTCCTCCTCTACTTCTTCTTCATGGGTTAGATACTAAGAATCTTTAGAGATAAGATTTGAGCTCAACCGAGCCGAATCCAATTCGAATTTTCATGGAAAAATTCATGAAAATAGATTTTCGGGTTTGCCGGAAACCACCACCTCCGGCGGCCAACCATCGTCGGGCGATAGCCACTACCTCAACGGAGGTGGTGGTGGCTGGTCACGGAGGTGGACGGGTGGCCGGAAAAGGAGCCTGGAAGATCTACAGGCTTAGGGCATTTTTTTTACTGGTTGCTGTTTGGGTTTGAGAAGATGAACGGTGCAATTTATTTATATTTATATATAATTTAGTGATTTATTATCCCTTTAACATTCATACTTTGATGCCATTAAATGAGTCCGTTTTAGGAAAAGTAGACAGTCACAAAAGTTTTAGACATTTGAGTCTACTTTGTTTTAAAATTTATTTCAACCCATTTAGGTAAGTGGTTTGACCACAACACTCAAAATGGTGCAGCCTATACATAGGCTTGATCAGATACTAAATTGAGTGCCCCCATCAATCCAGCCATCCAAATGACTTGAAATTTGGACTGAGGGTCACTATTATATATATCGATAACATATCCAAAAATAAGAATTTTTGGAAAACATTTTTCTAAAGTTTTGTATAAATTTTATAAACCTTGCATGAATTATTTAAGGGGTGCAATGACCTCTACACCCACCAAACTTTTGGTGTCTGTCTCTTAGGGTCATGACATGACTGTGGTTAAAATTTCATACCAATTGGGTTTGATTTGGATAGGTTTTGGTGAGACCAAAGTATGGCCTTTAAGGGGTTAATTTAGGGCAAAGAGTGTTTGGGGCATGGAGGGGCCAATTCTCACCCAAATGGGTTGGGACTTTGGCCAGAGCCCCATGTTCAGTATAAACACCCTCTCATGGAGTTTGAGATGGATTGGGGTGGGTTTGCCGTAGGACCCTAGTTCAAACCCTAAGGTTGGTCTTTGGGGGTTTGGGAAGGGCATGGGATTATATGCCCTTGGATGGATTTGGAATTTAGTGGAGAGGACCCTAGGGTAGCTAAGGTTCTCCGGTGAAAATATTATTGGATTTAGAGATAGATAAACCCCTCAAAACCCAAACCCTTGTTTAGGTCATAAATTTTATAAGTGTATGGTAGGCTATCAAAACTCCATGAAAAGCTGTAAAACCTGGGTAGTGTAGTCGTAGGGTTAGTATGAGCCTCTGGTAATTTTAGTGGGAATTTTGGAAGAATAATTTTAGTACCTTCTTTGCAATACAAGTGTTAGCCCTTATTTATTATTGGTTTACTATGACCTCTCTGTCCACTGGAAAATTATATAATTTGGGCAGAGGAAGTTTTTGATCATTTTGTTTAATTTTATTATAATTTTTATATGCAAATTTACAGTACTTCAGAAGCTCATAAATAAGAAAACATGCTCAATAATTTATTCAGAGCTCAATACCTGTTGGAAAATTGTGAAACTTAATCAGTGGTGTTCTTAGGTCAACATTCTCAAGAGGAAATTTATTCACAATTTTTAGATGTATAATTTATGTACTTACTTCATTAAATAATGAAAATGGAATAAAGTTCAAAATAAAATTTAGAGTTCTTTATTTATTGGAGAAACTGTGAGACCTTGAATTTACAGTAAAATAGATGCCACGTAATTATCATAATTTTGTGAAGCATTTTGCATGACTGAAAAAGGTACTTCATATTCAAAACTAGGGCATTTGAATATCTTAGGAAATTAAATAAATTATCAAATAAATTAGGAAAATTATGAATTTCTGGATTTAGGCTAAGCATGTAATGATATACTCCTAATAAATATCTTAAGGCTTTTGGATGAATATTTAGAGTACCTCATAATATGTACATCATATAGCATATGTTGATCCGCATATAACAAAACTGCTTAAATTGTTTTAGAATATGAATTGGGCATATGGGTTGGAGTTGATAGTTTGCTTGTTTGGATAAATGAAATTGAGATCATCATTGGAGGTTAGGATGAGTAGAGTGTTGTATTAGCTAGTGTTGGGTGGTGCTTGGGATCGACGAAAGATCGTCTTTCCCGTGGCGCGGAAGAGTCAAATCACACTAGGGTTAGTTCTAGAATAATATTAAAAGGGATCAGGATCAGGGTAATAACCAATAATAATAAGTGCCTTGCGAAGGGAACGATGGGCTTCAGCTACCATCATTGTTCCTAGTGCCTTTTGAGAGCCCTTCATGGGGTATACCGGGGGTAGTTCTGGGCTAACGTAAACCGTAGGAGTAACAATTCTTAAAGAGCAACTAGTATAATTAGGGGTTCAATTTCACACACCCCGGTCTCTCGGGAAGTTAGTTTGACTAGGATGTCCGAGTGGTAGGCTCGGTGATTGTGGAAATAGGCGGGATAGCCCGGCGGGCCGGAGGCCTGGTTGATAATTGAGAGGACTTGATAGTCCAGGGAGCTGTAGGCTCGAAACTTGGAGGACTTGGTAGTCCGGGGAGCTGTAGGCTCGGAACTTGGAGGACTTGGTAGTCCGGTGAGCTAGAGGATCAGAATTATATATATACAAATTATCATGTTGCATGTGCAAAAATATGATGGGTCTTCGGTATTGGACGGTCGTTCCCACCGACGTCAATACGTTGATTCGACGGATGTGGATGTCACTTGGTCAAAGGAAGACTGGTGGATTTGCCAGCATTAGTACGCAGGGGCTCCACTGTGTGTTCTTTGTGTTGAGGCGTACGTAAGGGCTAGGCTAGGTAGTGCGAATGCCAGTCTAGGAGTGTGGCGGCCCAGCCCACTATCTCTGTTTGCCACGACGGGAGGCTCCTGAGAGTTTAGCTAACTCCAAAACCGGGGAACTAAAGGTCTGTGCGCAAAGAGTCGGGTGCGTGTGTTGCATTTGTATAATTCATGCCATAACATAACATAGCATAAATCATTGCATTTAAACCTGACACCTATCATATAAATTGGTATGAGATATTTTATACGATAGGCCTTGTAAAACGACCCTTTGGTCTATAGGGTTGATCCCTATGAATCAATGGTTACTTTTTGTTACCGTTCTTACTTTCTGTTCAGTTCTTTAATATTTACCTTACTGCTTTGCCTTACTTTCTGTCTTTACTGCTTGATATTATAGAACTGCTAGCTTGTACCTCTCTTCATTAGTTCTATATATATTATGAATAACTACTAGAATAGGTTCACCGCCATCTACTTTGTTCCTACTCTCCACCTTCATAGCTTTCCTTTCCTTCTCCCCGTTCGGTGCCTAGAAGCAATGAGGGAGGGGTAGGGGATGATATGGCTTAGTCTTTTTGACTAATGGTTTTCGGACCACAACATTCCAGGGGCTCCGGATGGGAGACAGGGAGTAGCAGCAGGGGATGCAGCACCAGCGGAGTACAGTGCTCATGGAGGTGGACATAAGACCCCGGTGGTTGAAAAAGAAAAAAGGGTCTTACATGCGGATTAATGTTTGTATGCCCGCGTACAACTCTTATATCCGCCCGTGCCCTCGTAAGTGTGGATGCTGACGAACCCAATGCGGCCCAGGGCAGTCGGAGGCCGGCGAGCTCGCAGCCGCCGTACTGCCAACTCTTATATCCGCTGGTGCGCTCGTTAGTGTGGAAGCCAACGAACCCAATGCGGCCGGTGGCATATAAGACACCAGACTAGAAAAGTACATGCGCAAAGACAAGGCCGGACACGTCGCATCCAATGCTCCTACTGATAAGACAAAAAGCCTTTGAGGCCCCACGTCTGAGGGCCAACTCTCGAACGTATTCCATCTGGGGCTCTACCTCCTCCTGGAACCTATAAAAGGAGCCTCAGGCCTCCTCATTTCCTAACTTTTCCTCCGAGTCTTCTTCTTCCTCGGGTTGAAGCTCTGTCGAATTTCTCCTACGAGCAGCACCCGAGCCGTACCCGAGTCACACCCGAGCCTAGAGCGAGTCAAGTCGAAGCTATCTAACGAAGCCGAATCGCTCGAGCTCCAGGCAGCCCTCGCCAATCCAAGTGCTCTGCTCCAAGGCAAGATCGAACAAATCGCTAACTGAAAACCACCAGCACAAACTTCAAATTGTAACAACTCATGGCTCGACGGCTTGTCGTCCGCCGCGTGCAAAGCATTCTCGCAACACCAAAGTTATAATGAGAGGTGGCCTGTCACCCTCGATTCCACCAACAAGCTGTGTAACAACCAGAGAATAGTGGACTTTGACCGACACAGTTCCGATCACGTGGTTTTTTTACCCAGTTGGGTTTTTTTCCACGTTAATACTGTTTGTGTACAATCAATTTATATTTTTGGCTGTGTGCGTGCTCGACCGTTCCGAGAGCTAAGACGGACTAATTTTTACCTATAATGTGTAACGACTCCACCCGTTAAATAACATATAATAGAAGGTCCGGCCGGGGCCCCACAGTATAAGCCACAAACAGACGGTGAGGTCATAAGATAATACCATCAACGCATCCTAACACAGAGCATGCTAGCGGAAGAGTTACACAATTAGCTGAACTCATACCAGGAATATCCACAATATATAAACCAAAGATATATACAACCACTCAAACGAGGGGATAACAAATACTACAGTTTGTCCTTAAGGCCTTACAGTTCCTCTTTAAATAGTATGGATTACAGACATCGGCGCACAGGCCCGCCATAAATGAATAAAAGAAAACACACTAGCTAGCCTTCAAGGGCTAGCAGCAAAAGCAACAGCAAGGGCGGCAACAGCAGCAGCAGGGGCATCAGCCCTTTATTTTCCGCTCGGCTCTCCAGCACTTGCACAGGGATAATCCACCCAGAAGGTGACAAATAAGGCAACGGTCAGCATTCAGCAGACCAATTTATAACAATCATACCCCTTTCTCGGGGCAGTGGCATTCCTTCCCTGCAGAGCATTACAGCAATTGACAGATATCATAAATATTGTGCTCTCACGCACAAGCAATCTATCACAACCGTCGGCCACCCGGCCCGACGATCTATGCTCTCAGGCACACTTTTGGGTACACTGGCGAACCGGGATCAACACCATTGAGCATTTAGTTTTAATGGCGCGCAGGCCTAAGACTATCATTATGTTGCTGACGAAAGTCATATGCCTTGTCACTTCCTTGTACAGCCAACATAACGCAGGTACAAATCCACGACCCCCCGTTGCTCAAATCTCCTTGCCATCACCAAGCACATCGTACTTGCGGCTATAAAAAAAGACGCGGGTCGGCTTCACCTTTCCTGTTCGGCACGATGCCTTTTTGAGCTCGCAGCTCACAATCGCCATAACGTCTGCCAAGGACTGGAGTCACATTAGCCACACTGTCCAAATAAGACTGGCTTCATTGTCCATCAAGGATTGGCTACATCGTAGCCACAGCACAAACAACACAAGGGCATTTTCCTGGAATTCCACATTCCAGTACTTCCTGCTACTCTCCTTCACAGGCACAACCCAACGACCCCATTAACTACACGAGTATACGCGGAGTCTTCTCCGGTGCGTAAATGCAACATCACCAATCCAGACCAACATGTCCAGATGGGCTTCACACAGCATGCATATCCCGTACTACACACTTCCGGGTCTATATGCAGACTCAACAGGGGATAACAACTATCAACCCACAAGAATCACTCACTCTTTCCACCTTTTGGTGGAGAGGATTCCTTACTCATGCATAAAGAAAGACTTCACATGTCCAAGAAGGAAGATCGTTACCCTTGACGATCTCTTGGGAGCCATCGAAAATCTGGCCAGTTGGAAAACACCGCAGCAGCTTTGCCTCCACAGAACTAGCCTCGGATCTCGAATCGGACCGCGGGAGCACCACCAAAGCCTTGCTCTTCTCCTCCTTCTCCTTCCTCCAAGCTCTCTCTTTTTCTCTCTTGATAAGAATAAGAGAAGAGGCCAACACTCAGCCTTATCACTGCAGGAAAGCATCTGGGCCATTGGATCCAAATAGAAATAATTGGATGGCCGAGATCTGTCCAAAAGTCCAAATTTGACTTGACACGACCTGTGACACACCCGTGTCCCAGGCCGTGTCCCCCAAGCGGTATACGAACCGACTCAAACTGAACCAGAACACGGGCTCTAACACGCCCGTGCCACAGGGCAGATATGCCCGTGTCAACTTTGATACGGCCGTGTGACTGGCCGTGTCATCCTTTCAACACAGGACCAAATCACCCGAGAAGCACACGGCTATGACACACGCCCATATCCCTACCCATATGACCAACACGCCCCTGTGACACGCTCGTGTCACAGGCCGTATTCCGCACTCAACGCCACTCAATGCCATTTCACTCAACGCCACTCAACGTCACTCGGTATTCACCCGAGCAGGACACGCCCGTGTCCCAGGCCGTGTCGCCTCTCAACGATCGTCGACCGTGCTATCTCGAGAACTCGAGTCGACGCCTACAAAAAAGGACATGCCCTGGGACACACCCGTGTACACTGGACACGCCCTGGGACACGCCCGTGTCCCAGGCCGTGTCACCCAGCCTAACTCCAACTTAAGGTTTTTGGGGTGTTACAATCCTCCCCCCTTAAGATAAATTTCATCCCGAAATTTGTACTTAGCAAAAAAACAAGAATCACAAAGCTATAACGTTAAAAGATATATTATAACAAAATGTACATGGTCAATAGTTTATACAAAAAGTTCGGGAAACTCAGCTCGCATGGTCTGCTCTCTCTTCCATGTTAGCTCCTCACGGCCACAATTGTCCCACCGGACTTTGACCATCCCGATTATCTTGTTCCGCAACTGTTTCTTGGCTCGATCCTCGATCTGAATGGGTCTAACCTTCGTCGTTAGCCCATACTCGACCGGTACACGATCATTCTCAACTACTTGAGCTGGATCCTTGATGGCTTTGCGAAGTACTGAGATGTGGAATACATCATGCAATTCACTAAACTCTGTTGAAAGCGCTAGCCGATAAGCAGCTTCCCCGACTCGCTCCACCACTTCAAACGGACCAAGGTATCTGTGACTTAGCTTTTTCAACCGCCGAATTCGAGATACGCCTTTGAAGGGTTTGATCTTCAAATAGACCCAATCGCCCACCGCGAATTCCACATTCTGATGCTTGGCGTTGTAGTATTTTGCTTGTCGATCCTGGGCTATCAATAGCTTTTCCCGAATAGAGCGTATTATCGAGGTAGCTTCTTTGACTTCTTTTTTCCCATTCAGCTTTGATTCGCCTGCTTCTGCCCAAGCTAATGGTGTACGACATTTACGACCATACCGATGCTCGCTTGGTAGTTGTTACTATAGGCAAATTCTACCAAATAAATGTACTCTTCCCATTTCTTACCGAAATCCAGGGTGCACATACGGAGCATATCTTCCATCGTCCTGTTGGTTCGCTCAGTCTGGTCATCCGTTAGGGTATGAAAGGTTGCACTGAATGCAAATTTTGTGCCCAACATTTGATGAAATAGCCTCTAATCCGTTGAGGTGAATCGCCCACCACGATCACTGACAATGCTCCGAGGAACACCGTGTAGTTGAACAATCTGTTCCACATATATCTTAGCCAAGATTTCCACTGAATCTTCTCTCTTGTTTGGAAGGAAGTGAGCCACTTTAGTCAACCGGTCTACAATCACCCAGATAGAATCATGACCGCGTTGAGATCTCGGCAACCAGTGCACGAAATCCATTGAAATATCATCAAACTTCCACTCCGAAATCGGTAACGAATTCAGGAAACCACCAGGCTTCTGGCATTCCGCTTTTACCAAAGCTCAAGTGTGACATTATGCCACATAACGTGCTATGTCTTTCTTTAGTCTGGGCCACCAGAACAACTTCTTCATGTCTCAGTGCATTTTTGTGCTCCCAGGGTGAATTGAGTACTTGGCAAAGTGCGCTTCGTACATCAACTCTTCTCTCAACTTCCCGATACTTGGGATGCATAATCGACCATCTTTTCGTAATAAGCCATCATCCAAGGAGAATTGGTCACCAGGACCATTCTTTACATAGCGTTGGAGACTTTGATCAAGCTCCGTTGCTCGCCGAACTCTGTCCGCAAGGTCATATTGTACCTCCGTCCAGTTCAAGCATGTGTCGGCCGTAGCATCCTTGTCAACACAAGATATCTCTAACGCTTTCATCTCCTGGATTAGTCGTTTATCATGCCTCTGCAACCAGTTTGCTCGTACTGGCGCCTTACGACTCAAAGCATCAACGACCACATTTCCCTTTCCGGGAGTATAGTGAATATCAAAAATGTAGTCCCCAAGGAACTCCTTCCACCTCCGTTGTCGCATATTCAGATCCTTCTGATCTAACAAATACTTTAGGCTCTTGTGATCTGTATAGATATCCACTTTAAGGCCATAAAGATAGTGTCGCCACAACTTTAGCGCAAAGATTACCGCCGCCAACTCCAAATCGTGGGTGGGGTAGTTTCGTTCATGCACCTTTAACTGGCGTGAGCCATAAGCAATCACTTTACCAAACTGCAGAAGAACGCAGCCTAAGCCTCTCCCTGAAGCATCACTATAGATCTCATAGCCGTCTGTACCACATGGCGATGTCAACACAGGCGCCGTGGTCAAACGACTCTTTAGCTCTTCAAAAGCTCGCGCGCACTCCGGCGTCCAAACGAACTTCTGATCTTTTCTCGTCAATGTGGTCAGAGGCAAAGCAATCCGTGAGAAGTTTTCCACAAACCGTCTATAGTAGCCTGCCAGTCCAATGAAGCTCCTGACTTCTGCCACTGAAGACATCACTGGCCAATCCCGTATGGCACTTATCTTTGCCGGATCTACTGCTATGCCCTCTCCACTTACCACATGGCCTAGAAAAGCCACCGACGATAGCCAGAACTCACACTTTGAGAACTTGGCATACAGCTTATTCCTCCACATGGTATGCAATACCAACCGCAAATGGTTTTCATGATCATCTCTCGACTGAGAGTACACAAGAATATCATCAATAAACACAATTACGAATAAATCTAAGTACTCTCAGAACGTCCGGTGCATTAAATCCATGAATATCGAAGGCGCATTACATAAGCCAAACAACATCACCGTAAATTCATAATGACCATAGCGTGTCCCAAACGCTGTCTTAGGAATATCACCTTCCCGAATCCGCAATTGATAATATCCCGATTTCAAATCCAACTTTGAATAGACGGTTTACCCCGCTAGCTAATCAAATAGGTCATCGATCCGTGGAATCAGATATTTGTTCTTTTCTGTCAGCTTATTCAATTCGCGGTAGTCAATACATAATCGCAAACTACCGTCTTTCTTTTTCACAAATAGAACAGGCGCGCTCCAAGGTGACATACTTGGGCATATGTATCCCTGCTCCAACAACTCTTGCAATTGGACTTTCAGTTCAGCCATTTCTTTTGCCGCTACACGATATGGTGAGCGGGCCACAGGTTTTGCACCTAGCACAACCTCAATCGCGAAGTCAATCTCCCGCTGGGGCGGTAACCCAAGAAGATCCTTAAGAAATACATCGGCAAACTCCGACACAATCGGAACTTCACTTACACTGGCCTTCGGCTCAACAGCCTGAATAAGCGTGAAGAATAACTCTGCGCCCTTCCGAATAACACTGACGACTTAGAGTGCATACAACAAGGACCCGCCAACTCCTCGCATACCAGCAAACTTCGTCTCAAGTTTGATATTATGGCCCAGTGTGATCTCCTTTAAGTTGCAATCAATAAAGGCACGCTGCTCCGAGAGTCACTCCATGCCAAAGATCACATCAAACTCCGATAGCGGCAGTACGGATGCTCTCAATCCGAAATCCCGATTTCATATATGCACTTCCACATCACAAGTCCTATCTGCAAGCATGATACAACCATTCGGTAATAATACCTTTACACCATCTGTCGTCACGTGACTCGGTACTCCAAGTCGAGTTACGAAGTCCTTAGATAGAAAGGAATGTGAAGCACTCGTATCAAACAGGGCTCTCGCCGGATTGTTCCAAATCAGGACAAAGCCTGCAGCACACACATCATGCACAAGCTACATACAAACTATGCAATCAATACAACAAACATTAACTTAACTTGTACCTGTGACGACGTCACTTTGCTTGATAGCCTCCTGTTGGCCAATATTGTAGACTCTTGGCTGTGTCTGGGATGCAGAGGAATCAACCACTACTTTGCCCTTCTCAGCATAAGACACACCCATTTTCTTTTCTCCTTTGGGTTGAGCAACCCGACAATCACGGGCTAGATGCCCCACTTTGCCACAGGTAAAGCATGTACGAGACTCCGGTCTCGACGTTGCTCCCGATGTAACCGTCACAGAAGTTTGCCCCGAAGGCTTGGACCTCTTGTCCCACTTCTTCTAGTAGTACGATTTGCCATAGCGGGGTGCTTTGAACTCGGGCTTTGCCACAACCAAGTCCTTCCTGCCTTGCACCCGCCTCATGTCCTTCCTGCCTTGCACCCGCCTCATGTCCTTTTCCAGTGCACTCGCCGTATCAACCAAAGCCTGAAATCCCTGGTTCACTGAACTAGAAAGCAGGAACCTCAACTCGTCCTGCAATCCTTCATAGAACCGATTTGTTTTTCTTTGTTCATCGGCAAAAATTGTTCCTGCATACCGGCCCAATCTTGTAAATTCATGCATGTATGTATCAACGCTATTTTCTCCTTGCGTTAGCCGCTGGATCTCGTTTTCCATAGCAATGCGTTTTGCTGCTGGTAGGTGTTTTGCCAAAAACATGTGAGAGAACTCCTCAATCGATACTTGTGTCAATTGTCCGCCCGCCAAATGGTGTAACTCAAGCTCATCCCACCATAACCTTGTCTCTCCTTCCAATAAGAAGGTGGCCAAAGTGACCTTTTGAGTTTCCTCTGTCCTGATCGCTGTCAAGATACGTTTGACTCGCGATAACTAGTCCTCTGACTGCGTTGGGGATCCTAGTACCGTGAACGTAGGCGGATTGAAGCTCATGAATTGCTTCAATTGTCGTTCAGCTGCTCGCGGATCCACAACCTCAACCGGTTTGGGTCTGACACCAATACGATCTTGCACTACTGTCGGTTGCGCCTGCCCGTTCGGCTGAATCATCGCAAATAGAGCCTCAACAACTAATCGAACCGTTTCTGCAGATGGAGGAGGTGTTGGCACCTCAGCTGGTGCCGCACTCTTATCAGAGCGATGGGGCTCAGACTGCCCAGCACCACTACGAGTCACCTATGGGTGGACAAGACACACATTAGCGATAATACATAAGCAATAACAGTAAGATAGGAACGCGCAGATTCCTCAAAAAAGAGTATTTTAATTCCTTAGTGGATATTCCAGAGTTTAGTAGTGTTGCAGCGGTTCGCACAGACACGTGCTCGCCATACCACAAAATAATTCGATCACGAATTCGAAAGGGGAAGACCGAGACAAGCTGATACCAAAATGTAACGACTCCACCCGTTAAATAACATATAATAGAAGGTCCGGTCGGGGCCCACACTATAAGCCACAAACAGACGGTGAGGTCACAGGATAATACCATCAACGCATCCTAACACAGAGAATGCTAGCGGAAGAGTTACACAATTATCTGAACTCACACCAGGAATATCCACTATATATAAACCAAAGTTATATACAACCACTCAAATGAGGGGATAACAAATACTACAGTCTGGCCTTAAGCCCTTACAGTTCCTCTTTAAACAGTATGGATTACAGACATCGGCGCGTAGGCCAGCCATACATGAATAAAAAAACACACTAGCTAGCCTTCAAGGGCTAGCAGCAAAAGCAACAGCAAGAGCGACAACAGCAGCAGCAGGGGCATCAACCCTTTATTTTCCACTCGGCTCTCAAGCACCTACACAGGGACAATCCACCCAGAAGGTGACAAATAAGGCAACGGTCAGCATTCTACTGACCAATTTATAACAATCCTACCACTTTTCTGGGGCAGTGGCATTCATTCCCTGCAGAGCATTACAGCAATTGACAGATATCATAAATATTGTGCTCTCACGCACAAGCAATCCATCACAACCGTCGGTCACCCGGCCCGACGATCTATGCTCTCAGACACACTTTTGGGTACACCGACGAACCGGGATCAACACCATTGAGCATTTAGTCTTAATGGAGCGCAGGCCTAAGACTCTCATTATGTTGCTGACAAAAGCTCAATGCCTTGACACTTCTTTGTACAATCAACATAACGCAGGTACAGATCCACCACCCCCCCGTTGCTCAAATCGCATTGCCATCACCAAGCACATCATACTTGCGGCTATAATAAAAGACGCGGGTCAGCTTCACCTTTCCAGTTCGGTACGAGGCCTTTTTGAGTTCGCATCTCACAATCGCCATAGCGTCCGCCAAGGACTAGAATCACATTAGCAACACTGTCCAAATAGGACTGACTTCATTGTCCATCAAGGGCTGGCTACATTGTAGTCACAGCACAAACAACACAAGGGCATTTTCCTGGAATTCCACATTCCAGTACTTCCTGCTACTCCCCTTCACAGGCACAACCCAATGACCCCACTAACTACACGAGTATACGCGGAGTCTTCTCCGGTGCGTAACATCACCAATCCAGACCAACATGTCCAGATGGGCTTCACACAGCATGCTTATCCCATACTACACACTTCCGAGTCTATATGCAGACTCAACAGGGGATATCAACTATCAATCCACCGGAATCACTCACTCTTTCCACCTTTTGGTGGAGAGGATTCCTTACTTATGCATAAAGAAGGACTTCATATGTCCAAGAAGGAAGATCGTTACCCTTGACGATCTCTTGGGAGCCATCAAAAATCTGGCCGGTTGGAAAGCACCGCAACAGCTTTGCTTCCACAGAACTAGCCTCGGATCTCGAATCGGACCGCGGGAGCACCACCAAAGTCTTGCTCTTCTCCTCCTCCTTCCTCCAAGCTCTCTCTTTTTCTCTCTGTATAAGAATGAGAGAAGAGGCCAACACTCAGCCTTATCACTGCAGGAAAGCACCTGGGCCATTGGATCCAAATAAAAATAATTGGATGGCCGAGATATGTCCAAACGTCCAAATTTGACTTGACACAGTCTGTGACACGCTCGTGTCCCAGACCGTGTTCCCCAAGCGGTATACGAACCGACTCAAACTGAACCAGAACACGGGCTCCAACACGCCTGTGTCACAGGGCAGACACGCTCGTGTCAACTTTGACACGGTCGTGTGACTGGCCGTGTCATCCTTTTAACACAGGACCAAATCACCCGAGAAGCACACGGCTATGACACACGCTCGTGTCCCTGGCCGTGTGCCCAACACGCCCTTGTGACACGCCCGTGTCACAGGCCGTGTTCCGCACTCAACGCCACTCAACGTCATTTCACTTAACGCCACTCGGTATTCACCCGAGCAGGACACGCCCTGGGACACGCCCGTGTCCCAGGCCGTGTCGCCTCTCAACGATCGTCCACCGTGCTATCTCGAGAACTCGAGTCGACGTCTACAGAAAAGGACATGCCCTGGGACACGCCCGTGTCCCAGGCCGTGTACACTGGACACGCCCGTGTCCCAGACCATGTCACCCAGCCTGACTCCAACTTAAGGTTTTTGGGGTGTTACATAACGCCCCAGATTTTTCGACAATTATTTAATTCTCTTGGTGATGTCATAATGACGTATGGGCGTTATGTTAACGTAAAGTTGACGACGTTTCGTCGTTAGTGCGTTTTCGCGTCTGATAGGTCGAGCAAACCAAATCTTGGGATTCTCATTGAAATTGTAAAATTTCACGTTAGGAAATTAAATTAATTAGTTTTGAACTTACCCGTCCAGTTTCATCTCGTTCCGAGCGATATTGGAGTCTCGGCAAATTTCCGAAGTTTTGTATAGTTGATGTTCATTGTAAACTTTAAAAATTTATATCTCGAGAACGGTGCGTCGGATTTGGATTTTGACTTCGCCGTTAGATTCATAGCACCGGTTTTTGTCTTGGATGTGAATTTTGTTCCAATCGGTGTACGTTTAGTCCATCATAATAATATAATACTTATATTAATGCTATTAATAATATTACTTTTACTATTATTATTATTATTATTATCACTATTCATACTCACTCACGGAATGACAATTCCATTCTCGGAATGCCCTTTCACTCGTCGAACACAGCCCCCTTTATAGTATATTTATAATAATAATAATATTATTATTATATATAATATATATATAAAAAAAGTATAAATTTAGGGCACTGATATCCGCACCGCAGTTTTGGCTTGTCGCACCGCACTTACTCATAATTTTTCACGCTTTTTGTAAATACGTTTAGTACATGCACTTTTAGAAAAAGTATTCAACATAAAAGTTGTAGATTTCGACGAGATCTACAAAAAGTGTTGAACACTTTTCCTAAAAATGTACGTACAAAGCGTACTTTGGAAATACGTACAGATGTCACGTCTTTTGAAAATATGTCTTGTGCATTCATTTTTAGGAAAAATGTTCAACACGAAAGTTGTAGATCTCGTCGAGATCTACAACTTTATGGTTAAACATTTTTCCTAAAAATGCATGCACAAGACGTATTTTCAAAAAGAACGAGAAATTAGGTGAAATTGCGGTGCGACTAGCTAAAACTGCGGTGCGGATATCAACGTCCTAAATCTCTGCATTGGTTGAATGAATGCATTCGACGAATGCAACCCCCATTTTAACTATTTATAATAATAATATATTATTATTATATATAATATATATGTATTCATCTTCTCTCCCAAGAAACAGAACCCCCATTTTTCCCCCTGTTCATTTCGCCGAGGTAGAGAGCGAGAAATAGAGCGGCTATTCCTTTTTTCGTGAACCTTCAGGCTGCCACCATTGGTGTTTCGGTGCTCGAAATTTTTGTCAGAGCATAGATCTGGAAATCTCTTGACGAGAGCTAAGAGTGTACGGTAAGATTTCTCCGTTTCGTGGATTTTTGGCGCTAGGACTTTTGACCTAACCCTCGTTTTGCTCAGAAAAGTTTCAGGAATCGGAGACGGGGTGTTCTTGCGGCCGATTCTCAAAGCGGAGCGCATGTGAGGGCGTTTTCCGAACGTTCAGAAGCAAGTGATGATCTTGCTCTCCCAACTCATTATTTTCTCCAAATCAATAAAAATAGTTATATTTGAACGCTCTTTTTTTTATTTGATTTATTAGTTGATAAAATTCTTGTTGACTACTTGACTATTAACATCCAAAGTTTTGGGTTCATCTGAAATAATTAAATCAGGATTATTAAAGAAAGTGGTTTCTAACATTAATATCTGGATCTGTCATCCTGAAAGCTTAGAAATATCCTGGTTTCTATAATTATTCAAACCAACAAAATCTAATAATTCTTGCCAAGAGTTTTTTTGTTTTGTTTTGGTGTTCCCTCCCTTCTTTCTCTTGTTTAATTCACTTGTTTAATTCTTAATAGGTTCCACCATCATTTATAGGAAAAGCTCCCCATTGATCTCCTCTTAAAGTGGGATCATGGGATTGACTAAGTCAATTCCACCCCCCCCCCCCCCCATGAGCACTCTTGATGAGGAAATCATGGGGGGAGGGGGGGGGGGGGGGGGGGGGCACTCCCTCTCCCCATGGAGGAAGACCGCCGACCGGCCTGACCGCCGCCGGCATCCGGCCCCCTGCGGTCGGCCTCCCGCCTCGCCACGGCAGGTCGCGGACCGGTCACGCCGGGCCGCCGGCGGCCTTGCCATGGAAGGCCGCGGCCGGATCGCAGGCCTTGCCGCGGCAGGCCGCGGCCAGGCTCTCGGCCTTGCTGCAGCAAGGCCACGGTCAAGACGACCGGTAGGCAGGCCGCGGCAGGCCACGGTCGGGCCACCGACCTTGCCGCGACAGACCGCGGCCCGACCGTCGGCCCTGCCGCGGCAGGGCCACGGCCGGTCTGGCCGACCTTGCCACAGCAAGCCGCGGCAAGACCATGAAAGGTCGCCGTCGCCGGCCACCAGGCCGGCCGCCCCCGCCGCCGGCCACCAGGCCGGCCGCCCCCGCGGCCGGCCACCTCCGCCGCCTTGGCGCCCCGTCGCCCTGGGCGGCTTTTCCACCGTCTGATCGGGGGGAGGCTCTCCCTGCCGTCTGATCAGGAGGGTAACCACCCACTAACCCACTATGTTAGTGGTGGGACCCCCCATGATCCTCCCTTGGAGACTATAAAAGGAGCCCCAGGGCCTCCTCATTCTTCACTTGCTCTGCTCCCGGTCATCTTCCTCCTCTGGCGATAGCTCTGCTAGCCTCCTCCCTCGAGTCAGCCTCAGCCGCCGCGAGCCACCGACAACCACCAACGACCACCAGAGAGCCACCAACACGCCGCCAGTAGGAAAATGCCTAAGTTCCGGAGCAAGCCGAAGGAAGAAGACGACCCTAACAAGCGAACGCACACCGCCCCAAGCATCAGAGCACCAGAGCCATCCCTCGTGTTTCAACACCCAAGTTACTCCCACGGCGCCACCTGTCGC
Organism: Platanthera zijinensis; assembly: GCA_039513925.1. Taxonomy (NCBI): domain Eukaryota; kingdom Viridiplantae; phylum Streptophyta; class Magnoliopsida; order Asparagales; family Orchidaceae; genus Platanthera; species Platanthera zijinensis. Next base: position 9,267,408 of record CM077092.1, read on the forward strand.
CCGCAGGGAATCGTAGTCTCTCTCTGTCTCTCTCCCCAAGCTGTAACGGGAGCGGCATGTCGCCCCAATTCTCCAACACATTGTAATCACCAGAAGCTAGTGGAATTTGACCGGCACAGACCCGGTCATGTGGTTTTTTATCTATTTGAGGGGTTTTTCCACGTCATCACACCATGTGTCAACTTCTCATCACCATTGACTGTGTGCGCGCTCGATCGTTCCGAGAGCTAAGACGGTCCAAGAATTCTGGTCCAACCGGGACGTCGAATTAGTCTGCAACAGTTTGGCGCCGTCTGTGGGAACGACGATTCCTAGCATCATTCAAAAACAAGAACACCAGCCTTGCTGCCTCCAAGTTCTGCTTCAATGGCAAAAAGAAGCATCCGTACCACTGAAGGATCCACCCTCGGCGGGCACAATGAGCTCACATGCTCCCACTCTCTGGTAAACGTGCCACTAGAAAATGAAGTCGCTTTCGAACCAGTCGCCGCCCTGGAGGGGCGTGTTCGCAAAATGGAAGAGAAACAAACTGAAATGTTCACCCTGCTCCGAAATTTGTGGGCACCTCCAGCTCCCCCACTGCCGCCAGCACTAGCTAATCCTCCGCCACCGCCAAATCAGCACTGGGCCCAAGAAGTTCCTTCAAGACAGAAAATACCCAAAGAATATTCTGAAGCTGCCAGTTCCACTCACCCGACCCATAGAGGGGTGAGAGCAGACCATCTTCATCGTAACCCCGTCAATGACGCCCGCCTTTCTCCGCTTGAAAGATTTACTCGGGAGGAGATTCAGGAGGTCATCACTGAAGAATATCGCCAGGCAGGTGGAAGAAATGTTCACGCACGCCGACCACTTTGCCACCTTTTGCACAACAAATCCTCGACCACCCAATCCCATATGGATTCAAGCTTCCAAATATCGAGACGTTCGATGAGACAGTTGATCCGGTAGAACATGTTAACCACTTCACAACTATCATGAGAATCTATATTTCCCCGGACCAGCTGCTCTGCCAATTATTTCCAGCCACTTTAAAAGGTCAGGCCCGAACATGGTTTCATTCATTAAGGGATGGTGCCATCACTAACTTCACAGAGCTGACAAGGCAATTTGTCGATCAATTCATCGCCAATCGAAGGATCGTGCGTGACCCCTCCCACTTGTCAGGGATCTGCCAAAATGGTGGGGAAACCCTGAAAGACTTCTTCCGACGTTTCACTTCAGAAGCCCGACAGATTCCAGGAGTTGATCCTGAGCTATTGCGCGGGGTGTTCCTTGGAGGCCTCCGTCACATCGGCTTTTACTCAGCACTAATGAGGGAAACCGTGTAACATACCTCAGACAACTAGACCCCTAGGAGTGATTTTGTCATGACTAGGTTATGACAAAACCCTAGGAAGCCCTAGAAGACCAAGTGAACCTAGGAATGTAGGTGAGATCACTATGAGCTGTAAATAGTAGAACCTTAAACACTAATTTAGGATGACCATAGGGATTCACCATGAATCCATGACCCCACCACAATATCACTAACCTATTGGAGGGTTCATTAGAGCCCTAAGGGTCCATTGGAGTCAACCCAAAGTGGCCAATTTGATCTAAGACCACCATATGCCTAAATTGAGCAAGGTGCCCTAATTGAGGGCATGTGTCCAACCAACCTTGCCTAGGTCTTCTAGACCTAAAGTGGGGTCAATGGGTCACCAAGGACCCATTGGGGTCAGCCCTAGAGGCTAAGTTGACCCAAGTCAACCCTAGCCCTAAAGTGGTCAAAGTACCCTAACTAAGGGTCAAGTGACCCCCAAGATGCCCAACCAACCCTACCCAAATCCTTCTAGACCTTAGGGGAGGCCAAAGGGTCACCAAGGACCCCTTGGGGTCAACCCAAATGGTCATGTTGACCAAAGTCAACTCTACACAAGGGTTAAGTCAAACTTAGCTCAAAAAGGGCTACCCCAAGCTCAAGCCCTATTCACTTGGGCTAACCACCTCTTAACCATTTAATATCAGGAATTAGTGGGCTGTAATTAGGCTAGTGTGATGAACAAATTCGGACATGAGGGGTAGGAGAGAGAAAGCTCCAATTTCTCTTTAATGGAGGAGAGAGAAAATGAAGTTAAAGCCATTCATGGCATAAGGAGGCCAAGGACCAACCTTCATTGCTTGATTCATCTCCCCTAATAGCCCTGAGGAGATCAAGAGCCTTTCCAGGCTTGTCCACCTGCTGAATGCAGTTAACCACCATGGCCGAGAAAAGCTTTCAATGTCCATTAATGACCATTGATGCTTGGCCTCTCCCTTCTCCCATTTCACTCTTTTAAAACCATCCCTGGACTCCTAGGAGTCGTTTACACACCTTACCTGAAGGAGACGAAGCAGTTCACTGTGTTGTTGCAAAAACGGAGTGACGCCACCACCGACCAGGGCATCCCGACGATCAACCCGCCTCCAGGTCGCAAACATGGTCCTCCTCCTCTCCTTACTTCATGGGTAGATCGTAGGGCTAATTAGGTTCAAGGTTCGTGCTCAATTGAGCCCGATACAAGATTTGTTTATCTGGTTTTTCCGAGAAAATCCTTCTTGTCGGGATCGCTGGAAAAGGCCCCTCCGGCGGCTGTGCCGCCTGGCGATAGCCACCACCTTGACGGAGGTGGTGCTGGCGATGGTCGGCCAGGGAAGTGGTCGGGTGGTCGGCTGTGGCGGCTGGAACCTGCTCCAGGACGGGATGATCCTGGCCGTCTGCTGGAGGAAGAAGACGATCCCGCCGCCGTGGATCCTGCGCCAAGATTCGTGCATAGATTGATATCAGGAAAATTAATTTAATTCAGTTCATTATGATTTTTGTCACACTTTTAGTAGTGAATGTTTTTAATTATTAAAAATACCTAGAGGCTTGTAATGAGAAAATGGTCAACATAAAAAGTGTAGATATGTTAGTCTACTTTAATTTAAAATTGGTTTCAACCAATTTGAATAAGTGGTTTGACCACAACATCCATTTTGGTGGGATCTATACCTAGGGCTTGTTAGAGGTTTAAAGGTGTGCCCCCACTTCACCACAAGTCCAAATGGTACGAAATTTGGATAGGGAGTTAGACTTACCTATATCTAGGTAAGGTCGAAAATGGGAATTTTTGGAAACAATTTTTATATAGTTTTTGTAATTATTTTATAATCCTAGGATAAATTAATTAGGTGACCTAATAACCTCCAAACCCTCTCAAATTTTGGTGAGTGGTCCTTGTGGTCATCATGAGGCTCTGTATAAATTTTCATCTCATTTGGAGATGATTTAGATTGGAAATGAGCAAACTCTAGCCTTGCCCTAAAGGGCATTTAGGTCAAAAGTGCACCTTGTAGGATTGAGTGGCCAAACAACCTCAACAGAGGTTGAAATTTGGGCCACTGACTTGACATGACTTTTAACACCCGCATATGGGTTATGGGGTGGTTTAGGGTAGATTTGCCCTAGGACCCAAGTTCAAACCCTAAGATTGGACTTTGGGGGTTTGAGAAGGGCAAGGGGTCAAATGCCCTTGTATGAACTTGAAATTTGGTGGAAAGGACCTTATGGTAGCTAGGGCACTCTGGTGAAAATACTAGTGGACTTAGGGACAGTTAAACCCCTCAAAACCCTAACCCTATTTTAGGTCACAAATTTTATAATGGTATAATAGGTTATCAAAATTCTGTGAAAAATTGTGAAACTTGGGTAGTATAGTCATAGGATTAGTATCAGTCTCTGGAAATTTTAATGAGAATTTTGGAGCAATGATTTTGGTACTTCCTTTGTCATGCAAGTGTTAGCCCTTAATTGATTATTTGTTATTTATGAACTCCCTAGCCATAGGAAATTTGTGTAATTTGGACATAGGGAGTTTGGATCATTAACTTTATACATTAATTTTATTATAATTTTTAGACGCATATTTACAGTACTCACTTCATAAGATCATAAATGTGGAAACATATTCAATAATTTATTCAGAGCTTATTACTTGTTAGAAAATTATGAAACTTGATCAGTAGTGTTATTAGGTCAATATATTCATGAGAAAATTTATTCACAATTTTTGGATGTATAGTTTTTGTACTTACTTCATTAATATTTGAAAATAGAATATGTTTCAAAATAAAATTTAGAGTTCTTTGTTTACAGGAAAAATTGGGAGACCTTGAATTTACAGTAATATAGATGCCTAGTATTTATCATAATTTTTTGAAGCATTTTGCATGACTGAAATGGGTACTTCATGTTCAAAACTAAGGCATTTTGATTTCTTAATAAATTAAATAAATTATCAGATAAATTAGGAAAATTATAAATTTCTTGATTTAGGCTAAACATATCATGATAGACCCCCAATAAATATCTTAGGGCTTTCGGATGAATATTTGGAGTACCTCCTATCATGTACATCATATAGCATAAGTTGGTCTGTATTTAGCAAAATTACTGAAATTATGTTAGAATAAGAATTTTGCACATGGGTTGGAGTTAATTGTTTTGCTGGTTTGGATAAATAAAATAGAGTTCATCATTGGAGGTTAGAATGAGTAGAGTGTTGGATTTGCTAGTGTTGGGTGGTGCTCGGGGTCGACGAAAGATCGTCTTTCCCGTGAAGAGGAAGAGTCAAATCGCACTAGGGTTAGTTCCAGTATAATATTAAAAAGGTATCAGGACAAGGGTAATAACCAATAACAGTAAGTGCCTTGCGAAAGGGAACGATGATCTTAAGCTACCATCATAGTTCCTAGTGCCCTTCGAGAGCCCTTCACGGGATATACCGGGGGCAGTCCTGGGCTAACATAAACCGTATGAGTAATAAATCTTAAAGAGCAACTAGTATAATTAGGGGTTCACTTTCACACACCCCGGTGTCTCGGGAAGTTAGTTTGATTAGAATGTCCGAGCGGTAGGCTCGGTGGTTGTGGAAATGGGCGGGATAGCCCGACGGCCCGAAGGCCCGGTTGTTAATTGTGACAGACGGGATAGTCTGGAGAGCTTTGGCTCGGTGGTTGATTACATCAAGGTTGCATGTGAATAAATTATAAGGTGGTGGGTCTTCGATTTTGGAGGGTCGATGCACCGACGCCAATACGTTGACTCGACAAGTGTGGATTAACACTTAGCCAAATTAAGTTCAGTGGACCAGCCAGCAAAGAGTACGCAGGAGCTCCGCTTAGTGCACCAGCGTTGAGGCGTACGATAGGTCTGACTGGTAGTGCAATTACTGGTTTAGAGGTGGGTGAGGCCCAACCCACCGCTTCCGTTTTCCACTACGGAGGTATCCTGGGAGGTTATGCTCTAGAAAGGGGGAACTAAAGGTCTGTGTGCACAGAGTCAAGTATGTGTGTTGCATTTTCATGTTCACATCATGACATATTTGCAAGACATAGCATATCCATTGCATATAACTTTGATACCTATTGTATAAAATGGTATGTGACACTTTATACAATAGGCTATGCTAAACGACCCCTTAGTTTATAATCTTGCATGAGCACGCTTATAAGTTAAGGTTTCTATTCTATGGATATATAAATTGTTTACTTGAAAACCGACACCCCATCGTATAAATTGGTGTGAGACAATTTATACGATGGGAGCTTTGCAAAAGACCCCTTAGCTTATGTGTATGTGTGTGCATACATATAAGTTAAGGTTTCATATTTCATTACTTATTTTACATGCCTTTGTTCCTATTACATGTTTAACTATAACTGCAAGATTAACTCCGCCGTCATCTGCTATACTTGTTATTCTCCACCTTCCTGTCCTTCCCTTTCCTTCTCCTCGCTCGGTGCCTAGGAGCCATGGGGGAGGGGAGGGGAATGATAGGACTTAGTATTTTAGACTAACAGTTTTCAGACCAAATCATTTTAGGGGATCGTGGAGCCGAGCTTGGAGAGGCAGCCCTGGAGGACGGCACGCTTGGAGACGGGACAGTCTAGTATCGGAGTTCAGACAACCGGGACAGTGAGTCCCGATCGTTAGTAGTTATTATAGATTTGCTTCCGCTATGAGTGATTTGTAGCGAGGATTCTGATGTATCGGGCATGAGCCCTATTTACAGTACTTTTATTATTATTATTATTGTTGCGGACTCTCCCTTCGTGGAGATTTATATTTCTATATATGTAATTCTGGTGGACTTGTTGAGTTTCATTCATACTCTTATAGTTTTGCTACATTTTATGTGATCGATATGGCCGCCAAAATCGGCGTTCGGTAGTGACGACCTTCCCAGGCGTGAAGGTGTCACCGCAAAGCGGCGGTTCTGGGTCTAAGATCCCGTGGTTTTTAAAAGAAAAAAAAATTGGGCCTTACAATCCATTCCCAGTTATCCTGACTTTGTGCATCGGGTAGAGGCGCAGGTTACAGCTGACGAAGCTATCGAACCCATCGCCAGCAATTTGATGGGGCCTAGAAGCGCAAAAGAGAGAAGGACTCAGCCCTTCAGCATCAAGAAGGAAGATTCTGAGAAGAGTGTCGGAGCGAGCAGCACCGGCAAAACCGTCAGACAGATCAACCACCCAGGGATTATACTCCCCTCAACGCCACGCGCACCCATGTACTCTATGCCATTGAAAATGAGTCAGCATTACTTCGGCCCAAGCAACAAGCCCATAATCCCAGAAATGATCAGTCCAAGTATTACGAGTTTCACCGAACTACGGGGCACACCAATGAGGATTGTGCTCGTTTGAAGGAAGAAATCGAGCGCCTAGTCCGCCTCGGACTTCTCGAAAGGTTTTTGCAGGGACGCGTACCGGACCAACATGACCCACCGAGGCCACCCAGAGATCAGCAGAGTGCTCCGCCTGGAAGAGATAGTGGAAGGCAGATGGTCGGTAATATCGAAACCATCGCTGAATCACCCTTTATTTCCGCTCAAATCCTCTCAGTGTGCGTACAAAAAGGCGTTCAGGAAGATAAGAAGTGCAGGCAGGACACCACCATAACTTTCGGAGATGAAGACCTTGTCGGGCTCCGAACACCTCACTAGAATTCCTTGGTAATCAGCGCCGGGATCGGAGATCCCTGTTATAATGTCAAGCGAATCCTCATCGATAATGGAAGCTCCGTCGATATCTTGTTCTCCGCTACTCCGCAGAACATGAATATTTCAAATCAACATCTAACTCAGGCAGCCGGACCGGCGTACGGCTTCGACAACCATCCAGTCCAGGTACTAGGAATGATTACTCTCCCCGTCACCATGGGCGAATTTCCAAGACAAGTGACTCATGAGATTAAATTCGTAGTGGTGGATTTAAGCTCAGCGTATAACGCCATCTCTGGAAGACCCGTTCAGACTATCTTTAAGGCTATCCCCTCAATTCCTCACCTCGCCATGAAGTTCCCCACTCCGAGAGGAATCGGAGTTGTACGCGGCAATCAGGAGGCCGCCAAAAATTGATATTCTAAGCAGGCATAGCCAACCAAGGCCACCACATTGAACATTGACGATTTCGATCTACGTGACGAGGCGATATTACAATAAGGAATGCCCATGGAGGGACTTGTCGGAGTCCCCTTCTCACCGGCAGACCCGGCTCGCACCATCCAGCTTGGATCGCTCCTACCGGGACAACAAAAGGAGAAACTGATGGTTTATCTCTGAAATAACAAGGATATCTTTGCTTGGGTCCTAGAAGATATGCCTGGCATAGATCCTCACATCATCCAACACTCCCTCAACATCAACCTAGCATGCAAGTCTGTTATCCAGAAAAAGGAAAACATTTCCCCAGAATGCCTCCAGGCAATCCAAGAAGAAGTAGAGAAGCTCCTCAGCGCCCATTTCATTCGAGAAGTGAACTACCCTACATGGGTAGCTAATGTCATCCTAGTAAAGAGTCTTTAGGAAAGTGGAGGATGTGCGTGGACTACACCAACCTCAATCAAGCATGCCCCAAGGACTGCTTCCCGCTCCCCAGAATTGATTAGTTAGTAGATTCAACCGCCGGACACCAACTCCTCAGCTTCATGATCGCTTACTCCGGATACAACCAGATTCGAATGAATCCAGCAGATGAAGAGCATGCGACATTCCGAACAGACAAAGGGATATACTGTTACAAAGTTATTTCCTTTGGGCTCAAGAACACAGGAGCCACCTACCAACGTCTCATGAACAAAGTTTTTAAAGACCTCATTGGCAAGACAATGGAAGTATACGTGGATGACATGCTGGTGAAGAGTGTTCACCGGAAAAATCATTTAGAAGACCTCGATAAGTGTTTCAGGAACTTCTGACGGTATGACATGAGGCTTAACCCCACCAAGTGCCTGTTTGGGGTTACGTCTGGAAAATTCTAACGATTCGTGGTAACCCAACGGGGAATCGAGGCCAACCCTGAAAAAATTAAGGCTTTGGAAGACATGTCACCGCCCCGATCTCTTAAAGAAGTACAAAGGCTTAATGGGAGAATCACTTATAACACCCCTACCCGTTACGTGCAACATAGTAGAAGGTCCGGCCGGGGCCCCACACCATGTCTTACAAACAGGCGGAGACGTTACTCAAAAATACCAAATACGCATCCTATCACAGAGCATTCTAGCGGAAGTTTAAAGGGTTGCAAGAATGAACTCAAACATCAACACAGAAGTCCACAGTTCAACCAAACATGCCATAATATAAAACCACAAGTACGGCCTTATGGCCTCTTACAAGTGTTTCTCTTTATACAAGAAGGTATCTTCCATACATCGGCACGCAGGCCGGCCATACATGAGTTCTTACACAAGGTACAAAACTAGCCTTCGAGGGCTAGCACTTAGCAGCAGCAGCTTAGGGTCTTCCACCCTCATCCCTGCTTGGCCCTTCTTGACCTGCACGCAAAAGATCCACCAAGCAGTGGCAAACAAAGCAACAGTCAGCATTTGGCTGACCATTTATAATGACAATGTCCCTGGCACGGGACAGCGGAATTCCTTCCCTGCACTTATATACAATTAAAAGTGTATGCTTTAGCACATCACACTTGTACGCCCGTACAAGTCATCATCCATCACAAACGTCAGCACGACGGCCCGACGTTCCGTGCTCTCAGGGAACATTATCGGTGTACCGGAAAACCAGGGTCCCACCACCGTTCAGAGGTTCCAGACATGACGGCAATTCGTGAGCATTCCAATCCTCCATGGCTCAAATAGCCGGAGCGATTCTCATTCTGTGATCCTAACAGGGCCTTAAGCACCCCACGGTTAGACAACCAGAACGCGGGTACAGATCAGCCTTTCCCGTAGCTCACATACATCAGACGTCGATCAGGACTGACACGGGTATAGCTTCACCTTGCCCGTTCGCCACACAGGCTTTTCCACAGTTGCAGCCCCACCGGCTCAACAAGTAGCATCACAACTATAAGGGTTGAGATCACACAGCATCAACCCCCCAAAAGTAGCACTCACAGCTACATGGGCTGAGATCACACAGCATCAACCCATCCCCATAATATCCTGCTGCACCAAGCTGCAGGTGTCCACCAAGAACACCACACACATCACAATAATACAGAGTTTTGCTCTGATATGCATACAATCATCACCAATCCAGACCAACCTATCCAGATGGGCTTCACACAGCATGTCTACCCGTACTTCTCGCTTCCGGGACTACTCCAACAAGAATCAAGAGATGGAGTTCAACATCCCAAGAGAATTCAACTCTACCTTTGTAGAGGATTCATGCATATGCAAAAAGGAAGGATTTCACATATCCAGGGAGGAAGTCGTTACCCTTGGAGGACGTTTTGGAGCCATGGCAAGCACTGCTTGGAGCTCTGCCTTCCCGAATATTGCCTCCGATCGCGAATCCGAGCTTGGACTAGCTGGATCTCTCTCTCCTTCCTTCTTCTTCTTCCTCCTTCCTTCTTCCTCCTTCCTTCTCTCACTTAAGAAGATAAAGTGAGGATATGTTTGCTGGTTCGGGGTCTTAAAGGGGCTGGGAAAACTGAAGACCACCAGATCTGGAAAGAGGGAAACAAACAGCCGAGATCTGCAGAAAAAGACGTTTTCGGCCCTGACACGCCCTGTGACACGCCCGTGTCACAGGCCGTGTCCCTTAAGCGGCCCTTAAGCGGCAAAAAACTGCCTCACCACACGGGTTGAACACGCCCGTGACCACCGCCTAACCTGACATGGCCTGAGACACGCCCGTGTCTCTGGCCATGTCGCCTCTCTCGACAAATCTCGTCGATCGCCGAGATTATTCTCGCCGATCGTCGACATGATCTCGCCGATCGTCGAGAAGGACACGCCCTGTGACACGCCCGTGTCACAGGCCGTGTCGCCTCTTCTCGTCGATCGTCGATCACGATGCTCAACGATCGTCGAACGCACGACCTACAGCAACCCGAGGAGGACACGCCATGGGACACGCCCGTGTCTCAAGCCGTGTCATTCCAAAAACACCCGAAACCCAACTTTGAAACTTACTCAAGACCAGCTCGAGTATTTGCTTGACGCGCCCGTGTCCCAGGCCGTGTCACTTGGCCTGAAAACCAAAACTGGGTTTTGGGGTATTACATCACTGCACTCTCTCAGTTCTTGGCACGGACTAGAGATAAATATCTACCCTTTTTCAAGATTCTCAGTTGGGCCAGGACCACTGGATTCTAGTGGACGAACGAATGTCAATCAGCCGTCGAGTCACTAAAGAAGTACCTGGATTCCCCCCCCCCCCCCCCCCCCGCTGCTCTCAAAACCAGATCCAGGAGAAACTCTTTATCTGTACCTTGTTATTTCACCAGCCGAGCTGAGTTCTGTATTGGTGAAAGACGAGGGAGGCGTCCATCGCCCCATCTATTACCATAGCAAAGTCCTCTCAGATGTTGAAACCCGGTACCCGATCGCGGACAAGACAGCCTTTGCACTCGTCTTCTCCGCAAGAAAGCTTCGTCCTTACTTCCAAGCCCACAACATCAAAGTGTTGACAGAGCTACCTCTCCGTACTATTCTTCAAAAACCGGAGGCTTCCGACCGACTGGTCAAATGCTCAGTTGAGTTGGGTGAATTCGACATCCACTTCCTGCTGCGCCCCGTCATTAAGTCACAAGTCTTAGCAGACTTTATCGTCAAAAATATCTTGCCAATAGAGCCAAAAGTTGTATCAACAAAGCCAGGACAAGGATGGACAATGTACATATATGGAGCGTCCGGAATAGAGGGTGTCGAAGCCGGACTGCTCCTCATAAGCCCTTAACTTGTCACTTTAGAGTTCGGGCTCCGGTTAAATTTCCCTGCCACCAACAACACAGCAGAATATGGGGCCTTAATTGCAGTACTCAGGCTTGCCATTGATTGCCACACCGCCACGTTAACAATCTACTCCGATTCCCAGCTCGTTGTATCCCAGGTGGAAGGGGATTATGAAGCCAAAAGTGAGCAACTCGTCTAGTACCTCCAACTGGTAAGGTCTCTCCCGCTACAGATACCACAAGTCCAAATTCTCCACATCCCCGGAGAGCAGAACAGCCGAGCAGATGCCCTGTCAAAGCTGGCCACGTCGCCTTCTCGCTATTAGTGAAGAAGACGTAGGGTTGAAGAAATTCTATTTCCTAGCATCCAAGGACCCTGGGAAATAACAGAGATTGAAGAATCAAAGGAGTCATGGATCTCCCCATTGGTGAACTACTTGAAGAGCCAGTAGATCCTAGATGGCCCGAAGGAGGCCCGTTGCTTAAGGATGAGGGCAGCCACCTTTATACTAATCAGCGAAGAACTCTATAAAAGGTCCTTCGCCGGACCCTACCTAAAATGTTTAGCAGAAACTGACGCAGAGTATGCCCTCCACGAAGTCCACAGAGGGGTATGCGGAGAACACTTGGGCGGGAAGGCCTTGGCCCGTAAAATCCTACACAAGGGATTCTACTGGCCTACCATGAAGAAGGAAGCGACAGACTTCGTCCAAAAATTCAAAAGTTGCAAACTGCATGCCAAGATTCCTAGGCAACCACCTGTTTCCCTTACCACGCTATAAGGAGCTTGGACATTCGCACAATGGGGAATCGACCGTCTCGGCCCTTTGCCCCAAGCCTCAAGGTGGAGGAAATTCATCATCGTGGCCATCACCTAGTTTACCAAGTGGGTAGAAGCAGAGCCTCTAACCAAGATTACTGAGGAGAATGTGAAGAAATTTGTTTGGAAAAACATCGTCTGCCGCTTTGGCGTCCCATCAATTATCATCACCGATAATGAAACTCAATTTACAGGAAAATCCTTCACCAAGTTGTGCGGAGACTTAAAGATCGAGTTGCGGCATACCGCAGTAGCGCACCCCCAATCCAATGGACAGGTCGAAGTGACCAACCGAACCATACTAAAGGGCCTAAAAGCGCGACTCCAAGACGCAGGGGGCAATGAGCCGATGTACTCCCCAACGTACTACGGGCATATTTGACAACAGAAAGAACCCCTATAGGAGAAACACCGTACAATCTTTGTTACTGAATTGAAGCAATCATCCCAGTTGACATTGGCGTTCCAAGCCCTCGGGTATCCTATTTCAATCTCCAGACAAATGACGACGCCATCAGAGACAATCTAGATCTGATCTCCGAGATCCGCGAAGAAGCCTCTCTCAGCAGCCGCGAGCCACCAGCAACCACCAGTGAGCACCAGCGCACCACCAGCGCGCCGCCAGCAGGAAAACACCAAAGTCCAAGAGCAAGCCGAAGGAACTAGATGACCCCAGCAAGCGAACGCACGCTGCCCCAAGCATCAGAGCACCAGAGACATCCCTCGTGTTTCAACACCCAAGTTACTCCCGCGGCACCACCGTCGCCCACAAGGAATTGTAGTCTCTCTCTAGAGCGGCCTATCGCCCCGATTCTCCAACACATTGTAATCACCAGAAGCTAGTGAAATTTGACCGGCACAGACCCGGTCATGTGGTTTTTTACCCATTTGAGGGATTTTTCCACGTCATCACACCTTGTGTCAACTTCTCATCACCATTGACTGTGTGCGCGCTCGACCGTTCCGAGAGCTAAGACGGTCCAAGAATTCTGGTCCAACCGGGACGTCGAGTTAGTCCAACCGGGACGTCGAGTTAGCCCCCTATTACAATCACAATGTAAAGTCTCGTCCGTTCAACGTGGGAGACTTGGTCCTTCACACTCTGGAATCAGCTGGGAAGGGAACACATGGTGACAAGTTATCCCCGATCTGGGAAGGCCTCTTCATCGTCACGGCAATGGTGAAGCCAGGAACGTACAAGCTGCAGAACGTCGAAGGAAAGATTCTCCCCCGTACCTGGAACGCGCAGAAACTGCACTGATTTTATCAATGATTTCCCGTTTTATGATTATCTAATTATGTATGCTTTATTTAAGACTATGATGTTTATAAGCCGCGGGCCCGATCTCACGCACGTTACCTTCATTCAAGTATTGAATTATGTTGTTGCAAATCTCGCATACACAAACACAAAAGACAATCCTCGCGCAACACCGTGAGGGCCTGCCCCCCTCACGAAGAGTCCGAGAGCATCCCTCGCGCAAACTAAGCCGCGAGCAACCCTCGTGCAAACCAAGCCGCGAGCAACCCTCGCGCAAATTAAGCCACGAGCAACCCTCACGCAACACCGTGGGGGCCTTTCCCCCTCACGAAGAAGCCACGAGCATCCCTCGCGCAAACTAAGCCGCGAGCAACCCTCGCGCAAACCAAGCCGCGAGCAACCCTCGCACAAATTAAGCTGCGAGCAACCCTCGCGCAACACCGTGGGGGCCTGCACCCCTCACGAAGAAGCCGCGAGCATCCCCCGTGCAAACTAAGCCGCAAGCAACCCTCGCGGAAACCAAGCCGCGAGCAACCCTTGTGCAAATTAAGTCGCGGGTAACCATCGCGCAACACCGTGGAGGCCTTCCCCCTCACGAAGAAGCCGCGAGCATCCCTCGCGCAAACTAATCCGCAAGCAACCCTCGCGCAAACCAAGTCACGAGCAACCCTCGCACAAACTAAGCTGCGAGCAGCTCTCGCGCAAACTAAGTCGCGGACCTAAGCTGTGCAAATTAAGCAGCGGACCGGTGCAAACAAGCAGCTAAGATGACAACAATGTCATAACAAAATAGGGCTAAAATAGTACAAGGACAATCAACGCCTAGAGGCAACAACAACCAATGCTAAACAAGGGGCAAAACACGATACACCCAATTGAACAATAAAACATAAACACACAATAACAGAGATAGGAATGCTACTACTCATCCTCGGTATCTGAGTCAGAGCGCTCATCCTCAGAAACATCTGCAAAACTGAAACAGGATGCGTTACATCCCAGGCTCTTACTAACAAAGCGAAAGGCCTTCGAAGCGCCACGTCAGAGTGCAAATACGCGTATATCATCCATCTGAGGCTCCACCTCCTTGGACCAAATCTCGTCACAAATCTCTTCTGCGATCAGACTACGGTCTCGTATGTAGTGACTCCAGGTACTCTGCAAGTCCCGCAGCCTTCAGCTTCGACGCATGGTCGTCAGAGGATAGCATCTGTACTTGCGCCTTCGTCGCCTGAAGCTGAATCTCGAGGCTCGTGGCTTCCTCCCGCAGCGCCTGTAACTGTGTCCCCAAACCCGAAGTTTCCTCCTTCAAATGCTTCAACATCTTGGTGGTCCTCTCCACCAAGGCCTTCTCCACCTCCAAAGCCGCGCGTGCATCCTCTAGCTCAGACTTCAGCTCCGAACCGATCTGGCGAAACCGCACAATATCCCGGTCGTGCTCCTCCTTTAGGGAGGCAAGCGAACTCGCCGTCGACCGGAGCCTCTCCTGAATAGCAAGGTACCCATCCTCCATACTTATGTAATGTTCGTTCCAGATTACCGCAATCTGTGCCTAAGTCTCTATCTGCACAAAGGAAAGGTCAGAATTAGCATCTATTGGCAAGGGAAAAAATAAGGAAAAGAACCTCGAAAACAAATCAAATCCTTACCGTATCACTCATCGACCTCAAGGAAGAGGACAACCGTGAAGCTACTATACCAGCAGACACCTGGGGAACTGGGGATGCAAGTATCTGTACCTCGGGAGTCGACCCATAACAAGCATCAGAAGTAGCCGCTGCCACCACCACGTCAAAGTCACCAGGAGAGGCCTCCACTGCTTTCCTCTTCCGACGCCCTCCTCAAGAAGTCCCAGCTGTTCAAACTGTGTCCAACGAGATACCACACCGCAACAACCGCTTCTCTTCCACATAGATGTAAATGTTAAAAAGGCGGTTGGCTAGCTCACGAGGCTCAGAAAACACGAGCACCGGAGAAAAATCCCGCTCCCTCTCCCTCACGCGGCGATAGCGATCGGGAAGCGCATCCCACACAACGGGAAGACCCCATGAATTCTCATATCCAAACAAAGTGTTACCATGATGACTGTCCTTGCGCGCTTCGAACTCCAACCAACTCTTGTTGTTGTGAACCTCCATCCGTTCGCTACCATCAGAACGGACATCGCACCAATCTCGGAATTGGTCCAAAGAAAACCGGCCTCCATGCTTACGGAAGAAGGCAACTAAGCCCATAATTCGGGCAATTCCAGCCGGGATGAACTGGGAAATAGACACCCCACAGAACTTCAAGATCTCAATCACCTCCTCATAGGGTTGGAAGCGGAAGCCGGACCTCAGGGAGACTTCGTAGATTGTAAACCAACCGCAGGGAGGATTCTGGACTCGCTTCTCGGGATGTGGGACCCTCACTTCCAAATCAACAGGAAGCCAATATTTTGTCCTCCAAATTTCCACACCATCTTCGGTCAAAGAGGAACGCAGGCGCATCAGGTCGGAAGAACGCTTCAAAACCTGCACAGAACAAAAATTAAAAGGTCAGGATTGCCCAAAAAATAAAGGCTTGGAGTCACATATCCAAACACACACAGCCCGAGTAACGCGCAAAGCAAGGAAAACGCGAAACCGGGACGCTTGCGCACATGGCCAAACACGCACGCGGAATGGGCGCGCGAAACCTACCTCACGAGCTCGCATGCCCCCGCGCGCACGGCCCGCACGCGCACGGCCTGCGCGGGCGCACGGTCTGTGCGCGCATACGGCCTATGCACACGCGGTCTGTGTGTGCACGGCCCGCACGCACGGCCCGCGCGCGCCGCGCGCGTCAGGGCCGCGCGCGGCCTGGGCGCGTGAAAACCGGTGCCCGCAGACTGGGCGCACCCGGAGTCGCCGCGAGCACGGCCTACCGGCGCGCGCACCTTGGTCGCGCACAGCCTGGCTGCGCGCGGCCGAAGCGCGTGCGCATGATCGGAGGTCGTGCGTCCCGGGTAAGCACGTCCGCTTTCAGCGTCCTCGCCCGCCGACTCCTCTTCAGTAAGTTTCGCTCTGAATGACTTGGAAGAACACCCTTCGTCACCTCCATCTTCTCACCGTAGGTTATCATGACAAAAGGAGGGAGAAGACAACAGGAAAATCCTTCTTATCTCGCTCGCTCCGCTCCCAGACAACAAGGGTTTGGGGGGCAATTGATAGGTTCCACCATCATTTATAGGGAAAGCTCCCCCATGATCTCCTCCCAAAGTGGGATCATGGGGTTGACTAAGTCAATTCCACCCCCCATGAACTCTCATGATGAGGAAATCATGGGGGGGGGGCACTCTCCCTATGGAGGAAAACCACCATCGTCAGGCAGGCCGCCGCCGTCGGCCAGCCTGACCGTCGCCGGCATCCGACCCCTCACTGGCCTCGCCGCGGTCGGCCTCCCGCTTCGCCACGGCAGGCCGCAGCCCAGCCACCCCAGTCCACCTAGCCGCCGCCGGCCTAGTCGCGGCAAGCCGCTGGCCTTGCCATGGCAGGTTGCGGCCGGATCGTAGGCCTTGACGCGGTAGGCCGCGGCCAAGCTCCCGGCCTTGCTGCAGCAAGTCCACTATCAGGACGGCCGGTAGGCAGGCCGCCGGCCTTACCGCGGCAGGCCACGGCTGGGCCACCGGCCTTGCCGCGGCAGACCGCAGCCAGACCGCCGGCCTCGCCGCGGAAGGTCCACAGGCAGGCCGCGGCAGGCCGCGGTAGGCCTGGCCACCAGCCCGACCGCGTTGCGGTTGGTCTGGCCGACCTTGCCGCAGCAAGCCGCGGCCAGGCCACGACAGACCGCCGCCTCCAGCTAGGCCGACCGCCCCCGCCGCCGGCCACCTCCGCCGCCTTGGCGCCCCGTCACCGTGGGCGGCCTGTCCACCGTCCGATCGAGGGGAGGCTCTCCCTGCCGTCCTATCAGGAGGGTAGCCACTCACTAACCCGCTATGTTAGTGGTGGGACCCCCCGTGATCCTCCCTTGGAGGCTATAAAAGGAGCCCCAGGGCCTCCTCATTTTTCACTTGCTCTGCTCCCGGTCATCTTCCTCCTCAGGTGATTGCTCTGTCGGCCTCCTCCCTCAAGTCAGCCTTAACCGCCGCGAGCCACCAGCAACCACCAGCGACCACCAGCGCGCCACCAGCACGCTGCAGCAGGAAAATGCCTAAGTCCCGGAGCAAGCCGATGGAAGAAGACGATCCCAGCAAGCGAACGCGCGCCGCCCCAAGCATCAGAGCACCAAAGCCATCCCTCGTGTTTCAACACTCAAGTTACTCCCGCGGCGCCACTTGTCGCCCGTAGGGAATCGTAGTCTCTCTCTCCCCAAGCTGTAACGGGAGCGGCATGTCGCCCCGATTCTCCAACACATTGTAATCACAAGAAGCTAGTGAAATTTGACCTACACAGACCCGATCACGTGGTTTTTTACCCATTTGAGAGGTTTTTCCACGTCATCACACCTTGTGTCAACTTCTCATCACCATTGACTATGTGCGCGCTCGACCGTTCCGAGAGCTAAGACGGTCCAAGAATTCTGGTCCAACCGGGATGTCGAGTTAGTCTGCAATAATTCCATTGTTTTCTTTTTTTTTCGGTCTAGATGTTCGAATACGGCATTTTGCTGTGATTTTGGATAGCAGGTGGTAGTCTAGATAGAGTCTTGAGTGAAATGTTTGCCAGTTCGTCTTATTATAATTTTGTATAATAGTCGTAATTCATCAGAATTTTTGCTGTCTTCTGATGTGTCGTTTGTCGTCGCGACGTCTTGATCGTCGCGTCGCTTTAACTAAGTTAATCTCTCCGCTTGATTTTAAGTGTCGCTTTGACCAAGTTAACCTCTCCGCTCGATTGTAAGTTTTGTTTTGACCATGTTTATCACTTTGTTTGTTGTAAGTGTCATTTACATCGTTAGAATGTAGTTTGTCGGAAGCCTCGTCTCTTTCCGTTATTTTTAGTCGTTGAAATCCTTGTTGCCATCCGTCGCTGCATTTGTGTGTGTTGTTTGGATCGTCGTGGCGATTTGAGCTAGTGTCCCCTTATGATCCCTGTTTTAGTTGTAAGCGTCATTAACTTATTCGTTTAGGTTGTTTGACTTAGGAAATCTTGTGGTTAAGGTCTTGAAGTTCTGCCAGGCAAATTGTTTTTTTGTGTCGATCGTATGTGACGATCTGATTTTAAACCTTGTTAACGGCGTCATGCACACTTAGCCTGGTCGTTACAAGAGAGAGGTTTTGTTCGTTTAGAGTTTTCTTGGTTTGATGCATAATATATATATATATATATATATATATATATATATATATATATAATAAAATATATAAATATAGAATGATTTGTTGGGTTGTGCGCGTTGTGGACCTTTTCCCCGGCACAGTGCCTTGTTTGTTGGGCTATGCGCGTTGGGGTAAATCCCTCGGCATAGTGCCTCTTCTGTTTGTGGATCATACGCCCAGGCCCTTCGTTTGCACTGATGGTTTGTGTTGGACTTAGAGTCACCGCATCAGTGGCATGTTTGCCCGGTGTTTGATGCCCTTTTTGAGCTGATCAGTCTCTCTTAATTCATGAATTGATATTTAAATATATATATATATATATGCATCTATTTCGCTCCCGGTTGTGAGCTTGCTTACTTTGTACAACATAGTTAGTTCCTCTATGCCCTTTTTTGTTTTGTTTTTATGATTATACTGACTCGTTGATAATAGCTTGCTCGTGCAGTTTCTTGCTACTCGAGGTTTGTTGTTCTTCTTTGGTTTCTTTCTGCACCACTTGTAACTTGTTTATGAGGTGTTTTTCTTTTGAATGTCTCAGGTTGAGCAGTAGCAGATTTGACTGTTAGAACTTGTGTTTCTGGTGTTGTGGGTGGTTGCAGCCGTTTGTTTTGCCTCCTGTTTGTGAGGTAGCTTCCTTTTGTTTCAGATTAGATTTGTTTCATATGGGTTCGTGTCAGTTTGTTGACGCCCAGAGTATTACCTACTTGCTAGTTGTAGTATTGTTTCTTACTGTTAGTTTTATACTTGCTCTCTGTGAAGAATTTATGTTATGATGTATGTTTATTACTTTCAACTACTATAAAAAAAACTGTAATTTTGATATGCAGACACACCATACTTTTTGTTGTGCAATCAGACCGATTACCGCGATAACACAACTGAATATAATCGAGCAAAACAATCCGAAAAATATAAATAGAGATTTCAATCACGCAGACGACAAAAGAAATTTACCTGGTTCGGAGAGAAGCTCCTACGTCCACAGGGAGAGCGCGCCGGAAAAGATCCACTATAAAATATGGAGTTACAAATTACAACAGAGACCGTAAAGGTCGAGCAATAAAGAGAAAGCCAAAAAACTGAAGAGGCACTATCGCCGGGCGATAGTGATGTCGTCGGGCGATAGTGGTACTGTACTTCTTCTCTGCGTCGGAATCGCTGTCTATTCTATACGCCTGAAGCCGATCCCCCTGTTCTTCTCACAGACTTGAGTGCACGCGAGGACGCGAGCTGAGATACTTGCAAAACGTCGGTGAAATACGCAAGAACAAACACAATCACAGACACACAAGCGTATACGTGGAAAACCCCCAAATCAGGGTAAAAACCACGGTGTACAACCTCAGACTCGCAGACGAACGAGAGGGCCCAAGCGAGAGGGCCCAGGCAACGAAAGCCGAGCGAGAGGGCTCAGGCGAAGGGTACTAGGAAAGAGGCGACAGGCGAGGGCACCAGGCGAAAGGCGCCAGGAGACAAGGTAAGGAGTGAGATTCATTGCATAGAGCGAGACGGCCTAAGTGGAGCATGGCTTTCGATAGGTGAATGCCGAGACAGGAGGTTTTTCCGGCGAGTGGCCAGCTCCCCGCGCGAGAAGGCTCCAGGAGAGGAGCTCTCGCCCGGGGTCGCCCTCTCGCCATGCGAGAGGACCTCATGCGAGAGGACCTTATGGAGGAGCACTCGCCAAGTGCCACTTTGGTTCAGGGCCGATTCAGGTAGGGTCGGGCCCACTTTTTGGGCCCCAGGGAGGTTCTACCCTTTTTACCCCGGGTGGTCTGCATTTATCCCTTGCAAACAGTGGAGTTTGGCTGTTGGCAGGCCTAGCCAGGGATATTCTGGTAATTTCAGGGCGGTGTAAATTGGTTATTTGCAGTCCCAGTTCGGAGGCCTATAAATAGACTGGTAAGGTGCCTTAGAAAAGCAAGATTTCTTGACTCCTTCCATTTCTTCTAAGGCACCTAGCTCAGCATTGGCTAGGGAGGGGAAGAGCTTTAGTCTCTTCCGGGTACGAGGTGGGACCTCCTCGCTGGGTCCTCCGGTCTAGTTCTTCGCCTCGAGTGTAATCCTAAGGGAGTAAGCGTGAGCTGCCCCAGTTGTTCCGAGTTTTAGGAGGAATCGACCTTGTTGGTTCCAACATTTTTGGAGTGGTGAGCGTGGAGCAGCAGCTTGTGCGGAAGAACGAAGGGTTACCTCATGGCGGGAGATGCAGGAGGAGAAGACGAGGGGTCCCCGAGCCAGGGGGTTACGTCGGGAGGGCAGAGTTCATGTTGTCCATCGGGGGGATCATGGACATGCTGAAGCAGCTCGCACACAGAGGGGAGTGCGAGACCCCCCCCCCCCCCCGCCCCAGGTGCCGGACCACGCGCTCCGCGAGGGGGTCGAGCCGGCACGGATAGGTTAGGACGCACCCGGGAGGCGACCAGGAAAGGAGGTGGCGGCGGAAGGAAGCCGGCGAGAGGTGGAAGGAAGGGAGCTCTTCCCCAGCCCGGCAAGTGTCGTCGCGCCCGCGGGGCTAGTCGCGCGAGTAGATTTGGCGAGACCACTAGCGAGAGGATCCCCCTTCTACGAGTTGGTCCTCTCGGTACCCATTCCGGAAGGGTTTCGCGAGCCGGAGATGACCTACTATGTGGGGAAGGATGACCCCCTCCAACACCTGCAATGGTTTGAAGATGCGGTCTCCATCAGACCTATGACCGACGCCTTCAAATGCCGCCTCTTCGCCATCACTTTGAAGGATAAGGCCAGGGACTGGTTCCATCAACTCCCGGCAGGTTCTATTTATTGCTTCGAAGACCTGAGCAGGAGCTTCCAGCTGCGCTTCTCGACCTCGAAGAAGAGGAAGAAGAACCCTGAGTCCATCTTCCTGATCAAGCAGAAGACGGACGAGTCTTTGGCTCAGTATGTGGATCGTTTCCAGGAAGAGATCTTAGACATCCAGGAGGTGCCCGGTTTCTCCCTCCAGATGGCCTTCACCGTGGGGTTGAGGGAAGGCTTCTTCAAGATGAGCCTAACCCGGAAGGCGCCATTGTCCTTTGAGGGATTGATGGAGAAGGCAGCAAAGGAAATAGCCATGGAGGCATCAAACCCGGCATTTGCAAAGAAGTTAGCAAGGCTGACGGAGGGAGAGCAGAGAGTCAGGAGGAACAAGGCAGCAAGAGGGAAGGAGAAGGGAGGAGCCAAGGGGACCAGTGCCCCCGGAGTTGGGCTGGAGGCAACCAGGAGGCCCAGTTCAAGGACCAGGAAGGGGTCCTCCGCAGGGGGGAAGGAACTTTTATCCGGGACCAGGGAGATTTCATCCGCTAGGGTGGGGGCATGTCCCAAGGCCACTCCCACCTCCGGCTCAGCAAGCTATGGCCATTGACCGAGGAAGAGGAAGAGGAAGAGAGCGTGGGAGGGCGATTGGGGGGAGGAGGAGGAACCCCCAAGATAGGAGATGTGGGGGAGGAGTTCTGCCATATTGCGACTTCCATGAGGAAGAGGGCCATGCGACAGTCACGTGCCCAGAGTTCTTAGAGTTGAGGAGAGGCAGAGGAGGAGAAGACCAACGGCCACCAGTACAGATAGTGGAGATGGAAGGAGCCGCGGAGGAGGATCAATGTGTGGATCAGTCGGACACGGGAGATCGAGGAAGGATCGGGGTGATTCATGGGGGGGATCGAGGCCACCCGCAAGGCCAGTCTTCACACAATGTATCGTCGGAGCGTTTCCTCGACGTCGCAAGCCACACCCCCGGATGAGAAAATCACCTTTTCCAGAAAGGACCTACCAGATCATGAGGACCCATTCTGCGACGCGCTGGTAATCCGGACCGCCATTGAGAACTTCACGGTGTCCCGAATTTTGGTGGACAACGGGAGTTCCGTCAATGTAATCTTCAAGAAGGCATTCAATGAGATGAGGGTGGAGGCACGAAGGGTGTTGGCGGCGGATGGACCATTGTTTGGATTCTCGGGGGAGAGGAAGGAGGTCGAGGGAGGAGTAGGACTTCAGGTGACGCTGGGGGGGGGGGGTTGTCCAGGAACTGTCGTTTCGTGATAGTGGATGCCCCCAGCAGCTATAATGCGATCTTCGGGCACCCTTTGATAAGCGCCTTTAGGTGTGTACCATCCTCGTTCCATCAGTGCTTGAAGCTTAATTCAGGAGGAACCCAGATCAGGGTAAGAGGGATCCAAAGGCGGCTCGGGAGTGCTACGTGACGGCGGTCAACACCATCTCATGGAAGGGGGATGCAGAGGAGCTGGAGAAAAGGATGGAAGGAGAGGGGTTGAAGAGAGAAGGAGGAGGTGACAGAGGCATTGCGGGGGAGCCAGCAATGGCAGGAGAGCAGGTGGCTGGAGGAGAGGAGCTGGTGAGAGAGGAAGCAAGGGTGGGGGAAAGTCTTGTAGCAGAGGTGGAGATGGCTGGAGGAGAGGAGTTGGAGAAAGAAGGAGGAGGTGAGAGAGGCATTGCGGTGGAGCCAGCAATGGCAGGAGAGCAGGTGGCTGGAGGAGAGGAGCTGGTGAGAGAGGAAGCAAGGGTGGGGGAAAGTCTTGTAGCAGAGGTGGAGATGGCTGGAGGAGAGGAGTTGGAGAAAGAAGGAGGAGGTGAGAGAGGCATTGCGGTGGAGCCAGCAATGGCAGGAGAGCAGGTGGCTGGAGGAGAGGAGCTGGTGAGAGAGTAAGCAAGGGTGGGGGAAAGTCTTGTAGCAGAGGTGGAGATGGCTGGAGGAGAGGAGTTGGAGAAAGAAGGAGGAGGTGACCGAGGCATTGCGGTGGAGCCAGAAAGGGCGGGAGAGCAAGTGGCTAGGGAGCGGGAGCGTAGGGGGAATGAAGGAAGTATTGGGGAAAAGAAGAGAAAGGGGGCATCACCAGAGGGGGACCTTGGAAGAGAGAAAGGGAGGGTCCAGGAGAGGGTAGCTGCCGTGGAAGGTCTGGGAGTTGAGTACGAGGCAAAAGACCTGGAAGAGGATCTGAGGGAGCCAGAAGAAGAAGAACCTTCAAGGTTGAGGGCGGCTGTGGAAGTTCTAGAAGTGGAGATCCTCACAAAGGACGGAAGGAGGGAAAAGATAAAGATCAAAGGAGAGCTCACTCCCAAAGACCAGGAGAAGATCCGGAGGTGCGTGCAAGAGAACATTGACGTCTTCGCCTGGTGCGCGGCGGACATGCCAGGGATCGACGCGGACGTGGCTTGCCACCGTCTCAACCTTGACCCCAAGGTCTGTCCCATCCAACAGAAAAAGAGGGCCATCGCCTCCAAGATGGCCAGGCCTATCAGAGCAGAGGTGGAGAAGCTGCTCCAGGCAGGATTCATATATGTCAACATGTATCCGGGGTGGGTGAGTAATGTTGTAATGGTGAAAAAGGGGGAGGGGAAATGGAGGATGTGTATTGATTTCTCTCTTTTAAATAAAGTCTGTCCTAAGGATTGTTACCCCCTGCCTCGAATCGACGCGCTGGTTGACTCAGCCATCGGCTTCTCACTGATGAGCTTTTTAGATGCTTTTTCAGGATACCATCAGATTCGCATGCACCCTCCGGACGTCAAGGACGTCACCTTCGTCACGGAGGATGGGTGCTTCAGTTACAACATGATGCCCTTCGGGCTAAAGAATGCGGGAGCAACATATCAAAGGATGATGGACCATATTTTTCGAGAGCAGAAAGGGCGAAACCTCGAGGTCTATGTAGATGACTTGATGGTTAAGAGTCGGGACCTCGGGTCCCATGTCTTGGACCTGCAGTAGACGTTTGCAACTGTAAGGAAGTATAAGATGAGGCTTAACCCTTTGAAATGTGTGTTCGGGGCCAGCAGGGGGGAGTTTTTGGGACATCTCCTTACTCCCGCAGGAGTGGAACCCAATCCGGACAAGGTAAAAGCGATACTAGAGCTGAAATCTCCTCGGAATGCCAAGGAGGTTCAGCGTCTTACTGGCAAGCTAGCAGGGTTGAGCAGGTTCCTCTCTAGGGCAGGAGAGAGATGCTCCTCTTTCTTCCGAACTCTAAGGGGAGGAAGGGAGTTCGAATGGACATTAGAATGCGAAAAGGCCTTTGAGGCTCTGAAGCAGCAGCTTACCCAGACGCCGCTACTTCAAGGGCCGAGGGAAGGGGAGAGTTTGTTCCTCTATTTGGGGGTAGGGACGGGGGCGGTTAGCTCGGTCCTCATCCGAGAGGAGGGAAAGAAGCAATTCCCTATTTATTATGTAAGCAGGGTTCTCAAAAAGGCCGAGCTGAAGTACCCCATCCTAGAAAAGCTGGCTTTCGCTCTCATCATGTCGGCCCGGAAGCTTAGGCCATACTTTCAAGCCCATACAATTCAGGTCGTGACGGACCACCCCCTTCGCCGCATCCTCGAGGGGGTCGAGCACTCGGGAAGATTGGCCAAGTGGTCAATAGAGTTCAGCGAATTCGACCTCTCCTACATACCTCGAGAGGCTATTAAGGCGCAGGTAGTGGCGGATTTCTTGGCGGACTATGTGGTAGAGTCTGGGGAGGTGGAGGTATCTCCCGTGGCGGCTTGGGAGATGTTGGTTGATGGAGCTTCTGGTAAGAATTCTTTTGGGGGAGGAGTCATCTTGACAAGTCCCGAGGGGACTAGGATCGAGCAAGCCTTGAAGATACACTTCACCCTCACGAACAATCAAGCCGAGTACGAAGCAATCATCGCCGGGCTTCGGCTGGCTAGGGAGTTGGGCATACAGGATATCAGGGTCTTCACGGACTCCTTGGTGGTGGCAAGACACATCAACGGAGAATTCGAGGTGAGGGAACCGACCCTCCAGTTGTACCTGGTAAAGATAAAGGGTATCGTTGGGCAGTTTCATAGCTTCTCCTTCCAGCACGTTCCTCGGGAAGAGAGTGCTAGGGCAGACTCGCTCGCAAAGCATGGTCCTCAGGCCGGAGGGACTATGACCGAACTCTTCAGGCCTTCCATAGAAGAAGGGGAGATAATGGAGGTCGACCAGGAGGTGTCCTGGATGGACCCTTTTGTGACCTTCTTGGCGACGGGACGTCTACCTGAGGGGGATCTCGAGAGGAAGCGGATTAGGTACAAGTCGGCTTATTACCTGTTGAAGGAAGGAGTGCTTTACCGAAAGACATTGTCCGGATTGCTAGCCCGGTGTGTATCCGAGAAGGAAGCATCAAAGGTATTGGAGGAGGTCCATTCGGGGGAATGCGGAAGCCACTCAGGAGTCGGACTTTGGAAGGGAGGGTACTAAGGCAAGGCTATTTCTGGCCTACCCTCCGGAAAGACGCAGAGGAGCTTGCTAAGAGGTGTAGAAAGTGTCAGGAGTTTGCTCCCTTACAACTCCTCCCAGCACAGAGGCTGCGAACGATCACCTCTCCATGGCCCTTCGCCATATGGGGACTGGACCTAGTGGGGCCGTTCCCTCAAGCTAGCGGTCAGAGGAAGTTCCTACTGGTCATGGTGGATTACTTTTCGAAATGGCTGGAGGTGAAGGCTTTGGCGAAGGTGACGTCGCAAGTAGTCAAGAACTTTGTGTGGGGAGAGATTATTTGCCGGCACGGGCTTCCTTTGGCCATAGTCACCGATAATGGGCCACAATTCGCCAGCAGGGAGTTTGTTGACTTTTGTGTGCAGCTTGGCATAGACCACCAGTTTGCCTCGGTTCATCACCCTCGAAGCAACGGACAGGCGGAAGCAGTAAATAAGATTATTGTGAATCTCTTAAAAAAGAAAGTGGAGAACTTGAGAGGGAGCTGGGTGGAACAACTCCCCTCCGTCCTGTGGGCTCTGCGAACTACTCCGAATACGGCCACTAGAGAAACACCTTTTAAGCTCTCCCATGGCTCGGAGGCCGTCATACCTATAGAGTTCGAGGTCGAATCTCCCAGGGTAACGGCAGCAAAGGAGGGAGATGAAAGGTGGCAGGTTGACAACGGAGAGGAGCAAAGGCTTTCACTCGACCTCGTGGAGGAGCTCCTGGAGCTAGCATCAATCCGACAGGAGGAGGTCAAGCGCCGGATGTCCAGGTACTTTGATAAGCATATCTGGGTCAAGCAATTTCAAAAGGGGGACTTGGTCCTCAAGAAGGTGGATGCCGCGGGTAGGGGGTCCTCGGTAGGAAAGCTCAACCCCAATTGGGAGGGTCCCTTCATTGTAAAAGAAGCTTTGAAGTCAGGAGGGTATCACCTCCAGGATGTGGACGGGGTACCCCTGGATCGCGCCCGCAGCGGTGACGATCTGAAGCGTTTCTATCCATAATGATGATTTTCCTTTGAATATGCTTGAATATAACTTTAATGATCTTACTTTTTGAAAATGTCGCGATTTCCTACCACAATGCTCCTCAGGGCGTTCTCCTTAAAAGACGGTGGTCGGAGGAGAGAGGAGAGGAGACCCCGAGCAGACCCGCTGACCAGGCTCTCATCAAGCTGGCAGGGCTGTAGGCTCACTCGGTGGTTGGAGGAGATAGGAGAGGAGACCCCGAGCAGACCCGCTGACCAGGCTCTCATCAAGCTGGCAGGGCTGTAGGCTCACTCGGTGGTTGGGAGAAAGAGGAGAGGAGACCCCGAGCAAACCCGCTGACCAGGCTCTCATCAAGCTGGCAGGGCTGTAGGCTCACTCGGTGGTT
This sequence comes from Platanthera zijinensis, assembly GCA_039513925.1. Classification (NCBI taxonomy): domain Eukaryota; kingdom Viridiplantae; phylum Streptophyta; class Magnoliopsida; order Asparagales; family Orchidaceae; genus Platanthera; species Platanthera zijinensis. The sequence goes on from CM077092.1 coordinate 9,294,547, forward strand.
GGGAGAAAGAGGAGAGGAGACCCCGAGCAGACCCGCTGACCAGGCTCTCATCAAGCTGGCAGGGCTGTAGGCTCACTCGGTGGTTGGAGGAGATAGGAGAGGAGACCCCGTGCAGACCCGCTGACCAGGCTCTTATCAAGCTGGCAGGGCTGTAGGCTCACTCGGTGGTTGGGAGAAAGAGGAGAGGAGACCCCGAGCAAACCCGCTGACTAGGCTCTCATCAAGCTGGCAGGGCTGTAGGCTCACTCGGTGGTTGGGAGAAAGAGGAGAGGAGACCCCGAGCAGACCCGCTGACCAGGCTCTCATCAAGCTGGCAGGGCTGTAGGCTCACTCGGTGGTTGGAGGAGAGAGGAGAGGAGACCCCGAGCAGACCCGCTGACCAGTCTCTCATCAAGCTGGCAGGGTTGTAGGCTCACTCGATGGTTGGAGGAGATAGGAGAGGAGACCCCGAGCAGACCCGCTGACCAGGCTCTCATCAAGCTGGCAGGGCTGTAGGCTCACTCGGTGGTTGGGAGAAAGAGGAGAGGAGACCCCGAGCAGACCCGCTGACCAGGATCTCATCAAGCTGGCAGGGCTGTAGGCTCACTCGGTGGTTGGGAGAAAGAGGAGAGGAGACCCCGAGCAGACCCGCTGACCAGGCTCTCATCAAGCTGGTAGGGTTGTAGGCTCACTCAGTGGTTGGAGGAGAAAGAGGAGAGGAGACCCCGAGCAGACCCGCTGACCAGGCTCTCATCAAGCTGGCAGGGTTGTAGGCTCACTCGGTGGTTGGAGGAGAAAGAGGAGAGGAGACCCCGAGCAGACCCGCTGACCAGGCTCTCATCAAGCTGGCAGGGCTGTAGGCTCACTCGGTGGTTAGAGGAGAGAGGAGAGGAGACCCCGATCAGACCCGCTGACCAGGCTCTCATCAAGCTGCCAGGGTTGTAGCCTCACTCAGTGGTTGGAGGAGAGAGGAGAGGAGACCCCGAGCAGACCCGCTGACCAGGCTCTCATCAAGCTGGCAGGGCTGTAGGCTCACTCGGTGGTTGGAGGAGATAGGAGAGGAGACCCCGAGCAGACCCGCTGACCAGGCTCTGATCAAGCTGGCAGGGCTGTAGCTCACTCGGTGGTTGGGAGAAAGAGGAGAGGAGACCCCGAGCAGACCCGCTGACCAGGCTCTCATCAAGCTGGTAGGGCTGTAGGCTCACTCGGTGGTTGGGAGAAAGAGGAGAGGAGACCCCGAGCAGACCCGCTGACCAGGCTCTCATCAAGATGGCAGGGCTGTAGGCTCACTCGGTGGTTGGAGGAGAAAGAGGAGAGGAGACCCCGAGCAGACCCACTGACCAGGCTCTCATCAAGCTGACAGGGCTGTAGGCTCACTCGGTGGTTGGAGGAGAGAGGAGAGGAGACCCCGAGCAAACCCGCTGACCAGGCTCTCACCAAGCTGGCAGGGCTGTAGGCTCACTCGGTGGTTTGAGGAGAGAGGAGAGGAGACCCCGAGCAGACCCGCTGACCAGGCTCTCATCAAGCTGGCAGGGCTGTAGGCTCACTCGGTGGTTGGAGGAGAAAGAGGAGAGGAGACCCCGAGTAGACCCGCTGACCAGGCTCTCATCAAGCTGGCAGGGCTGTAGGCTCACTCGGTGGTTGGGAGAAAGAGGAGAGGAGACCCCGAGCAGACCCGCTGACCAGGCTCTCATCAAGCTGGCAGGGTTGTAGGCTCACTCGGTGGTTGGAGGAGAAAGAGGAGAGGAGACCCCGAGCAGACCCGCTGACCAGGCTCTCATCAAGCTGGCAGGGCTGTAGGCTCACTCGGTGGTTGGAGGAGAGAGGAGAGGAGACCCCGAGCAGACCCGCTGACCAGGCTCTCATCAAGCTGGCAGGGCTATAGGCTCACTCAGTGGTTGGAGGAGAAAGAGGAGAGGAGACCCCGAGCAGACCCGCTGACCAGGCTCTCATCAAGCTGGCAGGGCTGTAGGCTCACTCGGTGGTTGGGATAAAGAGGAGACCCCGAGCAGACCCGCTGACCAGGCTCTCATCAAGCTGGCAGGGCTGTAGGCTCACTCGGTGGTTGGAGGAGAAAGAGGAAAGGAGATCCCGAGCAGACCCGCTGACCAGGCTCTCATCAAGCTGGCAGGGTTGTAGACTCACTCGGTGGTTGGAGGAGAGAGGAGAGGAGATCCCGAGCAGACCCGCTGACCAGGCTCTCATCAAGCTGGCAGGGCTGTAGACTCACTCGGTGGTTGGAGGAGAAAGAGGAGAGGAGACCCCGAGCAGACCCGCTGACCAGGCTCTCATCAAGCTGGCAGGGCTGTAGGCTCACTTGGCGGTTGGAAATAATGACAAAAGGTGGATCAAGCCCCTTCTGTGGAGTGGTTACCTCCTCCCTCACCCCCACTTACTTTCTGACTCTACTGGGCTACAGTTTTTTGCAAGCAAGGACTTGTTTCCATTGCGGTACTGAATAGGGGAATAGAAGCTGCAGTTGGAGAGCTTAAAGGCCTTGCGACTGTAACCGGAGGCAGGTAACTGAAGTCCTGACACAGAGGCTGATTAATCAGGGAAACACAAGGGGGGAATACTTCGAGGGGATTTCCTACAAAGAAAAAGAAGAGGGGGGGAGAATAAGTGACCCCCCAGGTCCACTCGCGCCGAGAGGAGCCGGCAGGCTGCGCGAGAGGAAGGAGAGGGTGTCCCCATGCTCGCGAGAGTAGCAGAGACTCGCCAGCTCGCCCCCTGGGTCCAGGTCCACTGGTAACAGTCGGCGAGGGGAAAGACAACCCCCTCTCGCCGCCGAGGATCTCGAGGATCTCGCGAGCTGTCCAAGCGAGAGAAATAAAAAAAAGAGAGAGGAAGAAAAGGAGGCTAGCTTCAGGCGCGAGCAAAAAATATATATATATGAACCATATTCATGTCTTAATACAAGACTTTCCCAATTCGGGAGACATTGTAATCGTATCAAAAGAAAAAAGAAAAAGGAAAAAGCTGTTGTGCTCAAGGGCCCTCGTCCTTCTCGTCCGCCGAAGGCTCCTCGTCCTCGCCATAAATCTCGGGCACGAGGTCCCGGGCGGTAATGTCCTCACAGTCATCTTTGACCACGCCCATCTCTCGCATCATCTTCAGGATGAGCTCGGTGGTCCGTATATTAGCATCCCGGCAAAAGTCCTCGACCTCGTCATGTGTATAATGTGCGGGAGGAGGAGGGGCCCGCAAGCGAGAGGTAGAGGCCTCTTGGAGCTGGGTCTTCTCTGTTTTCAGTTCCTTCACCTCCATCTCCAGCTCCTCGACACGCGAGCGCAGTATTTCAGCCGTCTCGGCATCCTGCAAAATGAACGAACCGTTAAATCTAGAGGGGGAGTGCTTGAGAAGGCCGGCCCAGTATCAACTCACCACTCCGCCACTGGCCTTGGCGAGAAGACTCTCGGCCACCTCCAGTCGCTTGGTGAGATCCCCAGACTTCTCGCGCTCGGCAGCAAGTTGGGTGTTTATCTCCTTCCAGCTCCGAGTGTTGTAGATTAGGCGGCGCGAAAGTCGATGAGAAAGCTCGAGGGTGCGCAGCTGCGAGTGGGCCGTCCTGAAGATGAGATCCCGCGTGGAGGCCACGTCGAGCGCGTCAGGGGCGAGACCCCCATAGAGGCCGAAGCCTAAGGAGAAGGCATGGGCAGAAGACTCCGCTTGCTCTCTCCAGGAGGGGAGGAGGGTAGAGATGGATACCCGATGTGCCCCCTTATCCCAGATAAGCGAAGGCTCATTGGCACCGTCGGGGACAGACGGGCCCGCGTTGAAGTTTAAGTGGGCGGATGGAGCAGGATACGGGAGAGGAGCCTCCCCGCGAGAAGGGGACCGGAGAGGTTGGTGAGAAGAGCTCGCGGGCGGTGCGAGAGGGGCCGCGTCTTCAGGAAGCGAGACGGCCCTGTGCGGAGAGGTCAAGGGAGGCAAGTGAGGAGATTCGGACCCCAGGGATATGGGGCTCAAGGATCCCGGCGTCGCCGCTGTGTCCGCAGGGACCTTGCCCTTCTCGGAAGGGAAGGAGATTACCTTCTTCAACTTCACCTTTAGTTTCTTTGAGGGGGTGAGGCGAGAGGGGGCCGAGTCCTCAGCCGCCCTCTTTCGAGGAGAGGGGGCCAGCGAATCTTTGGCCTCCTCGGCTGCCATAGTAGCGAGAGCCATGTCTTTAGACGGCTTGATATTACTTCTCTAGGGGGGTGCACCGGCACGTTCCTCTCTCCTGGGAGAAGCGAGACAGAGTCAGGGAAAAGGTTCAGCGAGAGGAAAGACCCGAAGGCGAGAAAAAGACGAGGGAGTTGAGCATACCTTCTCCGGGGAGCACGGGGAGCAGCGAGGCGAGCCCCCGCCTCAAGAAACAAACCTCGAAGTTCTTCCCAACGAGGTACTCACAAAGGAGCTTGTCTGTGCCGCCGACCTGCGGAGTAACGTAGAAGATTTCTGCGGGCGAGACGGGCGCGAGAGGGATGCCACCCAGGTTCCCTCGGATGAAGACGAAACGGGTTAGCCAGTGATGATTTTTGTTTGGTGTCTCGCAGACCTTCAGATTCAGCCCGGTGAAGAAGGAGACCCCGTCTTGATTGGCGTGGTAGACGAACATCTTCCGGAAGACGGTGAGACTGAATTCTATTCGCTCTCGCCGCATGTAGCATGCGAACGCGACGATAACTGAGATCGCGTTGGGGTTTAGCTGATCAGGCACGACGCCGAAATACTTGAGGACTTGCTTCACCTCGGGCCAGAAGGGAAGCCGGAGCCCCGCCTCAAAATGCGAGACGGGGATGGCGAGCTCGCCCGGATAGAACGTATTCACACTCTCGCCAACCTTGGGAGGGCGCAACTCGTAGCCTTCCGGCAAAAAGTCGCTTCGGAAGGCCTCATATTCATCAGCGGAGAGACGACCGGGAGGAAAATCGTGGTCGGAGAATCTCTTCCCGCAGCGGCTGCGGCCTTCACCACCCTCTAGCCTCCTTTTTCCCATGGAGCGCGAGACGAAAGGAAAGTCGGCGAGTAGAGTACCGGCGAGAAGACGCGAAGAACGGTGAAGGGGAAGGAGGAGGGGGCTGGAGCGCGAGGCGAGCTGCGGAAAGAGGGGGAACCGCGAGCGGAAGTCTAGGAAAACATGGTTCCAGCCGATGCAGCGGGGGTATTTATAGCCCTCATAAGTAGGAGGGTAAGCGGATAAAGGACCACGCCGGGGAATAGCAAGCGTCGGCCGACCCTTCCCCCTCCAAGCCTCGGGCGGTGGAACCCTAAGTGGGCCATCAACCCAAGAAGGCGGTGAAAAGATGGACGCAGGGAAATAAAAGTAACAAAGTTTAGAAATTAGCATAAAAGAAGATATTAGTGTTGTCGCACCATTTAAATAGGCAAATCACCAAATTTAATCCCGCATAAAGACAGGCAGCAAGTTCGAAAATCGCACAGCTGGCGATATATAAACAAATATTTTATTACAGAGATAAGGCGAACGAAAAGAGCGAGAGGCGAGAGGCGAAAGGAAAGAAGGTGGAGCTCTCGTCAATTCTTATCCCACCTCCATCGTCCTCCCCCGCGGCTTCTCACGCAGGGAGGACGACTGGGGAGGTGGAAGGCGCGAGCCGCCTCGACACCACTACGAGCGAGGCAGAGCTGTTGGTCGACGTCATCCAAGATTGCCTGAGGGTTCGTCTGGTCCACCTCAATGTCAGCGTCTATCTCTGAAGATAGGCGAGCGCATTCCACCTCTAGCCAGTCGATCCGGCGGTCTGCGGCTTGCTTCCCTTTTTCCAGCGCTTGAATGATGCGCGCGTGCTTCCGCAGCATCTCGGCCACCTTACGCTTCATCTCTATAGGGTCCGTGGGGTCGCCCAGGTAGTCCTCGATCTCATCTATAGGAGGAGGAGGCGAGGGGGCCAGATGCCTGGAGTAATCGTCGACCGGCGAGTCGGCAGCCAGTGAGTCGTCGACAGAGGTTCCACTCGCACCTAGGGAGGAGCTAAAGAGATAAAGCGGCGGGAGAAAGCAGGCGGCAAGAAGAAAAGAGTAGGAGTCAGGAGTAGAGCCTCTTACCTAAGCGGCGGGTGGAGCCCGATGTGGTAGAAGGATCATCCCTCCTCGTCACAGGGGTGGAGGGGGGAGTGGAAGCTTGAGGCGAGAGAGGCCGGGAAGGAAGCTCCGAAATATTGATACGAATGGTCTCAGGACGATGAGGAGGCGCCGAGATTTTCTGGGAAAAGGTAGCCAGTAAAAAGTGGGTGGTGCAAAGAGATCATAACAGGCCCGAAAGACTCACCTCTTTTCCTTTGAGACTAGCTGGAGTGGGAGGTACATATCCCTTCGGAAAGGAACGCGAAGGTTCTCCTGCCGAGAGGGGAGGTTCCGGAACCTTTGCCCTTTTTGAGAGCGAGGTGGACGGCGGTAGCAAAGGAGAATCGCGTGCGGGGATTTTATTCAGACCCGCCGCCGTCGCCTTGTTCCGTTGGCGCACGGCCGCGATGCGATCCCGGAAACTTTGACTGAGAGACATAGAAGAGGATGCGGGAAGAGGATGGCCCCTTGCGGGGAGGCGATTTCCATATTTATAGACTAGGCAAGGGGCCCACCCGAAGATTCCCCCCAATAAAATTCATCGTATTACCACGAGCCTCGGTTGAACTATCTTTCCGAGCTTGTAAACAACCTCGAAAAGAGCGGGGATTGTGTACAACCTCGGACTCGCAGACGAATGAAAGGGCCCAAGCGAGAGGGCCCAGTCAACGAAAGCCGAGCGAGAGGGCTCAGGCGAAGGGTACTAGGAAAGAGGCGACAGGCGAGGGCACCAGGCGAAAGGCGCCAGGAGACAAGGTAAGGAGTGAGATTCATTGCATCGAGCGAGACGACCTATGTGGAGCATGGCTTTCGATAGGTGAATGCCGAGACAGGAGGCTTTTCCGGCGAGTGGCCAGCTCCCCGCGCGAGAAGGCTCCAGGAGAGGAGCTCTCGCCCGGGGTCGCCCTCTCGCCATGCGAGAGGACCTCATGCGAGAGGACCTTATGGAGGAGCACTCGCCAAGTGCCACTTTGGTTCAGGGTCGATTCAGGTAGGGTCGGGCCCACTTTTTGGGCCCCAGGGAGGTTCTACCCTTTTTACCCCGGGTGGTCTGCATTTAGCCCTTGCAAACAACGGAGTTTGGCTGTTGGCAGGCCTAGCCAGGGATATTCTGGTAATTTCAGGGCGGTGTAAATTGGTTATTTGCAGTCCCAGTTCGGAGACCTATAAATAGACCGGTAAGGTGCCTTAGAAAAGCAAGCTTTCTTGACTCCTTCCATTTCTTCTAAGGCACCTAGCTCAGCATTGGCTAGGGAGGGGAAGAGCTTTAGTCTCTTCCGGGTACGAGGTGGGACCTCCTCGCTGGGTTCTCCGGTCTAGTTCTTTGCCTCGAGTGTAATCCTAAGGGAGTAAGCGTGAGCTGCCCCAGTAGTTCCGAGCTTTAGGAGGAATCGACCTTGTTGGTTCCAACACACGGAACGATCAGAGTCCAACCGGGAAAGCCGCCACTAAATAATATTCAACAATACAATGACTCCCCCCCCCCCCCCCCCCCCCCCGCGATCCTCAGATGGATCATACAACTAGCACAAAATAAAAACAAGAGACAAATATAGGTATACCGACAAAGACGACCAAGTCCGAGTCAGAGAGACTCGCTCCAAACTGGTTTTTTGAATCCCCTGCAGTCTTCCAATACTGTGCCTAGCTGTCCGTCTGCGTCGACACACGACATCACTGACGCACTCCGACCAGTCCGCAACCCATCAGTAGGTTGCCCCGCTCGAGGCTCAGATGCATCGCCACCAAAGTCCACTTGAGGCTAAGATGCCTCCTCGCGCTGACCGCAGCTTGCCGCAGAATCGACCCCAATAGCACGCTTCCATTCTTTGCGCCAAGATGCACACTCTAAAATCGGCATCCGCCAATGCCGCTCCAGCTCCGCCCAAATCGGCCTCCGCCTACGGCACTCCGGCTCCACCCAAATCGGTCTCCGCCTACGCCACTTAGGCTCCGCCCAAATCGGCCTCCGCCAACGCCGCTCCCTCGCACACGTCCACCGCCACCCCGCAACACAAGTACAACCTTCAGAACGCCTCTGGATTCAGCCCCCGCAAAAGGAGTCGTCGGCGTCTCCGCCCTCGCGACAAACGCCGCCGTCAAACAAGACTCCGTGCGGCCTCAAGGCTCCGACCATCTCTCCAACTTCGCTTGCTCCGGCATGCCGCCTCTCCCACGTTTGCCGACGAGAAATCCAGGTCTTCACAAGATAGAAGAAAGGCCAATGAAAAGGATGGCAGGGTGCTTCCAAGGTTGCTGGCGGCGGGCTTGGTCCTTCTTCGCGGGATGAACAACAGGTAAGATAAGAAAACTTTGGTTTTTTTCTTTTTTATTAGGTAGGCGGGCAAACGGGGGGGGGGGGGGGGGGGGGGGTAGATTTAGGGCAATGTTATTAGCACCGCAGTTTTCGCTAGAAGCACTCAAAATTTGAATATTTTGAGGGTTTTTTTATTTACTATTAGCAAGCGGCGCCCTATTAGCACTTTACAGATGAAGTTTCCTCCTCCCCAACTATGTTTTTCCAGCGATTTCCTCCTCCCCTTGCTTCGTTTTTTCCGGTGTTGGGAGGCGGTGGCGGCGGCCGTGGTGTTGAGAGGCGACAGCGGTGGCGGCCGTGGTGTTGGGACACGATGGAGGAGGCGGCCGTGGTATTGAGAGGCGACGACGACAGTCGTGGTGCTAGGAGACGACGGCGGAGGCGTCCATGGTGTTGGGAGGCAACGACGACGGCGGCCGTGATGTTGGGAGACGACGACGGAGCCGTCCGTGGTGTTGGGAGACGACGGCGGCGGCAGCCGTGGTGTTGGGAGACGACGACGGAGGCGGCCTTGGTGTTGAGAGGCGACGACGGCGGCGACGGTCGTGGTGTTGGGAGACGACGGCGGAGGCGTCCATGGTGTTGGGAGGCGACGGCGGCGACGACCGTGATGTTGGGAGACGACGGCGGAGGCGTCCGTGGTGTTGGGAGGCGACGGCGACGGTGGCCGTGGTGTTGGGAGACGGCGGCGGCGGAGGCCTTGGTATTGGGAGGCGGCGGCGGCGGAGGCCGCGGTATTGGGAGGCGGCGGCGGTGGCTGTGGTGTTGAGAGTCGACGGAGGCGGCGGGCGAGGTCTTGGGAGAAGACGGCGGCGGCGAACATGGTGTTGGGAGACGACGGCGGAGCCATCCGCGGTGTTTGGAGACACAACAGAGGCAGTCGTGGTGTTGCAAGGCGACGGCGGCGGCGGCCGGAGTGTTGGGAGGCGACAGCGGCGGCCGTGGTGTTGGGAGGCGATAGTGGATGTGTCTGTGGTGTTGGGAGGCGGCGGCGACGATTATGTTTATTTGAGTTTTTATTTTTCGGCGAGCTTTTTAAAAACTCAAAAACAAATTTTTTACGTGATTGTTAACCGCAATCTGTTATTGGCTAGTCGCACCCAAAAATCTGCTAATTTTTCGTGCCTTTTCGAAATACGCCTTGTACATGTAATTTCAAGAAAAGTGTTCAACACAAAAGTTGTAGATCTCGATGAGATCTACAACTTTCGTGTTGAACACTTTTCCTGAAATTGCATGAAACAACGTATTTCTGAAAGGCGTAAAATCTGAGCATATTTCCAAAGTACGCATTGTACATGCATTTTTAGGAAAAGTGCTCAATACAAAAGTTGTAGATCTCGACGAGATCTAACCCTTTCGTGTTGAGCACTTTTCCTAAAATTGCATGTACAAGACGTATTTTGAAAATGCACGAAAAGTAATGAGATTTTGGTGTGACAATAACAAATAGCGGGTTTGCGGTTAACAATCACCTTTTTTATCGTTTAAATTGCTTTTATTTGAAACTATTAATCGTTAAAATATTGTTTTGTATTTGGTTCCAACTATAGGAAGAGAGCTTTATTCAAGAAAGTTATTTTATATTTATCATCCAATGTCACCACTTACTCAAATAACTCTAAATTAAGAAGAAAATAATTATTCATACACAAAAAAACATTAATTTTATGTATTTTTCTGTATAATTTTAATTTTGTTTTGGACAATAAAATGTTATAAATATTACTTGCGAATAGTGAAAAGTGCAGCGCTAATAAAAAAATAATTGCTGCAGACAATCAATTAAAACACTGATTGCTAATATCGGTGAGTGCTAATAGCAAAAATAACAGTGCTGATAAAAGCACTCTAGATTTAGGAATTATTTTATTTCTTTTTAAACACTCTCTCCCTCTCTCCAAATATATAATGCCATATATTATATATTTCCATATATATATATATAGGGGGCGCTGGAAATACGCGCCGCGCTTTTTTTAGGTATAAACGCGCTCACCGAAAAAACGGAAAATACACCCCCAAAAATGCATTTTTCGAAAAAATGGTCAACATGAAAGTTGTAGATCTCGATCGATATCTACAACTTTCATGTTGATCATTTTTCCTAAAAATGCGTTTTTGGGGGTGTATTTTCAAAAATAGCGGAACCGGGCGGAACACAATTGTTCCATGCACTGCGGTGCTTTTAACAAAGCGGTGCGATTAGCCAAAAGTGCGGTGCTTTTAACAATTCCCTTAATAAAACCTCTGACACCGTCCCCGCTCCGCCCTCCCGTGCCCCCCCCCCCTCCCGTGCACGTAGTGCATTTGTAGATTGCCGACGGCGGCTCAGCACGCAGCTACGCCCGCGGCGAACCCGCTGTGGGTATCCTGGCGGCACTACGTCAAGGCCACCACCGGCGGTGGTCCAGACTATGAGGCCCAGTGCTGTAGAAGAAATACGACGCAGAGTCGGGAATGCTAGATGTCGTCGGAGTTCGATACGGCGGGATGGAATTCCTCGCGACGATGGGAGAGATGGCGTAGATGTCGTGATACATGATATCATAGCCTTCGACCTCATCTCCTCCCCAAACGCAAGGAACTGGAGCTCGCGATCTGGGTTTCGACCCCCTGGCTTTCAACTGTGATAAAACACCCTGCGCTTAGGCCTGATATCGATTCGAGTCCGAGCGATTTTGGCTCGGCTCGAAATCGAAATTTTCGACTCGGAGTCGGCTCGGAATCGAAATCAACTTCGAGTCGAGCCGGATCGAATCGAAATCAACTCGATTCCGAGCCCGCTCGAATAAATTTCGAGCCGGCTCGAATTTAATTTTTTATTAATATTTTTTTAAAAAAAATTTATTTTTTTTAAAAAAAGGTTTCAAAATTATACATTCACTAGCAACATTTATCGAATCGAACCGTCCGTTTATGCTCCCAATTACTATATTGCATTTGGAAATTTTCCAATTGCTAAAAAGTTCACAAACAAAATTTCTAAAATCTCATAAAAAACTAAAAATTAAGCTACTCCCCAGTTCCCAATTCTCAAATCATAAATATGAGTCATTTGATAATTTAACTAAATGTATAAAAAACTACAAAATAAGTAATTCATAAGGCATTAGCATTTAGCAGTCCAATAAAAGTCCGTTAGCATTTAATGTACATGATATGAAAAGCAACTTAGGGTGGATTCTAATAAAACAAGTTTAATAACTGCAAAGAGGTCATATAAAGGGATATTTAACTATGAGATTTCTAAGGTTGCAAAATGTAAGGAACTCGCTACAAAAGGCCACGTTAGGGCATTCTTCGCTGAAATAATCTCAATAATAGGTCCTTCAAATGCACATTGTTTTGCAAGTGGGAGCATCACATACACTGAATACCAAGAGACATTGATTAGCAATCATAAATGCTCAAGTAAAACATACATTTTGTACTCCACGTTCATATGTCATTTAAAAAGACTATAAATGTGAAGTAGATTAGAAAATCGGATAAACACAACAATCATTTTACTAGTTGAAGTAATATGTGCAATACCATAATGCAAGTTTAATCAACCACATCAACCTGTAGAAGTCTCGACGATCTCATTTGGTAGAGAGCTTGTTAAATCATCCACATCAATCTATGATTGTAAAAACACATCAAACTCAAATAATATAATTGAGGACTAATAAAACAATTCATGAGTAATTAATTAACGTACTTGCATTGATACGATGCTTATATTGGGAACGAATCCAATTTGATGAACACACCAGAGCATTCACAGTTTTGGAATTTAGAGCACTTCTATAATCATCCAGTACTCTTCCTCGAGCACTAAAAACAGATCCAGAAGTCGCAGTTGTGATGAGTATTATGAGGATATCTTTTGTCGTCTTAGAAAACTTCACATATTTTAATGAATAAATTTTCCACCATTCTAAAACATCAAAATTGTCTCTACTCTCAAGTAGAGGTTGTACAAGTGCTTCTTCTAAATATACTTCAAATTCATTTTTAAGAGGTTATACAGAAGAAGTAGAACTCAAGAAGTCATCAAAGCCCATAATAACCGAGTTTCTGATGTATTGTGGTTGTGTTGTTGCAATTGAATGTCTCATTACTGCCACTGTAGTTGATGATGAGCTTTTTGAAATATTATAATTCATCCCACCATTACCACAATAATGAGAAAAAATCTCGAATAAGTTGTCTTTTACCACCTTCATTTTTGAACTACCTCATGATTATTGTACAATTTATTGAAAACATATGTAATAAACAATAATTTACATTGGGTATCAAGTACAATGACAAGAGACATGATTAAACTGCAATCACTCCAATATTTATCAAATTTCCTTTTCATTGGTTTCGACATTCCACATACAAACTGATCATCGGATGTTGAAGAGTTATTCAACACCTCCTTAATAGCAATCAGTGCAGGCAAAAATAATTGCTCGTTGGATAAAAAGTTCCTAAAAAACGCTTTGTTGTTGATTCGAATACTTCTAAAATATTATTAATTTCAACAAACCGTTGCCAAATTTCTTCAGAAAAATCTCACACCAAAGCCTTATCTTTTCTTAAGAAATCTTGAATAACATATCTATAATAAAATGCATTATCGAGCATGTAATAAGTGGTGTTCCACCTAGTTTCACATCTAAAGATTAAACGTGTGAAGTAGAATTTCTCAATAACTTAGCTGACTCAGCAAATAATTTGAGCCGTGCTGGTGACTTCTTTATATATCCCACAACTTCCCTGACAATACTAATCAATAGAGATATCTCTTTCAAACATTCTTGCACAAGAATATTGAGTATGCGTGCACAATGCCTTACATGAAATAACTTGTCACCCAAGTATAAACTATCAGAATATGCTAAACTTTGTTGTAATGTTTGGCAGCTAGATCATTCGTAAAAGCATTGTCAAGAGTAATGCTCATTACCTTCTTTTGAATTCCCTATTGTAAAATTGTCTAATGTATTGCATCAATATGACTTGACCACTATGTGGTGGGTCAAGATCTAAAAAAATTATAATTGAGTGTTGAAGCTTCCAAGCAGAATTTATATAATGAATAATAAGACACAAATAACCAATAGATTGATTAGATGTCCAACAATCACTAAGAAGTGAAACTTTATCAACCTTTTTAAGAATCTTCAAAAGCTTCTCCCTCTTAACTTCATATAATTTCATGCATTCATTTTTCATGGTATGTCTTGAAATTTTTACATGATTGAGATTTAGAGTTTTAGAGTATACATTGAAATAAGGTTGCTCAACAATTGAGAATGGTAGTTCGACAGTAATAATAAATTTGGCTAGAAGTTTCCTTATGTTAACCGAATCATAAGAACCAGATACACAAATTGGTGGCATGTGAATATCGTCTTCTACCACATTTACTCTTTCCTGATTGAACATCGTTTGATTTTTTCTAACTTGTATAAGTTTAAAACAAGTTTTGATATGCCCAACACAATTTGAGGTGGATACATATTTTGATATTTATATGTTTTGGAACAATGTTTGCATTGTCATCTGGAAACAATATTACCGCTTCGATCCTTCATTTTTCAACTTTGAAGTGCTCCCACACTTCACTTCTTTCTTTTGCCTTTGTTGTCCTTCTCTACTTTAGCAGATTGTTGACCTAATGAAGGTTCAGTAGGAGCGGGGCCAGTGGAGATGAGTGCTAGTTCTACATCTTGGACATGAAGATTGGTAATAATAGCATTTGCATCGGGATTTATGAATTCATCGTCCTCCATAGATGGGGATGACGAGTCACTACAATTCTCTATTGAATTAATAATATTTATATCTGGAATTTTTTTTTATTAAATTAATATTATAAAAGAACAAGTATTTGTTTAACTATAAGGTTAGAACAATGAAAAATTAAACAACTTTCTGTGACATATGAAGGGTGATAAATAAAGAGCGTGGAAAATGAATTTTTTTTTACTGCATGTTTTTTTTTCATTTTGTCAGTACAACATTTCATTATTTCCATCTAATTATTAACTGATATCTCCTAGTTTATGCATTGACATCTAGTTAACTGATATCCCTCTGTATAATTAGATTGCATTGAGTTATTGATATCAAGATTATGCAATTACATCAAGTTGTCAGCTTAAATTAAATTCCATAAACTGATATTCCTCTGTAAAATTGACTCACGGTCCACAAATTGTTGTATGGAAAGAGACGGAAGTGTGACAAATGAAGGTTTCCAAACAGCTTTCTGTGCCACAAACTTTTTCCTCTAAAAACTTATTAACAACTTAACACAAGATAAATTGAGGAAAAAAACACAAAATAATTTGATTAAAAAAAGAAAAATAATTTGATAAAAAGAAAGAGAGATAGAGAGAAGGAACATGACAAAAACATGTGATTGTGCAACTCGAAAGACTTGTTGCCGGCAAGATACAACTCCTTAATCAGAGTATAACACAAAAGTCCTTGATGGATCGAAGGCAGACGAAGGTTGGCTGTCACGAAATGATGAAATGAATGAGATCAAATCGATGCTCATACCAAAAAATTACGGGAAAAAAACCCTAATTGCTCGGCAAATAGCAAGCACACAGTTATCTTCTCTTCACGCTCGCTTGCTCCTCCCGTGCCTCCAGAATTCCATAGATAGCCGCCATAGAACCCAAAATCCAAGCCTAGCTGATTTCGATCGAAGAGATTGAGACGAGTCACGCAAGAAATTTTCCTTTCACGCAATGGCTTCTTACCTTCGATGGACATCTCACTGAACCTATGTCGTCGTGTGAGGAGAGTGCCAGACCAGACTACCAGAGTGGAGAGCCTGGCCCGCCGTCCGCCGTTTGCCTAGAGAGGTTTATGCCCTCCGCCCTTTAGAGTTTCACTATTTTTACCTGCATCAATCTGGAGAAGTGAGTATGCAAAATGAGAAACGAAGAAAGTGAAAAGTGAGAAAGAACGTGATTGTGACATTGCGCGTGAAAGAGCGGAGCGCTGCCACAGGTCACAGTAATGAGTATCTCGATTCTCGGTATCTCCCACTCCCAAGGAAACAATGATGCACAGTGATTACTCCTTTTGATTTGGCGGAAGATTGACAGCATATAGTGACAAAAATATTTGAAAATGGAGAAATTTAACAAATAAATTTTTGAATAAATATTTAAATTGAGCCAGCTTGAATAAAAAATCGAGCAATTCAATTATGGCTCGAAATCGACTCGAAATCACTCCGAGTCAATTTTGATTCGAGTCAATTTGATTCGATTTTTTTATTTTGAGTTCGAATTGAATAAAAACTCGAGAGATTTTCGAGCGACTATCGATTTTCGATTATTATGCCCAACCCTACCTGCGCTTGGAAACAAGGCGGAAAAATAAATGAAAAACCGGAAGAGGTGTGTTTTAGAAAACATACCGGGACTTAAACGTCAAACCAAATAGCCAAAGTCTTGGGGTTGAGCCATTGATGTTTTCCTCGCATCATTAAAATAACTGTCAGTGCCCACATTTTCTCCGCATTTAATGATACATCAGAGTAAGAGAAAACACACGTCATAATGCCATGTCAGCAAGGGATAACTACAGACGCTCAGACAAAACTCAAACTCAACACCTTTACGAGAGATCTATAAGTTATTCAGAGAAAATCTAGTTTAAGTTAAGCGGTTAGCCGTATCCCTCGGCTCAGTGGCTCATCTAGTCCATGAGAGAAAAATAGTTATACGTTGCTGAAAATACTTTATTTACAAGATTAGACGTCCTACCTAAGTATATAAATATCACCAGAGAACAACTCATGAAATACAAGACTCTAGATTTATAATAATTACAAATGTAGTTTTTACGACCGTTAAACATAATGATTTAGATTTCAAATATGACATATATGAAGTAGCAATAGTAATTTTTATACTTTAAAATATGCAACATAGATAAAACCTTTCCAGAGAGCAAGTACAACCAACAAAAAAAGGTAAGGTAACAGCAAACAAAGTATTCAATAATCAAAAAGAAAACTACCAGTGAACATCGATAACATGACACGAATCCACAGAAAGTATGCAAGTCTGAACTAAAACTGAAAACAATAACCACCTCATAACGGTGAGAGAAACCACTACAACAACTGCAATCCACAAAGCTACCACCAACAAAGCCGCTCCACCGGCTACAACCTTGAACCTGAAACATTCATAGGAAGAACACCTCAACAAGAAAAATAAAAGTGACAATGAAAATAAGCAGGTAAAAATTAAAAAGGCAAGAAAAGTTTACCAAATCCGGCTATAAGAAATGCTGAAACCACAACTGAATAGCCAAATAAAAATAGGTAAAGTAAGAGTTTGCAATAAGTTAAGGAACATTCCACCAAGTGCGGAACGAAGCTATGCTTCGACAAGATGTGAAAGAATAAGCACAAAATAATATAACTGATCTAAAAAGCAAACTGGGCACAAAACAACTCGAAAACGTGAATCATTAACACTTGGTAAAAAAAACAACCGGGCCGGAGTCGGTGACCAAAACGTTCAAAACCGAACTACCAGACCCAAACGTCTCACAAAAAGGCACTGCGGTGGTGACTATCTGACCCAACACAACCTAACAGTCCACAAAACAGAGACCAAACAACCACCAAGTATAATGATCCACAAACCGATGTCCAGTTGGTGGTCCTTTATCCACTGCCAACCTTCATAGCTGAAGAAACATCATACCCAAACATCCCGAACCAAAACCCAAGCCTAAACCTAAAGAAATACCCAAACAAACCCTAAAATCACTCTAAGGATCATACACGAAGAATCCTACGTGAAACAACAAAATATTATAAGTCCTGGCCAAATTCGACAAGTATATCCGACGAACTACAATGATACTCGACGAATTTCCACTACACTCAGCGAATATGACTACCGATACTCAAACGAATTCCTGCTATAATGACACATCCACCCTTGATACCCGACCCTTTCCTTTCATACCCGACGAATTTGCGAACGGCCTATATCCCTTCCCGCCTGTTCGCACTGTCATGGCGGGAAAGCTGCTCGCAGGAGTGCAAACAAATCTCCAGTTCAAAATGGCTACGCCTATTCTGAAGTTTCCGCGCTAGCTTGTCCCCGTGACCATGGCCTCCGACTCCGATTCCGACACAGATGGTTCTCACGTCTCTGCTACCCCTCCCAGATCCTCACATCCTTCACTTCCGCCCAAGTCTAGGGTTAGGGTTCATCCCATCCCCAACCCTAAGCGCAGACATCCCCAAATCAGACCACCAGAACATTGTGAACCCGATCACCCGGCGTTCCCCGTCGCCAACCTGTCCGATCTCAACGGCATATCTGTAAAGAAAATCCATCGACCACTTGACTCTGGCCGCTCCACGTCTTTCTCATCTCTCGTCCGATCTCGTCGCCCTTCCTTCGATCCCTCATCCGATCTCCCCAAAGAAGACGTAGTTGTTCCTCAACATGCATCCCAGTCCGGTCGTGCTGGGAATCGGATCAATATGGCGAGGCTTCACCCAAACTGGCTTGGCCCCGAGGCTCACTCGATTTCCTCAGCTGCCCCGCCACCAAAGTACGCCAAGAGCGCCAGCGAGGGAAACTTTGTTAGACTTAACATCAACGGCTATGGGAGAAAGAAGTTCTCGTCCAGGTATGGAAATAAGAGGGTCTTTTCATCTTCAGCATCTCGAAGATATTATCGGGGTTCTGCCAAAAAGATGAGTTCTGTTTTGGACGTGTCAACGATGCAATCGAAAATCTTAGAGGCTGATGAGGAATTGGTGAAGGTAGCTGCCGAGGAAGCTCGTGTTGAACCTTCTGACGAGAAACTGAGAAAGCTTCTGAAGCTCACCCATGGATACGATTGCTATCGTGAAGGGCAACTGGAAGCGATCAGAAATGTGATTTCCGGGGAGTCCACCATGCTAGTGCTTCCAACCGGTGCAGGAAAGTCTCTTTGCTATCAGGTAACCAAGATTTTTTTCATAATTTTCAGAGGGCTTTTTGGCAGAATGCACCTTAGAAATATCAACTTTTGGCAAATATGACAATGTACCTCTCAAAATTGGTTTTTTGACAATTTGCACCCTAAGATGAAGAAATAGAAGTGAAGAAGTTATAACAACCTAGGTGCATATTGCCAAAAAACTATATATTTTTTTTGTGGGGGGGGGGTGTGTATTATGCTATATTTAAACTTTCATTGTGCATTATGGCAAAAACTGATATTTCTGAGATGCATTTTGCCAAAAAGCCATTTTTAGAGTTGTAAATTCTCAATGTGAACTGGTTTATGGAATCCTAGAAGAATAGTATCAAGTAATAAAGCCGCTCTTGCATCAGAATACACAAAATAAGGGCATTAACCTTATTATTTTCCTAGGTTAAATAATCATTTCAGTTTCATCAACTTTGGTTCTCTCAGTTACCCGCCCTGATTTTACCTGGAGTGGCGTTGGTTGTCAGCCCACTGGTGGCTTTGATGGTCGATCAGCTGAGACAACTGCCTCCTTTAATTCCAGGCAGTCTTCTAACTAGCAACCAGGTATGCTTAACCCCACACAACATCACTAGCTTCACTCAAACCATCATTAGACTCCAATATTATCATATTTTGATGTGTACAGACCGTTGAGGAGGCTTCCGAGACCTTGCAGAAACTTCATGAAGGTCTTATAAAGGTGACCTTTTATATTCAGTTCTCCAGCATTACTTGGCAAATGGATATGCTAAGTTTTTGAGGGTTCCAAAGTTATTCACATTTACAATATCTTGAATATTAAGAATTTAAGATAGAGTAATTTTGCATCTGACCAAGTACTCTTAAAAGGTTAGATGTGAAAAATATAACTGAAGTATTAATTATCTTGTGTGCCCTAACGACAAAAGGAGATTCTCTTTGTGCAATGCCTAGAAGGATGTGTATGAATATACCTCAACTTGCTGCCTCTAACATAATAGTTAATGACCTCTTAACATTTCACAGAGGTCTTCGATAGAGTTACTTGCCAAGTTACTCAATTTGGTTACTCAGCAAGGATATTCGACAAGTTTGTTCAACAAGGTAGTCAATGAGCTATTTAAGGTGAGTGTCGAAGGTGCATGAATATCAAGGAGTCTAGGGTGGGTTGGTTGCATTATCCCTCAATGCTTCACAAACATTCTTATCCTTATGGTTGGAGCTGCATGGATCAACCGGGATATTGAAGGTCAACATAGTTGGAACCTTTTTTATGATTTGAGGAGAGGGACATTAAAAATTGGTTGGATGAGAGAATCTTGTAGAAATGAGTGCTTTGACGAGAATGGGCGGATGCATGCAAGAATCAAAAAGTGGACGTAGTAGTGCATACTTAGTTTACCAGAGCATATTGGGACTAATTGCTTTCGATATGATTAGAGATAGACAAAGACCCAATCATGTTCGGCAAAGCTGCCATATTTTTATTGTTGATCGGCCTGTGGCTTCAATCTCTATGAAGCATCGATACGAGTACGAGTCCCGGGTACGGTACATATTTGGTACATCGGTACGTGGAAATAGAAAAGGGATACCTGTACGTTTGGGTACGGCGTAATTAAAATGGACTTATATACATACACACGCAATATGTCTATGTATATACATGCATATATACATGTATATGCATATTCATGCATTTATATATATGCACATGTATATAGTGAAAATAGAATAATAAAATTTAAATTAAAATTTTTATAGTGTTAACAGAAAAATATACTTACATTTGAAGCACAATTTGTTACTATAATCTATACTATATTAAAAAGAAGTTTCGTTTTAGATTCCATGACAAGCTAAATGAGACATTGAATTAATCCATGCCATTCATTCCTATGATTCACGGTCTTAATTAAAATATGGCTTCCTCACACCATTTCGTTATCACACCAACCCTACTCTCCGCAACCCACGACAAATGTCTCCCCAACGACAAATATCGCCCCCACGATAAATGTCGCCCCTCGCCGAATGCCCCCCGGGCCGAAGGCCCGTGCCTGTCACTCGTAAAATAATAAACAAATACCGTTAGTTGCATTTATAAGTCATAAAATATTCTTTTCTAAAAGACACGCAAAAGTCTTTTATTTACTTTAGAAAAAGCATACTCCCATCACAATATATAGAATAATTTGTCAAGTCCAAGTGTATTTACAGACTAGAGTAACAGATATATCCGCCGAATATCGGATACGCACCGGTACCGGATACGTATCCGGTATGGGTACGCGGCCCTCAAGGAAGTACCCGTGCTTTACCGGGCTTCATGTGAATTAAGCATTTTGAGGCTCATGTGAAGGTAAGCGAGTGATTGGTAGCTATTGAAGTGACTCTCATTGAATCTTTTTTATGAAAGGTAACTGAAGGGTAGGCGTGTGAATTTGGTTGCATAGGTCTGAGTGGACGAGGTTGGTTGTTCTTGTGTAATATATGTCATTTTTGCTTTTTTGTATTTGGGTGTTTGTGATTGTGTTATTTTGGGTTGGGAAAGTAGTGGGATCTCTTGGGGCATATTTTGTGGGACCGAGGAAAAAAGGAACGACTTTGCATGAGAAGGTGCAAAGTGTTGATGGGGGTTGTATGGTGTGATAAACAAACTAGTCGGGATGGTGGGACAAGATCTGGTTTGTTGATGGGATATAGACAAAAATAGTGATGTCATTGGGATTTGGGAAGAGAAACCCCATAGTGGTAGGGGCTGAAACAGTTGTGACTAAGCCTAGGCAAGGTTGTTGATGACAACATTGCTATGTTGAAGAACGGAGCAATGATTAATGACAAAGGCATCCTGAGGCATGGAACATTAGGAAATACTTTAGTGGGAACCACAATATTGTGTCGGAGGTTGGCGTTGATTTGGTCTGTTGTTCTTTGGAGTGAGATGCCTGTCTTGGATGAGGATACTATTTTTGGAACATCGGAGTGAAAATGTTATTGGAGTGACTATGTCGATTTGGGTGCTGAAGTGAGGTGATAGAAACCCCGACTGGGACCTCGTTCGTGGGACCTCGTTCGTGGTCATGAGCGTTGGAAATCGAGGAGGAGATTGAAGTTTTCCTTATTCTTTTCGCGGGAACCTATAATTAAAGCTTGGAGGGGGTGGAAATGAGGAGTCTAGCAAGATAGGAGGTGCAGAGGACCGCAACGAGGCACAAAGGATTGCAGGGAGGCGTGGAGGACCGCAACGAGGCGCAGCGAATCGCAGCGAGGCGCGGCGGATCGCAGCGAGGCCTGCCGTGCGATCATGTGACAGGTTCTTAGGGCTTGACATGATTTACTAGGGGAAGAAAGTGAGAGAGGAGAAATGAGAGAGATCTTTTGATAATAATTGTTTTTTTTTTCATTTCCCTCATTTCTTCCTAAGCAGGAAGGATCAAAATTTACAAGTCTATTTGGATTCCTCAAAAATAAAAGTGCAACATAAAAATAAATGAGGTATAAAATAACAACACTAGATATCCCGTAATGATAAGGTGATATCGCACGCCACTAGTCCGCACTTGTCGTCCCACAAAGGCGGTGATAGGTGCCCCCCAGTGCGGCCCCGTATCATGCTGGTCCTTCCTTGTTGAGACCAAGCTTGTCCTGAAGCTTGTCATCTAGCTGTGATGGGAGGTGCACCAAGGTGGCAGAGGGGGTTGGACCGTGAAACTGTTTCAGTTAAGAGACATGGAAGACTTCATGAATGTGGGCTTTTGGTGGAAGCTGGAGGCAGTATGCAGCTTCACCAATGCACTAGAGGATCTCGAAGGAGCTGTAGAATTTGGGCCCAACTTGTAATATGTGGTCTAGGTGGCTGAGGTATGACGGTAAGGTCGGCGTCTGAGACATTCCCACTATACCGGGGCAAATGCTAGCTCACGATGACCTCAATTGTAAGCAGTTTCCATACGCGCTTGGGCTCGAAGAAGGCGCTCTCGTGCTTGGGAAAGAATCTGGTTCCGGTCCTCTGAAGCTCGTGGTCGACGACGTCCAGGCGGTCTGCGCTGCTCTCATAGGACAATATGCGAGGGGGATTCCGTCTGTAAATTAGGCAAAAGGGCTTTGTTTGTAGGGAGGTATGGTAGGAGGTGTTATAATAATATTCCATCCACGGAAGATAACGAACCCAATCCTTGGGTCGATCCCCGGCGAGGCAATACAAGTACATTCCCATTGTGAGATTGATGACCTCCGTTTGTCCATCAAACCGTGGATGGTAGACAGAGGAGAAGGAAGGCTTGGTACTGCATAAAGTAAATAGTTCCTTCCTGAATTTGCTCTTGAACACCTTGTGTCGGCTCGAGACAATGCTTTCGGGAAGGACGTGGAGATGGAAAACCTCAGCAAAGAAGGCATAGGCATCGTTTTCTGTTGTAAGTGGTCGTCGCATTGCAATGAAGTGAGCTCATTTCGAAAAATGGTCGACCCGCGAGGTAGGCAAAACCCTCGGTGATGTTCATCGAGTTATCGACCCAAATCTTTCTGGGGATCGATAGTTGCTGAAGAAGGCCGGCCGGTAGGATATGTTCCGTTTCGTGGCATTGACAGACTCTGTAAGCGGCAACAAAATCTCGGATACTGCGCCGTAGGCCCTTCCAAAAGAATTTGGCGCGAATCTGTTGAAGGATTTTTCAGACTCCTTTGTGACCTAAGGTGTGGGTGGTCTCCACTATCTCGCCAATGAGGGTGGAGGAAGGGAGCAAGTACACACGTCCTTTGTAACACACTAGGCCCTCTTGCACCGTCCAACGAGCTAGAAGACGCCCTTCGACAATCCGTCAAGTATGTTGTTAAAGGCGCGCCTCAGGCGCGCCTAAGGCTCCAGGCTCACCGGGCTCAGAGGTTTGCGCCTTCGTGCGCCTTTTTTGCGCCTTTGGACATTAAAGGTGCACATGAATGCGATTTTTGATGTAAACCTTTTGTTTTCAAAATAATGAAAAAAATGATGTAAGAACTCATTAATTTTTATACAATTTAGTGTTCTTGAAACATAATCGATCGTTGAGACTTAGATATGATGCAAGAGACCATTTTGATTTTATTTTTTAAGAGATATAAATGATAGTAATGAATGACTAATGAATAGAATATATAAAGAACCTGTTCAAAAAGATGAATTGATGTTTGATGCTGATTATTTAAAATGAATGTGGTTGCGCCTTGCCTTCTTCGGGCGCGCGCCTGCGCCTTGAGCCTTGCGCCTAGGCTCCAAGACCCTTTTGCGCCTTGGTGCGCCTTGCGCCTTTAATAACTAAGGCGTCAACTGAGCTGCACGAGAACTGAAATGTTTGGGACTCCTAACATAGCCAATGGGGGATCTCGGGGGTAGGTATATATGGCACACAGTAAACCACCCTTTTGGTTGCATCAAGAGAAAGTATCGCTGCGCGGTTCAAGTCGTCGACCTTGTACTC
The DNA here is from genome assembly GCA_039513925.1 of Platanthera zijinensis. Taxonomy (NCBI): domain Eukaryota; kingdom Viridiplantae; phylum Streptophyta; class Magnoliopsida; order Asparagales; family Orchidaceae; genus Platanthera; species Platanthera zijinensis. The sequence goes on from CM077092.1 coordinate 9,318,349, forward strand.
TACCCGGAAGTCGAAGCCCAAAAGGTTGCTCACCCAGCCCTATTGGGGAGCGGTGTTGAGACGCTACTCGAGTAGGTACTTGCAACTAACATGGTCAGTGTGGAGCAAAAAAGTCGCCCTCATAGTGATGATCGCAGTGTTGTAACTTGTAACAGCCGATATTTACGTTTCAAATAAATAGGGTGAATGGCAGTCCTGTAATAAAATCAAAATTCATTATTTATTTCTTTAAAAACTGATACCCAATCTCATTTCTCTCCCCCACGATCCCCGTAACCGCTCCTATACGCATTAATACCCCCCTTTCCTTATGCGCCCGATAGAAAAAGAAGCTCCCGCTCAACTTATCTCCCTTACATTTCGAACTAGTGAAGATTAAGGCTTAGCCGTTTTCTCGTTCCAGCAAATCGGCGGCACAACACCTCTCCTCATGCGGTTTCGTCTTCGACAGCAGGCGCCGACCCCTTTTCTCGTTTCCTTAGATCGTTGATGCCTCCTTTCTAGTCGAGGAAACTTGTCGACACATCCGACACTCCCTCGGTTGTTCCGACCCTCCGCTAATCCTTACCAGCAAAGATCGTCGACTCCATTGAAGGTGACTGCCAGAACCTTTTTTTTCTTGAGTCCTATCACCTATGCTTCTTCGAGAATTTTTGACTCTTGATTTCCTTCTCTCTCAAGAACTTCAGTAGCCCCTTATGAAATCTGAAGCCCTCCTACTGGATAAACCCAGCAACCAGACATCAACATCAGTGGTAATACCCTCTTCCAAAGCAAGGGTTGACCCCTATCCCTGCTATCAGACAATTTCTTCTTGTTATTTTGGCCGGATATCAGTCAGATCTCAAATATGGAAGAAGATGTATTCTAGAATTTGTTCTTTTTTCTAGCATGTAAATCGTACCTTCAGGATTTCAGTTATCCTAGATATCTTTTTGCACACGGAATTGTTTTAGAGGATGCTTAATTTTCCAATCCAATTTTGTTGAGGGTAAATTGTGATTGATAAGATGGAACCCTTGAAGGATGAACTATACTAAATTCAAATTTTAAATTGACCATAGGTATTGATCAGAGTGAGATCCCTACCAGTTCTTAGTAGACCTTACTCAGAGGAAAGTATGCTGCCACATCGTGTGTATGAGCGCCGCGATACCAAGAAATTCGACTCCTCTTGGCTAGACATACCATCTTATATAATTGCATTATCAAAGTTATTTAAAAATGCTTAAGTAATTTAATTATTCAACTTCCAGTGCCAATATTAATTTAATTAAATTACTTCAGATAACACAAAAAACAATGAACACGTAACTTAGTAATGCATAATAAAATCGGTATTGGGTATGATGCAACATACATAATGTAACAAGTATACTTGCATTTGCAACAAAATTGAATACAATTAAGAATGCAAAATTAAATGAAACGAAGAAGAAAAACTTCAAATACGTAATAAGCTTCAGATTGGTGGCCTCATCCTAATCTTCCCAGCAGTTCACATGAGCCTCAGACGTGGGGTCGTCAGTCACAGTTCCAGACTTGGAGATTTTTCAAATGCAAGTCCGTGTTCCACTCAGGGAACACCCAAGTTCAGGGTACCTACAGGTCGCTATTTGGGGTCCCTAATTAGATTAAGTACGACAAACTGTAAAAGTAAAATGTTGCAGTCCACATAAGCCTCAGACGTGGGGTCGTCAGCCACAGTTCCAGATTTGAAATTTTTTAATTACAAACCCGTGTTCCACTCAGGGAGCACTTCATTTCAGGGTATCTTAGGGTCGTCATTTGGGCTCCACAATCAGAATAAGTGAAATAAATCATAAAACCCAAAATTTGATTACTCAATCTTTAGAAAGAATTCAGCGTACCAAAACTCAGTACAAGCAAGAACTCAAATAATAAGACAGAACTTATGCGCATCAATACCGAAAATAACTTACAGTCAGATTAATTAGAAACACGTATTAATCAAAAGCTCCTATTTTTATATACAAGTAAAATTTGTAGTTTTAGTGTCACTGAGAGTAGTAATTTTTCTAACTAACCTGTTGGGCTGGCTCGTCTTCAGACATTTTCTTTACAGGGGTCACCAATGGAGAGTCACGCTTAGGACAAGTGTAATGATTCTTCACTTTAGACATTTGTAAGCTTTCAGTGATTTAGATTTTACTATTCTTTCCCTTATTAGTTTGCTTTATGAATCAGTTTTGAGGTACCATTATTCACATCTAACTGCATTTCTTACTTGCGCTGTAATATTTCTTTTAGTACTTTTATTTATGTCTACTATGTACCAATTTTAGTACCGTTGCTTAGTTTACTTCTTATCACAGGGCCCGACCGGACAGCTGATTTGGTGTTAAACTAGGTTGGGGTGTTACAATTGGTATTAGAGCCAGATTTTGGATCCCATGACCCAGAAAATTCACAGAGCCTCAAGTTTTCATCTGAATCATTTCCTGGACGTTAGAGTTATCAAACCATTATCCATAAGTCTATGTGCTGATGATACGAGAAGTCTTCCATTGCTAAGTTCAACGCGAAAATTTAGTGATGTTTAATTCTTTGGTATCGCCTAATCATTCTGAGTCAGAAGTGATTATTGATAAAATCATGACTTTGTCACCCTTATCTATGATTCTCCTTAGCGCAAATCTTGAATTCTTCGCACTATACACAACAAATCATAAATCATGTCAGTATGCCTCATGAGGTAATCTTCTCAGATTAGTAAGTACCTTATACATGATTGACTTCTATAGAAGAAGAGCCTCAAGTTAGTGCACGAGGTTAAGATAGTAACTTGTGTAAGTTTGAGTTCTTGCGTTTATCGCGTTACGCGTAGATTCATTTGAAGAGATCAGAATCCCTTAAGGGAATCGTTCACCCTTCTTTTGGTAATATTCAAATTCAATAGGATTGATTATTGCCTTAGCTTATCATTTGCCATGACCTGAATCATGTTTCGTTTCTTTTAACATGAGTTTATTGCCCCATTCACAATAGGATATTTTACTTACCTATCTTAGAATCCTCCTAGTCGTGTTAGTACTGAGAGTTGTGGTGTTGAACAACCCTTTTATGCATACTGACTATATTGGTAGTTGGCAACTGAAGAGTCCGAATCTATAGTAGCAAAATACACTCCAATTATAACATAGTTGAATCTAATCATGGATGACCTGATTAGCAGAGGCCAAAGTTAGATTGCTTACAGAACCAAATGTGGAACGAATCAACCAGTTCACTTCTACGGCTCGAGGAATGAAAGAAGTTTTCAATGTTGTTTCCTCACCGATTAATAAAATCATGAGTTTTAGAATCAGTTATGATTTGCTTTTAGCTTGACACATATCAAAATCAGAAATACGTTTTAAGTTTACCATTAGTTTGAGAACAACAACAACAACAACACTCAAGCCTTTATCGCACTATACCATTAGTTTGATATTCTTCAAATATTTTTCCATAAGAAGCTACTGATGCCTCTCAATCATGTCGTTGAGAAATATGCCCGAAACTATTCCCATTCTTAAAATTTTACCCATAACTAAATCTCTTACACCATGACACCCAAAATATTAGCAGAGTCGATAGATCAATGACATGAGCTTGCTCGAGTTGATACTATTAGGCGTAGCAACGCTGCCCTTAAGAATGACTCTTTTTTTTTATCGTGAAGGTTGAAAATTTTAAGTGTCCGCCGACTATCATGGTTACATATTCATGCTTGTATAAGTTTACAAGTAAGAATAAGTAATAACTCCCTAGAGATTTATGATTTTAATGGCCAATTCGAAGAGTTTGTACTTTATCTGACTTAATTTTAGATAAGATTTCCAACAACTACAAATGGGTAAAGAAGACGTTTAGTAATCAACTTTCAATGCGAGGGTTGGGCACTACGAGTCAGTGGGTATGCCTTCAGGTTGTGCAGTGCCCCTTGCATAGGTTGTTGAATGAGGTGCTTTGAGAATTTCTAGTTCAGTTTTCCTATTTTTCTTCCTTGAGAACATCCTTGTGCATACAAAGATAGAAGGACGATTTTCTGTGCTCTTGGAGAGTATCATTGATTCTATATTTAAGTTGCCTAAGTGCGAGTCTCACTCACAGAAGTTGAACTTTTGTGACACGTCGAGATCCAAAGCGCTTATGGAGGTCCGCAATCTTCTTGGATTAACAAATTAGCACGAGAGATCAATTAAGATTTTCATGAAGATAACGTCATTTTTGAGTTTACTTATTAGGAAAGGAGTAAGTCATTAGTTGGATAGTGAACGCTGCTTAGTCTTTAAGAAATTGAAATTTAAATGAGGAGAATGTTAGCATTAAACTTGCCTCCAATAGTAGAGATATTTCAGCATTATAGTGATGCTTTAGGCAAAGGTTGGTGATGCGTTGTTAGGAAGCATAAGAACATCATAGTGTTTGCATCCAGACAGTTGAAAATTCAGAATGAGGATGTTCAGAAGATAGTTTTCAACACGAGGCACATGTACGATGAGTTGGCAGTCATGCTGTTTGAAACTGGATACTGCCCCTTCTATCTTTATGAACTTGTTGAATAGGGTCTTTCGGGAGTTCCTAGATCGTTTCGTGATCGTTTTCATTGACGATACCCTGATTTAGTTAAGGTGTGAAGAAGAATCATGCCAAACACCTCAAGACAGTTTTGAGCACTCTCAGGGAGAATCAATTGCAAGCGAAAATTTTTAAGTGTGAGTTTTGACTTCCAGTGGCTGCCTTTTTGGGACACGTTATTAGTCAGAGTCCTCGTAGTGGATCCAAAGGCAACAAAAGCAATAAAGGTTTGGCCAAGGCCAAAGACTGTTATTTAGGTCAACAGTTTCCTTGGTTTAGCATGTTACTATTAGAGATTCAGTAAAGACTTCTCGAAGAATGCCTTACCAATGATGACACTCACCAGGGAAGGAAAATCCCTTAATTATGGACAATGCAGTGTGGGGTGGCTTTCAAGGAGTTGAAAACTAGGTTGATAACCACACTAATTTTAAGGTTACCTTCAGGTGCGGATGACTTTCAGATTTTTAGCGACTCTTCGGGTGAAGACCTGAGCTGTGTACTTATGCAGCATGGAAAATTCGTAGCCTTCTCTTCCAGACAATTAAAGATTAACTAGAAAAAATTATCCTGTGCACGAATTGGAGCTAGCAACCATCATATTCGCATTAAAAATTTGGATACACTTCTACGAAGTTAATTGTGAGATCTTCACAGATCACAAAAGTCTTAAGTATATCCTACATCAACAATAACTACATATGAGGCATCGTAGTAGGTGGATTGAATTTGTTTCAGACTATGATGTGAATATCCGGTACCACCCAGGTAAAACAAATGTGGTAGTAGATGCTCTCAGCAGAAGGGGTTTGAGCAACTCCCTTATCACTCAACGGGAGGACTTAGTGCGAGCTCTAGAGAGACTGGAGATCATTGTGATGCCGCACACCTATTTTGGTTCTGGTAGTCTATATTGGATAGAGAGCAAGTGCGGCATTAAGAATAAAATCAAACATGACTTATCTTTAGATCCAATGATGACAGAATTTTTGGGTTTTGACGCAGTCAAGGTATACGGAGAACTTTGCGATACAGGAGGGTTTGCTACTGCATAAAGGAAAAGTGTGTGTCCCAAATGTCAGCCATCTTTGCGAGGACATCCTCGCACGATCATGCCACCCAAATGTCGTCGCACAACATAAAACTTTATATATCAAATCATTTTGTGAAACATGAAGGCAAAACATTTATGAAAAGTCGGCGCAACAATATGTATTTCACAATTTTGATTTAATAAAAATGATTTGGTTACAATTTTTGTGTATACTAAAATTTTTTAATTGTATACAAAGTATTTAAGATATAAATGAGTCAAAATTATAAGTATTGGTGTGCGGATAGACATAGGAGGTGGGTTTAGGCGGTGGAGCAATGATATTGGACCGACGCTCTAATAGCGGTGGAGTGAGGATATTGGACCGGCGTATAGCGGTGAAATAAATCAATAAACTGAGCTGCGTAGCTCATATTCCCGCACAGCCGAGTAGACGCCGCTCTTGTCTTCACCTAGGGCTTTCGGAAAGCCGCTCGTCGCCCTCTTCTTCCTCGTCATTTCCCCCCTCCTTCGATCAACTTTCGGTGGAGAGAACTTGCCCTAAGCCTTCTCCCTTACCAGGTGCGCTAGCGGCGAGGTATCAACGCACGATCAGTGGGTGTTTGGAGTTTTGACGGAACAAGAAATCGTAGAGATCGTCATACCTTGTCTCATTTCTCTTTTGTAAGCCTTTCATTTCCCCTTTCCCCTCTCCTTTATGGATTTAGAGTATGTTTTTGAGAATTTTGAAAGAAAAATATTTTTATTTCGATGAATGGTTTATGTAGAAAGCTCTAATAGCATAAAAGATTGTTCTTTGGAGGTTGTTAGGAAAGAGAGTTATTTTCAAGTACCATGTTAAGTTTAACTCACATGCAAACAAATATGTAATGGAGGACTGATTTATGGCCTGAATGTCATGATCACTCTAGAGGAATGTGCATTTCTTCAGTAGAGTTTTTAGGGCCCCCGCAATTGAGTTGTAGCTCTGAATGAAATGATGGTAGTTGCCCGTCAGGCCCAGGAACCCCCGCAACTCCCGTAGGGATTGTGGTACTGGCCAGTCTGTCATGTCACAAATTTTTTCGGGGTATGCCGACACACTTATGCGGTGTTGTGGATCACATGGCCCAGGTAAGCGACTCGGTCTGTCCCGAAGGAGCATAATTCACTTCAAAAATAGTTGATATAGACGGAGGAGTCCAAAAATGGCTTGCAGATGCCACAGGTGTTCTGCCCAGTGTTGCTATACACCAAAATATTGTCAAAGAAAACAAGAACATAACGACAAAACAACTTGTCGCATACCTCGTTCATCATGGCCTGGAAGGTAGACGAGACATTGGTAAGCCCGAAGGGCATTAACAGAAATTCAATGCCTGTGGTGAGTGCGAAAAGCCGCCTTCTCCACATCTGCGGGGGCCATGCACATTTGATGGTAACCTGAACAAAGGTCGAGCTTGAAGAAGAATCGGGCCTCCACTACAAGATAATTTGTCCTTCACAATCTTGACATTCCACTCCCAATAATCCACGCAAAGCCGCCAAGTGGCGTCATTCAAAAACCAAAAGAGCATGAGAGGAAAATGGTGAGATGCTATGGAGGATGATGCCCTGATGTAGCATGCCATGCCCTGATGTAGCATGCCATGCCCTGATGTAGCATGCCATGCCCTGATGTAGCATGCCATGCCCTGATGTAGCATGCCATGCCCTGATGTAGCATGCCATGCCCTGATGTAGCATGCCATGCCCTGATGTAGCATGCCATGCCCTGATGTAGCATGCCATGCCCTGATGTAGCATGCCATGCCCTGATGTAGCATGCCATGCCCTGATGTAGCATGCCATGCCCTGATGTAGCATGGCATTTCGACTCGGGCGGTGTTTGGGAGGAGGCATATGCTGTGATCGTTGCGACGCAGCGGAGGGAGTCCCTGAGGAGGGACCAAGATGTCCCCAAATTCCCGCAGTAGGTGATCGAGGCTGTTGTACCACTTGCGACTGAAAAAGGGGCAGAAAGTCCGATGCGACTTCCCCGTCAAACAACTATGCCAGACTATCCGCTCGCCTCCTTGCTGCCAAGTAATAGTGAGGCGATCTAAATCCCACGTTAGGGGACTGAGGGTGTGCAACCAACAAAAGCCCAAGAGCAATCACCAAGAGGTCTACCTTGAAGCGGTACCCTTCCACTACAAGTGGCTCCACTTAGCAGATACTAGGGCACTCCATAGTGCTTCCATTGGACACAACCACACTCAAACAGAGGCGGCTTGTCACAGTCAGGTTGAGCCGTCTGGCGGTCTCCGCGCTAAGGAAGCTGTGCGTGCTCCCGGTATCCAACATGGTGACCAAGAGACGATCAACAACGAGAACAAGAAGCTAAAGAGTCTCCTCGGAGTGGGGCCCGTCAATTGCGTGCAGGGATATCTCAGGATCTCGAAGGTCATCCACTTCCTAGGATGGGTCGTCCACCTGCAAAAAGAATAGACGCTTGCACTTATGACCGTGTGTGTAGGTTTCGTCACAATTGTAACACTTATAGTACACCAACAGTTGACAAATATACTCTCTCCAAGCAAACAATCGATTGTTATTTTTCTCACTCAGCCAAAGGTAGCTCTAAAATATCAAAATATGAGATGCCTCTTTAAATTACAACTCACTCCATAAGTATGATGTATAGGCCCAGTAAATAAGAAATACAGTAGTAGTTATTTAATAAATAAAAGAACCCATTTAATATTGTGCTGTCCCCACCATGCCATTGGACTATTCAGATTTATACTCTTGATGTGTTTGTTTGTGGGGAGCAAGGAAGGAGGGAGGAGGAGGGAGGGTGGTGGGAGGTTTCTTCTTGGGGCCTGTATATATAACAAAGGTGGAGAGAACAACCATCAACAAATCGAGAGAGTTTGCTGACAACTTGATTATTGTAGTTACAGATCCTAATTTTATGGAGCTAAAATTGTTGTTCAAGAGTTTGGACGGTTGATGGAAGAGATTTTTGAGGCTCAACTGTTTATTCTAGGTCATGAACTTGTAGCCCAGGAGGTAAAGTCAGCATTTGAAAACAATTTCAGTTACCATATATATCTCGCAGGAGTAAATGGATGTTGATTTTCTAAGTGGTGATAATTTTCAAAGGTTTAAGGTTAATGAGTGTTCATTTTGAGATAAGACAATGTCATAGCCTATTTCAAAGAAGTCAAAGTTGATATTCTCCTATGAGTTGATGCTGGGGAGCTGTAAGAGACCTCTGTATGACCGTCTACTTGATTAGGGCTAATGTAAGTTGTGTGGGTCGTGACTAGTGAATAGTCACTATCGGGAAATTCAGCGAGTGGCGCACCAATGACGGTGGGCTTTGAACAAATTTTTGATAATAGTTTGGCCAAAAATTCGGTGGTGGAACTTGAAGATGGAAAAACAGGTTGCTTTCAAGAGAGCAATTATAGAACAACTAGTTGATGACCCTTATGTTGATCCTAGTATCTTATGAAAAATTATGTATTCACATTTATGGATAAGTGAAATGAACGTACTTGGAGTATCAAAATGTCGTGCACTCCCAAATAAAGAATCTTGGTAGTGGAAAGAGGAAGTGCAAAACAAACTAAAGGCAAATAAGGCTAGCTATAAATCACTTTACGCTTGTAGGAATGATTAAAATTTAGCCAAATATAAAGTGACCCAAAAAGAAGCTAAAATGCAGTAAGTAAAACAAGAAGTCAAACTTATAAAGAATTTTATAAGCGACTAGATACCAAATATGAAGAGCGTGACATATCTAAAATTATTTGAGCTAGAGAAAGGAAGACAAAAAATTTAAGTCAAGTAAAATGCATAAAAGATGAAACATATGTAGTTTTGACGGATGATGTGGATATTAATGAATAATGAAAAAGATACTTTTATCAACTTTATAATGAAAGAAAAGACAATGAATTGAACTTGGAAGAGTTAAATAAATCAGAACAGTATAAGAGCATAACGTTTTATCTTAAAATTCAAGTATCAGAGGTAAATAATGCTCTAATGAAGATGAAAAATGGAAAGACGATTGAGCCAGACGATATACCCTTCGAAGTATGAAAATATTTAGGAAATGAAGAAATTTTGTGGCTTACTTGTTTTTTCAATAAGATACTGAAGTCAAAGAGGATGCCAAACTAATGGAGAGAAAATATCTTAGTACCTTTGTATAAGAATAAAAGAGATATACAAAATTATGTTAATTTCAGAGAAATTAAATTGATGAGTCATACCATGAAACTATGAGAACGAGTAATAATAAGAAGAGTAAGACGAGAGACTAACATTTCGAAGAATCAATTTAGATTCGTGCCAGGACGGTCGGCCATGGAAGCTATACATCTCTTGAGGAGACTCATTGACAACTACCGAGAATGAAAGCAAGATTTGCATATGCTATCTATCGATCTTGAGAAGACTTATGATTAGGGGTGGAAATTGGCATGGCCAGGCCAGACTTTATGGAAAACAGACCCGACCTACATTAGTATTTTTGGGCCTGAGCCTGGCCTATTAGCCTGATGTAGGCCAAAATATAGGCCTGACCAGGCCTATTTTGTAAAATTGGTAGGCCTGGCCTAGCCTGTAGGCCTACTTAGATCTTTTTAATAACTCATTTTTCAAAAATTCTCTTAATATACGATTAATAATTAGGTATATATAATTAATTTATATTTGATTAATATTTAAGTTTATATAATAAATTTATATTAATTATTATTTAAAAATAATATAGGCCGGCCTGCAGGCTTACAGACCAGGCTTTAATAATAGTGGTCTGGGCCTGTTTTAAAAATAGGCCCAATTATAGACCTATTTTTTATGGTAAATAGAAAATAAGCCAGGCCAGGCCGCAGGCCCCTGATAGGCCGCCTGACATATTTCCACCCCTACTTATGATATAGAGTTCCAAGAGAGATCTTTTGGAGAGTTTTAGAAAAGAAAGGTGTAAATGTATGGTACATTTACATAATCAAAGATATGTATACAAATTCAATGACAAGGGTGAGGACATCTAGATTAACACAGGAATTTCCTATTACTGTTGGCTTACATCAAGGTTCACCTTTAAGTCCCCATCTCTTTACCCTTATCTCAGATGAGCTCACCAAACATATCCAACAAGCAATACCTTGGTGTTTATTGTTTGCAGATGATATCGTTTTGGTCGATGAGGCACGCGAGGTGTAAATGAAAAACTTGAATCTTGACGAGACACTTTAGAAAAGAAGGGTTTTCGGTTGAGCAGGGCAAAAACAAAGTATATGGAGCTTAAATTTAGCAGTTCAAGAAGGACAGATGACTTCGTTATTAAGTTGGGTGATCAAGATATTTCCCGTAGTGAGTGTTTTAAATATCTTCGATCGATAGTTCAAAAAGACAGAGAGCTATTGATAAAATGTGACACAAAATCCAAGCGGGTTGGTTGGAGAGATGCTTCAGGGATCTTATGTGATCGTAAAGTATCATTAAAACTTAAGGACAAGTTTTACCGTACTGCAATTAGACCAGCGATTGAGTGTTGGGCAGTGAATTGTGTACATGAGCAAAAAATGGGAGTTGTGGAGATGAGAATGCTTAGATGGATGTGTAGACACATGAGACTGGATAAAATTGGGAATGAATATATCAGGGATAAGATGGGAGTAGCACCAATTGCAGAGAAGATGTGAGAAGCTTAACTAAAATGGTTTGGACACGTACAAAGGAGATCATTAGAGGCACCTGTTAGGCGTTGTGAGAGTCTAGTCACTAGACATGTTAAACGAGGGAGGGGTAGACCAATAAAGACTTGGAATGAAACTATACGAAAAGACATGATGTACTTAGACATTAATGAGATTATGACAAAAGATAAGGCACAATGACGACAAAGGATCCATATAGCCGACCCCACTATAGTGGGATAAAGGCTTGAGCGTCGTTGTAGTTTGTAAGATCGACTAGAAGTGTGGAGAACATAAAGTTGTTGGTATGAGCCGGTCAATGACGGCAATGGTTTGGTATTGTACAAAGAAACATTTTGAGCTTTTGATGAAGTGCAAAAGATCAATATGACTTGGAGGACCGCGGTGACATCGTGGAAGTTGGCAGTCCAAGTAGAACTATAAACTTGTATGTTGTCAAATGAGTGGAGTACAAATTTACTAAAGAATAGTAAGAATGTTTCACGTATGTTTGCTTAAAAAGTGCAGGTTCACGCTTTAGTTCTAAGGACGTTGATGTAGGCTGTAATTAGGGTATTAAAGTTTACGATTTTATTTAAATGCGGCTGATGGTAATTTTGAAAAAAATGGTGAAGGCCGAGCGGGCAAAATCGAATTTAGTAATTTACGCGTGTAAATCAAACTCGTCGTTTGAACTTTAAGAAGTTCGTTAATTTCGCTCGAGTGGAACTCTCATGTATCTTGCGAGTCGAACCTTCCATGGGATTAACACGGCCACATGCGAATTTTACGAGCAACAATTTATGAATAAACAGTAATAGAAGTAGCGCGAACATAAAGACAAGCTCATAATTATTTATGTGAAATGCATAAATTTATACTAATGCCAAAGAGCAAACGAGTATACCCAAGAAAACGGCGGCGAGGCTGTGATCCCTCCAAATCCTTCATGCAAAGGAAGAAAGATCTCCAGGGCAATAGTCGTTGGATGTCTGGATCAACAGACGGAGAGGAGCCGAAGTCGATGACGCTGATCGAATTTCGGGTCGTCGGAACAGGGTTCCGAAGTTGACGACAACCCGACAAGCTCGCTCCCAGACAGACCTGGCGGTGGCTGGAATTTAGAGCGGTGGACGCAGAACCCGATGCTGGTGGGAGATCTGGTGGGGTTCTCCCCTGGACGCGGGCGGCGGCGAAGCTGGCAGCGAAAGGGAACATGCGGGGCTGTTTGGCAATTAGCAGAGAAATGAGTTTTCGCTTCTCTGCTCTGTCCAAATCTACCTTTGTCTTTCTTCCCGTTGGACTTTATAATGGCTGAAATTTTGTTCTCTTTGCCAAATCCGTGTTTCCAAAAATAATGATATTCCAAACATTTACTGAAATCTATTTTCACTGCTTTTCTTTCCCAAAAACATTTACTGATTTTGGTCTTTCTCCCCAAACATCCTTTTCCTATTCTTGCCCCATCTTCTAAATACTAATATTTTACTTTGAATTTTAAATTTATACACCCTTAAATATTTTTGATTGCTTTTACCGCCTACTACTAGTCTACTAATAATACCGAACCTTTTATTCATGGTCTCATCAGGTGGTCAAGCCGATGAACCAAAACAAGTACATGAAATGAGAATGAGTACATGAAATGAAAACGAGTACATGAAATGAAATACAAAAATAAATATATGGGAATGAACTACGTTGCATCGCAGGATGCATCATATGTAACGATAAACTTATAATATGCCATGTGGGTGCAAATTAGGTTATCAAATGATCGCAACATAGCTTTAGAAGATAAGAAAATTTGTTGTGAGAATTATTCTCATGCAAACTTATAATTTTTTAACTTTAAATTTAGTAGAATTCCGTATGTCCATAAATTACGTTAATTGAAAGGGCGTTCTATTTCATTCGTCATCTATAAACATAAATATCAACAAAATGTCATTTTTCGTGCACTAGATGGAAAATATAGATAATAAAATCAACTCTAAACTATTTGTGGTAGATTTTTTTTTTTGCAAGCATGAAAAGTTCATTACTGTTGTGAGAGCACAAAACTTGTATGTATTGCTTTGTATGTAAATACAATGAGAAAATATAAATATATAGGAGAGAGAAGGAGAGAAGAAATCCTATACAAGATGTGAGACTAAAAAGAGAAGAAGGAAAAACAATAAAGAAAGGGGTCCAATAATGGGCCTTTTACATGGGCTTTTCTAACACTCCCCCGCAAGCTGTAGCGTACAAATCATATGCGCCAAGCTTGGACAAGCACTGATAGAAGAGGGTGCTAAAAAGAGCCTTAGTGAGGACATCCGCAACTTGTTCAGTCCCTGGAACATGCTTCAGGTCGAGCTTCTTCATTTGAACCTTTTCCCGAATGAAGTGACAGTCGACTTCAATATGTTTTGTTCTTTCGTGGAAGACCGAGTTCTTGGTTATATGTATAGCAGCTTGGCTGTCACAAAGGAGGAGAGCTGAGTGCCCATTCTATCATCTAAAGCTTCAACTTTGGATGTATCAGGCTGAGGTGAAGGAGAATGAGATGGTATATGTGTAGGGGAAGAGGGAATTGGAGATGCTGGTGGTGTTGGGGTATGGATTAGAATGGTAATGAATCCTATCCCCGCAAGCAGTAGCGTACAAATCGTATGCGCCAAGCTTGGACAAGCACTGATAGAAGAGGGTGCTAAAAAGAGCCTTAGTGAGGACATCCGCAACTTGTTCAGTCCCTGGAACATGCTTCAGGTCGAGCTTCTTCATTTGAACCTTTTCCCGAATGAAGTGACAGTCGACTTCAATATGTTTTGTTCTTTCGTGGAAGACCGAGTTCTTGGCTATATGTATAGCAGCTTGGCTGTCACAAAGGAGGAGAGCTGGAGAAGAGAGCTTTACACCCAGATCGGTAAGGAGACTTTCAAGCCACGTTAGTTCAGAAACCACCGAAGCCATTGCCCGGTATTCTGCCTCTGCTGATGATCGAGCAATGACAGCTTGTTTCTTACTTCGCCAGGTAATCAAATGTCCTCCAAAATATGTGCAAAAACCAATGGTTGACCGTCGATCATCAAGGGAACCAGCATAATCAACATCAGAATATGCTACCAATGTTGGAGCTGAAGATGAGGTTTTGTATACCAATCCTTGATCAGGAGCCGTTTTAAGGTATCTGAGAATGCGTTCAACGGCTTGAAGATGAGATCTTCGAGGGGAATGCATATACCGACTAACAATACCAACAACGAAGGAAATATCCGGTCTGGTAACTGTGAGGTAGATCAAGTTTCCAACGAGACGACGATAGTATTCAGGATTCTGGAGTAGGAGATCTGAGTCAGAAGCCCGAGCGCATAACTTGTGATTTGCATCCATTGGGGTGTCAATCGGCTTACAACCTGAATACCCAGCATCATGGAGGAGGTCGAGGCAATACTTCCGCTGAGAGAGGACGAGACCATCCGACCGTCTGACAACCTAAAGACTCAATAGGTACCGAAGGGGCCCCAGATCTTTTGTTTGAAAAACTGTGATCAAATGTAGTTTGACCTCCTGTATTCCTTTCGAGTCGTCTCCAGTAATTATGATATCATCAACGTAAACTAACAGAAGAACAGTTCCCATTGTTCGGTGACGAGTGAACAATGGGAAGTCTGTCGAGCTCCGAGTAAAACCAACCTTCCGAAGGGCCTTACTGAACTTGTCAAACCACGCCTGTGGGGATTGTTTGAGACCATACAGAGCTTTTCTAAGACGACATACCTGAGACTTCCCCGTGGTCTCAAACCCGGAAGGTTGCTGCATATACACTGTTTCCTGGAGATCGCCATTCAGAAAGACATTCTTAACATCCAGTTGGAGTAAGGGCCACCAGCGATGGACAACCACCGAGATGAGGACCCGAACGGTGTTCAGTTTGGCCACAGGTGAAAAGGTTTTTTCATAGTCAAGCCCCTGTTGTTGGGTGAAGCCACGAGCCACCACGCGAGCTTTCAGTCTGTCAATTGTCCCATCAGCAGCATGTTTGATGACAAAGACCCACTTACACCCAACCGGTTTCTGACCCGGAGGAAGGGGGCCGAGAGTCCATGTTTGGTTGTCCTAGAGAGTAGCCATTTCCTCCTCCATGGCGGCCCGCCAACCAGGATGTTGGAGCGCCTCCTGCATAGAGGTAGGAACAGAAACCGAGGACAGTGAAGTAGCAAATGTCCGAAGATGGGGAGAGAGGCGATGTAGGGAGCCAAAGTTCGCCAGCGGATGAGCAGTAGAGGCGAGCACCGGATTAGCAGGGCACAAAGAAGCCGAGGTCGAGGCCGACTGCAAAGTGGAACATAATGAGGAAGGAGGCGAGTGTAGACACGGATAACATGCGGCTTGGACGGAGCAGGAGCTGGATCAGGAAGAACCTGTGGAGGAGGCGCAGTTACGGGAATGACAGGTCGTGGGAGGGATGACTGTAGAGTTTTCGGTGGTACAGGTGTGGGTCGAGGAGCAGAGAAGAGAGGTTGATCCTCTCGGAAGGTAACATCAGCAGATACAGAGACTTTCCGGGTAGCCGGGGAATAACACACAGCCTTTCTGAGTACGGGAATAGCCGACGAAAATTTGTTTAGCTGCCTGGGGATCCCACTTGTCTGTGGACGGACCTAGAAGATGGACGAAACAGGTGCAACCAAAGACCCTGAGTGTAATAGGGAAGGCCAGAGCGGAGGGAAAGAGGAGGCTGAACGGAGTGGCATGGTGGAGAACCGAGGAAGGAAGGCGGGTGATTAGGAATCAAGCAGTGGAGACCGCAAAGTTCCAGTAAACTTTGTGAACATGCATGTGAAGCATGAGGGAACAGGCAACGTCAAACAAGTGTCTGTTCTTTCGTTCGGCAATGCCGTTTTGCTGGGGGTGTAGGCACATGATGTCTGATGAATAATACCGAACTCTACGCATAGATTGACAAAGTCGTGGCTAATGTATTCGCGAGCATTATCAGTGCGCAACATTTTTATGGTAGTGGAGAATTGTGTACGAATTTCTAACACAAATACCCGGAACACGCGATGAAGCTCAGAGCGATCACGTAGTAAGTAAAGCCACGTCATGTGAGAGTAATCATTAATAAAGGTGATAAAGTAGCGATAACTGAAAATACTAGTAATTTTGAAAGGACCCCAAGCATCGGAGTGAACTAAATCAAAAGGAGCCGAGCTCCGAGTACAATGTGCGGGAAAAGAAGAACGCGGCTGCTTGCCGAAAATACAAGAATCACATTGAAAAGGAGGAAGAGATACATCAGGAAGCGCCTTATGGAGGACTGGCAGAGGGGCATGCTGAAGACGGTGATTCCAATTGACGGAGTAGACGGAGGAGACGGAGGAAAGGACGGTTGGAGATGCATCGAGAAGGTAGAGCACATTTTGCAGTTGACCCTTACCAATGATAATCCGCACCCGCCGATCCTGTATCAAAAAAGCAGAGGAGGTGAATGTGACAGAACAATCCATATCATTAGTAAGACGTCCAACAAAAAGTAAATTAAATGGGGAGCCCGGAACATAAAGGGCCGAGCGAAGAGAGATGGAGGGGGTAAGGGAGAGGTTAGCATAGTCGGAGACCGGAACAATCACCCCATTAGCCACGGTGATACACTTCGGATGAGGAGCATCCGAGAACTTGGGCGGCCGCAGCGAGGTGATGTGATGAGTGACACCCGAGTCCAAGATCCAGCGCGGACTGCGAGCGGTTCGGTTTGGACCCAAACCGAAACCGAACCGACATGCCTCGGTTTTTGGTTTGTCCAAACCGACCCGGACCGAATACGGTCGGTTCGGTTCAAAGTCGGTTCGGTTTTTAGTCGGTTTTTTGCGGTTCGGTCTCGGTTTTTGTGAACAAACATATAAGCAGATATTATATAATATAATATCAAAACTGGATAGTAAGACGAAAAATAGATATTGCAGATTGATAATCTGAATATGCTTCATAGATTGAGCAAGTCGATCCCAGACATAGAGTTTAGGTTGTTTAACTAGTTTTGAACATGCTTCACAGATAAGCAGATATTGCAAATTGATAATATGACATTTCAATAATAGTTAATATGAAACTATTTTTATTAGTTTGATTTTTTTTACCCAGGTTGTATACAATTATGCAATGAACTCTCTAAAAAAATGCTTTATACAATCAGGTATATTATACCATACAATCATGTTTACTAAGTAAAGAGATTGAAAATACGAATAATTGAACTCAAAGCAATTGAATAACAACATCATGGGCAGAATCATATTGAAATCAATTGAAAATATATGAAAATACTACTATACATCAAGGCAATTGAATAACATCATGGGCATTTCTATACATAATTTAAAATTTAAAATATAGTATACAACTATACATAATTTAAAATTTTTATAACATTACTCGGTTCGGTTTGGCTTGATCGGTTTTCACAACTTGAAAACCGACCTGAACCGATAGTCCTTCAGTTTTCAAAAGCTCCAGACCGAACCGACACCGGACCGGGCAGTTCAGTGTCAAAATCGGTGCGGTTTGGTCGGTCCGATCGGTTTAGTCGGTTTTCGGTTTTCGCTCCTCATCCCTAGAAACAAGCCATACCTGTAGTGGAGGTGGAGGCAACAGAAGCGGATGGAGGGCTGAGCAGGCCATGGATTTGCTGGAGTTGGAGGCAGACGACCTCAAGGTCGGTGCCTGTGGCAGAAGAGCCGTCAGCTGCAACAACAACAGTCGGACGAGGAGGGTAACCATGTTTCTTGTAGCAAACAACCTCAGTGTGTCCGTCCCGGCCGTAATAAGAACATTTTGGGCGGCCCCGACCACCACGCTCCCGTCGGTGGGAGCCCGAACGTCTACCACGAGCAGAAGACAGTGGAGGAAGGGGGGAGGGGTCTGCTGGAGAATGGCCGGAGAAGAGGGTGCAGGAGTATCCGAGGGCGGTGTCACTCGAAGGAGCATAGAGCAAACATCATATAAGGAAGGAGTAGCTGCCGAAGCCAGAACCTGAGCACGGATACTCTGAAGGTGTGTCGGGACACGAGCCATCATCATTGCAATGCAAACAGCCTCCTTTTGTGCGCGCTGAGCAGCAAGATCAGTGGTAGAAGGCTGATGCTGAATCCAGGCCTCCACAAGAGTCTTAGCACGAGCAATAAAAGATGTCATGTCCGTAGCCTCGCCAACATCGAGAGCCTGAAGATCGGTAATAATGTCATAGAGGTGCTGGAGGCTGTCCTTGCCGGAGTATAAGGAGTGGAGCTCATCCCACATAGCGTTGGCCGTCTCATGATACATGACCATTTGGTAGGGCTCACCCTCTAAAGAATTGAGGAGCCACGTTTGAATACCGTCGTTGCGCAACCAGTCGTCGATAGTAGGAGAAGGAGGTCGCTGAGTGAGATGATGAACAAGGCCTTTGGCCTGAAGAACGCGACGAATCGAGTGCACCCATGAGATAAAGTTCTTCTTTCCAGACAGGGAGATGGTGGTGATCCGCAGCTCATCACGGATTTCAGGATGAGCCGGGCGGTCTGCAGAGGTGTTAGCCGCCTGGCCGGTGGAATCAATAGAAGAACCCATGGAGCCCGAGGAGGTCGCTGCGGTTAGAAGAGGGCGCCGCAGGTTGAGGTCGCCGCAGGTAGTCAAAACGACAAGAGCAGCGGAGAGAGAGAGAGAGGCCGCGACCTGTGTGCAGAAAAGCAAACCGCACGGTCACAGTGATCACACTAGTGGCCAGAGAAGGGGCGTCCAGAGAGGTCGAGTCAAACAGACAAGGAGAGAGACCGCATCGATTAAAGAGAGACCGCGCGGGAAGACAAAGGGAAAGGGAAGCCGCGAGAACGAGGCCGCGAGTAGGAGAACTCGAGCGGCAAGGAGAAGGAAGCGGATAGGAGAAGCCGCAAGGAGAGGCCGCGAGTAGAAGAACTCGAGCGGCAAGGAGAAGGCAGCAGATAGGGAAGTCGCAAGGAGAGGCCGCGAGTAGAACTCGAGCGGCAAGAGAGGGGCGACCTTCGCGCGATAAGAATAACCAGACTCGCGCGACGAAGAGACCACACGACAAGGGAGAGGCCGCAACGGACAAAGATAGGGCGAACCGGGAGTGGGGCCCACGAGTCAGGTAGAGAATAGGCTATAAAAGGGAGAGGGGGGGACCACTGGAGGGAGCGGGAGAGGAAGCGGTTAGAAAACAGGCAGGCCGCAGACAGGTCGACGAGAAGAACCCGCAGAGAGAAGCGTGTAGGAAAGGAGAGGCCGCAGAACAGTCCGCGGACAGGGGAGGAAGGCGGTTTGGGCGGTTAGAAAATGGGAGACCGCAGGAACCGGGAACCTCCCTCTGATACCATCTTGTGAGAGCACAAAACTTGCATGTATTGCTTGTGTATGTAAATACAATGAGAGAATACAAATATATAAGAGAGAGAAGGAGAGAAGAAATCCTATACAAGATGTGAGACTAATAAGAGAAGAAGGAAAAACAATAAAGAAAGGGGCCCAATAATGAGCCTTTTACATGGGCTTTTCTAACAATTAGTAACAGTAACAATAATGCATGGAATCTTCCAATGTTTCCTCACCTAGAAATATTGGAAATTATTATGCAATTATGATCTTTTATTTGTTGTTTGCTCTAAGTGAACCAGCAAGAAGATTCCTTCAACTAATATAGTTCATTGAATACCTGATTTCTTTGATATTTTTATTTCAGGTACTTTTTATCTCACCTGAGAGATTTTTGAATACAGAGTTTCTGACAGCATTCCGGAACGGCCTGTCTATTTCTTTTGTTGCGATTGATGAAGCCCATTGCATTTCCGAATGGTTAGTAGTTATGACACATCTTCTAAAATGTAGGAGCATATTCCATACTGCCTCCTAAACCATCTTCTTAAATCATTTAACAGGTCTCACAACTTCCGACCTTCATATTTGAGGTTGAGGGCATCGTTGTTACGGTCAATGCTTAACATCCCGTGCTTCGTTGCAATGACTGCAACTGCAACGACTCAAACATTACATGACGTCATGGGTGCTCTAGAAATTTCCTCTAGAAATCTTATCAAGTCATGTAAAATTCGGGAAAATCTACAGCTCTTTGTGACGATAAATGACAATAGGCAAGTTAGATGCTCTCTTGATATTGTTTTTTTGTATATCTCCTTAACTTTCATTTTGTCTGTTACTAATATCCTGAACTGTTGTAGGTTGAAGGATTTGTTGATTCTCATTAAGTCATCTCCAATGGTTGGCATGAGAAGCATCATCGTCTACTGCAAATTTCAGGTATTCCTGTTTACTTTAGCCACTTCTCTTCCACCCTGAACATGCCACATAAAATTACAACTGTATATACATGCCGATTGGCTGAAGTTTAAATTGGTCTTGAAGTTCTAAAAGAATTAATTTTGCCTGAATTGGTTATGCTTTTTTAGCTGTGCAACATGTTTGCATGCAAGTCTTAAATTGGTTGGGAATGTGAAGGTTTATTTTTTGGCTGTTGAAGGTCATTGCAGCTAATAAAAAGATGTAATATGGCTATGTACAACACTATTGGACATTAGGCTTGAAAATTTTTACGAGTCACATAAAAAAGGTTATTGATAGAGAATTGTTTCAGTTAAGGAGGCTTTATTTATATGCAGGAGTGCAAGAGACCAATTGAATTGGACGTCTTTTGATTTTCAAATCATTTTAATTTTCCTCTTTGGAAGAGATTAAGAGCAGATTGCTACAGTGCTTCTTCCTTCATTTGTTTTGTAGTACAAATAGAATGTCCTTCATGTTGCATTTTATGAAGCTTAGTGAGGTGGTAACAATTATATGAATGTTCAAACAATGATTTTATGGCCAAAGCTGCAAGGGGATAGCTTACACCAATAAACGAAGCACGGATACTTTAAAATGCTTCGCGTATCAGCTCGAACGCGTATCCGATACGGGAAATGCCTGGAAACACGCAAAAACGCATTTCCAAAAATAGGAAACACTATAATTAAATTAAATAATAAATTTAAATGGGAAACACATATCCCGCTTGCGGAAGCGGGATATGTGTATCCCGCTTTTCTCGTTCACGCGTCACGCACGACGTTCATGACTCAGGACTCACGCCTAATATAATTTGAGTTTTAGGGTTCACGACTCACGCACACGACCCCCACAGCTCTCCTAGCTTTGCGTTGTTCTCCCCGACCCCCGCAACCGAATCTTTGCGTCAAAAGCCTGTCACAGCTCTCCTCGCTCTGCGTCATTCTCCCTCAAAGCATTTCTAGGTCGTTCTCCCCCGCAGCCAAAACTTTGCGTCGAAAGCCCTTTGGCAGGTGAGTGTGGTTCTTAAACCCTTTTCTCTTCTCTTCCGCTGCAAGAGTTTTCATCGCTCGCACTATTATGACCTACATTTCACAGCGTTCTCACAAAGCAAGACTCCACCTTCCGCGGCAACCCCAGGCAAGTGCGATCAAGCTATCTTTACATTTTCTTGCTATATCTGCGGCGAGACACCTCTGGATGCTATCTTTTGATTTTCTTGCCATATTACTCCATCATTATATCAAACAACCCGACTTCTCAAAACAAACAAATTGATTATTACATATTATTACATATATTAGTCGAATAACAGTTGAGGTTTTCTTTGTTTCCTGCATAGAAATATAAATTTATGTTGGAAAATACTCAAAACAAACAAATAAACTCAGTTGATGTTGGTTATTTTGACGTGTTATTAGGATTTCAGCTCTACATAATATGAGGATTACATTCACTGAACGAAACTCAGTTATCTCATAAATTCAGTCAACCTAAAAACTAAAAATGATGTTATGAAAGCATACTAGAATGTCTTATAATTCATTATATCGTCATTGTAATTATCCTTATCTAGTCTGCTTGTTTACACTATATATCATCAAAGTAATGGTCATATTTATGTTATTTGCTAATTTACATTTTTCTGCTACAAACTTGGGTACGTAATTAGTTTTCATTTTTATATTAATGAATACTTATATTATAAAAAAAAACATTTTCTGCATCCTTATTTTTTTAAAAAAAATCACGTTTCCCGTATCTGTTTCGTATCGTTTCCCGTATCCTGTTTCCGTCTCCGTGCAGTTACTTTTCTCATTGTTACGATCATCTGTCCTACTTCAATCCCCCAAAAGTTGCAGAGTTTGCCTAGATCCTTGGTCGCAATGTGTTTAATCAGATGTTCTCTTACGGGCTTCGTCGTAATTCGTCGATAGCTTTGCTGAAGAGATGACCAAAGATGGAAATAATGGTGGGGGAAGATACTATACAGCTAGAACTGTGACTGTCTAAGTAGGGTGTGCTTAGGAAAGAGCTATCACGATATCATAACATGTGACAAGGAATACTCAATATTCTCTTCATTCATGACCTTATGAGTCTTTAAATAGAATTTCAGTGATGACACAACTGTAAATAAGTCTATACAATTGGACTTGTTACAAAAATACTCATAAACACTAAAAGACACCACGACTCATTACGACACATTGACTCTTAATAACTGCAATAGTTTTCATGCAACCTGTAACAATATGAGGTGATTCATAGCATTATTAAAAACATGAACTTTATACTCTATATGAAATAAAGAGGTAACTAGTCTATGCCCATAACACACTATCCCTTCTTTTTTTCGAGTTTGTCCTCAAGCTTGAAACTATGATATAAAATCTAGACGGGAATGCTGGTTGATCATATGGTTCCAACATTATCCTTTATGAAAGATGTTAGTGCTATACCGGCGGAAGGGTGACATAATATATTGGTGCATGCCATGCCTTCTTGACGCAGGACAGTCCTATTTTACGGGGATATAATGGGCGATCACTACTTGCAACTATTATTAGATCCGACAACTTTTAAACTTGCAATAACTTTTTTATAAAATCAATTACGAATGATAACTACGGCAGTTAAAACATTCAAGAAAGGAAACAAGAGAGATAGTACAGATGCGAGAGTGCGTGAAAGTAAGTATTATTTAAATGGGAAATCACAAAGACCAAAATGACGAAAACAAGACTTACAAATCACTATCTCAACAAGCAGAGAATAAACACAAGACCCAATATTTAAAGAAATAACAACACACTCTGAACTTCACAAACGATGGAAAGGGGAGGGCAGGATGCGCTTTTAGAGGGCTCCCAGGGATGGTTTTCAGCAATAAACAACTGGAGTTTGCTCTGTTGGAGACCTGGACAACAATTGGGAGGATGGGGTGGCTGTATGGAAGGTGTGGATGCTTGGCCGGAGCTTTGGATGGCTGTAGGGTGTCTGGAAAGCACTCAAGCAGCAATTCCGGGGAGGCTTTGGGATACTGGGTGATGGTGGAGGGTTTTTCCCCAAATGGATCAAGTGGGAAGGGGATGCAGTTGGCTGGATTTGGGCTGCTGGGTGATGACAGAGGGTGGTTCCACGAGTGGCTCAAGTGAAAAGGGACTGCAATTACTAGATTCATTTGGGAGGGGAGGTTGCAGTTGATGGCAGCAGATGGTGGACCTAGCAATCCAAGACTTCATGTGAGATTGAGAGATGGGACGGAAGGGTGTTTCAGCCAGTAGTTTGAGTAAGGCGGGGGATTAATTAGTTATTTGGAGGAAGTGGGAGGTTTCTTTTCACATGAGAATGTGTGGGAATGTTGGGATACAGTGGGTTGCTGCTGAGGGGTTTGAGGGAGTGGTTCCACGTGTGAATGAGAGAGGGATTAATTGGTTGGTTGTGAGGGAAATAAGGGGATAATGAGGCTTGAATTTAGGAGGTGGTTCTTAAATAAAAGGAAGTGGGTTAGTTGGTAGTTAGGAGGTAGTGGGAAGGTGGTTAATGGGTGGTGGTATGACTGCTGGCAAGTGTAGGTGGGTGGTAGGCCGTCGGTGGTCGTCGGTGATATTTTTCAGCGATCGCCGGAAAATGTAAAATTAGTGGAAAATGAAGGGGATGTAGCGGAGGAATGTAAAATGAGGGGAAAATGAAGGGAAAGTAGTGAAAGATCATCAGAGATAGTCGTATACGTTTTTCAGTGATCGTCGGAGATGAAAATTGTGGAATAGGGGCCTGTTTTTTTTTCTGGGGCTGTTTTGTGGAGGCGTTTTTGTCGGGATGAAGGTGTCCAACTATGTAATAGGTGAAGGAGGGGGTGACCAGTTGCTCTTGGTGGAGAGACTTTTGAAAGACTTTGTTTTCAAGGTCAGCTAACACCTAGAGGGGAGGGGGTGAATAGGTTTTAACCCTCTTTTTAATTATCTAGACCTACAGCTTATTTGCTGTGCTTGTTGAATGTTGATTAGTTAAGTTAAGCTTTCAAGAACATCAACCCGACAACACAGATATTTTATAGTGGTTCCCCAGAGTTTGGGTACGTCCACTGTCCCACTGCGCCCTTCTAACAGTGTGTTAGACAAGGTTTTTCCCCCAAAACTCAGCTCCAAGGAGCTTACAACACGATCCCGCATGACCACTCAGTCTTCTTCAAGACTTACACCTCAGGCAATATGCTCTACCACTCAGATCCCAACTAACACATGCCTACCACTCAGATTCACACAAGAATCCTACACTCAGATATACTACAGATCTTTCCTCAGCCTTTATAACACAAGCCTACACTCGAATTCACTCAAGAATCTTACACTCAGATCCAAGATTGGATCATACAAAAAACAACAAAGATTTGAAACAATCAGACACCAGAGAAAAATCTCTGTGTTTGTTTTCCTGGGCAGAAACCGTGTCTCCCCTATTTTCTTCTTCACAACAACAAGTTGACAGATATCTTCCGATGAATCAACAGCTTGTTCTGGAAGTAGCTTGCAGAAGTCTCTGCCTCTTCTCTTTCAGGAATCAGTCCTGACCTTGCTGTCACAGATGAATATCGCAGCAGCTATCACTTTTCGCTTTCAGGTTGACTGAATTGAACAGGACCCTCAGGCTCGACAACAATGACGAGGAAGAAAACGATGTTCAGCTATCTCGACACTTTTGTCCTTAGTCATTTCCTCAAGTTTTCACCCTGCACCTGGCGTTGAGTGAGCTTGCTTCACTCAACGCCTGTAGACTTAGGCAAATTCCTGCCTGTTCACCAACTTGCTTGGTGTTCACCTGCATGCATAAACTCAAACACACATAAAATACAACTAGTGTGTGTTATTGACTTGTTTGACTTCTTACAAATTTGGGCCATGTGGATTAATGGACCTAACAATCTTCCCATATTTGAAGAAGTAAAACCCTTATTCAAATTGTTCACATTTCTTAGTCAATGACACACACAACATATGCAACAATAAGAAGTGTTATTATAACAGAGCAGATCTTGGAAGGTTACCACATTTCCTTCCTGTTTGGTGAGCATCACCTGCTCCCCCTGTTTTGCTGCAAGTTGTGTGATACCACTTGAATGCTGCATGAGAGCACTTCTTTCTCCCCCTGAATCTGATACCATTTGATCAGAGCAGCATTTCTTTCTCCCTCTGAATTTGATACCACTTGATCAAGCTCTGATGCCACATTTGATGATGCTACACTTGATCAATCTTTAGGCCATTTGATGTGCCACTTCTTTCTCCCCCCCTTTTTGACTTCTGAAGAATAGTCAGGGAAGAGCTGGCTTGTTTTGATGTACTTCTCCCCCTATCTGATTGCAGTTGATACCCTTGGTACAACTGTTAGTTACCTCTTTATATAAGGCTGATTCTGCTCCTGCAGCTACTGAACTTGCTCCCCCTCAATAGGAGCCACTATTGCCATCAATTTACTGATGGTCACTTTGATCTTCTTACCACTTAAGGTCTTCATCTCTTGCAAGAAAAACATATCCTGCACCAAAACTAAATCTATAGGGAGTGATTGAAGCTAGACTAGGTTCAACATACCCAACTCAAACTTGAAGGTGTTGAACTTTGCTTCATCTAGTGACTTAGTGAAGATGTCAACCACTTGCATGTCTGTGGGGACAAACTCAAGACTGATATCTTCCTTTTCCACATGCTCCATAATAAAATGATATCTAATTTTTATATGCTTAGTCCTGCCGTGTGAGACAGGATTCCTAGCAATGGAAATAACATTAGTAGAATCACAATAAAGAGGGGTTTTACTTACCTTGAGGTCATAATCTAAGAGCTGATGCTGAATCCACAGCAACTGAGCACAACAACTAACCGCTGAAATGTATTCTGACTCTGCAGTTGATATAACAACACTTGTTTGCTTCTTGCTGCTCCAAGACACTAGTCTTCCTCTTAAGAACTGACAGGTGCCTGTAGTGCTTTTCCTGTCCTCTTTGCATCCTGCAAAATCTGTATCTGAATACCCTGTTAGTTCAAAATCCCTATTTCTATGGTACCATAGACCAAAATCTGGTGTTCCCTTAAGATATCTCAAAATCCTCTTTACAGCAGAGTAGTGAGATTCTTTAGGGCAGACCTGATACCTAGCACAGACACATGTAACATACATGATGTCAGACCTACTTGCAGTGAGGTATATGAGGGAGCCAATTATCCCTCTATACAAAGTTTCATCAACAAGTTTCCCTGCTTCATCTTTGTTTAAAGACATACTTGTTCCCATGAGAGTTTTTATGGTGGAGGCATTCTCCATTCCATATTTCTTAATCAACTCCCCAGTGAACTTGGATTGGGATATGAACAAGCCATCATCAGTCTGTCTACCTTGGGGACCCAAGAAGAACTTGAGCTCACCCATACTACTCATCTCAAACTTCCCTTGCATAAGTTTAACAAACTTTCTGCAAAGGTTGTCATCAGTAGATCCACAGATAATGCCATCAACATATATCTGGACTAGAATGATCTTGCCCTTAGATTTCCTTAGGAATAAGGTCTTGACTATTTTCCCCCTTCAGAATTTATTCTCAATGAGGAAACTAGACAAAGTTTCATATCATGCTTTAGTGGCTTGCTTCAACCCATATAGAGCTTTCTTAAGCCTATAAACAAAATTTAGAGAGTTAGGATCAACAAAACCTGGTGGCTGATCCACACATACTTCCTCTTTTAAGTCCCCATTCAGGAAGTCTGACTTCACATCCATCTGGTAGACTTTGAATCCTTGATAAACAATAAATGCAAGGAAGAGTCTCATTGCTTCCAATCTGGTTATTGGGGCAAATGTCTGGTCAAAGTCTATCCCTTCTTCTTGCCTGTATCCTTTAGCCACCAGTCTAGCCTTGTTCTTGACAATAATGTCATTCTTATCTAACTTATTCTTGTAGATCTATTTAGTTCCTATGACATTATGTCCCTTCGGTCTGGGAACCATCTTTCAGACTTTACATCTTTTGAACTGGTTCAGTTTTTCCTGCATTGCTCCAATCTAGAATTGGTCTTTGATTGTCTCTTCAAACTTCTTGGGCTCTTCTTGAGACAGAAAACTTGAGTAGAGAGTTGTGTTGATACTCTTGCTTCTGGTCTGAACACCATGGCTTGCATCACCAATGATTTGGTGTGCTGGATGATCCCTTAGATTCCTTATAACTGGAGGCAATCTAATTTCAACTTGCTGTACTTCATTGTGATGTAGGGTAGGCTGTGGAGTAAATTCTAAATGCACACTAGTGAAGAGTGGGGTCGAACCCTAACAGTTCAATGCCTACAACACACGCGGTTCGGCGCAAGGATTAATATTAACAACAAAATATTATAAGATAACGCACAAATTTTCATAAGGAAAGGTAAACAATTTCTTAAAGCTTGAGGCGTGGTTTTCTTCCGCAAGGAGGGCTATAGCGAGCGCGCGGCGAATCAATCCGTTCTGCAGTCAGAGATCTTCACAAAAACAAGTAATAACAAACTTTAATTCCACAAGCATAAGATTACCACAACGCAACAAAGTTTAATACCATCAACTAATACAAAGCATCACAAAAATCTGAAATAAAATTAGGACTGCAGTAATTCTAGGTAAATCTGAAATTTTGGAGGCGAGGTGGAGTTTTCCAGGTGGTGAAAGACTAGATCGGGTGAGGGGAAGTGGTTCCACGGAAGGGGGGAAGGTGTAGGCTACTGGTGTGGAGGATGGGGGCTGGTTTGAGGGTTTTTGGACTGGATCCGGATGAACGGTGAACAGGGAGGAGGCGGGCTGACGGGTACCGCGGGGCTGCTGTAAGGGGATGGCGACGTGCGGCTGTAGGGGAGCAAAGAGGGGTGGCAGCAGGGTTTGGAGGGGATGTCGGACCGGATCTGGGAGGGGGTGGCGGCGTGCGGCCGTAGGGGAGGCGGCGTGCAACTGTAGGGGCTGCGGCGGGTTTGGAGGGGGGCTGGCGGACGAGATCTAGGAGGGGGTGGCTGCTCGGTAGGGGAGGGAGTGAAATAAAGGGGAAAAGATACTTACCCAAGGAGTCGTCACCAAGGGGGCTCCGCGGAGTCGGCACCGCGGATGGATCACCGGAAATGAGGAAGTTGAACTCTCCAAATTTCAGCAATGAGAATTCCTGTAGCCCTAAGGAACTATTTATAAGAAAACAAAGTTAGGGCAACCGAAATCGACGACTAAGATGTGCCGGTGGTTCCGATGTCATAACTACATGAAATAAAACTCAAAATACATAAATGTCATATATGAAACTAAATCAAAACGACGAGCCAGATGCAACCGTGGTGTCAGATCGCCGGTCCGATCAAGTCCGTCTGCGAGAATACACGAAGGTGGGGTCCGCCTTGCGCCGAGTTGCGCCAGATGGTCCCCCATCACATTGTCTTTAACTAGCTGTTCTTCATCCTCACTTTGTGAGTCTTGAGCTCCCTCTGGACAACCCACATCTTTTCTCTTATCTTGGACAGCTGGAACATCTTCCTTGATGGTAAACTTGTCCATCACTTGCTCTATGCCTGCAGAACTTGAAGAGGAGCTAGACAACTCACAGTTAATCATGTTTGATTCATCAAAGACAACATGAACTGACTCTTTTATAACTTGACTTGTCAAGTTGTAGATCCTATATGCCCCACTGTTGTTGCTGTACCTAACAAAGATCCCTTCATGGGACTTGGCAGCAAACCTTGTCACATAGGACTTTTCATTGTTCAGTACATGACACTTGCTACCAAAAATCCTGAAGTATGATAAGTTTTGTTTTCTGCCTTTCAAGATCTCATAAGGAGTTTTTTTGTGGCTTTTGGTGATAGAAGCCCTGTTAATGACATGACATGCAGTGCTTACTCTCTCAACTCAAAAATATTCTGGGAGAGATGTGTCACTTAACAAGGTCCTACCAGCCTCTATGAGGGTTCTGTTTTTCCTCTCAGCAATTCTATTTTTGCTGGAGTGTTCTGGGAGAGGATAATTCCTGGTGAATTCTTTGCTATTCACAGAACCTTGTCATGCTTGCAGACTGAAATTCAGTCCCATGGTCACTTCTGATTTTTGACCACAGTACTGTCTAGTTCATTCTATATCTGCTTTACAAAAGTCTTGAAGACTTCAAGGGTTTCATTCTTTCTCTTAAGGAAGAACACCCAAACAAAACTGGAAAAGTCATCAACAACCACAAAGGTGTAGACTTTCCTACCTATACTTTGAACTGACCTAGGACCAAACAAGTCTATATACAGGAGGTATGGATACCTCACTGAGTCTTTGACCCCAATGCTTTTGAAGAAGGTCTTTGTCTGTTTGCCCTTTTGGCATGCAGAGCAGATACCCTCCTTAGTGCATTTCAACTTGGGGCCATTTCTGACTAACTTTTCACTAAAGAGTTTGCCTATGATCTTGTAGTTCAGATGTGCCAGCCTCTTGTGCCATTAGACACAATATAAGGCTTTCTAATCTGCAACTAGACATTTGAGAGATTCCTTACTTTCACAATCAAAATTAAGATAATAGATTTTTCCTCTCCTAGTGCCTGTCAAGATGACCCCTTGGTCACTTGATCTCCTAATTTGACACTCATCCTTGAGGAAGGAAATGTCATAGCCAAGATCATATAGTTGTCTTATGCTTATGAGGTTGTGTTGCAACCCTTTCACATAAGCTACTTGTGTGATAATGATTATGCCATTTGATATCTTACCATACCCTTTTGTCACTCCCCTTTCTGAACCACCAATGATGACTTTGAGTCCATTCTCTACTGGAGTGTACTCCTTCAGCATGCTCCTTGTTCCAGTCATGTGCCTGAAACATCCACTGTCCAAGTACCATTTAGGGGTACGACCACTTGGACTAACCTGCAAGACATAAATCAGTTAACCTTAGGACTCCAACTCTTATTGGGTCCTAGGTGCATGTTGGTTTGATAATAACCATGCCCACCTGCAACTCTTCTGACAGGTAAGCTCTCTCTTGCTCTTGGCACACTTGTATTGTGCCAACAATCTATAACATATTGGCCCACTTTGCCACATCACCAACACTCATAAATATTGTACCTTCTTTTAAGACCTGGTCTAATGGCTGTATTGACAGCAACTCTTGGTCTATAAGGTGCAACAACAGTCCTGTTCTTTTGTTTCCCATCCCCAGTCTGACTAGTGGTGGGTCTGGCAGTAGAAGTGCTTGAGATATCTTGAGCCCTACCAGTAGCTGTCTTTTTTTCAGAAAGCACACTTTGATGGCCTCTGAGATGCCCAAATCAGGTTTACTGACAGACTTTCCCTTAGTCTTAGAGTGGGTTGGAATATTCTGAGAACAGTCTGCAGCTTTACCCTTGAGTGAAGGGGCTGGTGCATCAAAAACAAATGGTCCAGAGTGGGTCATTTGAATTTCCTCATGGGCTGCCTTGAAGGCACTTGCACCCTTGCTATATATACCACTATAGTGTGGAGCATCTTTGCTCACACTAGTGGAACTACCATTCTTCCAGTGACCATAGATGCTCTATAGGTCATACCTGTTGGAAGGTAACACCATTCTCTTGAATGGAACAACATGCTTTGAGGCCAGTGACTATGCTGGAGCTTTGCCCTTTCCTTTGGAGTTGGCAACTCTTGTGGATCCCTTGAATCCCAACCCCTTCTTACCCTTTTGTGAAGTGAAGGTGTCTATTAAGGGAAGCACTGAACTGGGCTTTGAATAGCTAGCCACTGTTCTCTTCTCCCTCTCCAGCAGCACTTCCAGTTCCCTTATTCTATTTTGCTGGTACTCTATGGTACCTATCTGAATGAAGGAGATAGTTTCCAGCTCACTGGTCTCTTTCATTTTCTGATCAAGCAGTGTGGCTGAATCAGCATGCTGGGAAACAACAAGCTGAAGGGAGGCAATTTCCTTAGCTTGCTTCTTAGCCAGCAGCTTGCTTTCCTTGCAAGCACTCAGAAGGATACCATATTTGTCAATTACAAAATTGACATCTTCCTCAGACTCAGAATCTCCTTCAAGATCATCGTGGAGAAATGTATTCTCCACGTCCAACTGACGGAGACTTCATCCTTTACACACATCACATGAAAGCAAAATCCTGATAGAATTCATTTTAGCAACTGAAGTAAATGTCTCTTGATAGTCGATACAAGCTGTTTGGGTATATCCTCTAACCACCACTTGGATTTGTACCGTTCAACAAGGCCTTAGGAGTTTTGCTTCACAGAGAAGAGTGACATCCCACAACTGTTTTCCCTTTAGGGAGATGAACAAGATCCCAAGTATGATTCTTGTCAAGGGCTACCAGTTCCTCCAATATGGTTGCCTTCCACTTGTTGTGCTCAAGGGCTTCCTGCCAAGAACGTGGAATAGATATGGAAGACAGGGAAGTGACAACTGCTCTATGTGAAGGAGACAGAATCATAAGTCACAATGTGAGAAAGAGGGTGTTGGGTAGAAGCAAAACTACCTTTATCATAGCCTGACTCAGAAGAAAACTTGGACAGAGAATTTACCTTTAGTTGACCAGACTGTTCTTGGCTGGATTCATCATCAGTCAGAGCCATCATTCCATAGAAGCAGTTGTCTTCTTTTTCTTCCAACATAGTAGCAAAAAGCCTAATGTAGGCTTCATCATCCTCTTCTCTTTCAGACTCTGAAGAGGAAGAGTCAGTCCAGCTCTTCTTCGTAGCAATGAATGATTTCTCCTTCTTGCCTTTGTGCTGGTGGTCCTTCTTATCACCAGATTCCTTTCTTTTGACAGGGCAGTCGGCTATTACATGCCCTGGCTTGCTGCAACAATATCAAACCACTTTAGATGAAACATGTTTGTTGGGTTTAGAACCATACCTGTCCTCCTTAAAGGATTTCTTCCTGCCCTTGTAGTAGTCTTCTTTGGGATGAGAGGAGGAAGGGGGTCTGCTTCTCCAGTGTTTCTTCTTCATAAACTTCTGGAACTTTCTGGAGAAGGCAACAAAGTCTTCATCAAACATATGACAGTCTGATGTGCTGGTCTTTGATTTTTCTGAGTCAGATTCAGCATCCCTCCTTGGTGGAGAAGGTGTCTTCCTTCTGCTCCTCCTTATGCCTTCAACTTTGAAGGCCACAATTTTTTTTAGCTTGGGACTTACTGATTTTCTCCTCCTCTTTTCTGGCTGTCAGCTGTATTTCATAGGACATCAACTTCCCAAACAGAGTTGCTGGTGGAGTGTCAGCAAGCTTTGCTACCTCTCTGATGACATAGATTTTAGTATCCCAGTCTCTAGTTAGGGACCTGAGAAACTTGTCATTCAGCTCATAAGTGCTGAAGACTCTTCCATATGTCCTCAGCTCATTGACAATCCTGAAGAATCTTTTATAGCACTCAGTTATGCTATCCGTCTTGCTCTGCCTAAAGGCCTCATACTCTTGATTGAATATGGACTTTCTGTCGTCTCTTACTTCCTCTGTACCCTCCATGTAGACCACTAGTGTGTCCCACATCTCCTTTGCAGTCTTGCAGTGTACTAGATTTTGAAAGGTTGAGTCATCTATGACACTAACTATTATATTTTGTGTCCTCTTGTCCATAGTGGCCAGGATGATTTCATCCTTTGTCATTTCAGAGTAGGTCTTGGGGGCCTGGACATTTGCATCCAGAGCAGACACTTTCATAGGGATGAAATGCCCTTCCTTGACAGTGATGAAGATTCTAGGGTTGGCTGCCTCCATGAACAACCTAACCCTCTCCTTCCAGATGCCAAACCCTTCCTTCCTGCAGATGGGAAGTTTCATGACACCCAGCTCCTTATAGTTCACTCCTGAACCCATAAGGACATATTTTCTTACTGACCTTGGAGATCTACTCAGACTGCTGAGTCTTTAAAGAGCAACCTCCCTCTGATACTACTTAAAAGACTTTGTTTTCAAGGTCAGCTAACACCTAGAGGGGGGGGGGGGTGAATAGATTTTATGCCTCTTTGTAATTATCTAGACCTACACCTTATTTGCTGTGCTTGGTGATTAGTTAAGTTAAGTTTTCAAGAACATCAACCAGACGACACATATATTTTATAGTGGTTCCCCAGAGTTTGGGTACGTCCACTGTCCCACTGCGCCGTCTAATAGTGTGTTAGACAAGACTCTTCCCCCCAAACTCAGCTCCAAGGAGCTTACAACACGATCCCGCAGGACCACCCAGTCTTCTTCAAGACTTACACCTCAGGCAATATGCCCTACCACTCAGATCCCAACTGGATCCTACCTCAGTCTTTATAACACAGACCTACCACTCAGATTCACACAAGAATCATACACTCAGATCTACTACAGATCTTACCTCAGTCTTTATAACACAGGCCTACACTCGGATTCACTCAAGAATCTTACACTCAGATCCAAGATTGGATCCTACAGAAAACAACAAAGATTTGAAACAATCAGACACCAGAGAAAAATCTCTGTATCTGTTTTCATGGGCAGAATTTGAGTCTCCCCTAACTTATTCTTCACAACAACAAGTTGACAGATATCTTCAGATGAATCAGGACTTGTTTTGGAAGTAGCTTGCAGAAGTCTTTGCCCATTCTCTTTAAGGAATCAGTCCTGACCTTGCTGTTGTAGATGAATATCGCAGTAGCTATCACTTTTCGCTTTCAGGTTGACTGAACTGAACATGACCTTCAGGCTCGACATCAATGGCGAGGAAGAAGGCGATGTTCAGCCGCAATTGCGAAATCAGAAAACCCTAATTACTTGTTGTCGACCAAGTCCATTTTCCCTTTTATTGATCGTCGATCAACGACTCTATTGCGCCGTGGGCCTTGCCTTAATTGCCGATTTACCATATATCATATGTAGAAGACGACAAAAGCTGGCTGACGGCGCCATCAATGGCTTACTCCATCTTTTCCGCAATGAATTTGAACTGCGTTGACTTTTGCTGACTCATGCTGACGTCAGCCATCTGTGAACTTAGCCAAAATCAAGCATCAGTAGTATAGACGTTGAGTGAGTAAGCATCACTCAACGCCAAAACACTTAGATAGAATTTTCTATCACTTGGCGTTGGGGCTGATATCGAGTCGAGTTCGAGCGATTTTGGCTCGGCTCGAAGTCGAAATTTTCGACTCGAACTCGGCTCGAAGTCGAAATTTTCGACTCAAACTCGGCTTGAAACCGACTCGAAATCGAAATTAATTTCGAGTCGAGTCGGCTCGACTCGAAATGACTCGATTCCAAGTCGGCTCGAAATCGAATCGAGTCGGCTCGAAATCGGATCGGATCGACTCAAAATCGAATCAAGTCGGCTCGAAATTGAACAATTTTTCGTTTTATTCTTAGTTTGCTCAAAATTAAATTGGGAAACCTATAAATTTAATAAATGAAACACTTAAAGCCTTCATTTTATTTATTTAGCTTTTAATTTTGTTATTTTTAATCTTCAAATAACAATATATTAATAAATACATAATTTTTTAAATTAATTCGAGTTGATTCGAATCATATTTCGAGCGATTCAGGGCTGACTCGAAATCGACTTTGAGTGAGTAAGCATCACTCAACGCCAAACTACTTAACCGATTATTCTATCATCTGACGTTGAGTGAGTAAGCTACACTCAACGCATTTGGATTTAGCCAATTTTCTGTGTCTGAAAACATTGGCTCTGACTGGATGAGAATCAGTCAACGCTCTTTATCACATGGTGTTGAGTGAGTAAACTTCACTCAACGCCTGTGGACTTAGTCAAAATAACTACACAAATTTTCTGTGGCTTTGACTAACTTAACAATACTCAACGAATTTGATGTTATGGTGTTGAGTGAGTGGACTTCACTCAACGCCTGTGGACTTAGCCACATTTCTGCCTGATTCTTTTAGGCTTTGCCTGTTCTCTCAATTTTTAGCTGTATGGCGTTGGGTGAGTACACTTCACTCAACGCCTGTGGACTTAACCACATTTTCAGCTGTTTCTTATTAGACTTTGCCTGTCGCATAACTTCTAGCTGTGTGACGTTGAGTGAGTAGAATACACTCAACGTGTGTGGCCTTAACCACAATTTCAGCTTGTCAATTGTTTGGCTTAGACTAACCTAGCTATACTCAACGATTTTGCTTACCTGGCGTTGAGTGAATAGACTTCACTCAACGCCTGCGGACTTAGGCGATTTCCAGCCTATCTAGTATCTTCCAGCTGACTTGATCTTTAAGGCGTCGAGATAACTAAATTGTCTCGACACAGCTGTCTCGACACTTTTGTCTCAACACTTTTGTCTCGATACTTTTGTCCTTAGTCATTTCCTCAAGTTTTCACCCTGCACCAGGCGTTGATTGAGCTTGCTTCACTCAATGCCTGTGGACTTAAGCAAATTCCTGCCTTTTCACCAGCTTGCTTGGTGTCCATCTGTATGCATAAACTCAAATACACATCAAATACAACTAGTGTGTGTGTCATTGACTTGTTTGACTTCTTACAAATCTGGGCCATGTGGATCAATGGACCCAACAACTTTGGCCGACAACAAGGGGTGGAGGATGATGGTGGTGGACGGTGTTGGAGTTATTAGTTTATATTACTATTTAAGGTGTCTTAGTTTATGGTGGTTTAGTCCCACATCGTGAGTTAGGAATTGTGTGTCAATTGTAATGCTATAAATATCCCCTATGTGGATGAATGAAATTGCACAAGTATTCGCTTTTCTTTCTTCCAACATGGTATCAAAGCCAAATAATTCCTATTTTGCGTAATCCTAATTTCATTTCTGTGGGCCGATCCGTTTCTCTCCGCCGCCTCTACTTCTCGTTCACGTCTCGTCAAGCCTCGTGCTCTCGTCTCGTGCTTCCGCTCCTGCTCCCGCTCACGTCGACGGAATCTCCGTCGGATTCCCTTGACGAGAGCAGATCTTGGCCCCTCTGTGCTACCTCCGTAACCTTCTTTTCTGTCGACAGGTTGACGGAACTCCTAATCCGTGTGCTCCTTCAACATCTCTTCCTTCTTCCCTCGGATTGTGCAACCTCACCTTCCTCTGTGCCTTCTACCGCCGAGTTTGTCCAGCCCAATTGCTGCCCTTATCGACGATGCCATTCCTGTCGACAACCCCTTTGCTGCTTCGACCCTGCTTCCGCTTGTCTTGTCGCTCCCCGTTCAACGTGCTTGCTGCTACTCCTTATGTGTCTTCTGCTGCCCCTGTCCAGTCGAAGGTGACTGCTGCAGATCTGAGGCTTCTTCGCCGCTATTCCTTCTGACTGCACTTGCTTGCTGCTGCCTCCTTGGCTCCCTTCGTGCCGAGCTCTTCTCTTCCTTGCCGGGCTCCCTCCTCGCTCGTTGTTGCTTGTGCCATTTTTGCTCGCTGTTGCTTGAGCACTCTGCTCGCAGCTTCTTGAGCCTTTTGCTCACCGCTGGCTTGTGCTCGTTGCATTTTCGATCGTGTTCTCTCCGGCAGCCGTTCTCTATAGCAGTTTTATGTTATGTTTTTGTGTGTCGTGTTTATGTCTAATGTTTTCTCTTAGTGTTCGTGTTATCCACGTGAGGGGGAGTGTTGGGATGATGGCGACTCAGACGATCTTTCCCGACTTTTTCGCCTTTGTTTCACACGGCCTCAAGGCATATGTCGTATGTTGTTAACGTCTCCCCATGTTTTTCTATTGGTCGTGTGTTGGAATGCGACTGATGTTAGTGTTCTAATATTAACGAGTTGTGTTGCGTGGGACCGTGTCATGCGGGACTTTGTCGCGGGGGACCTCCCTTTATGCGGATTATCCCCGACGGATTATCCCCGGTTGCCTGTTTGATGACGTGTTCCGCATCTTTCGTTCTCGTTCACATGTTGTGCGTGTAGGTGATGTTGGTTGACCTTCCTATCAAGCGGGTTGTATTGCGTGGGAGTATCCCCGGTCACCTGTTTGTTGATTTCTTTCCTACGAGTCCATGTCGTGTGGGGACATGCGTCGTGTGTAGATTTACGTCGTGTGTGGCTATGCATTCCCCGGTTTGGATTTTCCCTCGGTGGCTCGTCTGTTGTTTTGTCCCACATCGCCTACCTCCATTGCCGTTATTATGATGTCGAAGCTGAAGGTTCCCCCTTCAACTTGAGGGGGAGTGTTGAAGTTATTAGTTTATATTATTTTTTAAGGTGTCTTAGTCTATGGTGGTTTAGTCCCATATCGTGAGTCAGGAATTGTGTCAATTTTAATACTATAAATACCCCCTATGTGGATGAATGAAATTGCACAAGTATTATCTCTTGTCTCTCTTCTAACAGATGACAAGGTGGTGGGGATTCCAAGGCTTTGCACCCGGAACTTGGCTTCAACATTGAAATGATCAAAGGATGGCTTTTAGGTTCCAATCCTTCAAATGCCTCTAAATGAGTGTCCACACCCTCTATTTGTAGATTCTAGGGGACAACAAACGACTGTGTTCGACCGATCTTCGCGGCTCAAAAATACAATTCAAAATAATACAGAAAGGCAAACAAATAATACTACGATCGTGGATCCACACAAGATGAATGGTTCCGATTCTCCATCACTTCCTTTGTAGTAGGGCATTGTGTTTGCTTAGAACCATTTTGATCATCGGGCATGCGAGAGGAGAGTCGACATAAACATTGTCAGTTTAGGTACATACGATTAATTGCAGAGGGATGGCTTGCTGAATGGGAACAATGGTAGGTGACAACTGCTTGGTGACCGTTGAGCTGACTAAAATTTCAATGATTGTGATTAGTCGGGAATGATCTCTGAGTGTGAGATCAGTGGTTGGCGGTGTCGATGTGCATTTACGAGGTCTTTGAGTTTATAAATGACTGACATAAGATGGTAGCGAATCTTTGCGAGCGATCGTTGGAGCCTGTTCCCATTGTGTTATGGCCTTCAAATATTTTTTGATGCCATCTTTGCGGTGGTCATGTTGCTTTAAATAAAATAAAATTAATTAATCAATTGTTTACAAAATAATCAATCAATTATTTGATTTTGCTCCTTTTTTGTATAACAATTAATTAATCTCTAGGTGTAATTATTTTATAATTACTTATCATGGAGCTCACACAATAGTAGACGACATGTGCCGTCGATCACCCCGAAGCTTTGTTTCGCTACAACACCAACACCTTAGATTGCCTGCTTCCTAGAGAGGAGAAGTCATTATTTGAATAGTTAATATAATTAAGTATAGTGTGCTAAATTTTCCAAACGAGCATATATAAGAAGGAATAAATGCGCGCGGTTCGACGAAAGGGGAAAGCGACCTGGAACAATTGACATGGAGAGGAGAATTCGTCAACGATTGAGAGCGATGGGCTTGATGGAGGGGGAGACGTGCAATGCTGGTATTTATAAACAACGGTGGTGGTCTCAATACTGCCTTCGATGCAAAGGCAAGCAAAAAATGCTGTTCCAGGGTAATCGGCGACGCACTTTACCTTCTTCTATGTGAGTTGCAGACAAAAGATATGAGCCTGTTGGAGCAGGCAGAAGCCAGCTGTTTCAATCACAAAATGCGATGGAAAGCTGCACAAGTGTTTGGAAATCCATGATTAGGCTAGGGTTGCTAGGAAGCTATTCCACGAGACTTTATAGAAGCGGCGAGCCGGTTGGAGCTTCTTCATAATTTTGTTTGAAGTTTTACATTCTCATTTTGACCGAGCTTTTCGAGCCCAATCAACTTTCCTTCACGACCGTGTCCGGGTCAGACAAAGAAAGGAGATGTCTTCAGATGGAAGAAAGGGGATGTTTTCTGATATCATGATGCAATTTCTTTTGCTCGATAGATGCCTGATGCTCTGCAGATGGAGAATCATAGGAAAGTAGGTCTAGAAGGAAGGAGGGACAGCCATCATTCTTTTATGTGTTCAACGTGGATCCGAGAAAGGAATCACTCTTATAACATAGGCAACCTCATCAGAGGTGGAGATAGATGGTGGGTGAAGATTCTATGGAGCCAAAACCGCGACTCATTAAGGCAGGTGTGTTCAAGAGAGAGTGCTACCATGATCTCATAACATGAGATAAGGAATGGACTTAATACTTGCTTCTCTTCATTCATGAACCTATGAGTTTTTAAATAGAATTACAATGATGACAGCTGCAAATAAGTGCCAACAATTA
This sequence comes from Platanthera zijinensis, assembly GCA_039513925.1. Taxonomy (NCBI): domain Eukaryota; kingdom Viridiplantae; phylum Streptophyta; class Magnoliopsida; order Asparagales; family Orchidaceae; genus Platanthera; species Platanthera zijinensis. The sequence goes on from CM077092.1 coordinate 9,358,120, forward strand.
GACTTTGTACAAAACTACCCAAGGATATTAAAAGACACTATGGCTCATAACGACGATCGACTCTTAGTGACTACAATACTTAACCGATTATTAATGACACATAAGATACCAAAGTCCTAAAATGATAATTAATCATAACAACCACGACGACTCATAACATTATTAAAAACATGAACATAATACAATACATGAAATAAAAAAGTGATTTTCCTATGCCCATAACATGTTCTTTTGTAGCTTGTATACCTTTCAGATCACTTCTCAAAAGCACAATATCATCAACATATGATATTGATATCATAATGACAATACCAACTTGGGAGACTTTTATAAACGCTAAGTGTTCACAATGCGAGCGTTTGAAGCCAAACTGAATCAGAATATGTGAGAGTATTTCGAACCAAGCTCGTGGAATCTATTTCAATATGTGAATAGATTTGTTTAGTTTGCAGTCTTTCCCATAAAGCTCCTATTGAGCAACAAAACCCAGACGTTACTCCATGTAGACAATTTCGTGTAAGTCCTTGTAAAAGAAAATTTTCATGATATCAAGTTGGTATAAAAGTCATCTTTTGTTAACAACAACATATATTAAAATATAAATGGAATTTAGCCAAGTCACGAGAGAAAATGTCTTGAAGAAGTCAACATTATATGTCTGCTTTTAGCCCTTAGCCACAAAGCGTGCGTTGAACCTTTCTACAAAACGATCAAGTAGGTGTTTCTCGGTGAAGGTCCATTATACACCCAATTGTCTTTGAAGTCTGTGGTAGAGGCACAAGTACCTAAGTATGTCTGACCCACATGGTATTAATCTCTTCCTACTTCACCGTCCTCTAATTAGGATGAGCCATAGCCTTGACAACTGTTTTCGTTATAGAAATAGAGAAAAAAGATGCAGTAAAGGTCTTCATGACATGACTGAGATGATCATTGGAGACATTATGCTATATGATATTTTGTACCACCGCATTATGATTTCCGTAAGACATTGACTAAATCAATGTTAGAGGAAGCAGGTAAAGGAGGATTATCATGTTTGGAATCTACAGGGAAGGAAGCGATCCTGATAGGGGGTGTATGCCAACAAGAGACTAATGCTTGTGTCTTCTTTCTTAGACCTTGGAAGCAAGTTAGTATTAGACGTGTTCTTAGGAAAACTAGGAACAAGCAGATGAACCAGTGTAGTCGTGGGAGGTTTGACAGTGGAAAAGAAGAGGGTGTATTCAAAGAAGGTGATATTTGCATTGACATAACTTTTTTTTTGCAATTGGATCGTAGCATTGGTATCACTTTTGAGTGCGAGAGTTGCCAAGAAAATACAACGAATGACATGAGGGGAAAATTTATCAAGACCAACGCATAAGTCATGGACAAAACAGAGACCCAAATATTTTATGTGGAAGAGAAAAAGGTGGTTTGTGAGGGAAAAATAAGCTTTTATGAGATTTTATCATTACGAATCGAAGTCGACGTACAATTAATCAAGCAATAGCCTGTTAGAATTGCATTTGACTGAAATTTTTTGGGCACATTCGAATGAAGAAGTAAATGTTGCATTTGTCCGAGCTATGTCAAGTAAATGTTTATTTTTTCTTTTCAGTAACTTCATTTTGTTGCGGTTTATATGAGCTCAAGGTTTGACATACAATGCCATGTGTGGTACAAAAGGATTGAAAATTATATTGGATATATTCAAGAGTATTGTTAGTGCGTATCACTTGAAGGAGGAGAGGATTGAGTTTTAACTGCATTATAAAATGCTTGAAAGACATGAAGAACTTTAGTGCGATCTTTTGATAGATCATCAATAAGCGATGCAAAATACTTGACCCCCCTTAAGAGATGAAATTTTCCAAGGACCCAAAACATCAAAGTGAAGTGAAGAGAAAGAACCTCGACTATGAGTGTTAGTACTAGGAGAAAACAAGGATCTATGATTTTTGCCAAGTTAACATGTTTCACACTGAAACGTCTGTCTGGAAAAAGATAGAAAAATAGTCTTGAGCTTGTGAATGGACAAATGACCAAGAAGAATGTGGTATTGGTAAATAGAATTAGAGGATGAAATCAAGACATCCACCGAGGGCTGTCTTTCTATTTGCAGGTAAGTACGGGCCATCTCCGTCTTCATATCCCCCACCAATCGACTTCTTCTTCCTGAATTCTTGCATGAAACAAAGTAAGGCGGTTACACTGCAATGTAAGGATCTCTCTAATTTACTAATAGAAGCAAGATTTAATGAAAACTTTTGGGGATAAAAAACAAATGTCTATGACATGAGAGTGGTAATATCACTAACTCCAATGATAAGAGGAAGTGGAACCAATAGTAAGCATTACAAGAGAATGCCCAGAGGAATTCTTCAAATTATTCAAGCCAGTTCTTTTACCCTGGAATTTGGGTAGAAACTCCAGAATCAAGTATCCAAGTGCCAAACTTTTTGGATATAAAGCAACCAACAAAATTACCCGTTTGTCAAGCAACAACAACCTGAGGATGAGTGGGCTGGGAAGAATCCCGTGCACTGAGAAGCCTTTCATGTCTTTCCATATCAAGAGCATTGAGAGAAATGGTTTTTATGGAAACACTCTCAGAGGCAATTGATTCTGCAGGGACTTGGTTCTCCCATTCCAACTTTCTATGTTTTTCCTAGCATTTTTTTCTTAGAGTGATTGGTGCAGCCACAATAGCCACATTTGTGAAAGGAATATTATAAGATATCCCGACCATGAGTAGATCTCCCACTTCCTCATCCTACAGAAGTAATAACAAGAGCGTAAGCTTCTACATGAGTAGTTGTTGTGGTGAGTAGACTTGACAGTTTGACATATACTTCAATGAGACTGTAGAAATATACAAAAAAATGAGAGAAATATAATCAATTTTTATTAATTTCTCTTAATTGTCCCTTTTTACATACATGTATTAGCACACATTTATAGGAAGGAAGAGATAAGAAGAAAATCCAATCTAAGATATGCGACTAAATCCTAAAAAGGAAAAGGCCCAAGATGGGCTTTACTTTGAGCTTTTATATACATTTCTTTCAACACAACCCCACAAGTTGAAGCATACAAATCATAAACACCTAGCTTGTATAAGAACTGATAGTATAATGGGCGTGGTAATGCCTTGGTGAGAATATCAGTAACTTGCTCAGCAGCAGGAACATGTTTTAATTTCAACTTCTTCAATTGAACTTTCTCCCGAATGAAATGACAATCAACTTCAATGTGTTAAGTCTGTTTATGGAATACAAGATTCTTGGCAATGTGTATAGCCACTTCACTATCGCAAAATAAAGTGGCAGGTGAGGAAAGTTTGACTCCCAAATCATCTAGGAGACTTTCTAGCCATGTAAGTTCAGACACAACAACTGACATTGAACGATACTCAGCTTCAACAAATGAGCAAGCAAACGCAGACTGCTTTTTGCTGCCCCAAGTAATAAGCTGTTGTCCAAAGTAAGTACAAAATCCACTTGTGGAACGTCGATCATCCAGGGAGCCAGTATAATCAACATCAGAGTAGGCAATCAAAGATAAAGAAAAAGAAGGTTTGTAAACAAGCCCTTGTCCAGGAGCAATCTTCAATTAACTGAGGATGCGCTTGATGGCCTGGAGGTGAGATATTCGTGGAGAATGCATGAATCTACTGACAACTCCAACATCAAATGAGATATCAGGTTTTGTAACTGTAAGATAAATCAGCTTTCCTACAAGACGATGATAATATTATGGGTTTGGAAGAAATAGATCGGAGTCGGTGGCATTGGCGCAGCTTGTAATTGACATCCATGGGAGTATCAACAGGCTTGCATCTAGAATAGTCAGCGTCATGAAGAAGGTTAAGACAATACTTTCTTCGAGATAAGACGAGACCATCATGACGTCTCGCTATCTCAAGGCCATGGAAGTACCGAAGATTTTCTAGATCTTTTGTTTGAAAGACTGAATTCAAGTGCTTCTCAGTCATTTGTATTCCTTTAGAATCATCACCTGTAATCAGAATATCATCGACATAAACTAAGAGAATCACTGTGATTGTCGGTCGATGACGAGTAAAGAGAGAGAAGTGAGTCGTGCTCCGAGTGAATCCAACATCACAGACAACCTTACTGAACTTATTAAACCATGAACGCTGAGACTATTTGAGACCTTAAATAGATTTCTTGAGGTGACAAACAAGAGACTCCCCTGTGGTCTTAAACCCCGAAGGTTGGTGCATGCAGACAGTTTTTTGAAGGCTGCCATTGAGAAAGGTATTTTGACATCCAACAGATGTAAGAGCCACTATCGATGAACAATTAAGGATATTCGGAAACGAATAATATTTAACTTGGCGACTAGTGAGAATGTCTCATCATAATCGAGACCCTGTTGCTGAGTAAATCCCCAAGCCACAAGACGAGCTTTGAGACGTTCGACTGTTCCGTATGGAGCATGTTTTATTGTAAAGACCCACTTACATCCCACACAAGTCTGTCCCGGAGGAAGGGAGACAAGATCCTAAGTCTGATTAGCCCATATGACAGCCATTTCCTCATCCATGACCACTCGCCATCCCGAATGTTGGAGAGCCTCCTGCAAAGTGTTAGGTATAGAAATGAAGGATAAAGAAGTTGTGAATTTGAGAAGTGTCAGGGAGATGCGATGCAAGGATACATAATTAGCCAAGGGATGTGCCGTGGATATAGGTGCTGGATCTTCAGGCCACGATATATCAGTGGTAGAGGGTGGTTGTTGTGGGACATCAGATAGAGGAAGACGATGAGTGTATACACGAGAAGAGATGGTTTGGATGGTACGAGAATTGAGTTGCAAGGAGTGGTGGAAGCAGAGATGTTACAGGAACGGTAGGACGTGGTAATAAAAGAGGTGCAAGAATAGCTGGATGGAGAGAGTAAAAAGGTTGGTTTTTTATGAAAGTGACATCTGCAAAAATAACAACATTGCGATGGTTGAGAGAGTAACATACATATCCTTTATGAGTACGGGTGTAACCAACAAACATATATTTTGTAGCATGAGGAGTAAGTTTGTCTGAGGAATGACCAAAATAATGGACATAACAAGTATAATCAAAGACTCAAAGTGTGATGGAGAAGGGATGCATGGAGGGAAATAGATGACTAAATGGAGTTGCATCGTTAAGAATGGAGGAGGGCATGCGATTGATGAGATAGTATTTTGTAGACACTGCAAAGTGCCAACAAGACTTGAGAACCTGCATTTGAAATATAAGTGAACGAGTGACATCGAGAAGGTGACGATTCTTACGCTCAGCCACACCATTCTGTTGAGGGGTATAAGCACATGAGGTGTGGTGGATAGAGTTGTCACGGTTCCGGTTCGGTTTCGGTTCTACTAAAATCATGAACCGAACCACTAAAGTAACAGTTCTTCAAATTAGAACCAAAATCTTATTTGTTTTGACCGGTTCCGGTTCTGGTTCCGGTTCCAGCTTAATTTTTGGAACCGTCGTGTCAACAGTTTCGGTTACGGTTCAAGAAGAACCAAAACCAAACCGGTCACTAATGGTTTGGTACGGTTCCTTGCGGTTCGGTCCGGTTCCAATCGGTTCCAACTAAAACCAAAATCAAACTTGGCGAAATGGAATAGAAGCGATATGCAAATAGTAAAACTCAAAACAATATCAAAATAAAAATAATTATGTTGCGCACTTCTCGACGATCTTTTCAACGATTGGTGGGATAGTATCAATCGTCTTCCTACGCGTGTAGACTTGCCACGACTTCTAGTTGGCTTGCGCACGTCTCGTCGGGATGCTCAACCGTAACAACCGGCTACAATTAGTTATTTTTCATGATTACTAATAAATAGTAGTTGTATATCTTTATATTTTTTAAATAAAATATTTAAAAAAAAAGTAAGTAAAATTGAAAATATATTATATAACTGTATAAAAATCAAAAGTGCACTGCAAAAATTGACTCCAAACTGCACCAATGTCACACCATAGCACGCGTTTTTTATGTGGTGAAGTTTTGTTCTGTCCAAAATAGACCCCCTTTAGTGCGGTTGCGGTTTGGGTTCGAACTGCACCAGCTTCACTCGTGATAGTAAGTATAAATATTATAGATAAATTATAAAATAATAACAATATAATAATAATAATAAACGGGTTGCGGTTCGGTTCTACTTCGGTTCAGTTCGGATCGGGTCTAAAAATCTTGAAATCGCTTGAGACTTATATGTTGCGGTTGCTGTTCCGGTTCCGGTCCGGATAATAAAATGTAAGAACCACACCCGGACCATTGTTGGTCACGGTTCCAAAATTCAAACCCAAATAATTTGCGAACGGTTCGGCCTGGTTCTTTACGGTTCTGGTTCGGTTCCGATTTGGTTTGCGGTTTTCGGTTTTAAGTGACAGCTCTAGTGGTGGATGATCCCAAACTCATTACAGAGATTGTCAAACACATGACTGATATATTCATGCATATTGTCTATGCGAATAATTTTAATTTATATGGAAAAATTGTGTACGAGTCTAATTAATAAAGGAACGAAACACACGAGTTAGATCCAACCGATCATACAATAAATATAACCACGTCATGCGAGAATAATCATCAGTAAAAGTAATGAAATAACGGTAACTAGACACACTAGCAATTTTATATGGTCCTCAAACATTAGAGTGCTCTAAATCAAAAGGACCATCGCTCCGAGTATAATGAGGGGAAAAACACAAACGGTGCTGTTTGCCGAAGATACATGACTCGCAGGTAAAGTCAGGAAGATGTGGATCAAGAAGAGCCATCTTGAGAATTGGAAGAGGAGCATGCCCAAGTTGCCGATGCCAATCCACAGAGGTGACAAAAGAGAGAATTGTGGGAGAAACGTCCAGAAGTTAGAGCCCGTTGGACATTCGTCCTTTACCAATGATATTCTACGTCCGTCGATCCTGAACTACAAAAGAAGAAGATGTGAATGCTACAGAGTAGTCATGGTCTTGAGTAAGACGACTAACAGTAAGAAGATTGAAAGGGGAGCCCAAGACATGAAGGATCGAGCGAAGAGAGATAGAGGGACTGAGAGACATATCAGCAGAATCAGAGACAGGGGCGGTGTCACCATTGAACACTGTGATAAACTTGGGATGCAAAAGTCCAAGTAATGGGGTGGTTTCTGCGGAGTGATATGGTGGGTGACACCAGTGTACACAATCCACTGTGGATTATGAGAGCCACAAGAGATACCTTCATTGAAGATAAACGCAACAGAGCTAAACGGACGATTGAGTAACATCTAGAGGTGCTGGAGCTGGATGCGCATGACATCAATCTCGGCGCGAGTGGCAGAAGATGAATCAACAACAATAGAGGCATGGGGGTGTCGGAGGCATACCATGTTTACGATAGCAGGTTGCGTCAAGATGTCAATCCTTGCCACAATAAGTACACTTGAGACGCGACCGACCGTTGCGACCTCTACCTCTGTAGCCGGTGTGAACTCCATGAACTGCTGGAGGAGTGGTGTGATGTATGTATAAATGAGTGTTGGAGGAGAGCTGGAGATCGAGGTCCGGGAGCATTTGGGGGTGGTGTCACCTTCAACATGGAACAAACATTAGAGAGAGAGAGAGAGAATGGTGGATGAGGAGAGTATCTGGGCCCAGACGCTGTGGAGATGAGGCGAAACACGAGCCATCATCATGACAATACCAATAACCTCTTTTTGAGCACGTTGAGCAGCAAGATCTGTAGTGGGAGGCTGATGCTGAATCCAAGCCTCGACTAAAGTTTTGGACCACCCAACATAGGAGGTTAAGTCGGCATCAACCCCTGAGTTGAGAGATTGAAGGCCCGTCAGGATATCAAATAAGTGTTAAAGGCTGCCCTTTCCAGAATAGAGGAAATACAGTTCATCCCACATTACCTTGACCGTCTCATGATATATGGCCGTATGATAAGGTTCACTATCCGTCGAGTTGGGGATCCATAATTGGACATGACCATCATCACGAAGCCAGTACTTAGTGGGCGCAAAAGGGATGTCCTTAGTTAGATGATGCAAAAGTCTCTTCGTCTGAAGAACACGACGGACAGAGTGCGCCTACTTAATAAAAATTTTCATTCCACTAAGAAAATGGCCGTGATCCAAAGCTCATCATGAACCTTAGGAAGAAGTGCTGCGACACGAGTGAGAAGGGACGGGGCATCATTCGTGGCCATTGCGACAAAGTAGGAGAATGCTGGTCAGTCTGCTGTGGTCACCTAGCAACAACTAGACTGAGGAGAACAACTGCGGGCTGGCCTCGACAGTCAGAAGAGGAATCTGTCTGTTAGGCTGTTGTGGTCAAGAAAGCACAAATGATCTGGTGCAGTGAGAAGAATCAACGAGAAGGAGAGCCCTGCGGTTAGAGAAGGATCAACGAGAGACTTCCGCGATTAGCCTACCGCGGTTAGAGAGGATAACCTTGTTGTTAGGCACTCGTGGGAAGCCACGACGATCAGGCGCAGCGAGAAGGACGCATGAGCGATCAGACGCGACGAGCGGCAAGGAGCTGCAAACGGCAAAGAGTTGCGAACAACAATGATGATGCGCGACAAAGAGCTGCGAGTGATCAAACGCAGCGAGAAGGATCAGCCTTAACGATCAGGCACGACAAGGAGCTACGAGCGACAATCAGGCGTAGCGAGAAGCCTCGACAATCACCGCGATCAAAGGACACTCAACATGCAGCTACGAGCAGAACCAGAAAAACAGTGGAGCTTGGCGCACGATAACGTTTGCCAAGAGACGAGCTGAAGAAGCTCGACAGGGGAGGAAGAATCGGCAGGCGGTGAGACGAGTAAGACGATAGATGAAACAAAACAGTTGGGACCCAGAGTGACAGAGAGGAAAAGCTCTATAAAAGCCGATTGGGGTGGGCGAGAAAAGAAAGGCAGGACTGCGGTTTAAAAAAAGGGCTAACCGCAACTCTGATACCATGTAAAAATATGTGAAAAATGAGAGAAATATAATCAAATTTTATTAATTTCTCTAAATTGTCCTTTTTACATACAAGTATTAGTACACATTTATAGGAAGGAAGAGAGGAGAAGAAAAACCAATCTAAGATGTGAGATTAAATCCTAAAGAGGAAGGAGACCCAAGACGGGCCTTACTTTGGGCTTTTACATACATTTCTTTCAATAGAGAAAAAGAAGAGGATCAAATGTGTGAATCTAATTTTTGATGGAGTCACTTGAGTGATGCCACATAACTAAATTCGGACAAGTGTCATTTCATCATATTTCTTTGTAGAATTGTCAGATCGATACTAAAAGGTGTTAGAAATTGAGTTCAGTACACAAACCTTTAAAGATAGAGTAATGATTTGTTAAATAGGACAAATCTTCGAGGCGGAGGGCGCCCAATCGTTGATGCAATTAAAAAATCCGAGAAGAGTTGCTGATGGGGATCCATCAGAGCATGCAGCAGGAGAGGTTTGCCGCAAGGTGGGTCCCACGTTCGTGTACTCGCTCAGGAGGACTTGATTGGATCGCCGATCCCCGCGGATGCGTCCAGATCCGCATTGCGAATCGTTTTCATATATTACTTTAATATTTTTGCATTTATTTTGATTTATTTGGGTAGCCCCACCTCCGACCAGTCATAGTCGTTGATGGTGGGACGTCCTAGTCTCCTCTTTATTAGGGGGCTGATTAGGGATGTCCTAATCCCCTAAATAGAGTGCTTAGGGGGCTGATTAGGGCATTGCAGAATTTAGAGATTACAATTCCCGAATTCCCTCGATCCTCCTACGGTGTCGACTCTGTGGAACTCTAGGTGACGACTCCTAGCCGTGTATCTTCCTCCACAAGGTATTACCAAACCCTAGACACCTTTTCCCCTCATCAAACCACTATACCGCCGCTCAAATCCCCCATACAGCCGACCGATTGTTGTTTTCCCCTTCCCCCTAACAGTTGATCCTCCCTCTACCCTCAGCCATCACCGCCCCCTTGTTTCCCCCTCCCAACAGCCGCCCCTAAGCCCACAACCACCCAACCACCACCGCTGTCTACTTCTCCACCCTCTGAAGCCACGACCGCCTCCTTGTTTCCCCCTCCCAGCAACCGCCCCTAAGCCACAACCACCCAACCTTCCCACCGCCCCATCCAATGGAACCACCTTCAACAACGTCCCTCTGCTAGATTTGTTCAGATCTGGACATTTCAGCCTAGATCCGGTCATCCTCACCTACCCGACCCACCTCCTATAGCCCAGATCCACTCCAAACCGTCGGATCTACCCTCTTGTCTCCTGAATCTGCCTCCACATATCCGGATCTACTCGTTTCCTGCCCGATTCCACTCCCCGCTGCCAAATCCAGCCGTCTACGTTGTCACCATGCCTCCAGTTCCACATTGGATTGCCGTCAAAGCACCTCCGTCTCCGAAATCTTCATTGCCTTGGACAACCCTCTATTCAGTGAGTCACTTGTTGTATTGGACGATTATTTTCAGCATTATTATTGGTTTGGATCTCATAGTTGCTTGGATAAATTGCCCGTGGATAGATCGTCTTGAATCGCTTGTAATTTGCATGTGAGACTCATTCGCCGTGCGCTTTGCCTTGACCCTCTGAGCGGAGGAAAGCCATTAAATGTTTGCTAACTAAATGTTTTCTTCTACTTTTAAATATTGTTGTGTGAGTTGATTATTGTTATTGCTCGTATTAATTTTTCGTTGTCACCGACAGTATCATTGCATATAGACTAGGGTTAACGTGTTAGGTTCTTATTTTCATCTCTAGTTGTCTTGGATTTGTGCACCCCTTAGACTACCCTACGTCAATAGGTATCAGAGCAAGCTTGGACCGTTTTCATGCTTTGTAGTGGTAGGGTTTTTAGATCTTGCATGCTAGATCCACTAGTCACCGATGGCCGAGCGGTGAGCTCAAATTCCAATGCCGCTTTTGTCGAGTTTCAACGTCGCCTTCTACTTCGTTTAGACACTTTAGGCACTCAGTTTGACGACGCGCGTCATGAGCTTGCCGAGGTGAACCTTCGTTTAGATTACTTAGAGAATGCGAGGGACACTCCCACATAACACTATGACTCTCTTGAGGATGATCCTGATGCCCCTCCTCTCCCCGACCAATGTCTGATGGATGGTCAACCTCCCGTAGACCGTCACCGTCATGATATTCCTCTCTGAGCCCCAGCACCGCCGGCGAGGCGAAATCCCGATCATGCATTTGAGCATAGACAAGCTCTGGCTCATGATAGGCACCTACACCAGCGTGATGAGTATCGTGTGCCCCGTTAGCCTCAGCCTGACCCCAGAGATCGTGTGCCCCCACATGGTCGCCGCGACCATCACCGTGATGAATAGTATCCACAGGTCGGAGAGAGTGTGGTTCCCCGCCCGCTCGATATGATTACGCCCATGATGACTACCCAGGGGATTATCCCGATCCGTGGAGAGGTGGCCAGGCCTACGACATCACTCATCGTATTTGTATCGACGCTCCCACCTTCGATGGTCGCTAGGACTTGAATGATTTTAGCGATTGACTCCTCGATATGGATTAATATTTTGAGTGGTACGACATGAGCGATGAGCGGTGTGTTCGGTTTGCCAAGATGAAATTGCTGGGGCATGCCAAAATATTTTGGACCAGTGTTGAGAGAGGAGCTGATAGGAAAGGCTATTACCCCATTAGTTAGGATGATATGAAACGACGATTGAAGGATAGTACCTCCCCACTTCCTATAGAGAGTAGCTACTGGACCAGTTGTACGGCCTACGCCAGTGGACACTTACCGTTACTGAGTACATGACTCGTTTCGATGATCTCGTCGTGAGGAGTGACATTGCGGAGGAGTTTATCGCTATTGCATCTCGTTTCAGGGTCGACCTACGGTCCAAAATTCGTAGAGAGCTGATACCCCACCGCCTTGAGAGTGTGGAGCAGATTTACTAGCTCTCCTTGGAGTATGAGCAGTACTTACGCTCCTCAGGACCCAGGCAGGGCCCCACTAGGTCTGACAACTCATCATTTAGGAAGCCCACTCCACACTCAGGCCCCCTTACTGCACCGCCCTGTGCCCCTCTGGACACGAAGGGAAAGACCCTATAACTGATCGGCCCAGATCTAGGGGCATCATATGCTTTAGATATTGGGGCAGAGGCCACGTGGCAGCCGTGTCCCACTCAGACTCTACTTGTTGAGGAGGGCGAGCCCAACCTTGTTACTGAGGGAGAGAAAGTTACAAAGGATATTACTGCCACTGTTGAGGAGTGATAGGAGAGTGAAGCTGAGCGATCCTTAGAGATGGGAGTGATGAGGCGTCTCCTGCACATCCCACGTGTAGATGATGATTGACGTCGCACTACCATATTCTACACGTATTTTCCTAGTCCAGTCTGTCTCTGCAAACTAGCTATTGACAGTGAGAGTTGTGTGAACATTGTGACCCACAAGGGTCTTGATCGTATGCAGGTGTAGGCAGAGCCTCACCCTCACCCCTATCGTGTCGTTTGGGTAGATAAGACGACGATTCAGGTTACCCAGCGGTGTGTTACGAATCATCGTTGGGGCAAGACGTACGAGCGTCGCGGGCGTCGCGTATCAACCGCCTAACCGTCGCGGCGTATCTTGTTATTTATTTCGTCTTTTTAATTCCTACTAAGTGCTTTATTCCTCATGTTTAAGCCTTATGAGGGGGCATTTACAATGTTGAGGTGAACCGGTTTATTCCACTATATGGGTGGGACTTGTGGTTGGAAGAAGGTAACAAGAAAGTAAAGTAAATTTCTCTCTCTCTCTTAATTCTCTCTCTCTCTCTTACTTTTCCCCTCACCGCTCAGCCCACTCCCGCAAACCCTAGCCGTCGCTCTCCCGCTTCCCCTTACACGCGGGATTCCGCCGTCTACCGCACCGAAGAGGAGCTCCCCCTTCCGCCTCCACCATTGCGCCCAAGGGATCAAGGAAAGGTCCTCCCTCCATCCTCCGAGACTTCCCTCTTCACCGACCATCCACGCGCTCGCAATCCCGGGAACGCAACAACTTGGTATCAGAGCCCGCGGTCCTTCCACCAGCCGCCGACACTGTCTCGTGGCCACCTCTCCTTCCCGCCGCCGCAACCAGCCCCGATCCGGGTCCCCTTGCTCCGCGCGACACTCTTTCCTGCGAACCGCACCAGATCCGGCCGCCTGCCGCCCCGTGCCACCGCTCGCCGGCGATTTCCGCCAGCTCTCCCCCATTCTCCTTGGATCTTCGCTTGGCGGAGGTTCTCTCCTCGCCTCCTCCACCGGCCTACTTCCCCTCCCAGTTTTTCTCCACCCCGGTTCCCTCTCTCCATGGCGGACGACACAACCACCGGCCTAACCTTGGCCCAATTTCTGGAATCCTTCAAGTCCATGATGGCAGACAACCACCAAGCTCTCCTCGCCGCGATCCGACCAGTCGGCATGCCACCGCCTAGTGGGACGGCCTCCGCCTCCTCTCCCTCGTTGCCCGAGCCACAACACCATCCCCTCCAGACCGAGCCCCTCAGTCGCTCCGACTATTCCACCGTGCCACGGTTTGTTAAATTGGATTTCCCGATCTTTGAGGGCCGAGAGGACCCCCTTACATGGTTGACTCGTTGCGAGCAGTTCTTTGCGGCACAACGTACTCCGTGGGAAGATTGGTTGGGTGTCGCCTCGTTTCACATGATGGGATCCGCCCAATTGTGGTTCTCCCAACTTCATCGGGAGCAACCCCTACTTACTTTGGAGGACTTCAAGACTCAGTGCAACCTTCTCTTTGGGCCGCCTCTACGATCCAACCCCATCGGTGAATTGATTTCTCTGCGCCAATCTGGTTCTATTGATGACTACTTGGAGCGGTTTCAGGTTCTCCTTGCCCGCGCCCCGCTCGTTCCGGCGGCACACCAGGTGGCCTTCTTTACCGCAGGGTTACATGAGCGCCTTCGTCTGGACGTGGAATTCCAGAGCCCGCCGGACCTCACGACTGCCATGAGCCTCGCGCGTCTCTGCGAGTGGCGCATTTTGTTGGACCGCCCTCAGATGAGCCGACGAGTCCACGACACTACTCTCCGGCACCCCAGTCCCGCTCAGCCCCCCCCAGGGGTGGTGCACCTCGACCTAGAGAAGGGGAGCGACCTGCCCACATACGACGCTTGTCTACTCAGGAGATGAGCGAGCGCCGTGCAAAGGAACTCTGCTTCAATTGTGATGAGCCCTACACCAAGGGGCATCGATGCAAGCGTCTTTTTTGGTTGGAGGTCGACGACCCCTCCGACGACGACGACGATGACGAGACCGGGCACCATGCGCTCTCCGTCAACGCCATGTCCGACCCACATTCGGGGGACACCGTTCAGATGGCCATATCCGCGGCGGGGCACCAACTACTGGCCCTTTGGACACCGGCAGTACACACAGCTTCATCAGTGACCTCACGGCTCAGCGACTTCAGCTACCAGTTACTACTCGCAGTCGTCTGCGTGTTGCCGCGCCAAATGGTGCGGCGATGGTCTACACCGGGGTTTGTTGGGATGTTCCGATCATTGTGGGCGACTTTCACTCTCAAGTGGATTTTTTTGTCATCGCTCTACGCGGGTTCGAGGCAGTTTTGGGCACACGGTGGCTGCGCACTTTAGGGCCGATTCTCTGGGACTTGGACGCCCTCACGATGACTTGGGGCCAAGGGCCCTCATCGACAGTGTGGCAGGGCCACCCGACAAGGGAAGTTGGTCGCGCCTTCTCCTTCCCACCCGCGGATCCTCCGCCGACAGGTCTCTCTTCTCTTCTTCGGGAGTACACCGACACTTTTGCCGCACCGACTGGGCTTCCCCCTTGCGTCGCCAGGATCACCGTATTTGCCTCCTCCCAAACACCCCCCCGGTGGTCGTTCGCCCTTACCGTTATCCCTTCCTCCAGAAGGATGAGATTGAGCGCCAGTGCACTGAGATGCTGCCAAGGGATCATACGCCACAATGTTTCCCCTTTCTCTTCACCGGTCCTGCTAGTCCATAAGAAGGACGACTCTTGGCGCTTTTGCGTGGATTACCGGGCCTTAAACGCCCAAACCGCGAATGATAAGTTTCCTATTCCCGTTGTTGAAGAGTTGCTGGATGAATTACATGGCGCACACTACTTCTCCAAATTGGATCTTCGTTCGGGGTACCACCAAGTCCGCATGTTCCCCGCGGACGTAGAGAAGACCGCCTTCCGCACACATCATGACCACTTAGAGTTTCTCGTGATGCCATTTGGGCTTACCAACGGGGGGTCTACCTTTCAGGCCATCATGAATGAGGTATTTCACACCCTTCTTCGTCGTTGTGTGCTTGTTTTCTTCGATGATATCTTGGTCGACAACACAACGTGGGAGGCGCACCTCGACCACCTCAGACAGGTTCTCCAACTCGTACGGGCTCATTGGCTTTACCTGAAGGAGTCCAAGTGTTCTTTTGGCACTAACAAAGTTGCATACTTGGGGCACATCGTCGATCACACATGCATTTCGGCCGACCCGACTAAGATTCAGGGGGTCCTCGATTGCCCTGTTCCTCAGTCGCAGCGGGAGCTCCGCGGCTTCCTCGGCCTCACCGGCTACTACCGCCGTTTCATTCAGGGATTCTCCGTCATTGCCGCCCCCTTGTTGGCCCTCCTACGACGCCAGTGTTTCACGTGGCACGCCAATGCCTTGGAGGCATTTCGAGCACTACAGCAGGCCTTAGTTTTGGCCCCCGTCCTCCAGCTACTCGACTTTGGGAAGGAGTTTCAGGTCGAATGTGATGCGTCAGAGCACGGTTGCGGCGCGGTTCTTCAACAGGGCGGCCATCCGATCGCCTATTTTAGCCGCAAAATGGCTCTCCACCACAGGAAGCTCCCCGCCTACGAGCAAGAACTTATCGGCCTCGCCAAGGCCGTCCACCACTTGCGTCCCTATTTGTGGGGCCGTCCCTTCTTGGTTCGTACCGACCATTTCAGCCTCAAGTACTTGTTGGAGCAACGCTTGACGATCGTTCCACAGTAGCGCTGGGTGAGCCGTCTCTTAGGCTACGATTTCCGGGTGGAATACAAGGCCGACCACTTGAACCGCGCAGCCGACTCGCTCTCTCGCCGCGACTCACCCGAGGCCTCTCTTTATGCCTCGTCTGAGCCATCCTCCTTGTTTCTTCCTCGCCTCCTCCAGGAGATCGACAGCACGCCAGGCCTCTCCGAGCTACGCAGCTGCATCCAGGAAGGGCGCCTACCTCCATGTTGGGCAGTTAAAGACGGTCTCATTCACTATAAGGGTCGTTTTTACTTGCCGGCCACGTCTCCTTTGATCGTCGACATACTAGCAACCGTTCACGACCAGACTCATGAAGGCGTCCACAAGACCCTTCAGCGCCTCCGCACCGAGTTCTTCTGGCCGGGACTCAAGCACAGTGTTCAGACCCACCTAGCGGCCTGCGTCATCTGCCAACGCAGCAAGACCGAGTCTCTTTCCCTCGCCGGCCTACTACAACCTCTTCCAGTACCGACACAGATCTGGGCCGATATTTCCATGGATTTTATCGAGGGACTACCATCTTCCCGCGGATATTCTGTTATTTTTGTGGTGGTTGATCGCTTCTCCAAGGGAGCCCATTTCATTGCCATGAGCCTCCCCATTACTGGTTCCACCGTGGCCCGTGTTTTCTTTGATCGTGTGTTTCGCCATCACGGTGTACCGAAGAGCATCGTTTCTGACCGCGACAAGGTTTTCACGTCTCAGTTTTGGCAGGAGTTGTTTGAACTCTGTGGCACCAAGCTAGCACTCTCTTCAGCCTACCACCCGCAGTCCGACGGGCAGACCGAAGTGGTCAACAGGACGCTCGAGATGTACTTGCGTTGCCTCACGGGGGACCGCCCGAAGGATTGGGCCCACTGGTTACCATGGGTGGAGTACTGTTATAACACGTCCTACCACACCACTCCTTTCCACCAGATCTATGGTCGAGATCCACCCCGCCTCCTCACTTATGTTGCCGGCTCGGTCCGCTCCTCCGCCATCGACACCGAGCTCCGCACGCGGGATGAGATATTGCGCCTCACTCGGGCTCGCCTACTTCAGGCCCAAACACGGATGGAGACCAACTACAACCGCCACCACCGCGAGTTATTCTTTGCTCCCGGGGATTGGGTGTGGCTCAAACGCCGACCCTACCGTCAGACCACAGTTTCTAAGGGCGCCTCTCAGAAGTTGGGCTCCAAGTTCTTCGACCCCTTCGAGGTTCTCCACCGCATTGGGGACGTGGCCTACCGTCTCCGACTCGACAACGACGCACAGATCCACGACGTCTTTCATGTCTCGCAGCTCAAGCCCTTTGTAGGCGCTCCACCGGCAACACCCTTGGTTCCCTTGCCCCCGCCACCACCGTACAAGCTTGAGGACAAGCTTGATGACGAGCATGGAGGAGATGTTACGGATCATCGTTGGGGCAAGACGTACGAGCGTCGCGGGCGTCGCGTATCAACCGCCTAACTGTCACTGCGTATCTTGTTATTTATTTCGTCTTTTTAATTCCTACTAAGTACTTTATTCCTCTTGTTTAAGCCTTATGTGGGGGCATTTACAATGTTGGGGTGAACCGGTTTATTCCACTATATGGGTGGGACTTGTGGTTGGAAGAAGGTAACAAGAAAGTAAAGTAAATTTCTCTCTCTCTCTCTCTCTTACTTTCCCCTCACCGCTCAACCCACTCCCGCAAACCCTAGCCGTCGCTCTCCCGCTTCCCCCTACACGCGGGATTCCGCCGTCCGCCGCACCGAAGAGGAGCTCCCCCTTCCGCCTCCACCATTGCGCCCAAGGGATCAAGGAAAGGTCCTCCCTCCATCCTCCGGGACTTCCCTCTTCACCGACCGTCCACGCGCTCGCAATCCCGGGAACGCAACACGGTGTCTCGTACTGATCAACATCGCTTCCTTCGAGAATCAGGTCTGGTGCGATGCCATTCCCATAGACGTCGCACATGTTCTTGTAGGCCGCCCTTGACTATTTGATCGTGACGTCACGTTTTTTGGCCGCTCGAACACGCGTCTTCTATGATAAGGGGCAAAATATCACATTATTGCCTACCCAACCCAAGGAGAAATCTAAGGGTCGGATTAAGCTTTCGGTGAGCACGAGTTCCTCGAGACCCGTTCATATCTTGAGGCGAGGCAAGTTCCTGCGAGACAACATCGAGTATGGCATTATTTATGTCGTCGTGACCACCATGGCCTCTGGCTCTGAGTAACCTTCTGATGACCATCCCCCAGCTGTGCGTCCCATTTTGGACGAGTTTGCGGATATCATGCCTGATGAGCTCCGTGATGAGTTGTTTCCTTCACGTGACATTCAACACGCCATTGATCTTGTCTCAGGGGCTTCTCTCTCGAACCTGCCCCACTATCGCATGCATCCTAATGAGCACGCCGAGCTCAAGAGGCAGGTTGATGAGCTTCTTCAGAAGCAATTTATCCGAGAGATCTTGAGTCTGTGTGTGGTTCCCGCCCTTCTTACCCAGTTATCACTAAGATAGACGATAGTTGGCGTAATATACTTCGATAGCAGAGCCATCAATAAAATCACTGTCAAGTATCGTTTCCCCAGTCCAAGACTCGATGACTTGTTGGATACTATGTCTGGTGCCCAGATCTTTTCCAAGACCGATCTCCGTAGTGTGTACCACCTGATTCGAGTTCGTGAGGGAGACGAGCGGTAGACAGTTTGTATGACCAAGGATGGTTTGTACGAGTGGCTAGTCATGCCATTTGGGCTATCAAACTCCCCGGGCACTTTTATGAGGGTTATGACGCAGGTGCTACGGTCCTACATGAACAAGTTTCTGGTTGTATATTTCGATGATATTCTAATTTATAGCCAGACCCAGGTCGACCGCCTCGATCATCTGAGGCTTATCTTTGGCAACCTCCTCCGGGAGAAATTGTATGTGAAATTGAAGAAGTGCTCTTTCTTCTCTGAGTTTATTCATTTCCTGAGATTTATTGTGTCGTCCACTGGTGTATCCGTTGACCCCGAGAAGGTCAAGTCCATTCGCGACAGGCCTGTGCCTGCGATTATCTATGAGGTTCACAGCTTCCATGAACTCGCCACCTTCTATAAGAGGTTTGTCCAGAGGTTCAGTACGCTCATGACCCCATTCACGAGTTGTCTTCAGAAAGGCGAGTTTCTGTCGATCGCCGCGACCACTAGGGCATTTGAGGAGATCAAAGAGAGATTGACTACGGCTCCGGTTCTGAGACTTCCTGATTTTAGCCGCGCGTTTGAGATTGCGTGTGATGCATCTGGTGTTGGCATTGGTGGCGTGTTGAGCCAAGATGGACACCCAGTTTCTTACTTTAGTGAGAAACTGAATGAAGCAATGCAAAAATACTTGAATTACAATCGGGAATTTTATGCTATCGTCTAGTCTCTATGCTATTGGAGACACTATCTCCTTCCCCGAGAGTTTTTGCTCTACTTAGACCATCATGCATTATGGTATTTGGATTCATAACGCAAGTTAGGACATCGACATGCTAAGTGGGTCGAGTACATTCAATATTTCCATTTTGACAGTTCGGTGTTCTCAAGATTTCCATTACGCAAGTTAGGACAGCTCGGTGTTCTCAAACACCGAGCTGGTGTTGAGAGCAAACTTGTTGATGCATTGAGTCACCGTGTTTCCCTACTACAGACGATGAGCACACGAGTGGATGAGTTTGAGAGAGTGATCCCGAATTATCCGACCTACCCTGATTTTGACAAGATTTACACTGCCTTGTCCCGAGACCCTCCGGACCTTGTTAAGGGGTTCCAGATCTTTGAGGGATATCTGTACCGGGGCTCTCGCCCGTGCATACCCCTGACTTCCTATCGTGATTACTTGATTTGGGAGTTACACGCGGGCGGGGCCGTTGGACACTTCCGGCAGGATAAGTCCATCGCCATTGTTGAGGATCGCTTCTTTTGGCCTAGCCTAAAGAAGGATGTGGCTCGCGTTGTCCTCCACTGCCGTATATGCCAGACGGCTAAGGGCACTAAGCAAAACACGGGTCTATACACACCACTACCTGTCCCACACCGCCCCTGGGAGGACATCAGCATGGACTTCGTGCTCGGACTCCCCCGCACTCTTCGGAGACATGATTCCATCTTTGTAGTGGTCGATCGATTCTCGAAGATGCACATTTTATACTTCGCCGCAAGACGGCGGATGCGTCACATGTTGCATCCATCTTTATGAGGGACATTTTTAGTCTGCATGGTTTACCCAAGTCCATCATGTCAGCCTGCGATGTGAGGTTTATAAGCTATTTCTGGAAGATCCTGTGACATAAGACTGACACCACCGTTAGTTTTTCTTCAGCCTATCATCCCTAGACGGATGGGCAGACTGAGGTCGTGAATTGTAGCTTAGGAAATCTGCTGAGGTGTCTAGTGGGCGATCATGTAGCTAGTTGGGACTTTGTTTTCCCCATTGCGGAGTTTGTATATAATAGTTCGGTTAATAGGTCCACTGGGTTGAGTCCATTCCATGTAGTGTCAGGTTACAAACTTAAGAAACCTATCGACCTTATTCCTAGTCCACTAGAGTCACGCCCTAGCGAGTCCGCTAAGTTGTTTGCACGTCATTTGCTTGAGTTGCATGAGTCAGTCCGCTGACAAATCATTATAAACTATGAAAATTATAAAACCCATGCAGATATTCACAAGCAGGAATAAGTATTTCAGGAAGACGAACATGTGCTGGTGAGAATCCGACCTGAGAGGCTCCCCCGGGGCCTGCTAAAAAGCTTAGCGCCAAGCAAATGGGCCCCTACTCAGTCATAAGTCGCATTGGGACGAATGTATATATGCTTGATATCCCTACAAATATGAGTATTCACCTAGCATTTAATGTTGAAGATTTGATGCCATACTACGAGCCTCGCGAGTATGTAGACCCAAGTAGTGGGGACCCCAGCCACCCACACCATCACTCCCATTGCCTTACCACCCACACAGTCCACCCACGTCTGATGGTCGCCACAACTCACCCGTTTATGACACCTACCCACCTGAGGATTCGTCTTCTTTGGTTTCACCCACGGCACCGCCGATCGCACCAGGATCCACCACTTATGAGTTGAGCGTTGAGAGAATTACAGAGATCAGATCCCACCAGTTCGTTCCTACTACATACGGACCTCCATGCTGTTACTTAGTACACTGGCAGTGCCGCCCAGACGTTTATGACACCTGGATACTACCAGCAGGGCTTGATTGACTCTCCCTTGGACTTCGACTTCAGTAGGACCGTCTCCATTCATCGTAGGTGAAGTTTTTTCAGTCAGGGGGAGTTGATGGGGATCGATCAGAGCATGTATCGGTAAAAGTTCGCCGCAAGGCGAGAGCCACGTTCATGTACTTGCACAGGAGGACTTGATTGGATCGCCGATCCCACCCCGCGGATGCGTTCGGATCCACGTTGCAAATCGATTTCATATATTATTTTATTATTTTTGCATTTATTTTGATGTATTTTTGGGTAGCCCCACCTCCGGTCAATCATAGCCGTCGATGGTGTGATGCCTTAGTCTCCTCTTTATTATAAATAAACTGCTTAGGAGGTTGATTTGGGCATTGCAGAATTCCCCAGATTCCCGCGATCCTCCCAAGGTGTCAACTCTGCGTAATCCTAGGTGACGACTCCTAGGCGTGTATCTTCCTCCCCAAGGTATTACCAAACCCTAGACACCTTTTCCCCTCATCCAGCCCCTCTACCGCCGCCCAAATCCCCCCCATACAACAAGTTGCTTGCTGTTTTCCCCTTCCCCACAGCAATCGACTCACCCTCTACCCTCAGCCACCACCGCCCACTTGTTTCCCCTCCCAGTAGCCGCACCTAAGCCCACAACCACCTAACCACCGCCGCCGCCCGCTCCTCCACCCTCTAAAGCCACCGCCGCCTCCTTGTTTTCCCCTCCCAGCAGTCGCCCTAAGCCCATAGCCACCCAACCTTGCCCTCATCCTGTGGAACCACTTCCAACAACCTCCCTCTACTAGATCTGCCCAGATACAACCATCCTCACCTACCCGGCCCACCTCCCATACCCCGGATTCGCTCCAAATCGCCAGATCCACCTTCCCGTCGCCCGAATCTGCCTCCACATAGCCGGATCTACTCGTTTCCGGCCTGATTCCACTCCCCGCCGCCAAATCCAACCGTCTAAGTTGTCACCCCGCCTCCGGTTCCACATTGGATCGCCGTCAAAGCACCTCCATCTCCAAAATCTCCATTGCCTTGGAAAACCCTCTATTCGGTGAGTCATTTGTTGTATTGGACGATTATTTTCAACATTATTATTGGTTTGGATCTCATAGTTGCTTGTCTGTGGATTGATCATCTCGAATCGTGATACGATCCGAGCTGCTCGCAGGGCTATCTCACCCAGGATCCATAGTCGGTCGCACCAGGCCCGCGGGCCATGCACCCCAACCCGTCTCCAATGCGGGACCCAGGCTGCTCACTTGACGGATCCATAGCTGGGCGCCACGTGGCGGGTTGTTGAGGCAGGGGACTCGATCCCCCAACCTAATAGATAAGACTCGCTTCCGCAGAGTCTGCTCACCAACTGAGCCGCGACTCAGTTGGTGAGCAGACTCTGCGAAAGCGAGTCTTATCTAGGAGGTTGGGGGATCGAGTCCCCCGCCTCAACAACCCGCCACGTGGCGCCCACCTATGGATCCGTCAAGTGAGCAGCCTGGGTCCCGCATTGGAGACGGGTTGGGGTGCATGGCCCGCGGGCCTGGTGCGACCGACTATGGATCCTGGGTGAGATAGCCCTGCGAGCAGCTCGGGTCGTATCAAATCGCTTGTGATTTGCAGGTGAGACTCATTCGCCGCGCGCTTTGCCTTGGCCCTCCGAGCAGATTAAATCCATTAAATGCTTGCTAACTGAATGTTGTTTTTTGCTTTTAAATATTGTTGCATGAGTTGATTATTGTTATTGCTCGTATTAATTCATCGCCACCACCTACAATATCACTGCATATAGACTAGGGTTGACATGCCAGGTTTTCATTTTCATCCATAGTGGTCTTGGATTTGTGCACCCCTTAGCCTAACCCTACATCAATTTCTCTTTAAGGAGTAAAGATTCACTAGGTGATCTCCTATCTCCTTTGCATTTTCTAAGCATGCTAAAGTGTTACCTACGGAAGGGTCAACACTTTAAAGAGCCACTCAGCCACCTGAAGATCAAAACATCTCTTTCAATCCAGGTTTATTTCTCTTGTCTTTTTGCATCATTTGTAAGAGGAACCTGAGGTGTTGAAATAAGATGAGGGAGATGACCCTGAGAGGTAGCGTAAATCCCAAATGATCGTGATCAGATGTGATATTTGGTTCCATCCAATTTAGTGGGCATGACTTGCAATCACGAGCTTACATGTTCTGCAAAATATGATGATCCAGCCATCAAATTAAGTAGCTGGTTTTAGTGAAAGGGGCATCCACTAGGCAGGTCTAGGCGGAAGCAGGTCCTGCCAAGCGTCCAAGAACTTTGTATTTGTGCAAGAACAGGTAGTTGCGCGAGGTCAAGATCACATGAGAACATGTCATGTGAAACTTTGTGGCGCCAGAAGAGGCAGTCGTGCTAGAACATGCAGATGTGTGAGAGCTAGTGCGAGAGAATGATCGATTGCGAGATTGCACCAAGAGAACAATTGTGCGAGACCTTGATTGCGAGAACAAGTCGTGTGAGACTCTGTTTGTAAGAGCAGATCTGGGAGGAGTTCTTGCGAGTCTGATCCCGTTGCTCACGGCACAAACACGTGCTTGATTGCAAGAGCTTCAACTCAATGATTTGCGGTGAGCAGTTGGATAGTAGATATTTAGGCATGTGCAAGTGTTAGTTCTCTTGCAAGCTAGAGCAACAAGAGTTTAGGTCGTGCAGGGGAGAAAAAAAATTCCGTGGTGGCTTTGATACCATGTAAAAGACAATCTTTTTTTCCTCAGTAGCTTTCAAATGTTACTGTTGAATGATATATGTAAAGGCCCATTTAGCCTCTTAACTAGAATGTTTAGTCCCACATCTTGTAATATGGATTTCTCTCTCTCACTCTCCCTATATATTTGTACTCACACTTGTAATTTGATATTCAAGAAGTATATACAAGGTTTACTCAATTCTTCTACATGATATCAGAGGTCCACTGATCCTCCCGACGGTTAACCTCTTTCTCTACCGCTGGCTTGGTCTCATATCCGCTTTCCGCTTTCCTAACCGCCATCCTTTGGGCGGTCTCCTTTTTTCTTAACCACATTCCCTTGTGCGGGCTCACTTTCTACCTAATCGCATTCCCTTGTGCGGTCTATTCATCTTAACTGTATCCCCTTGTGCGGGTTCGTTTTTCTCCGCCCTCCCTCCCGTCTCCTCTTCTTCTGTCCCTTTTTTATAGGGATTTTTCTGGACCCCATTATAACCTTGACCAATGCGGTTTCGTTTCTCTTCGCGCTATCTACTCGTTGTTTGCTTTCTCGTTGTTGTTTGCTGCGGCCTGACGATTTCTCATCTATTCGCAGCGGCCTCCTCTTCTTTCTCTGCTTGTCGCGCGGACCGGCCTTCTGCTCCCTACCCGCTGTGACTCCCCTCTGTCTGATCTGGTCTAGCTGTTGTTCTACCCGCTGCGGACTTGGTTATTTATCCACTGCGGGCTTGGCCCTGTTCTAGTTGTTTTGAACTTGGCCCTGTTCTCTACCCTCCGTGGACTTGGCTCTCTACCCGTTGTTGCGGGCTTGCTCCTCTATCCGTTGTGCTTCTCTTCAAGCCGCTGTCGACCTAGCTTTGCTGTCCGCCAGTCTTTTCTGCTCTAAGCCGTTGTTGGCCTTGTCTCTTGCCATTGACGGCCTCTCCTGCTGTCCGCCAGGGTTAGTCGCTGCGACTTCTCTGGCTGCCGCTGCTCTTCCTCTAGCAGCAGTTCTTCTTCAGACCACCTTGTCTCTGGCCGCCTTGTGTCTGCGTGCCTACCCGAGGGCTCTGATTCCCGCTGCGGCCTCGCCCTGCTTGCTGCCTCTGCTTTGCTGTCTGTGGTTTGCTGCAGATTGGCCGCTTCTCCTGTAGCTGTTCTCCGCGGTTTGCCCTTGCCGCTGGATGCTATCTGCTTGACCGTTAGGTCTTCCCGGAGTATCTTTGCCGTCACTAGCCGCTGCGACTTCGCCCTGGCTCATAGATTGCTTCTTGCCGCTGCCCTTTGCCCATGGCTGCACATTCTACTTCACAAAGCCTTCAAAATGACATTGCTGACTTGCGACTCCAAATCCAGCAACTTCAAGGGATGATCAAAAATTTGCCGTGCTATGTTGTGTCCATTTCTGGTGGTGTATTTTCCTATCTTGCCCATAGTTCGTCCTAGATCTTGGATTCAGTGGCCTCCTACCACATTACCTCACGACAGCTGTCTCGCTACTTGAACTCTGTGCATCCCAAGTCTATTACTGTTTCAAGTGGGGACACCATTCCTGTCTCTGGTTCCGCCGACATTAACATTACTCTCTCAATCACTCTTCGCTCCGCTCTTCATGTTCCGGGCTCTCCTTTCAACCTTCTCTCTATTAGTCGTCTAACTCAAGGGATAACTGATCTTGATTGCTGTCACAACCCGCATTTTCTTTGCATTTAATTAATATATCAGCGTAAGAGTAAATACGTGCCGTGATGCCATGACGTGCAAGGGATAACTGCAGGTGCCCATGTAAGAACTCGAACCTAACACTTTATAAGAAATCCTCAAGTTTATTATGAAGAAAACTGTAATTTAAGTTTTAATGGCCGTATCCCGCGGCTCAATGGATCAACTAGTCCACAAGTGGAAATATTAATATACGTTACAGAAAATACTTTGTTTATATGGTTTAACATCCTACATGAGCATAAACATCCAAACAGGACAACTCATGATATGCATACCTCTAGATTTAATATAAGTATAGAAATGACTTTTACGTTAGTTAAAATGTAGTGACTTTGGTTTATAGCAATGCTATGCATGAGATTGTCAAATGATAGTTTTATACTTTTTAAAATAACTAACATGCAATCATAGCATAACACCTTCCTAGAGAGCAAGTAAAATCAACCAGTCATCAAGAAGAGATTAAACAACTTGCAAGTAACTAAACAATATAAAAACTCCGGTGGACGTCAACAACCTAACATGAACCCACCTAAAATGAGCATGTATGTCTGAACTAAACAACAAAACCATAATACTACCTTACAATGATGAGGAAAAGACGTCTGCAACAACAACAGAAAATCAGCAATCACCCAACCTAGCCGCTCAATACGCTACTGCTCCAAACCTGATGCATTCCAAAGAAAAGAATACCTCAGCAAGAATATACAAGTGACAAAGAAAGTTCATTTACAAATGAAAGTAAAATAGTCAAAGGATTATCAACCCAAACAGTAATAGCTGAAATGAAAACGTCAACACTCAACCGCAAGGTAATGAGTAAGAAAGAACTCACAAGGGGGTAGATATCCCAAGCTGCACCAAGTGCGATAAAGATCTATGCTTTATAAAAATATTTATATAAGTATGAGTATATATACATAATAATGGCAAACTCATCATAGAATGAGTATAAACACCTGCAAAATCCGGCACCTGCGGTGGTGGGAACCTACCCAACAAATCAAAAGTAAAATCCTTCACAAGGGCCCAAGGAAAGGTGGTCGTATTTCTTGACACACCCATAACCAGGGAAATACCGACACCTGCAGTGGTGGTCTCCTCCACACACCCAGTCACAAACCCACATCAGGTAAACCCATCAGGGCAAATATCCATAAGCTAGCCTTAGGTTGGTGGTCCTTTATCCACTGCCAACCATGGGTCACACCAAAAACATTTATAAACACCGATAAAACCCCATTAAAAAAGAAACAGGATTACTCCAATGACAAAAAGAAGATGCATCCCAAAAATCACCAAAGGCTCAAACTCGACGATTCGACACAATTCGACAAGAAAAACTAAGTCCACACTGATTCATCGAGTATACTCGACGAATACAGTAGACATTCGACGAATTAAACTCAGCAAAACTAGCCAACTTAATGATATTCGACGATTCGGCTAACACAACCTTGATACTCGACGAATCGGCGAAAATAACCTAAGTCCTGAGGAAATTCGTCGAGCTTACTCGACGAATCTGAATTCACTCAACGCTCTCAACGCCAAAACATTCTCACTCGACGCCTGTAATTTAACTCAACGAAGTTTACTTCACTCAACGCCTTCACTCGACGCTCTCAACGCCAAACCGACTATACTCGACGAATTCTTCGAGTTAACACGACGCTTTTGACTTAGTCTCACAGACTACTCAACGCTCTCAACGCCATGACCAACTCACTCAACGCCAAGGCTGACATTCGACAAATTCGTCGTGAATACTCGACGAATTTGCCTTAGTCTCAAGAATCACTCAACGCTAAGACTACACCCAACGCCAGAGGATAATACTCGGCGAATTCTTCGAGATTACTCGACGAATCAGACTTCACTCAACTCCTAAGCTATTCGACGAATTAGACTTAATCCAAGACCATACTCGACGAATTTTCATACCTAAGCTAAAGATCATATTCTACGAATTTTGTCTAAACTTGGACTATCATATATGACGAGATTTCCTTTACTATTTGCTAAATACTCGACGAATCCTACTTAGACTAATAGTCATATACGACGAATCCTACCTTTACTTGACTGAGAACTTTTCACTATATAGTAGATTGAACTTGGCCGATCCCTACACTACTCCTAATTCTAAGGAGGGAAGACGAAAATCAATAAGAAAACACACGAAAAACTCTTGGCAAGGGGAAGAAATCACCGCTTGCCTCTAACTCCAGAAATCCGGTCACACAAGCGCCCTTCCTCACGGGTCCGGCCGTAAGATCACCTTGGCTACACTTTCTGAAACTTTTCAAGGAAAAAGAGGGTTAAAACCGTATAACCTAACGTCCAAAAGTTCAATAAATGGGAAAAACCCACCGCACACACGTAGATCTCGGCGAGAGCAGTTCGAATCTACTCTCTGATAACGATTTCGAGCACTAAAGCTCCTGCAATCGACTGTTTTCGGCCTAGAAACGTCTGCCGTTCTCCCTTCGCGAAACAGTCCGCCGGCTCGGGAAGAAGATGAATAGGGTTTCCGTCACATCGCTAACTATTTATATTTATATTAGTAATATAATATTATATTATAATTAATTACTAAATAAACGTCCAAACGACCCGAAATTCAAACCAACTCGGAATACTACGAAAATCGCACCGTAGCTAAATATCGACGCTACGAATCCAACGGTGAAGTCGAAATCAAAATCTGACAAACAAAACTCGGGCAGAAACTCCTCGATGTCCAAAACATCAACTATCCCAAGAAGGCTCCACCGAGTTCCAAAATAAACCCGGCTCGCAAGGGATATCTCAAAAAACACACTAGAAAATTGCCAAGCTAATATTCCAAGTCAAAACCTCAAATACCAAATGAGCATCAGTCACGCTCCAGCAGCGGTACCTACCAACTACGCGTCAACGTAACGTCATGACGTCAAAAATACGCCACTAAAGGAATTAAAGTAAACTTCAAAAAATCAGGGGCCTTACAATTGTTATGTAACATTTTCCTCCACCTCCTGTGTTGTGCAGGATCGCAAGATGCAGTCTATCATTGGAAAAGAGCTTCTGTCAAATGGTCTCTACATCCTTGACCCCTCTCCTCCGACAGTTTTTTCCTCTCTATTAGCTATTTTGAGTGACATCAGCGTCTTGGACACCCTCCTCTAAACATACTCCGCAAAACTCTTCCCGATGTTTCCATCCAAGAATTCATCGTGAGTCCTGTATCTATGGAAAATATCACCGGTTTACGTTCTCGCCTCATCCCACTCGGAGTACTGCTCCCTTTGATCTTGTTTACTCTGATATCTGGGGACCATGCAAAACACCGGTGTTTTTGGCTATCGTTACATTGCTACATTTGTAGATGATTACTCTCGGGTGACATGATTATATCTCCTTCATGATCGCTCTGAACTGCGAGTGTTTTCCTTGCTTTTATCATTGAAACTCGCAACCAATTCTCCACTACAATGAAAACTTTCCGTTCTGACAATGCCCGTGAATACACTAGTCACGCGTTTACCAATCCGTGTGTTGAGTTTGGAACCATCCACCAAACCTCCTGTGCCTATACCCCCCAACAAAATGGCGTTGCTGAACGCAAGAATCGCCACCTCCTTGAGGTTACCCGCTCTCTTATGTTTCAAATGAATGTTCCCAAACAATATTGAAATTTCGCGTTCTCTACTGCATGTTCTCTTATTAACCACATGCCTTCCTCTGTTCTCAACTTTGCGGTTCCCTTCAACCTCCTTTTTCCCTCCACATCTCCTTTTTCAGTCACCCCTCGCATGTTTGGCTGCGTGTGCTATGCTCATAATCTTGGCCCGTCCATTGACAAGATCGCTCATCGTGCCACAAAATATATGTTTGTTGGTTACTCCCGTACTCAGAAGGGTTATGTCTGCTTCTCTCCTAAAGATCACAAGGTTGTTACTTCTGCTGATGTCACCTTTCTCGAAGACCAGCCATATCATTCTCAACCAACTAATTCTCTCCTTCCACCACTCCTTCCGCGGCCTGATGTCCTTGATACTTCCAACCTTCCGCCTCTCCTTCCTACACCACTCCCACCAATCCCACCTCTTACCACGCCACTTCCACACAAACCACCTATCACTCGTGTGTATACTCCTCATCCTCCTTCATCCACTACCCTACGGGAGATGCCCTCCTCTGATGATATTTTGTAGTCTGCGGATCCGACAACTACTTTTACTGGACACGCAATGACGAATTGTCTCCTTCCTCCGCCTCTCTCTAGAACTTCGCCAGTTTGCTCTTTCTTTGTCCTCTATTAACATCCATACTTCTGTGTTGGAGACTCTCAAACATCCGGGATGGCGAGCGGCTATGGACGAGGAAATGTCTGCTCTTTGGGCAAACCACACTTGAGATCTTGTCCCTCTTCCTTCTGGACCGACTTGCGTGGGTTGTAAGTGGGTGTTTGTCCACAAACAAGGTCCAGATGGGACGGTTCAACGTTCTAAAACTCGTCTGGTGGCTCGTGGTTTTACTTAACAAGAAGGTCTAGATTATGATGAGACATTTTCTCCAGTTGCCAAACTGAATACTGTTCGTGTGTTGATCTCCCTCGCTGTTTATCGGCACTGGCAGTTGCACCAATTGGTTATCAAAAATGCTTTTCTTAATGGTGAGTTGCAGGAAACCGTCTATATGCAACAACCTCTCGGGTTTGAGATCACAGGGGAGTCTCTTGTCTGTTGTCTGAAGAAGTCACTTTATGGTCTCAAACAGTCGCCTCGGGCATGGTTTGACAAATTCAGTCAGATTGTTAGTGTTGTTGGGTTTACTCGGAGTTCAACCGACTTCTCATTATTCACTCGGCATCGTCTAACAGACACAGTGATTCTCTTGGTATACGTTGATGATATTTTGATTACGGGAGACGATCTTACATGAATACATATGATCAAACAACATCTGTAAATTGTTTCAAACAAAGGACCTAGGAAGCATTCATTACTTTCTTGGTCTCGAGGTGGCTTGACGACCTGATGGACTGGTGTTATCTCAAAGGAAGTACTGTCTTGACTTGCTGCATGATGTAGGCTACTCTGTATGCAAGCCTGCCGACACTCTCATGGATATTAATCACAAGCTCTGCGCTCATGCCTCAGACTCTGATCTACTCCTAAACCCTGAGTATTATCGTCGACTTGTAAGAAAACAAATATATCTCACTGTTACAAGATCTGATATATCATTTGCTGTTGAGATTGTCAGTCGATTCATGCATGATCCACGTATCTCTCATCTCCAGGCAGTTGAGCGTATTCTTCGATACTTGAAGACTGCTCTTGGAAAGGGACTTGTATGCAATCCCTCTTCGTCTCCCTTATCTCTGAGTGCTTATTGTGACGCTGATTATGCTGGTTCATTGGATGATCGACGTTCCACAAGTCGATACTGCACTTATTTTGGAGGACATCTCATTACATGACATAGAAAGAAACAGTCTGTAGTTGCCCGTTCATCTGCTGAGGCCGAGTATCATTCAATAACAGCTGTTGTGTCTGAGATCACATGGCTTGAGGGTCTCCTTGATGATTTAGGAGTCAAGTTTTCTGCACCGGCCACCCTATTTTGCGACAGTCAGGCTGTCATACACATTGCCAAGAATCCTGTTTTTCATGAACGGACGAAACACATTGAGGTTGATGCATGCTCCAGCTACCGAGCAAGCTGCTGACATCCTCACCAAGGCCTTACCACGACCTCTGTACTATTAGTTCTTGTCCAAGCTCAGTGCCTACGATTTGTACGCTCCAGCTTCCGGGGGAGTGTTGAATAATATATGTAAATGCCCATTAGTAAAAGCCCATTTAGCCTCTTAACGAGGATGTTTAGTTCCACATCTTTTAATAGAGATTTCTTTCTCTCTCTCTCTCCCTATATATTTGTACTCACACTTGTAGTTTGATATTCAAGAAGTATATACAAGCTTTACTCAATTCTTCTACAGTTACAATACAAGTAAGAAGTTCCAACAATTCTCCATTGAAGACATGAGACTAAACTAGATAAGGAAAAGAGGGTCATGGGCCCAAAGATGAGCTTTTCCTTTGGGATTTAACTATTATGAATTGAGTTTATCCTTTTTAGGAAAAAAACAGATGAGGAGCAATTGTGTTAAGCATGTCTCATCTCATGTTTGATTGTATACAATCAGCGAACTAATGAAAATATTTTTTCCCTACCTTGTTTTAACTAAGTGCAATGTAGTTGGTTTTATGCTCAGATTAACTAACGTCAGAACAGTATGCGGAAGAATTGATTTTTTCTTGAAGAAATCTGCATTACTTTCATCATCCTCCTCCTCATCATCAATAGTAACATCCTAACTATTTAAGAGCTGGTAGGTGGTGTATTATATCATGAATTAGAAATAACTATCTTGCTTTTTATATTTGGATTTTATTTGAGTGCGTTAATGAATGAAGCAATTGTATTTTCTATGCAGGAGTATATGCATTAATATATGTATGTATGTTTCTGTGCATGCGCACATTGCATTGCTGATAGAAACAAATGTAATTTATTAATTGCATCTTGTTGTTTAATGGCATCTGTTATTTATGATTGCTTTTTTGCAGGCTGAAACTGAATTAGTGAGTAGATATCTTTGTGATAACAATATCTCTGCAAAGGTTTGAATTTATACTTTTTTGTGGAATAATTCTAACTGATTGTGTTAGCTTAAATGGGTATAAATTAAATTATTATTATTATTTGCTTTGTTCCCTTAAAGGTGTATCACAGCAATATTTTATCAAAGGACAGAATCCGGACCCAGGAACTATTTTGTTCTAACAAAATCAGAGTGGTAGGATATATTTATGCTTCATAAATGAAGTTAATACTTTCTAAGAAAATGGTTTATTTTTCAATTAATTGTTGGCTATTATGTTGGTCAAGGTTGTAGCGACCGTGGCATTTGGCATGGGCCTTAACAAGAGCGACGTTGATGCTGTATGTATTCTCCTTGCTCTTTAATTCTACATTACATACCACTAGCACCTGGGGCCTTATAATGTGCACTTAATCTCATTATATAATTTTCATCAAAGGAATGTTTTGTGATATTTCTGGGTGCCCTTGCATTAACAAGAGTCGCGCTGAAGTTGAATGAGTTGTTCTTTCCACTCATAACCACACAACTGACCACCGAAGTATTAGGCCTTATTGTGCCAGTCACCTTTCTCATCAGTGGATATGACATTGAGAATGTTCTCAAGAATTTCTTACCTCTGAAAAAATATTAACATTAGACAACACTCACATGTAGCAATTAGCAATATTGCAATATTCCTCCTCAAAAGTTATGTGCACATTATAGTATTTCTGCATAATGTTATGTGCACTTTGTAAGTTTTTCCCATTCATGCTCTTGCTTGCATTCTACTTAATGGAAAAACTTTCTCATAGAATTGTTTTACTCAGGTCATCCATTATAGCTTGCCAGAAAGCTTAGAAGAGTATGTACAGGTATGATTAAAATGTCCTGCTTGTGTGTTTCTTCCATACTCATTAGCCTGGCTCTCTTTCAGGAAACTGGGCGGGCTGGGAGGGATGGCAGACTTTCATATTGTCATCTTTTTATTGATAACTCTACTTATTATAAGCTTCGCAGTCTTTTATATAGGTCGGAATATCTCTTTTATCCTTTTATTTAATTGTTTAATGTCTTCGACTTTTCCCACTGTTTTCCTACTTAATGAGATTTGGTCTTGCAGTGATGGGGTTGATGAGTATGTCATAACCAAACTTCTTTCCGAAATTTTTGCCAAGGATACCAGCTTAGATGGGAATATTTACTCCTTAGTTAAAGAATCTGCCTCATGTAAATTTGATATGAAAGAAGAGGTTTGTTCCCTGTTACACTTTCAACAACTGTCTTCTTCCTTTTTTCCCACTTAATATTTTAAAAATTTAGTGTTTTTATTCTAGAAGATTATATATAAACTTTCCATCCAACTTTTGTTTGTTTTTTTTATTCTTCTTAAGAACGCAGTATTGAATATTTTTTAAGAGTTTTTTGTTGAGCCACATTCTTTAAGGATCCGTTCGTTTCGCAGGAATTGAGATGCAGGAATTGGAATTGACTTCAATTCCGATTCCTTTAGGAGATTCCATGTATGGCAGGTGGCCACTCCGCCCTGAACAGGCCCAAAACTTGTCCTCCTCCGCGGGTCCGCGTCGCCATTCCACATCTATAGGTGGGAAATGTGCGATGACTTAGCCCTACATGCAATGCATGCGAGTACATACCAAGCGCAAATGAAGGTACTACTAACCTTAAAATGGCGTGAAAGCATGCATACAATCTTGTAGGCGAATCAAGCTTAGGTTTTCCTCTACGCGGAGGGCTAGAGCAAGAGTGCAATAGCGAATAGATCTTGTAAATCACAATAATAATCAAGAGCAAACAACTACTAAACAAGAAATTCAATTAAGCATGAAATTGCAAAACCATATAATAATATGGAATACAACAATACGACACTCACATAGCAATGGGCTGCTGAAGGGCAAGATCTGTGGTGATCCGGTTTGGAGTAGCAATTATCCGGTGGTTTGGATGATGGCTGGAGGGAGCTGTTGTGGCTGGTAGGGCGTTGAGATGGAGGTTGGACACAGTGGAAAGATCGTTGGTTGGTGGGCAAGGGATTTCTTACGAATTGTGTTAGATCATGATAGATATGAGGGTGTTAGGGCTGGCAGTCACTCTATTAGGACTTTAGGAGAGTTGGGAGGGTAGCTGACGTGGGGGAGGGATGAGGTTTTTTTTTGCGGCTGGGAGTTTAGGATTTGACGTGGGTTTCGTGGAGGGGGGTTTGCTAGTTCAGTGGGGGTCTTGCGCGGAGAAGACGATGAAGGGGGATGTTCAGACATGCTACTGGGACGGTCCATTGGAGGGGTTTACACGAGGAATACCGTGAGGATGATGTAGGCGGGCTGCTATGAAGGTTCTATGAGGCAGCAACGAGACATTTCTGGGAGAAAATTGGGGAGGGAATTACGTGTGGAGTTGGGGTTTCAGTGGGGGAAACCGTAGAGATTTACGGTGGATGTTTTGGGAAGGAGATTGGGCGGTGGTTGGTGGGAGGAAACAAAGGATACATTGGTTACCTAGGAGTCATCACCTAGGGCCTCACATGGTCGTCACCATGAGTGGATCGCCGGATCTCGGGAATTCTTCTTCTCCAAAATCAGCAATAACATGATGAATGCCCCTTACAATTTATTTATCATAAAACTATCATTGAGCACCCTTACATCAATGACTATGATTGATCGTTAATGTAAAGGACACGATCTCACTAAATATATTAATAATAGCAAAAATAATACAATGCAATATATAAAAAGGCGAATAAACAAAAATCTGGATGTGCCCACAGAGTCCGATCGTCGATCCAGAGATGCCAAATGTGGAAGATAGCCAATCAGTCCCGAGCGGGCTCAAAACTCGTGCTCCACTGCAGGTTCGCGTCGTCGATCCCCGTCATTATGGTACCAATTTAGTAAAAGCTCAGTCAAATTCATCCAAACACAATTTTATAGCGAAATGAGTATGGGGTCCCCATACGATATTCGCCAAAATTACTCTAGCCATCATAGTGTTTCCTGTGCGCAATGTTAGCGACGACAATATGTTCAGATGCCGAATAGATTCCTCAAGTGCGAACAAACGTTATTTTATAAATTTTTTACTTTAATTTTGTTCTATTTTATTTACTTACATTAAGTTTGTTGCGGATCGCTCGAGGTTCTGGTAGACCGGACTAAATTGAACAGCCTTAGCCCGGGAGCGGTCGAGCGCACAAACAGTCACAGAAAGAGGGAAAGCTGACAAGACAATTTTTTTAACGTGGAAAACCCTTCAACCGGGTGAAAAACCACGTGGCCGGATTTGTGCCGGACTGCCGGCCAAACCTCCACTATTTACTGGGTGTTGTACAAAGCTTCTTTGAAAAAGTCGAGGGCGACAGACCGCCTCTCGTTACAATTTGAGAGAGAGAGAGAGAGAGCTGTACTCGGAGGGTGACAGGCCACCCTTCACAGAGCTATAATTGTTTCCCGCTGCAATTAGGAGCTTCGTGCTTGTGGAGGCTTTGAGGTATTTGACTTTAGCTTGAAGGCGGGAGCAACTTTTTGCGTTCTGACGTCAGCGGTTTGGAAACTTGGACGGCGCTCTTTGCACGCCTTATCCTCTGTGGTTTGTGCCCTGTTGTGCTCAGCAGATTCTGAAGTGGCAGATTTGATTTTGTTTGACGAGCATGCTGCTGAGTCGAGGGTGCTGGGAATGCTCAGTGTTCTGCGTGTCGGGATGCAGTTGAGCGGTCTTTGGCCGGCTCTGAAGTTGCTGTTGCAAACTGCTAGCGGTGCGGGGCACACGAACTTTGGGTGCTCAGGCGGGCTTGATCTGCTGACACTGAGGAGACTAGGTGGCCCCGACGGAGCGCGCAGAGGCACGCTTAGACGATCTTTACGATGGGAGCGCGGAGGCGTGATTGGATGGTCTTGATGGAGGAGCACACAGAGGCGTACTTGAACGATCTTGACGGCGGAGCGTGCGGAGGCGCGTTTGGATGGTCTTGATGGCGGAGCGTGCGGAGGCGCGCTTGGATGGTCTTGATGGCGGAGCGCACGGAGCCGCGCTTGGATGGTCTTGATAGCGGAGCGTGTGGAGGCACACTTGGTGGAGGAAAGCGCGCAGAGTGCTTGTTAGCGGAGAGTGTGCGTGACGCTTGTTAGAGTAGAGTGCGCGGAACGCTTGTTTGAGGAGAGCGCGCAAGGCGCTTGATGGCGGAGAGCGCGCAGAGCGCTTGCTGGAGGAGAGCGCACAGGGCGCTTGCTGGAGGAGAGCGCACATGGCGCTTGCTGGAGGAGAGAGCGTGGGGAGCTTGCTTGAGGAGAGCAAGCATGACGCTTGCTGGTAGACCACGCGGAGAGCCCGCGGGGCGCTTGCTGGAGGAGAGCGCGAGAGCGCACGAGACGCTTACTGACGGAGAGCGCGCGGGGCACTTGTTGGAGGAGAGCGAGCGGGGAAGAGGCGCACATAGGATCACACTAGGAAGAGGCGCGCACTAGAGTGCCCACAGAAGGGGCGCGAGCGGGAGCGCACGCGGATGGGCGGCTGAAATTTCAGCCCGTCCTGGACGAAAAAAGATCCGCCCCCGAAGGGGTCGGCGCTAGGATGGATGACATCATTTGCCGCCCGTTCCGGTGGCAACAAAGCAGGACGGTCCTGCGGAAAAAGAGCCGCCCCATAGTGGCGGCGCTAGGATGGGCTACACTTGGATGGGTGGCACGAGGAAGACGAAGGCGGCGGTTACACTTCGGGCGGTTACAACGTGGGCGGTTTCATGCGGTTCGATGGGTATGGTCGGACCGGTTTGGGTGAACCCCATCATAAGCCCCCCAAGTCCCCGCATTTCAGAGCCGAAGCGAATGGAGTGCGGGGACTTTTCCCTAAACCGCGCACGTGATAATTTGCAGTGATCATGGTAGTGGTGCAGAAGATGAACCATCCACCCAGTGAAATGCTCGCTCGTGATGGTGTGCTCTTGGTTAAATGCTTCGTGGGTTAGATGTGCACGGGGTGCCTCGTGCACTGGAAGCGGTGTTCGTGGGGTGTGCACTATTGGTGCAGGGTGTATGATGTACGTGCTGCGTTCACAATGCTCAACGTGTGTAGTGCAAGGCATAATGCGTGTGAAGCGCGTGTTAGGCACAATGTGCGAGGGGCGCTATATGTGTGTGATCGCGAAGTTTGCATAATGCGTGTGTAGAGCGGGGTACGATGTGTGCAATGTGCGCGTTGGGCGCAATGTGCGTGTTGGGCGCAATGTGCGTGTTGGGCGCAATGTGCGCGTTGGGCGCAATGTGCGCGTTGGGCACAATGTGCTCTGTGCGTGCAAGGTGCGCAATGTGCGATGTGTGCGCAAGGCACAATGCTTATTGCGCGCTGGGTGCTATGTGCACTGGGCGCGATGCGCACCGAACGATATGAGATACCCGCGAGGTTGAAGGTAATGGTTCACATGGTGGCGCATATGCGTTGTTGCGGCGCAACTGAATCTGATGTTGGAGATCCTTCCAAGAATGAGTGAGAGGCTCTGGTGTTGATGCAAATGAGGCGTGACTCTGCCTTTATCGTTTCTTTACGCATTTGTCTTATGTAGTGGCTCCGAACATTGTTTGCAGAGCTCTGGTTTCTCTTTGAGCATTGCTTGATTGCTGGTTTACTGTTATTGTTTTGTGAACTTGCTCGTGGTGATGATCGGTCTTTGGTGGTATTGGAACCATCGTTCTGAATAAGTAAACATGTTATACTTCTTATACGTCGGCAGTTGGAGGGCGAGGTCCAGACGACACCGAAGGGCGGATTGTATCCTGCATGAGTGGGCGTGTCGTTGCTTATCTCGGTTTTGACGACCTTTCTGAGGATGAGTGCGCCAAGCTTGACTTTGGCGAGGAGGAACAGGCTCCTTAGTCTGTTATATAATACTGTTGTTGAAGCAGGGACAATCCCAATTACAAGATTCAGATCCAGACAGTCTAAAGTTACCCGTTCATCGATCGGGCTCGACGGCTAATGAGCTAGGACGAATAAAAAGACGGGCAACAAAAAAGACCCCAGGTGCTGTGGCAGGGAGGTCCCACCACGTACCCGAATGCTTAGAAGAAGTTTTCCCTACACAACCAAAAATGGCCGAGCAGGGTACGAGGTAGACTTTAGCTGACGACTAAATCGCGGCGACTAAGATGGATACTCGCTAGCTCGCGACTTGTCTCTCTAAAGAAAGGATCCAAAGGCTCAGCTCGAAGTCTTTTAAAAGAGGGGGTCGAGATCTTTTTCGAGATTTTGAAGTCCATCTCCTCGTACCCTTGGGGTCCTATTTGTAGGCAAATCAAAGAGGGGGGGGGGGAGTCTTATTTATAGCCCCACCCCTGGCGAATATGCGACTACTTGGGGGAGCTCGCTCGACTGGACGAGTAATTGGCCTAGTCGCCTACCTGGCGAGTATGCGAGGAGAGCTCGCCATACTCGCCCAGACCTTCTGCTATCTTGCGCGTTGACTTTAACTTCTGTCTTGACTTGCCGACTTTGACTCTTTCTGGCCTGTCTCTAGAGGGGTCCATCCTCGACGAATATGAGTTGTACACAATCCCCGCTCTTTTCGAGCGACGTAGGAACTCATAAAGAAACATCCAACTCTTATTCGGTGAGCTGCTTGAGCGAGTATCTGAGTTACTCACGACCGATGGATGCCTGTTGACCTCTATAAATAGGGGGGGTTGTCTTTGAGACCCTCCTTTTGAACTCGCACGCGATGTCGAAGTCTGCCGAGAAAGTCTATCAAGCGAGCCTTGCCGCCCTGTCAGGATTCCTTGAGCCAACAAGGCCAAAAAGGCCGCTAGAGGACGAGGTCGCTGCCGACCTTCCTCCGCTCAAGAAGAAGAAGAAAACACTCGCCTCAAAAACTGACAACCCGCCGCCGGGCACCGAGGATGTCACCTCCTCTACCGGCCACTCCGACATTCCAGCCCACACGAAGAAGCTCCTCGACGATCTCGGGTTGAGCGACATTCTCGAGCAACCTGCTCCTGAAACTCCCCGCCACCCTACGCCGTCTTCTCCTCCTGCCCCGGACCTCGTCGGGTCCCAGGCACAGCTGCAGATAGATCTCGCTGCCTCGCGAGGTTGTTATCCTTCCGATGTCATTAAGTTGCTGATCAATCTTATTCCACTTTGCTGACTTGTTCTTTACTCGCAACACCTCCGCCGACGACTGCATGCGAGTATCTGGATGTCGCTTCTTTGCGAGCTGCTCCACTGGTCGCCCTCAAAGCCCGTCCACAGCCTCGATTCGGACACATTGTTTGTATCAATGCTGGTTCGAAGAAGGGGCCTGAAACACAAGTCCCTGAGGCGTGGAGAAAGGATCCTCCGGTGACGAAGACCTCGCAACCTGGGGTGAGCAAAGCCCCTCCTTTTGCGACCACCTCGTCGCTACCGACGGTGAGCACCCCTTTATCTCCGCCACCTCCTCCAGCCAGTCCACCACCACCGAGGGCGAGCACTCCTTTACCTCCACCGTCTCCTTTGCCGACGAACAACGAAGCTCGCCCTGAAATCTGCCCTGAAACCACGGCCCCTCAGATCCCGCCTGAGAGCTCATTGTGAGATCTGGAAAGAAGGCGCCCGAACTACTTCCCACTGAGGACCGGAGGTTGCGACTTTGGAGGTCGCGGACAGGGACAGGTTGCCGAGCGCCCTGGAGGCTCGTCGACAGGCCAGCAAGAATCATCTCGCCGCAGCCTTTCGCCTCGGCGATCTCGATCCCCTCGGCAAGGTAGCTCGCCTGTTGCTGAATTGCTCGCTGTTGATACTGACTTCTAACTGATTCATCGACTTCTTCTTGTCTTGACAGGTCGCTCTGCAATCCCTGGAGCGGCTTTCATCGATGTCTTTGGGCTCCCTGCTCACGAATATCGCCAGGCTGCTGCCCACACACACATCGAGCTGGAGGCCAAGTTCGACCAACTCGCCATCTGCGAGCCTTATCGCCGGATCTCGGCACTCGAGGTGAGGATGACGAAGATGGAAGAGCTGCAGGACCGGCTGACGGCTTACGAGGCCTGCTTCCACATGATCAACGAGTTGGAGCGGCGTCGATTGATGACTGTCCATCGCCTGCACTTGAACCATGAGGAGCTGACCGACATGCGGGCGAGCATGGGATCGGTTGGGCGACTAGCGAGGATGGGGGACCAGCTGCGTCAGGGAGATGATGCGATGGCGGTGGTTAGCGAGCACTATCGACGAGCGCGCGAGATGGGCTGGGCCGGACGACATCCACCTCTTCTCGAGCAGCGGCCTCCTAGGACTTAGAATTTTTCTCTTTTCTTTCTTCTATTTGTCCTCGCCGCCGACAACATCGTAATGAACTGAAATTCTTTGATTTAATTATGCGAGTTTGTATCTCGCATTTGTCCTGCCGACTTGTGCCTGTGTTTATACTTTTTTTTGCGTTAATACTCGCTTTCTTTCTGCGATTTCTCGAATTGTCTGTGTAGGTTTGACGAGATGCTACATGACGTTGTGCGAGATAGGGCTCGTAGTTAGGTTGATCTGTTGGTCAGCACACAACTTAGTCTAATACTCGCGCGAGATTGATATACCCCTTGGTCTCTGCTTATAAGTAGAAGGGGTAGGTGGACCTTTAGTACGTTATTGCGATTTCTGAACTTTCCTCGCGAGTAATTTGTCCTTGCTCGCGCCTTCCTTCTCACCTAAGCTTTACTCTCTCTTTCTCGCCTTTTCTCTCGCAAGATGGTTAGTGACGACGCCAACGCCTGTCGACAAGCCCATGCGATCAACTTCACAGAAGCCGTTTTCAAGAAGTCTGTCGCTTCCGAGCGAGACTTAGAAGATTTCCGCAAAAGCATCTCCCTGAGGTATACTCGGCTAGGCTCCCCGCCCGAACCGAGCGACTAAACAACCTTCCTCGAAGGTGAGATAGTCCCGCACCTCCGCCACTTCGAGGTCGGCCTGTGACTTCCCTTGTGGCCGGAGTACTGCCAGATCCTGCGGTACTTCGGGATCGTCCCGCCCAGATCAACCCAAATGGAGTGACGATGATCATGAGATTTCTCTGCTTCCTGCAGGAAGAGAAAGTCGCCTTCGACCTCTCTGTATTCCGGAAGGTCTTCGCCTTCGCCGCGACCGCCGATGGTGTTATCTTCTTCAGCAGCCACGTCTGCACCTTGGTCGGCACGACGAACAAGGTCCACCAACGGGGCAAATACCTAGTTGTCGTCGCCGGCGACTTTGAAGGGGTGCCGCGCAGGTCGCACCAGCCGCCATAAGTTGTCTTCTTGCCACCCATCCTGGAGGGTCCGCGCAAGAAGCTCTTCGAAGCTTTCCGCGGCTGACGATTCGACGTCATTCATTGGCGTCTGAATGTCAACTCGCTGGACGAGGTCTTCCCCGGCGAACGTATAACTTGGCGAGTGTCCACCATACTCGCTGAATTGACTGATCGTTGCTGTGATTCTTCTAACCGTTCTACTATATTTGCAGCTACTCGCGAACTTCCGCGAGAACCACTTCCTTTTGCGAAGAAATTCGCTTTGCCGCGCCAAGGTTCAGTGAACCCGCCGCTTGAGGTTGAGGAGATCTCGCCTCCCGCGAGCTCCAAGGGCTAGTCGCGAGCTGACGACAGGGAGGGCACCTCGCAGAAGAAGCTCGACAAAGGGAAAGAAAAAGCCAAGTTCCCTGATCATGCGAGGAAGCGCGCAAGGTTCTCCCACGAGCTCTTCGATGGGAGGGAGTCTCTGGTCGATGTCGGGGCGCCATACTTCCACCCGAATTACAATCTCGGGTGCGGCGACAAGGATGCATTCGGATGCCCGCTGGTGTCTTGGACCGAAGTCGAGCACAAGGTGACTCTGAGCACCAACCTACCCGCTTGGTCGGAAGACTGGGAGGATAAAGGGGAGGCTTACGATGTCGCCTTCACGCTATACGGGAGAGCTGCTGAGTCCATGCAGGATCTCAACCCAAAGGTCCTCGCCCTCCAGACAGCTCACGCCCCCTATGGGCTACCGAGCTGGGCCACCGTACTGCGAGGAAGCTCCTCGAGTCGCAGGAGGCGTTGGAGATAGTCTCGCAGAAGGCGATCGATCTGGGGATACAGTCTGTACGGTGGAAGGATTACGAGTTAACTCACACTTCTTTGCGCGACTTAGTCGCTAGTTTTACTTGACGATTTTTCGGACTGCTTGTTGTTGATACTCGCAAGCTGCCGAGATCAAGACGACGAAGAAGATCTCCGAGCACGAGCAAGAGCTCGTGGATACAAAAGACGGGCTAGAGATTTCCCAAATTCGGGTTGCCGAGTTGGAGACTCGCCCGGTGGTTGCTGAAGATCGCCCCGGACCCGTAGGTACTCGCCTGGCTGAGCGACAGCCAAAGGCGAGTCCTCACAGGATGTGCAAGAAGATCCGCATCCACAGGGATTAAATGCCTGCTATCCGCCGTGGGATTGCGCGAGCAACGGGGGACGCCGTTCTCGCAAAGCTGAGGATCAACGGCTTTCTCGGCCCGGAGGCCGACCATCTGACGATCGCGGACCTCATCCCCGACATGCTCGCCGAGGAGTCCAACTCGCCAGATCGCGTCCTCTCTGCTTCTGGTCCAGCGACAACAACAGCGGAGAGAGCAACGACGATAGCGACGACAATGAAGATGGCAGGGACAATGCTGGCGATGAGGAAGATGTCGTCATAGAAGACGAGGAGTACAAGCCTGATACTGACGATGACGAATCTTAGTCGGTCGGCGACCTCCTGCGTCCAAGCATTTAAAGATAGAAAGTTGTAACATAAGATTTTTTGTAATACTCGCCGTATATATACAAGATTGTTTCTTCTGTAGTGTCTTACTTTTGTTTGTATTTGAATACTCACTTGTTGATGATGCTCGCTAGGCTCATAGGCACAGAGAGGTTGAGTGCTCGTTGTGCGCGTACTCACTTGTTGATGTCACTCGAAATCGCGCGATCGGTACTCACACCTGCATTATCGTACCTGCGTGCTCGCATGTCGTTGCTCGCACCTACCTGGTCGCAGTCGTATGCTCGCACGTTGCTGCTCGTACCTGATTGGTCGCAGTCACATGCTAGCACATCGCCGCTCGCACCTGTATGGTCGTAGTAGCATACTCACACGTCGCTCGCAGGAGCCGAGTGCAACTGGAGGTGGAGAATAGAGTCGACACCAACAGGAGCCGAGCTCAACTGGAGGTGGAGTCGACAGCTCATAGTAGCCGAGCTCAACTGGAGGTGGAGTCGACAGCTCATAGGAGCTGACCTCAACTGGAGGTGGAGGCAACATCTCACAGGAGCCGAGCTCAACTGAAGGTGGAGTCGACAGCTTACAGGAGCCGAGCTCAACTGGAGGTGGAGGCCACAGCTCACAGGAGCCGAGCTCAACTGGAGGTGGAGTCGACAACTCACAGGAGCCAAACTCAACTGCAGGTGGAGTCGACAGCTCACAAGAGCGAGCTCAACTGGAGGTGGAGTCGACAGCTCACAGGAGCCGTGCTCAACTGGAGGTGGTGGCAACATCTCACAGAAGCCGAGCTCAACTGGAGGTGGAGACAACAACTCACAGGAGTCGAGCTCAACTGGAGGTGGAGTCGAACAGCTCACAGGAGCCGAGCTCAACTGGAGGTGGAGTCGACAGCTCACAGGAGCCGAGCTCAACTTGAGGTGGAGTCGACTCGGGGGGCGAGTAGCCGACATGTAGGAGGGAAGCTCGTACAGGGGCCCGAACTACGACAACAACACACTCGAGGAATTTATCTCACCCGAGGGGACTGGTAGCCGATATGCAGGAGAGGAGCTCGTGTAGGGATTCAGACTACGACAACTCCACGAGTCAAAGACTTCTATCGGTGTTGAGGTCATTCGCCCTGTTACTCAAGAGATTGCCAAAGATTAGATATCAATTTCTTTGATGGCGAAGGAAAA
The DNA here is from genome assembly GCA_039513925.1 of Platanthera zijinensis. Taxonomy (NCBI): domain Eukaryota; kingdom Viridiplantae; phylum Streptophyta; class Magnoliopsida; order Asparagales; family Orchidaceae; genus Platanthera; species Platanthera zijinensis. Next base: position 9,402,363 of record CM077092.1, read on the forward strand.
TTCTAAGGAGATAACGATATTCTCCAAGTCAAGTTGGGAGGTAGGCGTCCAGACTTGTTCCTGATAGTTCCTCCAGTCGGAGGAGAGATGCAATCGGGAGTTGCTAGGCCGACATACAAGAGGGGAGTTGATCTCTGCCGTCAATGCAGGGGCTCGGTCTTACAAGGACGCTTAAATCCGGATGCATCGTCCCATCGTCCCATCGTCCGCCCTGAGTTTTTTAGGAGAATCAGGTCGGAGGTTTGTTTCTCAACCCGATTGTGGAGATCGCTTCCAACTTTACCATCTAGCTACGAGGACCAGGGTACTAACGAAGGGAAATGACCCTCGGGGGGTCCTACAGGACACACTTGAGCCCACCATCCTTCCACGGACTCGTACCTTCCAGAGCCTACTTTGCTCAACTGCTTTCAAAAGCATGGTGGGTTATCCCGCCTTGGCAACAACAGAGACACGTCCTGCTTTACGACTTACAGTCGCTAAGAGCGGGTCTTCTACTCTTCTCAAGCCTTCGGGAACTGGGGCTGCTAGGATCTCGTCACAGAAGGGGCTCCTCCCTCCTCGACGATGGCGAGTTTCATCCTCGCGAGTATCCTCGTCATACTCGCTTCCCTGGCGAGTATCACAGTATCTCGCCAACTGTTCCGTATCTCGGAACCCGATCCCTTGGCTGCTCGCCGGATGGTGCCGCGACTGCATCGCTCGCTCTTCTCCTTCCTTAGCTCGCTCCTTCCCTGGTCGCCGAGGTGGCGTTTCCTCCTCCGACGGTGTCACGCGACGAGGCGAGGTCTCCGTGACATCGGGGCAAGGAGGGAACCCTGCCAGGATACTCCTCTCTATCCTCCTCGCGAACTCTTCAAACGCCGCCACTATCACAAAATCGCTTCCTCTCGCAGAGTTGCCAACTCCTGCCAGGTTGCCGACTATCTTCTCCAGCTCGCCTCCATTCACCATCTTTCCTACTCGCGAAACTTTCTTCCTCCACTGCGATTCACGCTCACCGCACCAAAGTGTTGAAGCGGGAAAATCCTAACTACAAGATTCGGATCAAAGCAGTCTAAGGTTACCGGTTCAGCGGTCGGGCTCGACGGCTAACGGGCTAGGACGGATAAAAAGACGGGCAACAAAAAGGACCTCACGTGCTGCGACAGGGAGGTCCCACCACATACTCGGATGCTTAGAAGAAGCTTCCCCTCCACAACCAAAAATGACCGAGCAAGGTACGAGGTAGACTCTAGTTGACCACTAAATCGCGGTGATTAAGATGGATAGTTGCTAGCTCGCGACCTGTCTCTCTGAAGAAAGGATCCGAAGTCTCAGCTCGAAGTCTTTGAAAAGAGGGGGTCGAGATCTTTTGCGAGATTTCGAAGTCAGTTTCCTCATACCCCTGGCCTATTTATAGGCAAATCCAAGAGGAGGGGGAGGGGTTATTTATAGCCCCACCCCTGGAGACTAGGCGACTTCTTGGGGGAGCTCGCTTGGCTGGGCGAGTAATTGGCCTAGTCGCCTACCTGACGAGTATGCGATGGAAGTTCGCCATACTCGCTCAGGCCTTCTGCTGTCTTGCGCGTTGACTCTGACTTCTGTCTTGACTTGCTGAGTTTGACTCTTACTGACCTGGCTCTGGAGGGCTCCACCCTCAATGAATATGGGTTGTACAACTGCCTTGTACACTTGTTGCCTCAGTGACATTCTTGTATTGTTGATGTTTGTTAGCTTGAAAGCTCCTGCTTTTTTTGCGGTTTGTTGTTAGATTTTGGCTTCTGTCTGTTGTTTTGTCTTCTGTGACTCTTTGTCACCTTCCTTCGAAGTTTAGGGCCGGGGCTTGACCCTTCGTTGTTTTGTACTTCTCTTGTGAAATTTGCTGTACTGGCTCCGCTATCTTTGCGCGGGTAATTTGGTGGCAATCCTTTGAGATTGACTGTTGAAGGACGATACCCAGATGGCTCTGCGACCTACTACCAAGATGAAGGGCGAACGCTTCTAACCGGGTAGTGCGAGGTAGGGTTTACCAATCCGGGGGATGTCGCCGAATGTGTGCTGGTGAAGGGCGGATCTTCGAACCAAGGCGATCGTGAGGGGGGCAGGTCCTGACGGTGCTGTGCTCTACTTGTCGGAGATGGGCGAACCTTCAATCGCTGGCAGTGGGAGACCGTGGGGCGTGGTCCCGGAGAGACGGTGAAGAGTTGGCCTTTGGACCGCTGGCGAGCGCAAGGGGTGCATGCCCTGACGACGCCGCGACCTACTGCGGAGAGAAGGGCGAACCTTCGATCGTCGGCAGTGGGAGGACGCAGGCGTAGGTCTTGCGACCTTATCTATTTGGCAGGCGCTGACCGGTATGGGAGTTAGCCCCCCAGCGGCGGTAGGTGTAGGTCTTGCGACCTTACCTATTTGACAGGCGCCGACCGGTAAGGGGGTTATCCCCCAGCAGCGGCAGGTGTAAGTCTTGCGACGTTACCTTTTTGGCAGGCGCCGACCGCTAAGGGAGTTAGCCCCCCCATCGACGACAGGTGTAGGTCTTGCGACCTTACCTATTTGGCAGACGTCGACCGCTAAGGGAGTTATCCCCCAGCGGAGGCAGGTGTAGGTCTTGCGACGTTACCTATTTGGCAGACGTCGACGACTAAGGGAGTTGCCCCCCAGCGGAGGCAGGTGTAGGTCTTGCGACCTTACATATTTGGCAGGCGCCGACCGGCAAGGGAGTTAGCCCCCCAGCGGCGGCAGGTGTAGGTCTTGCGACCTTACCTATTTGGCAGACACCGACCGATAAGGGAGTTAGTCCCCCCAGCGGCGACAGGTGTAGGTCTTGCTACCTTACCTATTTGGCAGGCGTCGACCGGTAAGGGAGTTATCCCCCCAACGACGACAGTTGTAGGTCTTGCGACCTTACCTTTTTGGCAGGTGCCGACCGCTAAGGTAGTTAGCCCCCCAGCGGCGGCAGGTGTAGGTCTTGCGACCTTACCTATTGCAGTCTTCCATTCGAAGCATATGAAAAAGTGAAGTCAGTTCGCCAATTTGTTTAGAAAAACATAAAATGTTAAACAAATGTCTTAATGCCGATAAAGCCGGCGGGGTAGAAGAAGAGGTGCTGGCACGGTTCTGTGGTTGTGGAAGGAGTTATTCTCCTGGACTGATTACTTTGTGGGTTGCCCCCAGTCCCTTCTAGCAGGCGGGCTGCTGATACTTCGTTTGCCTGGGCGACACTGACTTGTTTGGCGCTTTGCTCTGCAAGAATCTTTTCAAGAGCAATTGTCGAAGAAGGCGCCTGATCTTTTTCCATAGTTTGGTATAGTCTTCTGTGTCGTGCCCGGATCTGCAGTGAAACTCGCAATACTGCGATTGGTCTCCTTTGTTCGAGGCGACGGACTTGGGTCTGTGGGGCGGTACCTTATCTTGAATTTCTTAGAGTACGTTGGCGATGAAGGTGTTAAGAAGAGTGTGGTTCGGATGTTGTTGGGCTTGCGGCTCATTATGACGACCGTTGCTTCTCTTCTAAGGCGGTGACTGCTCCCGCTCTTTTCGCTTTAAACTACCTTGAAACTGTTGCCGATGTGCTTCAACTGCTTCATCAGCTGCAATCAGAGCCTCAACATGGCGCACGAGATCGGCATAGCTGGGGACCGTTTCCCTCGCTAGTGCTGAGTAAAATCTGTTGGGCCGGAGCTCTCCTAGGAGGAAGCTGCACAGAAGATGGGGGTAGATACCCGGAATCTGCCGTGCTTCAGCCATGAAGCGACGAAAAAAGTCCTTGAAGGATTCTCCTTTGTGCTGACGGAACCCCATGAGGTAGGAGGGTTTCCGGGCGATCTTACGGTTAGCGACAAATTGATCGACGAAGAGTTGTGATAGATTTGCGAAGTTTTTGATCCCTCCTTTCAGTGAATAGAACCAGGTACGAGCTTGTCCTCTTAATGTTGTCGGGAACGCCTGACATAGCAGTTGATCGGAGGCGTTGCTGAGCCTCATGATGGTGACGTAGTGGTTGATGAGGTCTTGCGGGTCATCCGCTTCATTGAATGTTTCAATGTCTGGGAGCTTGTAGCTGTCTGGGAATCGATGTGCCAGGACCTTTGGTGCAAACGACGAGCATGGATGACGAACCAAATCAGCGCGTTGTCTGATCTGTTCACATAGTTATTAAAGGCGCAAGGCGCACCAAGGCGCAAAAGGGTCTTGGAGCCTATACACAAGGCTTAAGGCGCATGCGCGCGCCTGACGAAGGCAAGACGCAACCCCATTCATTTTAAATAATCAACATCAAACATCATTTCAACTTCTCGATTAATTTCTTCATTTAGTATACTAATTAATCATTCATTACTATCGTTTGTATCTCTTAAAAAATAGAATCAATGTTGTCACTTGCATAATATCTAAGTCTCAACACAATTATCTTTCATGAACACTAAATCAATAAAAAATTATTGAGTTCTTAATTTTTTTTAATTTTCTAAAGAAATTTACAACAAAAATCTCACTCAGACGTGCCTTTTATATTCTAATGACGCAAATAAGACGCATAGAGACGCAAACCTCTGAGCCTGGAGCCTTAGGCGCGCCTGAGGCGTGCCTTTAATAACATATGGCTTTTCGTATTCCTCAATCATGACACGAACTTCATTACGACTGAGCCCCTCTGCTGCATGCGTGAAGCATGGTGTTTCCGGGCGGTCGCAGTGATGCTGAGCTTCAGGTCCTTCATCAGGTTGGTTGGGCTCTGTGGACTTGGATATCCAGGCTGGGGAGCTCTGCTTCTGGCATGTTGTCGAGCGAACGAAGAAGAAATGGACTGACGTGCCCCCCAGGGACCGTTCTTCCGGCTGTATGAGAGGATTTTTCTGTCATGCTTCCAAGTCACGAATACCGCTGTGCTGAGGGTACCGTCTTCTAGCTCTTTTAGGAATGGTGGGAACCGTGTTCCCACAGATAGCGCCAAACTGTTGCGGATCGCTCAAGACTCTGACAGACCTGACTAAATTAACCACCTTAGCCCAGGAGCGGTCGAGCGCGCAAACAGTCACAAAAAGAGGGAAAGCGTGAAAAACTACATGGCCAAATCTGTGCCGACCAAACCTCCACTATTTGCCGGGTGCTGTACAAAGCTTCTTTGAAGAAGTCGAGGGCGACAAACTGCCTCTCGTTACAATATGAGAGAGAGAGAGAGCTGTGCTCGGAGGGTGACAAACCACCCTTCACGGAGCTATAACTGTTTCCCGCTGCAATTAGGAGCTTCGTGCTTGTAGAAGCTTTGAGGTATTTGACTTTATCTTGAAGGCGGGAACAACTTTTTTCGTTCTAACGTCAGGGACTTGGAAGCTCGGACTGCGCGCTTCGCGTTTGGGTGCTCAGGCGGGCTTGGTCTGCTGACACTGAGGAGACTAGGTGGCCCCGGCGGAGGGCGCGGAGGCGCGCTTAGATGATCTTGACGACGGGGAGCACGAAGGCGCTGTTGGATGGTCTTTTGATTGTGGAGCGCACAGAGGCGCGCTTGAACGATCTTGACGGAGGCGCGCATGGATGGTCTTGATGGAGGAGCGCTCGGAGGCGCGCTTGGATGATCTTGATGGCGGAGCGTGCAGAGACGCACTTGGTGGAGGAAAGCGCGCAGAGCGCTTGCTGGCGGAGAGCGTGCAAAGCGCTTGTTGGAGGAGAGCGTGCAAAGCGCTTGTTGGAGGAGAGCGCGCGGGGCGCTTGCTGGAGGAGTGCGCGTGAGGAGCTTGCGGGCGGAGAGCGCGCAGGGCGCTTGTTGGAGGAGAGCGTGCGGGGGGTTTGCTGGAGGAGATCGCGCGCGGAGCTTACTGGCGGAGAGCACGCGGAGCGCTTGCTGCAGGAGAGCGCGCATTGCTCTTGTTGGAGGAGAGCACGCGGGACACTTGCTGGCGGAGAGTGCACGGGGCGCTTGTTGGAGGACAGCGCGCGGGGCGCTTGTTGGAGGAGAGCGAGCGGGGAAGAGGCGTGCACAGGAACGCACTAGGAAGAGGCGCGCGCAAGAGGGCGCACGGAAGGGGCGCACGCGGAAGAGGCATGCGCGGGAGTGCACACAGAAGAGGCGCGCACAAGTGCGCGCACGGACGGGGCTCACGCGGAAGAGGCGCGCGCAAGTGCACGCACGGAAGAGGCATGTGCGCGGAATTGGCGCACACGAAAGTGCGCACGTAAGAGGCGCGCACATGAGCGCACTAGGAAGAGGCGCACACGAAAGTGTGTGCATAAGAGGCGCGCACTAGAACGCACTAGGAAGAGGCGCACACGGTAGGGGTGCGCGCGGGAGCGCGCACAGAAGAGGCTTGCACGGGAGCGCGCATGGAAGCGCGTAGGTAAGAGGCGCGCAAGAGAGCGCATACGTAAGAGGCGCACACGAGAGCGCACTTGGAAGAGGCGCGCGCTAGAGCACACAAGGAGAGGGGAGAGAAAATCCGTAGGAGGAGGGGAGAGATTCTTAGAATGATTTTCCGACTGAGGAAGAGATGAAAATGAATAGGAAGGGGGGATATTTATAGATTTCGAAAGGGTCAGGCCGGTAATTTCTAACTGTAACCACCGACCGGACGAATAGGATCGCTCCGTTTAGAGCACGCAAATCGCCATTTTTACGCAAAAGACGAAGATGCCCTCGGATGGAAAAATAACCGCCCTCGTCGGAAAAATAACCGTTCTCGCCGGAAAAATAACCGCCCCTCTTGCGAGGGGAGGGGCGTCCCGGCGAGGCCGGCGGCCGACGTGAAAGGGTCTCCCGGACGGGGACGAGCGGCGAAAACACTGCCCGATTAGGGGGGCATGGACGCAGGACGGGCGGCTGGAATTGCCACCCGTCCTCGACGAAAAAAGATCTGCCCCCGAAGGATCCTCCCCCGAAGGGGGCGACGCTAGGATGGGCAGCAACATTTGCCGCCCGTCCTGGTGGAAACAAATAAGGACGGGCGACAAAATTTTCCGCCCGTCCTGGCGCAAAAAGAGCCGCCCCAATGGCCCCATGGGGGCAGCAAGGTTTGCCGCCCGTCCTGGCGGAAAAGAAATCGAATGGGCGGCAAAATCTGCTGCCCGTCCCGACGGAAATGAAACTGGACGGGCGGCCCTGATCGCCGTCCGTCCTAGCGGTTCGAAGCCGCCCTTGGCGGGGGGGGGGGGGGATCGAGCAGCCGGAGTACACGGAGGCCGGGTCTCCGCCTTGGGCGGTTATGCGGCGACGATGACGGTTATGCCGCGAGCGAGGAAGACGAATGTACAACCCCGTATCCGACGAGTGGGGCAGCAGGGGCCAGATCTGCCGAGCCCCGCCTAAGTCCTGGGCCAGCTGTGCCCTGGCGCCGAGTTCACTCGACGCCCCAGCCCCTGGCGCCGAGTTCACTCGACGCCCCAACCACTGGGGGCGAGTTCAGTCGGCGCCCCAGCCTTGGCGCCGAGTTCACTCGACGCCCCTGCCTCGGTCAGCTCGCCTCGGCACCTGGACAGCTCGCAAGGACTCGCCGAGCCCGGGCCGATCGTCGAGCTCAGGGCCGCTCGACGAACCTTCGGCCGATCGTCGAGCCCACGACAAGCGAGTAGGGTGGGCCGAGCCCATACTCGCCGAGCGCCAAGCTGAGGCGGCGAGTGCCAGCTCCATCAGGCACTCGCCACCCTTGCCGAGTAGGAACCATTGAGGGCGACTCGCCCAATCTGCTGTGAGGTGTTTTTACCGTTTTGCCCCCGCTGGCCTGCCCATAGCCAGTTAGAACAGCGGAGTCTCGCTGTTGGCAGACCCAGGTGGGCTGCACATAGCTGTTCAGAACAACGGAGGTTGGCTATTTGCAGGCCGTTTTCAGAAATCTATAAATAGGATTCAACGGGTACCTCAGAAGGCACACTCACTTGTCTCCAAATTCCCCCTAGCGTTTCCTTAGGTACCTTGGGCCGACACTTGGTTAAGGAGGGAAAGCGCTCAGCGATCTTCCGGGTGTGTGGTGGGTCCTCCTCGCCGAGCCCTTGGGTCCTTTCCCATCCCAATTCCTTCTTCCCAGCTTTCCAGCTCGCAGAGGAGAAGTAGGTGTGCGATCACCCCTTCCCCAAGGGTAAACTCCACAGGAGACCGATTTTCGGTTTCAACATTCCGGTTCTTGCGGATCCGGTACTCGGTGAGGCTGCTCCCGCCAGGCGAGCAGGAAAGGAGGTCGCCGAGGAAGGCCGGGGTGCCGAGCTCCCCGAGCGAGTGCTTTCCCAGGTTCGGGGAGCGGCGGCAGGTTCGGTGAGATGGGGGCGCGAGACCCTCCAGCTCGCCTAGTGGGGGGAGTCAGCCCCTTCAGCGAGTTGGTCTCCTCTGCACCAGTCCCGGATGGTTTCAGGGAGCCCGAGATGTCCTACTACATTCAGAAGGGGGACCCTGTCCAACACGTCCAGTGGTTTGAGGACGTGGTCTCGATTCGACAGATGTCGGATGGATTCAAGTACAGACTCTTTGCCATCACTCTGAAGGAGAAAACAACGGAGTGGTTCCACCAGTTGCCGGCCAATTCCATCTACTGCTTCGAGGACCTACGCCGGGGGTTCATATTGAGATTCACCACCTCCAAGAGGAGGAAGAGGGAGTCGGAGTCCCTGTTCCGCATCAAGCAGGGGGTGAACGAGACCTTGGGGAGCTATGTCGATCGCTTCCAGGAGGAGGTCACCCAGGTTCAGGAAATGCCGGGACACACTCTGATGATGGCCTTCACCCTGGGGTTGCAACAGGGTTTTTTTTCGAATTGAGCTGAAGAGGATCCCGCCCCTCTCCTACGAGGAGCTGATTGAGAGGGCGGCGAGAGAAGTCGACGGGGAGGCGTCAAATCCGGAGTTTGCCCGGAAGCTAGCCAGGTGGGCTACGAAGGAAGAGAGACCCAGAGGGGCAAGGAGCCAAGAGGAGAGGAGAGTTGAACCCCGACCCCGTCAAAGGGAGCAACCACAGTAGCAGCCGCAGCAGCAGCCCAGGTGGGGGCGCCAGGAGTCGAATCACCGGCTAGGGTGGAGGCCCGAGTGGCAAGAGCAGGGGGCGTGGAGAGGGTTCCATAGAGGGGACTACCGCCGGGGAGGCCAAGGCTAGTTTTACCCTCCGGGCGAGAGACAGGCCCAGAGGCCGCCTCTTCCCTACCAGGAGCAGGCTATGATAATATCCATGAGGGAGAGAAGGAGGGCGGTAAGGAGAAGGAGAAGGAAAGTTAGGGTGGAGTTGCCCTATTGCGACCTCCATCAGGAGGAGGGGCATGCCACGACCACGTTCCCGGAGTTCCTCGCGATGAGAGGAAACAGGGAGCAACAACATCGGCAGGAGCGTCAAGAAGTGCGGATCGAAGAGGTCTTGCCACACTCGGAGGAGGATATGTGTGAGGACCGGGTGGATGTTGGGACCAGGGGAAGGATCAGGATGATCCACGGAGGGTCAGGTGTCGAGGCTTCCCGCAAGGCAAGCCTCCATACCATGTACCGAAAGAGTGTCGCCTCCACGTCCCAGACCCCACCCCTGGAGGAGAAGATCACCTTCTCGAGGAAGGATATGCCGGATCACGAGGATCCGTTTTGTGATGCGCTGGTCATCCAGACAGCCATCGAGAACTTCACCATTGCCTGGATCCTCATCGACAATGAGAGCTCAGTCAACGTCATCTTTAAGAAGGCGTTCGACGCGATGAAGGTGGATGCGAAGAGGGTACTTGCCTCGGACGGACCCTTGTTCGGGTTCTCAGGGGAGAGGAAGGAGGTAGAAGGTGGAGTGGGACTCCATGTCACGCTGGGGGGGGGGGCAGTCCCACACTTGCAAGTTCATCATTGTGGACGCCCCCAGCAGCTACACCGCCATCTTTGGGAGGCCCCTCATCAGCGCCTTCCGCTACGTCCCCTCGTCCTTCCACCAGTGCCTGAAATTCAACATCGAGGGGGTCCAGGTCCGGGTCCGCGGAGACCCTAAGGTGGCAAGGGAATGCTACGTCACCGCCGTGAACTCCATCTCATGGCAAGAGGGCGCCGAGGAGATGGGGCGAAGGATGGAGGAGGCGGAGCAGGAGGCTGGCCAAGAGGAGATGGAGGTAGAGGTGACCCGCCCTCCGGAGGAGGAGGTGGAAGAAGTCCGGGAGCCGGCCGAGGCAATGGCCGTGATGGAAGCTGAGGAGGTCCTCACCCCCGGAGGGGAGGATGTTGAAGAGTGGGGAGAGCAGTCTCGTCTGGAGGCGGCGGAAGAGATGGTGGAGATGGAGGTTTTCACCCTCGGAGGCAGGGTGGAGAAGGTCTGCGTCAGCGGAGGGCTGACCCCGGAGGCTCAAGGCAGGGTGCTGGAGTGCATCTGGAAGAATGTGGACATCTTCTCCTGGAGTGCCGCGAAGATGCCCGGGATCGATGCAGACGTGACCTGGCATCGCCTCAACCTGGATCCGGAGGCTCGCCCCATCCAACAGAAGAAGAGGTCCACGACGGACAAGTTGGCCGAGCCAATTCGGGAGGTGGCGGCCAAGCTCCTCAATGCCGGCTTTGTATCCGAGATCCAATACCCCGGCTGGGTCTCCAACGTTGTAATGGTTAAAAAAGGAGACGGCCGGTGGAGGATGTGTGTTGATTTCTCTTTACTTAATAAAGCATGCTCCAAGGATTGTTATCGCTTGTCTCAGATCGACGTGTTGGTTGATTCAGCCGTCGGTTTTCCTATAATGAGTTTCCTAGATTCTTTTTCAGGTTATCATCAGATCAGGATGCACCCTCCCGACATCAAAGATGTCTCCTTCATCACAAGGGATTGATGCTACTGTTATAAAATGATGCCCTTTGGGCTAAAAAACACGGGGGCGACCTACCAGAAGATGATGGACAAGGTCTTCCGAGAGCAGAAGGGGAGGAACCTGGAGGTGTATGTAGATGACCTCATGATCAAGAGCCTGAACGTCGACTCTCACCTCCGGGACTTGGAGGAGACTTTTGCCACTTTCCGTAAATATAAAATGAGACTGAACCCCTTGAAGTGCATCTTCGGGGCAAGCATGGGCAAGTTCCTAGGGCATCTCCTCACCCCTGCCGGTGTAGAGCCCAACCCAGACAAGGTGAGGGCGATTATGGAGTTGGGGTCGCCACGGAATGCTAAGGAAGTGCAGCGGTTGACAGGGAAGCTAGCAGGGTTGAGAAGGTTCCTATCCCGGGCCGGAGAGAAGTGCTCTCCCTTCTTCAAAACTCTGTGGGGAGGTCAGAAGTTCGAGTGGACCTCGGAGTGCGAGGAGACATTCCAGGCCTTGAAGAGGCAGCTGACTCAGGCCCCCCTGCTTCAAGGGCCAAAGGAGGGGGAGGACCTGTTCTTTTATCTGGGGGTCGGAGCGGAGGCTCTGAGCTCTATTTTGGTTCGAGAAGAGGGGAAGAAACAACTCCCAATTTACTATGTGAGTCGGGTCTATAGGAAGGCAGAGCTTCAGTACCCCATCTTGGAAAAGCTGGCCTTTGCTCTCATCATTTCAGCCCGGAGGCTCCGGCCATACTTCCAGGCACACTCGATCCGAGTGGTGACTGACCACCCCCTCCGCAACATCTTCGAAGGGGTGGAACACTCAGGACGGTTGGCCAAGTGGTCGGTAGAGTTGAGCAAATTCGACATCTCCTTTGTCCTTCGTCTTTCGATCAAGACACAAGCAATGACCGACTTCCTGGCAGATTATGTGGTGGAAGTGGCGGAGGCAGAGCTCCACCACCCAGTCCCCTGGAGGGTGATGGTGGACGGCGCGTCGGGAAGGCATTCCCTGGGAGTGGGGGTGGTCTTGGAGAGTCCACAGGGGACGAGGATTGAGCAAACGGTAGTAGTGCACTTCCCCATCACCAACAATCAAGCCGAGTACGAGGCAGTGATCGCGGGGCTACGCTTGGCCAGGGAGTTGGGGGTGTACGACGTGGAGGTCCTCACTGACTCCATGATGGTGGCTTCCCAGATCAACGGAGAGTTCGAGGCGAGAGAGCCTACCCTCCTGTTGTATTTGGCAAAGGTGAAGGTGATCATCGGGACATTCCAGACCTTCTCCATCTGGCATGTCCCTCGGGAGGAGAGTGAGCAAGTTGATCAGCTAGCTAAGCATGGCCCCCGGGTGGGGGGTACCGTCATAGATCTCTTCCGCCCATCCATTGAAGAGGGGGAGCTGAAGGAGGTGAAGCAGCACCCCTCGTGGATGGATCCGTTCACAACCTTTTTGTCCACGGGGGAGTATCCGGAAGGGATGGACAAGAAGAAGCTCAAGTACAAGTCGGCATACTACCTCATGCGCGACGGACAGCTATACCGAACGACCCTCTCAGGAATGTTGGCACGTTGTGTGGCCGAGAGGGAGGTCCCGAGGATTTTGGAGGAGGTCCACTCCGAGGAGTGTGGAAGCCAATCTGGGAGTCGGACCCTGGAAGGGAGGATCATCAGACAAGGGTACTTTTGGCCGACCTTGGGCCACGACGCGACAAAGTTCACAAAGGAATGTCATAAGTGCCAGCTATTCGCTCCCCTCCAGCTGCAACCGGCCCAACGCCTCAGGAGTATCACGGCGTCCTGACCATTTGCAATCTGGGGAATGGACCTGGTCGGACCCTTCCCCCAGGCCAGCGGCCAGAGAAGGTTTTTACTAGTGATGATCGATTATTTCTCCAAGTGGCTGGAAGTTAAGGCGTTGGCCAAGGTGATCTCCCAGGTTATCCGGAACTTTGTATGGGGGAAGATCATCTGCCGTCACGGGTTGCCCCAGGCCATTGTCACGGACAATGACCCTCAGTTTGCCAGCGCCGAGTTCATCAGCTTTTGCGGGCAGCTCGGGATCGATCTCAGGTTCGCCTCGGTTCATCACCCCATGAGCAATGGGCAGGTGGAGGCGGCGAACAAGATCATCGTCAACCTCCTTAAAAAGAAGGTAGAGAACCTAAATGGTAACTGGGTGGAGCAGCTCCCCTCGGTCCTCTGGGCCCTCAGAACCACACCCAACACGGCCACAGGAGAAACCCCCTTCAAACTTTCCCATGGGTGCGAGGCGGTGCTCCCCGTAGAGTTCGAGGTCCGAACACCTCGGGTGGTCGAGGCAGAAGAAGGCAGGGAGGAATGGAGAGCTGAGAACGAAGAAGAGCTACGACTCTCCCTCGACATGGTTGAAGAGCTGCGTGACCTCTCTGCCATTAGGCAAGAGGAAGTGAAAAGAAGAATGACAAAGTACTTTGACAAGCACGTCAGAGTCAAGCAATTCGTGGAAGGGGACTTGGTCTTGAGAAAGATGGATGCCGCAGGGAGGTCAGCCGCAGTGGGGAAACTCAACCCCAACTGGGAAGGGCCATACATAGTGCAAGACGCCTTGAAGTCGGGAGGGTATCGCCTTCGGAATGTGGAGGGCGAGACCCTAGGTCTCACATGGAGTGGTAGGGGTGTGCATAAAAACCGGGCACGACCCGGTAAAAGCCCGGCTAGGCCCGGGCCCGGGCTAAGCCCGCCCCGGGCCCAGGCCGGGCTATGGGGCCTAACAAGGCCCCATATATGAGCATTTGCCCGGCCCGGTGCCCGATCCTGGCCAGGCCGGGCAAAGCCCGGTTTCTAGGCCCGGGCAAAGCCCGGGGCCGGGCCGGGCAAAGCCCGGGCCCGGTTCCTACGCGCCTTTTAAAACTGCGTCTTTTAGGTGCATTTTTCAGGAGAAGTGTTCAACATGAAAGTTGTATATCTCGACGATATCTACACTTTTCATGTTGAACACTTTTTGATTTGAAGCTGTTTAGGCCCCCGAAAAAAATCACGCGGAAATGTTTCGCGTGATTTTTTTCGGGGGCCAAATCGGGGGCCTAAACGGCTTCAAATCAAAAAGTGTTCAACATGAAAGTTGTAGATATCGTCGAGATCTACAACTTTCATGTTGAACACTTCTCCTGAAAATGCACCTAGAAGACGCAGTTTTAAAAGACGTATATTTCTTTTATTAAAAAATTTATTATTTTTTTATAAAAACAGGGCCCGGGCTAAGCCTGGGCCCGGCCCTGGGGGCCTTAGCATGCCCCCTCCCGGAGCCAGATGCCCGGCCCGGCCCGACTGCAATCAGGGCCCGGGCCCAGGCCCGGTTCGGAAAAGCCCGGGCCTGGGAGGCCCGGTTTAGGCCTGGGCCCGGGGGGCTTTTTGAACACGACTATGGAGTGGTGACGACTTGAAACGTTTTTATCCTTGAATCCTGTAAGAGTTTTGTTTTTTGGAATAAAGTTTCTTGAGGTACTTATGCTCATGACTTGTCTTATGCGAATGTAAGAGTTCATCCCAGACCCCGAGCAGATCCCGCTGCCAGGCTCCCATCAAGCTGACAGAGCTGGAAGTCACTCGGAGGAGTCTGCCCCAGACCCCGAGCAGATCCCGTTGCCAGGCTCCCATCAAGCTGACAGGGCTGGAAGTCACTCGGAGGAGTCTACCCCAGACCCCGAGCAGATCCCGCTGCCAGGCTCCCATCAAGCTGGCAGGGCTGGAAGTCACTCGGGGGAGTCTACCCCAGACCCCGAGCAGATCCCACTGCCAGGCTCCCATCAAGCTGGCATGACTGGATGTCACTCGGAGGAGTCTACCCCAGACCCCGAGCAGATCCCGCTACCAGGCCCCCATCAAGCTGGCATGACTTTGCCAGCGCCGAGTTCATCAGCTTACAAAAAGGGGGGGGGGAGGAAAAAGGAAATAATAAAAAGACTGGCTCAGCTCTCGCCCTCCTCCCCGGATGTGCGGCTTTCCTCGCCTCCGGCTCTTGTCTTGACAAATAAGTCAGAATAATAACTCTGTGAAATACCATAGTTAATGATGTGAAGAAACGGCTATATGTCTTGAGAATGTCAGCATTAACTACCAGAGATTATTTGACATAAACAAAATCAATGAATTAGGAAATAAATCTTCAAGACAACTGCTGAAAATAAAAGGAATCAGACACAGAGAATGGTCGTCGATCTGGGCTGGAAGATCGTCGAGCTGAGATCGACTATCTGCGATATGAGATATCTGAGAACAAGAGAAAACGTCGACCTGAGCTCGTAGATCGTCGAGCTCAGTTCAGAGATGAATCTCTGAGATCGTCGATCGGAGATCGACGATCATCGAGCTGAGTTCGACAAAAGTCGAACTGATATGAATTCCACAGAATTCTTCTGAGTCTGAGATCTAAGAGAGAAATCCAAAGTTGGTCCTGAGAAGTCTGACCTGTAGAGACTAACTTAGACCTAGACCTTGACTCTGGCTATACATATGGGTCAACATCCTAAGAGTGGACCTAGCCCAAATCAAACAAGGGTTCCAACATGCCGTCACGGGTTGCCCCAGGACATTGTCACGGACAATGACCCTCAGTTTGCCAACGCCGAGTTCATCAGCTTTTGCGGACAGCTCAGGATCGATCTCAGGTTCGCCTCGGTTCATCACCCCAGGAGCAATGGGCAGGTGAAGGCATCGAAAAAGATCATCGTCAACCTCCACAAAAAGAAGGTAGAGAACCTAAAAGGTAACTGGGTGGAGCAGCTCCCCTCGGTCCTCTGGGCCCTCAGAACCACACCCAACACGGCCACAAGAGAAACCCCCTTCAAACTTTCTCATGGGTGCGAGGCAGTGCTCCCCATAGAGTTCGAGGTCCGAACGCCTCGGGTGGTCGAGGCAGAAGAAGGTAGGGAGGAACGGAGAGCTGAGAACGAAGAAGAGCTACGGCTCTCCATCGACATGGTTGAAGAGCTGCGTGACCTCTCCGCCATCAAACAAGAGGAAGTGAAAAGAAGAATGACAAAGTACTTTGACAAGCACGTCAGAGTCAAATAATTCGCGAAAGGGGACTTGGTCTTGAGAAAAGTGGATGCCGCAGGGAGGTCAGCCGCAGTGGGGAAACTCAACCCCAACTGGGAAGGGTCATACATAGTGCAAGAGGCCTTGAAGTCGGGAGGGTATCACCTTCGGAATGTGGAGGGCGAGACCCTAGGTCTCACATGGAGTGGTGACGACTTAAAACGTTTTTATCCTTGAATCCTGTAAGAGTTCTGTTTTTCGGAATAAAGTTTCTTGAGGTACTTATGTTCATAACATGTCTTATGCGAATGTAATAGTCTGCCCCAGACCCCGAGCAGATCCTGCTGCCAGGCTTCCATCGAGCTGGCAGGGCTGGAAGTCACTCGAAGGAGTCTGCCCTAGACCCCGAGCAGATCCCGCTGCCAGGCTCCCATCAAGCTGGCAGGGCTGGAAGTCACTCGGAGGAGTCTGCCCCAGACCCCGAGCAGATCCCGCTTCCAGGCTCCCATCAAGCTGACAGAGCTGGAAGTCACTCGGAGGAGTCTGCCCCAGACCCCGAGCAGATCCCGCTGCCAGGCTCCCATCAAGCTGGCATGGCTGGAAGGCACTCGGAAGAGTCTTCCCCAGACCCCGAGCAGATCCCGCTGCCAGGCTCCCATCAAGCTGGCAGGGATGGAAATCACTCGGAGGAGTCTGCCCCAGACCCAGAGCAAATCCTGCTGTCAGGCTCCCATCAAGCTGGCAGGGTTGGAAGTCACTCGAAGGAGTCTGCCCCAGACCCCGAGCAGATCCTACTGCCAGGCTCCCATCAAGCTGGCAGGGCTGGGAGTTACTCGGAGGAGTCTGCCCCAGACCCCGAGCAGATCCCGCTGCTAGGCTCTCATCAAGCTGGCAGGGCTGGAAGTCACTCGGAGGAGTCTGCCCTAGACCTCGAGCAGATCTCGCTGCCAGACTCCCATCAAGCTGGCGGGGCTGGATGTCACTCGGGGAGTCCACCCAGACCCCGAGAGTCAAGCTGCACGTTGTTATGACTTGGGGAATAAGTCCGGAAGATGCTCAACACCCGCCGTCAGGCTCCCGCCTAGCTAATTGCTTTGATGGTAGCACCCGGAAGTAAAAACACTCAGGATCCCAAGGAAAGAGGGAGGGTTCTAGCCCGCAGACGGTTCAGGCACTCGCAAGCGAGGCTAGCACTAGCAGGCGAGTCGAGCGCTTGCAGGCGAGTCAGGCGCCCGCAGGCGAGGCGAGTACCCACAGGCGAGTCGAGAACTCGTGGACCTAGCGACTACCGACGCTCCTCGGCTAACAGAAACAAGCATCCTAACTCGGCATACTCTCAACAGAAGCAAACTCGGCAAAAGATCACCCAGGAAGAAAAGAAGATAGAAAAAATTCTTTACAATTTAATTTTCATTTTCATTTTACGACTGTTACATGCTCAGAACTCGCCTGCGCGAGGTTACAAAAAAGGGTGAAAGAAGAAGAAAACAATAAAAAAGACTGGCTCATCTCTCGCCCTCCTCCCTGGATGTGCGGCCTTCCCCGCCTCCGTGCTCTTGGCTCTTGCCCATCTCCCCGAAGAGCGAGGCAAAGCTATCCTCCTTCTCGCCAGGCGGGCTCGGCGGGAATAGGCCTGACATTAGGTCCCGGACCGCGACTTCTTCGCAACCCTCGGCTAGTATCCCCGTGCCCCTCATGGCATTCAGAAGGCACTCATCGGACTCAATCGAATTGACTCGCAGCCGCTCCGTGACCTCCTTCTCGCCAAAGAACCGCGGCCTCCGGAAGGGGTAGGGGGGCTCGCCACCACCCGCAGGGAGAAGAAGCTCCGCCTGCCGAAGGAGCTCGTCGTGAAGCCCCTGGTTCTGCTCCTTTAGCCGCCCCACCTCGGCCTCCAGCTGAGCGGCGCGAGCCTCCTGTTCAGCAGCATGCGTCCCCTGCTCGCCTGAGCGAGTTTTCTGCTCGGCAAGGCGAGCCCGCAGTCGGGCGACCTCTTCCTTCAACCCGGAGGCGCGGTTCTGTAACTCGCGCGCGCCCTCGGCATTCTGTGGATCGAAGACTAAGCACCAATACCGAAAAATCATCAAGTAAAAATGACAAGAGGCGGACGACACTTACCAACCCGCCTGCGGCTTTTGCGATTAGGTCCTCGGCGATACCGCACCGCCTCTCTGCATCGGCGGCCTTGTCCTTCGCGACGTCGCGCTCCTGCTCGACCTTCGACAGGAGTCGACTGAGGTTGAAGCCGCGACGCACCATCATATGGTGCAGATCGAAGGACCGCAAATGGCCCCGCAGGCCCTCGCGACCCAGCTTGCGAGGGGTCATATTCCTGTAGGCCTTGGCGCCATCACGACCATAAAGGCCGAATCCGAGCGCGTAGGCGTGGCCGGTGGGAGGCTGGTGAGCACCCCATGAAGGGTGGCGAGTAGAAATGGAGACCCGGTGGGCCGCCCCATCCCACTTGATCATCGGCTCGCCGGCCGAATCCTTGCATCTCTCCCCCATGCCGAACAGAGGGTGTTCCTTGGGCAGGCCCAACTCGCGGGGCACCAATCCTCCCGCATCCTTAGGGGAGGGAGGCTTGCGCTCTCGACGATCCCTCCCCGATGATTCCTTCAATGGGCTCTCCGACGAGGCGTCGGGGGGGGGGGGGGGGGTCTCGGGCAGGTCCATGTACTTGGGGGACTGCCTCTCCCCCAGGGAGACGACCTTGACCCTCTTCTTCTTGCGGTCCGGAGGCCGGCGAGACGAGTCCGGCCCCCCGAGGACCAACCGCTTCTTGCTGGAGGAGGGTTGGGACGCCGCCGCGTCGTCTCGGCAGGCCAGTGCAGCTGCCCGCGCGAGCTGGAGTGGGTCGGAGTAGAGCCCCGAGTCCGCAAAGGGCGGGTTCTCGGGGATGAGTCGCTCCCCTGTAGAAAACGTAGTCAGCTGTCTCTGCCGAGCCCGGCGAAAGCGGAAGGGGATCTGAGCATACCTTCACCAGGGAGGACAGGTAGAAAGGAGTCGAGGCCTCGGCGGAGGTATGCAACCTCGAATTCTTTGTGGAGGAAAAACTTGTGGAGGTCAGCGTCGTTGCCCGACATCGATGGGGGACGGTATACCTCCTCGGCCTTCTGCTGGGGTGAGAAGGGGATGTTGCCGAGATCGCCCTTGATGAAGACGATCTTGGTCATCCAGTTGTGATGTTTGTTCGCGACCTCGCGAACCTTTATAATGGTGCCGCCAAAGAAGGTGACCCCGTCGGTAGTAGCCTTGTAAGAGAACAACTTGCGGAAGACCGTCAAGTTGAACTCTATCTGCTCGCGGCGGAGGTAGAAGACGAACGCGACCATCATAGCGATGACGTTCGGGTTCAGCTGCGCGGGTACCGCGCCATAGTATTTCACCATCTGGCGGATTTCCGGCCAGAGAGGCAGGCGCAACCCCATCTCGAAATGCGAGATGGGGAAGGCGAGTTCATCTGGGTAGAAAGAATTGATGGCCTCGTGCTCGGTTGGAAGGCGAGCTGTAAAGCCGGAGGGGACGAAATCGGCCACGCATTCGGCGAGCTCCTCCGCCGTGGTGTTCCCCTCAAAAAAGCAATGCTCGGAAAAATGCCGAGCACATTTGACCCTCCCGTCGGAGTCAGGATTCCCTTTGCCAATGCCTACCGAGATCAAGAACACAAGCGACAGAGAACGTAAGCAAAGAGAAAGTACGGATGCAATAAAGGCCTGACAGGGGTTGGTGGAGAGGCCTATTTATAGGGGGAGGAATTCGGGACCACACCAGCTCGCCTACCCCAGCTCGCCTACTCGCCGACTCTACCTCGCCGACTGCCGAGGACCAACCCTTCACTATGGCCAGATGAGACACCGACGGTTATGACTTAAGCATATTAACAATAATAGAAAAATTGTCCAGATTATTACAGACAGGGTTCAAGTAATATCCAGAGAAGAAAGTAAAAAAATCCCCCAGCGCGCGTGGGCCAGGGAGAGCAGGGGAGAGTACCGGTAGGCCCATCAGGGGGTCCGTTTCTAGCTACCCCGGTCTTGCAACCCTGTCGCCCCGGGTCGCCGCACGCGGAGCTCGCGGAGTCGCCCCAGGTTCCTGTGGATGGTCTGTAGGCTCTCGTCGATCTCATCCAGAAGCAGGGAAGAAGACGCCTCCTCAAATGCCGGGCTGACTCCCGCCATGTCCGCAAGCAGTGAACACTTCCGCTGCAGCTTGAGGTTGTCCCTCCGCACCTCGTGAAGCTCGCATACCAGCTTCTTGAGGACCAGCTGTTCTCGCCTCGACCGTTCAGGGCCCTCCAGCTTGGAATCTAGGAAGGCGTCCAGTGTGCGCGGGGAGGGAAGAGGCGAGTACCGAGTCTGGCCCGCGGACTCGTCGGCCTTGGAGTCCACAGTGAGATCTGCGCGAACAGTGCCGGGGTTCAGTAAAAGGGGGCGAGTATCGCCAGGGCCGAACAAAATTCGAGAAAGCTAAAGGCGTACCGTGCACACCCCTCTCCTCCAGGCCAACATGAGGAGGGGGATTTCCCATAACCTTGCCACAGCCATGGAGAGGAACCTCCGGAGAAAGGCGAGTAAAGCCTGGGGTGGGGATGATCTCGGTCCCTTCCCCCCGGATGTAGAGGCGAGATGCTGCTGAGAGGGATGACGAGTCGGTGACCTTGGCATTTGGAAGTCCAGCCCCATGGTGCCGAAGCCGGGGAGCGAGTCCCGCAAACGCGCGTCAGACGCTTGATTTCACGGGCTGCCAAGAGGGCTCTTAGCCCACAATGCGGATTTTTCCCCACTATGCCCCCGACTGGTCTGGTCGGCGGGAGGAACGATGGCATCCTTGCCCCGGGGATGCGGAGTCGGCTGAGTGGAGGAGCCGACCCCATTATTCAGGGCCGTCTGGGGCTCGTTATAGATGGGCTCAACATCTTTTGGAAGAGGCTTCGCCTTTTTGGCCTAGCTAAACTCGGCAAGGTCGCGAGGCGGGGCACTGAGGTCGGTCAGGCCCGCGACGCGAGCTGCAGTCTCCGCCCGGGATCGCGCCACTCGCTCCAGGACCTCTTTGGGGAGCGACATCTTGGCAAGGTTACAGTAAAGGGAAGAGCAAATGTCAACCAAGTATGCAGGCGCATGTATATATAGCCGTCGGTGGACCCCACCGAGAGATTCCCTCAGGCCCTGACACACTCGTCGAATCCTGTGGGGTTGGATGTTTCTTTCCGAGTTTGTGCCAACCTCGCAAAGAGCGGGGATTGTGTACAACCCCGTATCCGGCGAGTGGGGCAGCAGGGGCCAGATCTGCCAAGCTCCGCCTAAGTCCTGGGCCAGCTGTGCCCTGGCGCCGAGTTCACTCGACGCCCCAGCCACTGGCGGCGAGTTCAGTCGGCGCCCCAGCCTTGGCGCCGAGTTCACTCGACGCCCCTGCCCCGGTCAACTCGCCTCGGCACCAGGACAGCTCGCAATGGCTCGCCGAGCTCGGGCCGATCGTCAAGCTCAGGGCCGCTCGACGAACCTTCGGCCGATCGTCGAGCCCACGACAAGCTAGTAGGGCGGGCCAAGCCCATACTCACCGAGCGCCGAGCTGAGGCGGCGAGTGCCAGCTCCATCAGGCACTCGCCACCCTTGCCGAGTAGGAATTATTGAGGGCTACTCGCCCAATCTGCTGTGAGGTGTTTTTATCGTTTTGCCCCCGCTGGCCTGCCCATAGCCAGTTAGAACAGCGGAGTCTCGCTGTTGGCAGACCCAGGTGGGCTGCACATAGCTGTTCAGAACAACGGAGGTTGGCTATTTGCAGGCCGTTTTCAGAAATCTATAAATAGGACCCAAAGGGTACCTCAGAAGGCACACTCACTTGTCTCCAAATTCCCCCTAGCGCTTCCTGAGGTACCTTAGCTCGGCACTTGGTTGAGGGGAAACGCTCAGTGATCTTCCGAGTGTGTGGTGGGTCCTCCTCGCTGAGCCCTTGGGTCCTTTCCCATCCCAATTCCTTCTTCCCAGCTTTCCAGCTCGCAGAGGAGAAGTAGGTGTGCGATCACCCCTTCCCCAACGGTGAACTCCACATGAGACCGATTTTCGGTTTCAACAACGAAGGTGGTTGCCGCGGCAATGACGGGGAAGACGAAGGCGGTGGTTACACTTCAGGTGGGTACGCCGTGGTCGGTTTCATGCGGTTTGATGGGTTTGGTCGGACCGGTTTGGGTGAACCCCATCAAAGTTACTTTAATTTACATGTTTATTTATTTCAGTATTCATTCGCTGTTTAAAAATATTGGAAAGTGCATTTTTATGTGACACAAAATTAAGTAAATAAAATAAACACGCAATCACTCGATTTAATTGAACTTCTGAAATGCCACCAATTAAAAAATATCATTATTTTAAGGATATTTATCCTTTAAATTCATGATCGAGTGTTTTGTTGTTACCTAAAATTGGAGGGATATTAACTACCTCAGTCTGTACATCAGTCTAAGGGTGGTAGTGTGGTACGCAGAAGAGAAATCAGAGTTGTACCTGTCTTGTGCCATAATGTCTTCCTAAAATAGCTCACAAATTTATGTCTCGGACTCTCGCTCGGACTTTATGATCTTGGGCCGATAATGAAACCTAAAGATGTCTCTCACAAATAGTGGCGCTGTGTGATGCATCAACAATCTTGCTACACACAATAAAGTGGGTCATCTTAGAAAAGCGATCAACCACAACATATATGAAATCATGCTTCCTCAGATTGCAAGGGAGCCCGTTCATGAAATCCACGTTGATGTTGAACCATGGCTAGTGAGGGATTAGTAGAAGCGTGTAAAGTCCAATATTTTGTTTTGTCCCCTTGGCCGTTTGACAAATACGACAATGACGGATGATACAAGTCACATCCTTGTTCAGGTTCAACTAATAAAAATGGTATTCCACTTAATGATATTATTCGTTACAAGCGTTTGATTGGTAAACTCATCTAACTCTCTATTACTAGACTTGACATCTATATCCCTGGTGGAAAATTCAGTCAATCTATATAGGCTCCGAGAGAATGCCAGCCTGAAGCTACATTAATGATATTAGAATATTAATGATCTATTGATAGAGGACTTCTGTTTAGAATAAATGGTCACTTACATATTGAAGTTTATTCAAACACTAGCTATGCAATGACACCGGAAACAAAAAATTCATTTTATGATATTGCATCTATATAGGAGGAAATCTCGTCAATTGGAGAAACAAGTTGTGGTGTTCATGTCACGTGCTGAAACTGAGTACATATACATTACTCAGATTTCTTGTGAGCTAAATTGGTTGAAGACACTCCGTGAAACTTACACCCAACACCCTCTATTGATGTTTTGTGATAATAATGATGTCACATTTATATCTAAAAATCCCATGTTCCATGAAAGGACAGCATATATAAATTGATTGTTAGTTCAAGGAGGAAATCAAAAGAAGTATATGCTTTGTTTGTAACATCAGACAGAGTTGCCAGCATATTCAGCAAACCTATTTTTTCAACCTTTTCTAATATATATACCAATCCGTGAATGCTCCAGTTTGAAGTGGAGTGTTAAAACCCTATTATAAAAGCTCCTGAGAGAGCCCATTGTAGATTTTTCCTCTTATTTAGTCTCACACCTCTTGTAGAGTTTGGTGATCACCCTCTTTTATGTATATATAGAAGGAACATGTAATACTTGAGTTTAAATTGAAATAATACAATTTTATATTTCAAATTCTCAAAAATTTCAACTTATTTGCATTAAAAATTCTGAATCATCAATTTTTTATTCTTGTACAAGGATGCAAGATGTCAAAATTGCATGTGCATCCCTTCAATAGCTTCATGACTATTGGCAACGCTCTTGGAAAGTATGGTGCAATCTTTGTAATAATTGTAGCAATTACTTTGTTCTGTGACCGCACCTTAATAACACCACTACATATGTGCAACATTTAGTCCCTAAAAACCTTTAAAATTGCTGATGGCCCGTCTATTGGATGATGCAAATTAGACATTCAGCTATGACAAAGTAATTCAAATGAACAGTGATGGTTCAAGGGGAAATTAAAGAAGAGAAAATGCCACTATTGATTTGAGCTCCTTAACAGGCTAAACCATCTATTTTTTCACAAAACATTGAAAATATATCAAGAGCGTTTAATGTAACAACTGCTTGTTCACCAAGTTGTTCTAAGAGATGCAGGCTGAAGCAGTGGGCAGCCTTCTTTCAAGTTTCCTATGTTACTGACTTTGATGATAACCTATCAAGTTAAAGTGTTTTAGCTTCATCATCTTTGTTTCATGGATATAACACAAGATTTTATGTGGTTTGCAGGTTTTGTTGACAGTCCTGACGCTACTAGAGATTGGTGAAGTGCAATATATACAGTTGCAACCTCATCTGAATGTCACATGTACATTGTACTTTCACAAGGTCGATTAACCTTTTTTCCCTATTCTCAAGTAGTCCACTCTACCATTCTTTTGAAGTATTGGTGAAACTTAATAGTTGCAATTTAATTTGGTGGAATTTCTATTAATTTTATGTACTACAATTTGAATTTGTATGCACTTCTATATGCACAGAAAATTTTAAAATGAGGAAGTTTTTTTGGATTGTAAAAGACCAAAACATCATATTAATGTAGGAATCTGTTATGGGCCTAGCTCGGAGGTCACTGGAGGAGTGGTTGGAGGTGGAGATGCGGGGTAACGAAGATACTACAGAACCATGACCGCGTGATGTAAACTGGGGGGGGGGGTGTTGAAAGATACTAAAATGCGATCTTTTAAAATAAATGCGGCGCGAGAGACTTTCACGGGCTATCTTAACGAACTAAACGGTCAAGGCGTCGCACACGAACGTAAACGCTACCGCACGAACATACAATGTCATGAAACTAATTCCACAGGCACAAGAATCTAGTGGCGACATTAGCATGTAGAAAAATACGATAATTAGGAGATGAAATTAGCCGGGCAGGCTCTAAATAATTAACTGGCAATTTAAAATCTGAGCATAAAAATAACGAAGGTTTGCGGGCGAGGAAATCGAGAGCCCAGGAGAAGAGGCAGTGGCTGACTGGTCCTCGGGCAGGTGGGGACTGGGCTGGAGATGGTGTGGAGGAGGTCTTGATGTGCCCAAGGCGAGCTCTGGTAGCAGAAACAGAGACCAACATAGCTCTACTAGTGGTCACCGAGAACAGAACAGTGTTGGCGACAATGGATGGTGGCTGGACTGGAGAAGGAGTGTAGGAGATCTTTTTGGAGCCGGCAGTGGACAAGGAGCAGCGGCCTCAATCCACCAGGGAAGAGTGCAGGGCGTCGTCGGTACCCTAGCAGGGTTCTGGAAAGCTTGACGGGGACAGGTGGGGATTCAGACAGCAGAGCCTTTGGCGGAAAGGGCTTCCCTGGCAGTCGTCGTCAAAGTAGAAGGTGCGCCGGAAGAGGCGGAGCAGCTGTAGACTTCCGTAGGGGATGAAGATCGGCGGTGGCTTGAGCGACGAACAAGGCTCGATCGGCTCTGAGACTGGCAAAGAAGAGCTCGCCGACCCTTGGGAAGGACTCCAGAGGCAGTGCCGGAGCTGGACGGGGAGGGGAGAGCGACATGAAGTAGGTGTCGAGCTTGCAGAGGCGGCGCTGGGTGAGAAATCAAACGATACCTAAAATGGTTCGTTCAATCTCTTATTCCAGCCAGGTCTAATAGTGGGAGGGGTTGGCTTTTATAAGATAAAGCTAGGGTTAAAAGTTTGAGATGGGCTTTGGAGGTGGGCTTCAAGAGGGGTTGACGGATATCAAAAAACGATTAAAGAGCTATCCGAATGAGGATTTCAAAGTGGGTCGACTATAGGCATAGGGGACGCTACAAAATAAAATAGTTAATTCAAATTAATCTTGCCCTAATTAACCTACCTCCTAAAATACCAGACCTATGCATTTATGGTCACGTTTGCCGGTCACACCAACGAGCCAAACCAAAATTGCGCGAACAACACGGGCGATACAAAAATAATACCCAAGCGCTCATTACACACGCAATACAACTCTACGCTACACAAAAATTCAAAAATTGCGCAAAAGTGTGCGCTACAATAATAAAAGACACGCACAATAATAATAATAATAAAAATGACGCGACGCGAGTTGCATCACCGTGGCTGCCTAAGCGGGGCTTGCTCGTTGGAGGAGAGAGAGCTACCAAGGCCCTCACACTCAAAGACGAGAATTAGATTCTTTCATTATTTGATTACTCCCTACAAGACTAAGGGTCTATTTATGGACCCAGGTGACATACCCGTAAATACATGGAAATATTAAAATATTAAAAGACACGACTTGACTCAACATGACACGACACATAAATTGACTTGAATACATATATAGTAATAACATAGATAACCAACAGATGAGTCGTAACAGATCCGTAACATCTCATCCTCCCTTGAAATCAATCCTGCCCTCAAGATCAAATTCCATGCGGTGACCAGATCATCTGGCAACTTGATCTCCCGCCAGAACAATGCATGATATCGCATAGCGACGACGACGGTGAGTAGCGGCGACGCCGTCAGAAAGACACGCGACAGAAGTACTGGCTTCGGAAAGGTCGGTGGAGCGGTGGTGAGCAACAACAACAAGGAGGTCGGAGGAGCGATGGTCGACAGAAGGAACAGATCTGAAAGCGGTGTGGTGGCCGGAGGCAGGAAAGGGTCCCTCGTGGTCGGCAGAGCCGGAGCCGGCAGAGCAAGTGCCGGCAAAAGCATGTTCAGGTCTTACAGTAGTCATAGTGGGGAAAAGGTGAATCAAGTAGTTAGTTGGAGGCTCAATGGAAGAAATTTCACTCTGACTCTAAATGGATAGAAGGATTGAAGCCACTAAATGATTTTTTTTGTTCTGAAATTGAGAGGGAGACTCGAGCAAGACAGGGTGGCGCGAACTCAGCGCCACGTCTCTGTAGAAATCATTGTTGGAGGACCTAGAAGCAGTCTCTGAAGGAGGACTTGGAAGCAGTTTCTGGAGGTCGATCAGTGTCACAACCCGCATTTTCTCAACAATTAAATTATATCAGAGTAAGAGAAAAAACGCGCTGTGATGCCACATCATCCAGGGGATAAATGCAGTTGTTCAGGCAAGACAGCGGGTCGTGACAATCAGTCCTTAGGAAAGAGCGACTTGTTTAGGCGAGACTTCAACTATTGGAGGGAACGGTTGAAGGATCGGGCTCGACGGTTTCCAACAAGGGGATAATGGAGGGCGCACTAGAGAGGAACCGAGTGAAGACAATAAAAGTCTCGTTCGGCTCCACCCCCAATAAAGTTAATACTAAGTTATTTTCAAAATATTAAGCATTCAAAAAATAAATATAATTAATTTTTTTTAATTTTAATTTTCATGCAATTATTATATAATTAATTTGCGTACATACCTCCCTCTTCTGTGTTGACAAACCTGTTTATTTAATGTCTTATTGCGTGGTCGAGCCAATAAGCCAGAAATGAAAAACCATACGATAAACATGAACTAACAAAATTGAATACGCTGACAAGACGCGAAGAAATACAATAACTGATAAGTGGTGAAAGTATAAAATAAAACAACAAAGACTTGGATGCGTCGCAGGGTGCATCAAGTTGGCTTTTATTGTGAATCACTGTTTGAATCAGAAGGGCCAAAAATTAACTTCTATGGTAAAAGTATACACTTCTACAATTTCACCACAAATTGGGTGTTGAATTTAGTTCTCCGCTATGAAGCACGGATACTTTCCCGAAGGCAGCGTACCCGTACCTGATACGTATCCGGTACCGGTACGTACCCGATACTCGACGGATACACCTATGTGAACACACTTGGACTTAACACATCATTCTGCATATTGTGATAAGAGTCTATTTCTAGAGTAAACAAAAGTTGGTTCTGTGCTAGGAAGTGTTGGTACGTCTAATTAAGTTGTATATCCGTACCGAGTATGTTTCTGGTACTGGTACGTTTCTGTTACAATTACGTGTATTGAACATGTTGATACGACACAAGTTATTATTAAAAGAACTAACTTGTCTCTATACTAACCGGAGATTGAAAATGTTGATCTCCACCAATAAGAAGAAAAAATGACCGATGAATAGACTTAAGTTTAATTTTATCTCTTTTGGTTAAACATATAAGATTTTATTTTTGTATTATTTATGAATGCTTAATGTTTGAAAATTTCATGTTATATTGAATTAATTTGTGGACTTGTACTTCAAGTTATGATTTATGTTTGATGTTTCGATGTTTTGAGAACTATTTATTGCACTTGTGATATATATATATATATTATATTTGTTATAACGTATCATGACGTACCTGTTTTTTTGTTTTTAAAATTTTGTCGTACCGACGTGCTGGGTACGTATCGTACCCGGTACCAGTACCGGTGCTTCCTAGGTTCTCTGTCTTTCTCATTTTAATTTACTATCAATTAGTAGTTTCACACAAGTTCACAATTAGTAACCTTTTCTTATTCTTATTTTTTGGTCCATGATTTTTAGATTATGAGCATCATTGGTAGAGATTGACTGAGAACGGGCCGGAGGAACAATCGTTGCGAATAGCGGTGGTGCATCAGTGGCCGACGAAGATGACGACTGCAAGAGGAGAGGCGTCAGCAACAAAGGTGAACTCTTCGGCGGAAGAGCAGCTTTTAAATTACCAAGTTTGTGGAGGAGTGTGGTCCTGACGTCCTGACGACGTGCTTCGACGTCCCGAAGGCGTGCGTCCCAAGAATTCATCAGTTCTTCTATCGAATGGAGGGAAGCAATCTCCGCGACACTAATCTTTCGGTTCATGATAATTAATTAATTAATCTAACTAATTCAATAGAAGAATTAATTAAAACAATTAAATAAGTTTGCCCATGTGGAGTAAAGGCTCTGTAGATGATGCAGGAAAATAAAATTATAATAAACTTAAAAGCACGGGAATGATTAAGAGTGGGGCTCGAAATAGGCGAAAGATGTGTGATGGGGGTTTGTTGTTTCTAGGAAAATTATAGGCGGCTCGAGGAAAATGACAGGCGGGGCTGTGTAGTGGCTCGAGATGGGAGATTTCGCTCGATGGGAGGGTGCGCTGAAGAAGCCGTGGGTTCGATGCGGCAGAGGGCTCAATAAGGGTGCACGCGCGTCGACAGGGGCAGGGGCGCATGCGCAGAAAGGAGATAGTTGCAGGAGGGGATGTCTCGACGGGTCGGTCAGCTTGGAGGAAGGCAAAGGCGTGTGCGGAAGAGGGCCTCATTAACGACTAAAGGTGCAATGGCTACGGGAAAACGTCGAGGGTGTTGTGCAGGTGAGGGCATGCGGCTATTGATGGAGGATGAGGTGGGTACAGAGGGAGTCAATGATGTATAAGGGTGGGTGACGAAGCACATAGAAAGCGGCTGGTTGGCGACGTCCGAACGACGGACGAGGGCAGAGAAGAAATGTATGTAAGTGGCGGGAATGAAGCGGAATGTTGTCGACAATTAAAAGGCGAGTACACATAAAACTCCAGCGGCTGTAAGGTCGTCAGATGGAGTAGGTTGCAATGAATGGAATACGGAGGAAGCAAATGCGATATGTGTAGCGGAAGAGGACCGGTAGCTCTGATACCAAAATTGTTATGAGCCTTCCATGGGTTGTCGGAGGAGTGGTTGCAGGTGGAGATGTCGGTGGAGGAGATACTACGGATCCATGACCGCGGCTGCCTTAGCAGGGCTTGCTCAAGAGAGAGAGAGAATTTTCATAATATCTTTTAGGGTTAGAGAAATAGACTTTCATTCATTGATAACTTGATACAAAATTCTAAGAGTTAATATATAGAACCCTCAATGACATAACTGTAAATACATCAACATATGCTAAAATATTAAAATATACGACGACTACGATTTGACTCATGCGACACTAATAATACACTCAACTCGACTTTATACATATAATAATAATATATAACTGACGGGGAATCCGTAACAGATTCATAACAGGGACCTTGGAGGTGACCCAACTAGTGGCTCCTGTCATGTGATAAGAAGCTCTATAATTAATAATCCATGAAAAAATTAATTACGGGCCAGTAAAAGGAAATTTGGGTCGCAGTTCCTGAACTTTGTTCCAAACATAAAGCCAATAAATAGCCAATCGAGTTCAACCGACACACAATACCTCACCGCATAACGTGCCCCAATAATAGACCAGCTCTCAGAATAATGTCAACCCTCAAACTCAAGCAAACTGAAGACTCAACGATAAACAACTAGCAACGCAAGGGCAAACAATTGACAAGGCTCCAACACTTGAACAAACAAAATGCTCTTAACAACAAAGCCCAAACAACAATGCCAAAATAAAGGCGTAAACTTGTAATGACTCAACCCACAATATTTGAGGGAGTCCTTTTTGATTCAACCCATCTCATACGAAGCTGAACCTGAACAACACAATTTTATCCTTTTCCATAAGTGATTTATGAGTACTTCCCCGGAAGTCACTCTTCTCGGAATTACTCAACCAAAGTACGCTTCCTGTGGTGCTACTAACATAACTCCAACATTTGTTCTGAAAAGACGCATATGGTATTTGAGAAACCAAATTATTACTTAAGCCTATTTACTTTCCTTCCAATTCAGATGTGAAATTCAGCTCATTCTCATACCTTCTCCTTTAAGTCTGTCATCCTAAAAGTTTGTCATGAGTTTCCTTTCCTTGAGTTTCTCTTCCTCAAAGACACTCCCTACCCCCAGACTACCATCATTGAATTCCTTATGTTACATGCTCACTAGAAAAATAATATATATGTACAAGCCCAATGTAAAGACCCACTTTCTTGGCCCATTAGGAGATTCCTCTCTTGTATTAATTAATCACACACCATGGTTTGGAGTTAAAGTGTCATTTCTCCCACCTATGTATCTTTATTATATAAGCAAACTCATAAAGGAGTTTGGTGTAACATTTTAATACTATTCTACCCCTCATATAATCAACTCTCCTTTTCATTTGTTTAGGTCTTTTTAGTAATTTTTTCTTATATTTAGAGATGAGCGATAGAAATTACGTTTTGTATGTCAAAACTTATGTTTTTTACAAAATAAAAAATGTAATCGTGATTTAGATTTTTTTACGATCATTTTGAGTACTCATATGTATATGTTGCGGGCGCAGCCCGCAACGACGCATAGAGCACGGGCGAAGCCCGTGCGGAGGCGG
Source organism: Platanthera zijinensis (assembly GCA_039513925.1). Classification (NCBI taxonomy): domain Eukaryota; kingdom Viridiplantae; phylum Streptophyta; class Magnoliopsida; order Asparagales; family Orchidaceae; genus Platanthera; species Platanthera zijinensis. The sequence goes on from CM077092.1 coordinate 9,433,296, forward strand.
ACGAAGCCCGCCTAGATGTGACCGAAGACCACCCAAGAGCTCTCCCCTCCTTTTCATTTGTTTGGGTCGGATCTTGGGTGGTCTTTTTAGTTATTTCTTCTTATAATTTGAGAACTTTTCTTATAGATGTGACTGAATACCACCCAACTCGCAGACGAAAAAAATGATTCAGTCTGATTTCGCCACCCTGTTTGGCAAACGGTAAAGTTTGAGAACGATTGTCGTCACCACGACTAATGTCGTCACCACGACTAATGACGCCCCCACGACAAATGTCGTTTCCATGACAAATGTCGCCTCCTCGACAAATGTCGCACCCATGACCAATGTTGCCGCCTCAGGCAAATGTCGCCCCCTCGACAAATGTCGCACCCTTGACAAATGTCACACCCACGACGAATGTTGCCCGCACGGGGTCCCCCGTGCACGACTGCTTGTATTTTTATATATATGTACATGAACTTGTATTTGCAAACTTAATACGAAGTAATAAAATTATTTCACTATGTATTTTACTTTCCTACATGGTATTTAAGCAATTCGACTCTTGAAGTACAACTCTCGATGATTGAGCTACTGCTCTCGCCGATTGAGCTCACCCCCGTTTCCAGCAATATCAACCCGCCATTTGGACTTCTGGCTTGAGCCCATTTCCACTCACCATTTTTTCCCAGAACTCGTTAACCCTCCATCCGAGCTTGCCTACTTCCATTCGACCGCATCGTACCAAATAATTTAGCCCCTCCCCACCTTTTATAGACTCTCAACTAGCATGCCCTTCCCATAGAACTTACTGACGCCCGCACCCGTGGTCTCATTTTTCCCGTCAATACTGGAACTCACCAACTCCCTCCTTCCAGCTTGTTGCTCCCCTTTTTCCAGCAGCCGTTGATATCATAGCTTGCCGACTATTTTCCAGAGCCATTTGATTCCAGTGCTTGCTGATTCTCTGTTCCAGCGCTCACCGATCCTAGTTTTCTGCGCTTGTTGATCCCAACTTCCAACTCTCTCCAAATCACCGTTCATGCGCTCACTCATCCCAGCTTCTAACGCTCACCGAATCTCTATTCCATAGCTCGCCGATCCCAGCTTCTAGCACTCGCAGAATCTCTGCTTCAGAGCTTGTCGATCCCTGCTCCTAGAGCTCGCCGACTCACTGTTCCAGATCTCGGCAAGCTGAACTTAAGGCTTGAGCTTGCCCGAAGCTTGATCCCGTCTATCCTTGTTTCCAGAGCTTGTTGATCTCTACTTCCAGAACTTGCTGACTCCCTGCTTCTAGCGCTCACCGACCTCAAGGCTTGAGCTTGCCCGCAACTTGAGCTCGCAAATTTGTTCCTCGAGCTCGTTGATATCATGGGTACGAATGTTCCGTCTTCCCCGTTCTCAATTTCGGTCACACTTGCTTCGGCTCCCATCTATGAAATCAGAGACAAATTTCTAATTACCCCACTGTGAAGAAATACTACTCCATGTGCCGAGTAGTCCAGACTAAGGGTCTTCTTCATCATTTGACTCACGACCTGTCTGTTGAGCTTACCGAACATTGAATTCAGGATGATGGCCGAGTTTAGTCCTAGATTTTGAATTCCATGGATAGTGTGTCATATCACATGCACCATGAGATTGTAATTGCCATGAGGGATGAACTGAAGTCTCTCTAATCAGAAATGATAACCTTCAACATTTATTCGATCTTTTTATGAACCCCAAGACCGTTGAACCGAGTTCAGATGGTGACATGACATCGTTCGTGGCGCAATACACGACACTTGTCGAAGCTTGGATTTAACACCTGCCTCCGACTTTGGATTTCGCTTACCAATGAGCTCAGAAGGAAGTTGTTGGCATAACACTGATAATGACGTGAATATCACCTCATCCATACAATGTCCATGCCAACATCTTATCCTCTCCCATTATTCCCTCTTTATTTGATGTTTGCTCCATGATTTTGAAGTTGACATTGCCCACCGATGTCTCTATGACTCCCTCTCTTGCTCTAATCCAACACTCTATTGAAACGCTCCATCTATCTACTGGGAATCCTGGAGGTCTCCATAGGTCTCGGGGCAGTGGGCGCGATGATCGAGATCGTCCTAAAGGACAAAACACTCACTGATGCACTTACTGTGTTCAGGTAAACCGTAATGAGGCCACCTGTTACAAAAAACATGAATTCCCACAACAATCATCGAACCATCCTCACCATGCCTCTTCTGCGGTTGGTGCTCTCAGTACATCCCGCTAAGACATTACATCATGAGGGATGAACTAATTTTTGTAGGGGGCTAGTTACTCGTACCTTCGGATTCGTCGCCTCTACCTCCAATGATGATATATCATGTTTTTGTCATAGCTCCTCCTGGATAGTGGACTCACGAATCACATTATTCTGTAGAAATCTTCTCGATACACTAACATTGCTAGCCTCAAGTTTCTCACAGTTGCCAATAGAGAAATCACCCCGATTTGCGGATCAGGAGATGTGTCTCTCACTCCGTCTATTTCTCTACGTTATGTACTTCATGTTCTTGGTTCACAATTTAATATTCTCTCATTTAGTCGACTTACTCATGATCATGGCTGCTCCATCACTATTTTCTCTTCTTCCTTTGTGGTACAAGAATGACGGGAGCGGAATATCATTGGTAGAGGATGATTATCTAATGAGCTCTACACTCTGGACCTCCCCATCTTAGCTTACTCCTCTGTCATTTTTGTTGATTGTCACCGACTCTTGACCATTCTTCTCTTTCTATGCTGCGAAAAGCTCTTTCCGATTTTTCTTTTTTCAACTACATATCGATCTTGTATCTATGAACAACATCATCATTTTACCTTCTCCCCTCGATGAGATCTACAACTTTCATGTTGATCACCTTTTGATTTGAAATAGTTTAGGCTCCCGATTTGAGCCCCGAAAAAAGTCACGCCGAACATATATATGGACATCCGAGTTTGGCGTGACTTTTTTCGGGGCTCAAATAAGGGCCTAAACGGCTTCAAATCAAAAAGCGATCAACATAAAAGTTAACTTTCTTGTTGATCACTTTTTGAAATAAGATACATTTGAGGGTCAATTTCGTGGTTCTCTGTGTAAGGTTCAGAGAACCGGTTCTCTATGTATAATTTCTCTCTCTCTCTCTCTCTGTATATATATATATATTTTATATCATAACTCCTGCCGCATGCTATTGTTTTTATTAAACTCTCCGCCGCCCTCTCCCCCTCTCTCTTTCTTTCTCTCTCTGCTTCTCTTTCTCTCTCTATCCGATTTATATATATATTATATATTATAACTCCTGCCGCCTGCTCTCCTATTATATATATATATATATATTATATCGTAACTCCTGCTGCCTGCTCTCCGCCTCTCTCTCTCTCTTTCCCCACTCTCCTCTCTTTCTCTCTCTATCCCTCACGTGTTGTAGGTTTAGGAGCATGGGCGACGCCACATTGAAACTTGTGGGTTCAGCTGACCCCACTTGCATAGGCGGATCTACAGGGGGGCCACAGGGACACGTGCCCCCTCTATTCTCCATGGAAAATTTTATTATATGGAGAATAGACTGCGGTTATTATAATAATCGCAGTCTATTCTCCATGGAAATACATATGTTCCGCCTGGTTAATTTCGGGGGCCAAATCGGGGGCCTAAACGACATTTTTAGGAAAAGTGTTGAACATGAAAGTTGTAGATATAGTCGAGATCTACAACTTTCATGTTCAACACTTTTCCTAAAAATGCCCGTAGAAGGTGCAGATTCAAAAGGCGCGTATATAACTAAATACACCTTAAGTGTATTTCCATGGAGAATAGACTGCGGTTATTATAATAACCGCAGTATATTCTCCCTATATATATATATATAAATTTTAGGCAGTGGGGTTGATTTTTCCTATCACGCGTTTGTTCTCATTTCTCCTGCTGCCTGGCGGAATCGGAAAGCTAGGGCTTGGCGATTTTCTTCTTCTCGTCGCCTGGTAAGGTGGAATCCCACACTCCTTTTCATTCCTTCCCCTGAATCCTGAATCCTGATTGAACCCTAAATCTCTCTTCTTTAGCAGTTTTGGGAAGTTTGGATTTTTGATTTGGCCAAGTGGAAGAAAATTTGAGTTAATCTCAGGTATTTGGTTTTTTATCAAAACAATTATATTTATATAGATTAAATTTTTATATATCTTTATAACTGGATATATATCTTTATTAAAGTGCTCTTGAAATTTATTTAAGGATTTCTTTTCATACAACTTCATTTTTTCATGTTCTCCTAAATCCTAATGATTTCTTTGAATATTTATAGGTTTTAGTAATTGATTATGGATCAATATTTTTCACGAAAATCATGTGCATTGCAAGATTCCTCTTCCAGTAATCTTATTGAAGGAAGTTGTGCTAAGAAAAGTCATATCAATTTAAATGACCTTCCTACGGATCCGGGGCTACGAAGCAATATCTCAAATTATCATCCTAATGATCAAGATGAAATAAGAAGATATTACTTACAAAAGGGTCCATGTCAACCTTCTAACCATGACTTTCCTCAAAGCTTCATTGGTACAACTCCTCGTCGATTTTGTCCTTCTTGGTTTAAGGATCATAAGAATTGGTTAGAGTATAGTATCGAAAAGGATGCAGTCTATTGTTTGTGTTGCTACTTATTTAGGTCTGATACGAATTCTACTGCCAAAGGGGGAGGTGATGCATTTGTGACTGAGGGGTTCTCAGCATGGAATAAAAAAGAGAGGCTATATGTTCATGTTGGTGATCACACAAGTAGCCACAACAAATCTTGGAAGATGTGTGAAGCTCTAATGAATCAAAAACAAAGCTTTCCAACTGCTTTTTATAATCAGTCACAGAAAGATAAGAATGACTATCGAGTACGCTCTATGTCCATTGCTTTGCTCATCAACTACAATTGACTCTTGTAGCTGTTGCTAAAAATCATACATACGTGGCTGAATTTTTTTCTGTCTTGACTCGTCTTGTGAATGTTGTTGGGGGGTCTTGTAAGAGGCAAGATATGCTTCGAGAAACACAATCTGCTAAAGTTGTTGAAGCATTAAATAATGGTGATCTTCAAAGTGGGCAAGGTTTGAATCAAGAAACCAGTCTTAGGAGAGCTGGCGACACTCGTTGGGGATCACATTATGGGATGATTTTGAACATGATTTTAATGTTCTCTTCTTTGATTGATGTACTAGAGTTCATTATGGAGGATGCATTACACCCCGAGCAAAAAGGTGAAGCCCTTTCTCTTATAAAGTATGTACCAACTTTTGAATTTGTCTTTGGTTTACACATGATGAGAAAGGTCTTGGGCATCACAAATGATTTGTCACTAGCATTACAAAAGAAAAATCAAGACATTATAAATGCTACGACATTAGTTATAGTGTCCAAGAAAAATTTACAGACATTAAGAGATGAAGGATGGGGTTCTCTACTCAGCGAAGTATCTTCATTTTGTAGCAAAAATGATATTTTGGTTCCGATCATGGAAGATATATTTGTAGTGCCTGGGAGATCACGTCGTAATGCTCCACAAATTACAAATTTACATCACTACCATGTTGAGTTATTTTGCACAATCATAGATATGCAACTTCAAGAGCTCAACAACCGCTTTACTGAGGCGAATAACTATTGCTTCTTTGCGTGTCTTGTTTGAATCCTAGTGGCGCATTTTTTGCTTTTGATAAACAAAGATTGATTGAACTTGCTATGTTCTATCCAGTGGATTTTTCTCCATTGCAACTCATGATGCTTGATGATCAACTTGAGAACTACATTGTTGATGTGCGCTCCAACAACGACTTTATCGAACTAATCGGAATTACTGATCTTTCTAGGAAGTTAGTGGAGACAAAAAGGGGTCTCATATATCCGTTGGTCTACTTGCTTGTCAAACTTGCATTGCTTTTGCCGATTGCTACCGCAACAGTAGAAAGAGCTTTTTCAGCAATGAAATATGTGAAGAGTCGGTTGTGTAACCGAATAGGAGATCAATGGTTGAATGATCGTTTGGTTACTTATATTGAAAAAGAAGTGTTTAATGGTATCAACAATGAGGCTATTATGCAACGATTTCAGAATATGAAGCCTCGTCGAATGCAATTGTAAAAGTTTATGTACTACGAATCGAATTTTTGTGAAGAATTAATATATATATTTTAATGTTTTTGTCATTAATATTTTTTTATAAATATGACACCACTTGATATTATTGCTGGAGTCGCCACTGCTTAGGAGAGCTAGGATTTTTCGGTTTTGGCCAGCAGATTCGATCAAATGGTTATTACTTTTCATGTATGAGATGGACGAATGCAATTGCCTCAAGAGATTTTAAAAGCATGGCTTTTAAATGCCATTTGATATTTCTTATATTAATGTGTACAAGTGACAGGCACGGGCCTTCGGCCCTGGGGGCATTCGGCGGGGGTGCGACAATCGGCGGGGTGCGGCATTTGGCGGGGTGCGACATTCGCCGGTGGTGCGACATTTATCGTAGGGACGATATTTGTCATGGGCGGCGACATTTGTCGTGGGCGGCAACATTTGTCGAGGACAGTACCCGTCCCTATGACCTCGCGCGACAGTACCCGACCGACGACGACAGGCTTTGCCAGCTCCCGGCGAACTCCGCCCGCTCCCGGCGGGCTCCGCCCGCTCCCGGCGGGCTCCGCCCGCTCCCGGCGGGCTCCGCCCGCTCCCGGCGGGCTCCGCCCGCTCACGGCGGGCTCCGCCCGCTCACGGCGGGCTCCGCCCGCTCACGGCGGGCTCCGCCCGACCCGCAACATATACATATGAGTACTCAAAATGACCGTAAAAAATATAAATCAAGAATACAATTTTTATTTTGTAAAACAAATTATATTTTAACGTTAAAACATTAATTTTTCTCTTGTCATTCCTAGCTAGAGACAATAGGTTTAGGGTATCTAGTGTTTTTATTTTTTGTATTTTAATATTGTAAAGTTTTGTAATTACCTAAAAGGATATTGTCTTTATAATATATTAATATAAAGTTGGGTATAATTGTGTAATTATGAATACAACTATAAGGGCAATATAGGGACATCAGACAATGTTTCACCAAAGAATAGTTTTCGTATATTAGTATATATATATATAATATTACAAGTGACAGACACGGGGCTTCACCCCTACGACCAAATGCGACAGTACTTTGACTGCGATAGGTTCAGGGCTCCGCTCCTATCAAATATTTAATGTAGCTTAAAATAAATACAATATTGATTTAATGGCAGCTCCTCGAAAATATCGCTTATATTCCTAATGACAATCTTCCTTGAATAGACCGCTGACATGCCTAATGACAACCTATCATAGTAGGTGTAGAAGCTTTACTAAAATATTTTGGGATTTTAATGGATTTTCGTCATTACTTTTAATTTTGGGATAATGTATTACTTGAATGGACATTGTATTTACATTTTTTTGAAATAGATTATAATATATGCCAAGTCATTAAAATATAAAAATGAAGCCATAATTGACATTTTTGAATGTTTCACCAATGACAACTTTTCCCTTTTGTTAGAAACCACAGTGGGGCCCTCGTTGGGCACATGAACCCAGATCCGGCGGCCGACTGCAGTCGAATGACGAGAACATCCTTAACCAAATCTCCTGGGCGCGTGTGGGACCCTCATCAGGTACATGAACCCAGATCACGCGGAATAAATTCCCAGGAAGGTTGTTGAGGCCCGGGATAGCACCCGAGACCTCCTTTATCAAGCTCCTAAACGGAGCGCAGTTGGGTGTCAAGCTTCCGCTTAGGAGCTTGATAAAGGAGGTCCCGGGTTCTGTGAGATGGAAGCTCGGGAGGTTTACTTCAGGACGAGTTGGTACTGCGAGTTGGAGGTTCGGGTTTGAAATAAATTGCATGTGCATAGAATATATTAATGGCGGGTCATGTTGTACTGGCCAGTCGTCACAACGACGGTAGTACGGTGACTCTGACGTGGTGTGAGGGTTTGATGGGCCAGTTGGTTGTTTTACACTGCGGTCTGGAGGACGATCCCCGAAAACGCACACTCGACCAAAAAGACTGGTGGAGATGACCAGCAAATTAGTACGCAGGGACTCTAGAGTGCACCTAGGACGTGTACAGAGGCGTGCGAAGGGTCTAGGCATGGTAGTGTGTATACCCGACTAGGAAGTGGAGACACCCGCTCCACTGCTGCCGTAGCCACAACGGTGGTACCAGAGAGTTCAACTGACTCCAAAAAATGGGAACTAAAGGTCTGTGATCACAGAGTCGTGTGTGTGAGTTGCACTTGTATGAATCATAACCCGCATAACTCATCATAACATACATACATACTTAGGGCATACACACTGCGGATCTTTATCATATAAATTAGTATGAGCTCTTTTATATGATAAGTTATATTTATGAAACCTTAACTTATAAGTTTATATGAACATTCGTATAAGTTAAGATACTCCTGTGATGTTGGTGTAGCGGTAGATAGTTTACTTTCTGTTCAGTTTCTTTACTTTACTTACAACACTTTCTTTCAGTTCTACTTTACTTGCTGCACTTCTTTTCATTACTGCTTTACTTACTTTACCTTTGCTATAAGAACTGCTAGTATAATGATATAACTGCTAGAAACATGACCATGATAGAATAGATCCACCGTCACCTGCTTCCTTTTGTTTCTGCTTTGTTGTCCGCCGCTTTTGTCCTTCCGCTCGGTGCCTAGGAGTCGCGGGGGTGAGGCGAGGACAAAATGGCTTAGTCTTTATGACTAACGGTCGGTTGTGACCGTATCATTTTAGTAGCTCGAGTAGTTGGAGCACCAGCGGGACCAGCAGGATGAGGTGGTAGGACCTGAGTAGCAGTTACCGCGCACTACTACCACACTTCGGCGTCAGGTGACGATGAGTGTTTCAGTTACCGCTTCCACATAGTGTTGTAGTGAGAGAGAGATTTGATTCTATTTACCATGTATCAGGCATAAGCCTTTCTCTCTTTGTACTCTTTGTGAACTGTTGTACTTTTCATTATATATATATATATATATGATGTTGTAGCTGTGACATGTGGACTTGCTAGTTATATATATCTACTTGTTGTGCTTTTATTCCCATTTGGCCTACAGGTTAATGATCGTACTAGCCGGCAGGATCGTCGTCTTGCGGTATCACAAACTGGTATCACTTGAACAAACGATTATATGAGAAAAAAGTCCACAACACTGGGTCCCCCCGCTCGAGCATTTGTTTGCCGACAAACTATGCAGCGGAAGCAATTGTGTGCCTATGTGTAAAAAGTCACAGAAAATAGTCCATTTAAACAATGAGTTAGGCCAACCCAATTAGGACACCACTTTAGTTTGATTTACCAAGAGGATTTCGTGGCGTATCTTAGTCTATAGTCGACCTCGGGTATAGATTTGTTAAGGTACGAGGATTCCCAAATTGGCTAAGGGAAGAATTTAATGCAAGAGTCACTGTTTAAGGCTTAAACTCTGATATCCCTACTCCACGTATCGAGTGATATTATCACTTCTTACCCAAGCTGATAGGACCGCCTCAAGGAGAATTGATGCTTATAATATATTAGTGGAATAGTAGGGTACTCGTAAACTTAACCCTCATACCGATGACTTGATTACGTTGAGACAACCACCGTAATAATTACCAAAGGTCGAATAAGAATTCAAGTTTCAGAAGAGACCCATTTTGGTTGGGTCACATGTTGACCTTGAGAAGATTGTAGTAAATAGTAACCTTAAGGGCCTAAAGTATGTAGTATATCAATAAGTGTCAAGGTGGAACTCCAAGTTTAAGATTGTTAGCCCGAAGAATTGAGCTCATATATAGGATGAATGCACTATAAATATTAAAGAAATTTAGCCCGAAATGTATGAGGGCTTATCCTTTATTTATTGGGCTAAATTCTTAACGACTTGGATTTCCTTAGACCCTATTTATAAAACGTTGTGTCGCAATCATAGTGATCTTGAAGAATTGGTATTTGGACATTACCCGGATGAAAATCGAGACTTGTGTACGGATGATTGGTAAGATCAACCCTCCCTAGAAGTTTGGGATATACGTAGAGGGTTGCCCGCTTGGATATATTACAACGCTAGAACAAGGAAAGTCGACATGAGACGTTAGAAATTTTTTCGGGCTTGTGAATAGGATGATTACTTAGCACAACTTAAAGAGAGACCGTAATTTCATCGATGCATAATGACATGCTATATCCAAATAAAGAAATAAGTTGTGTACAATCTACAAGAATTCGAACAGGTTTCTTTCCAAAAACTAGAATCAAAACAGTAACCACGACACAAAGGTTTTATGTATAATTAAAGGAGTGTGTTACCTCAACAAAGCACGTTCCTAGATGCCCTAACTTCTTAATCTAATCAGTGTAACACACGATTAATGAATATATTGTCTGTTAAGGATTTGGTTAATGAACTCAGATATATCGCAAGAGAGAGCCAATGCGAATTGAGAATTCAGTACAAGTCAGAAGGATGCTTGGAAATTTTGCATAGCTAGGAAAGTGACAATGACTATCACATATTAAATGGGTAGAATTGGGAGAGGTAAAAACGATGATTGATCACTGCTATCCGCGCTTACCTGACATACCCAGGTCATTATGTTGGAAACTTACAGATCAAGATAGAGTAACATAATGATAATATGAAGAAGTGATTGCGGGACTTAATTGTTATGTGGTGAGAGCTCATAAAGTGAGAATTCAAAATGTTTGAATAATTTTGTTTATAACATTGAGAGTATATTATAAGTACAATCATTTGGATGTGACTCTGATGATCACAAGAATCGAAACAAAGTGTTTGATGATATAATAATTGTCTTTAGAAAGATTCGAGATTTTGAGAGCAACTTATGATTATGAACATGTTATTATCCTTAGAATCAAACATTATAATAATTCAGAGGATTTGAAATGCCCACTTTGCGGGTTACAAACGCACTATCATGCTTAGTGAACTTAGTAAATTTGATCGTGAGTAGACAATGCAAGCCTATCCTACGCACAAAGGAACGAATGAATTCAACATTGCATATATTGGATAGTTCAAATTATATATATATATATATATATATATTTGGTGTATGCAAGTGGTGATAACTCATGAACTTGGAGAAATGATAGTCTGTACCATGCCATAATTTTTGGAGGTTAGATTGAAGATTACTTATACGTATTCCACACACAGTTGAGTTAATATCATGAGTATAATGGCTTTAGATGAGTATTCACCCTTGCTTGTCTATTAAAGATAACTATATGAACATGTATAGGAAAGTTGCTACGAGCATACCTAAGTTGAACTTCGAGCAAATAAAAGATTAATTTGTCAAGGCATGACATTGAAAATGTAACAACTCAGCAAATTGAAATGGGGTGGATGATTAATTGAAGCGTACACCCCTTGATTATGATAACATCAAGAACTGAGACACATACGTTGATAACATCATGATCACCTTAGGAAAATTCATGACTATGAAGAGATCAATTTTGGTTTGCAAAGGTGTATACGGTGAAATTACACGAGAAGTAACGAATGTTTAATAAGATTCACTTTATGATGAAATCGATTTATGACAGACCTCACTATTTTGAAAAGATATGCTTATAAATTTATGAATTAGACTCTATGTGAAAAGTGATTGAGAGTCATTTTTTTATGATCGCTTGATGTACGCGTGAAGAGTGAACACTCTACGAAATAGGTGTTGTTGTTAAAGTAGAGATGTAATAAGTCATGAATTTGAGAGTAAAAGGAACAAAAATGATGATCTTTTCATTACATCATGATCTCGAAAGTTGGTTAACTACTATACATAACAGTGTTTGTCTAATGTATATGATAATTTTTGGCGATTGTAAGTTCACGTTGATTGATAGGTAATAATCCATGTGGACGGGAATAGAATGGATTTCGACATATAAGATTATTGATTTTCACGTACTTGTTGATCATTGGTCGTAAGAGACTCCAAATCCAATGTGTGGTTAAGGTTTATTATAATGATAATATGTCGGAATACTTAGAAATATGTCCACATAACTTTGATGGTGAGTATCCCGAAGTGTAATGAAATACATTTGGAAGGAGAATGTTACCTCTGATAGAGTTCTCCTACAACAATAGTCATCGGGCGAGCATTGAGATGACACCGTATGAGGCCCTATATGGTAGGAAGTGCTGGACGCCGCTATCTTGGGTCCAGGATGAGGATCCGCGAGCTCTTGAATCGGATTATATTGAAAAAGATACGGATGCACACATACGACTGATCAAGGATCGAATGCTGGAGGCACAGAGTAGACAGACCAAGTATTACGATGCTAGGCATCAGAAGGTGGAGTTTCAGGTGGGTGACAAGGTGTTCTTGAAGATACGTCCAATGCACGGTGTTTCGCGGGTGCGGAGGCACAAGAAGCTCAACCCTTGATTTATGGGACCATACTTGATCCTGGAGCGGATCGGTTCTTTGGCCTACCGGCTGGAGCTGCCGCCAGAGTTAGGGAACCTGCGCGACGTCTTCCACGTCTCCTCGCTTCGGAGATCGTTACTTCGGCTAGAGCAGCATATCACCACTACAGCAGGCCCAGCAGTACCGGATAGATCAATCCGTTTGGAGCCGATCCGGATCGATGACACGACAATCAGAGTGCCGCGGAAGAAGAAGGTTCCCTTGGTCAAGCTGTTGTGGTCCAACCACGGACGGGAGGAACACACCTGGGAGCCAATGGATCTGATGCGAGAACGATATCCGGGACTCTTCGCCTCAGGTATATCTTAAGTGTTTTTGAAAAATTTCTTAAATTCATGTACATAAAAACCTCGTAGACCCGAACTTGAATTTCGGGGACGAAATTAATTTTTTATTTATTGGGATTTGTAACATCCCACTTTCTACTAGGCCCCTAACTTAGATTAAGTTAGGACATGTGGTGGGTGAATGAGGTTAGAGTAGGTTTGACCCAAGGAGTTAGGGTGGATTCACATAGGGCCCACTATAGGGTTCAAGCCAACTTAGGTCAAACTAGCCCAAATTGGAACCATATGTACACATTGACCCCACCACTATGTCCCTAATCCTAAAATAGATCTAAGTGAACCCAAGGCCCCACCATGGGGTCACCCATTGGACCAAATTGACCAAAGTCAGCCCAAATCCTAATTTGGTCAAAACCACACACATATGCCCAATTAGCCCAAGTAGGGCATCACCATGGCCTAACCAAGTTTGGGTGGTGCTATAGGGTCCATGACCATCAAGTGGGATCAACCCACTCACCAAGTTGATAAAGTCAACCCAAAAGTCAACTTGGTCAACATAAGGCCTAAAGAAGAAAAATGAAGGCCAAGCCCATTCACAATGGGCTAAGCCCATGAACCTTGGCCCATTAGCAGCCCAAGGGTTTAATTACAACCCCTATCCTCTGGTTTTGGAGGGTAGTGACATGCATGAGGGTAGTTTAAGAATTTGGCTAAGTGGAGGAGAGAGAGGAAGAGGAAAATAAGGAGTGGAGGCCACTTGTCCCTCCTTCCCTCTGCCCAAGCCTTTGGTTGAGCTCCCAATGTCATTTTCAACCGATTTAGGGGGTGGTGGACACATGACAGCAAGGAGGAACAACCAAAGCCATGGCCGACCCCCCCCCCTTATTCAAAATCCTCAAACAGTCACTCCCAGCCAAAACCAAGCTCATCATCACCTTCTGAACATCAGATGAGTGGAAAACGACTGCTGGGGCTAAGCTTTTGCTGGAGAAACCAGAAATCGAGCTAACTCGCAGGAGCAAGGGTCGACCATGTCTCACCACCACTAAACCCGCCGTCAAGCTTGTCTAAGGGTCCGTTTCTCCTCCCCTCCCTCGGTGCTAGTCTTCTAGATCCACTCAGAGAGATATCAGGCTCAATTGAGCCCGATGCCATGTGAGAAAGAGGGAAAAATATCGAGCTTTTCTTCTTGCTCGGGTTCGCCGGAGGAGCCGCCTCCGGCGGCCATATCGTCGGGAAACGCTAGCCACCACCTTAAAGGTGGTGGTGACGACAATCGTCGGCGGTGGTGGCTGCCCAGGTGGACAGAATCAAGGGATCAAGTCGGCCCAGGAGGGATCAATCCTGGCCGTTGGCTATCGAGGAAGATAACCCGATGCTGCTCATTTTTTATCTAACTAAACTATAGTAATAGTGATATTTAATGTATATTCTGTCACATTTGTACAACCTGTTTGCATGTTGATTTTAGGCCTTGTATAGGCATATTCAAAGAAAGGTTTCTACATAGGAAATGTAGTCTTAGGTCTTAACTTTATTTTGACACCCTAAACATGTAATTTGGAGCACTGTAGCCCCTTGTAGGGTCATTCTCATAGGACTGCTCCTATACTAGAGCAGAACTTCAAATGGATGCCTAGGCTAAACTATAAGTCCACCTGCAGTGAAATTTAGGTCATGCATGTGTATGTCCAAAAATCAATATTTTTGGCGGACATTTTTCTATAGTTTTAGTCAAAATTTGATTTATTAAATTAATGTAATTTTGGGAGTTTTAAAACTCCAAATATCCCCAAATTTTGGTGGCATGGCTCTAAGGTCATTCTATGGCCTTGGTAAAAATTTGGAGCCATTAGGACCTCTGTATGTTGGAGGATCCAACATGCATGGTGAAAGTAGATTTGTAAATAATGTGTAAATAGTAAAATGGGGTAAAATGAGAATTTAGCCTATTTGGTCCAATGCATGTCCATGAAATTTTGGACAGAGACTCATGGAGGTAAAATACTCCTTTCATGAGAAAATTGGGATTTTTGGAATAAAAAATCCCTCAAGTTGGAATTATTTTAAAATTAGCACATTTAGGTGTTAAAATGAAAAATAGGGCTACTGAACTTAGAAAATTCCAAATTGTTGATCCAAGCCCTAATAAGTCATTTCACTTTTCTGGAAAAATTTATGAGCATTTTTGAGAATTATTCTATGTATAAATAGTGTAATTACATTTTTACCCTTATGAGACTTTGATCAAAAATATTAGTAGTGGTTCATGTAAAATTATGAGAAAATGTCTAGGCCCTTATTTATGCAATATGAACCCCTGTAAATTTTATTAAGATTTTTGGATGATTATGTATGGTGAATAGTGAATACTATAATAGTGTCATTTTTGTAATTATGTTAACATGTGGATATCTTAGGT
Source organism: Platanthera zijinensis (assembly GCA_039513925.1). Taxonomy (NCBI): domain Eukaryota; kingdom Viridiplantae; phylum Streptophyta; class Magnoliopsida; order Asparagales; family Orchidaceae; genus Platanthera; species Platanthera zijinensis. The sequence continues at coordinate 9,448,543 of CM077092.1, forward strand.
CAAATCACTGATTAAGAGTATGAAAATCTGTTTTGACCATTATTTTGTTAATATTATTGAGTACAAATTTTCCCTGAATTTTTACATGATTATGTTTAGTACTTCATTTGAAAAAGGAAGATAATGAGATTTTAATCATAAATGAAAATAATGGTCAAATCAAGTTGGAAAATTAGGATTTTTTGGTGAATAGACATTTTTAACCTAGATGAACTTTAGATAATTTATTTATAGACCTAATGGACCACTGGTTAGAGTAGTTCATGTTCAAAGTGACCTAGGTTACTTAATTAATTTAAATTATGGTCCAAAATAATTAGAAAAATGATGAAATTCTGAATGATCAATATTATACACATGACAAACCCATGATAAAAATTTGAAGGGCTTTGACCCAAGGAATTGAAAGTCATCTCATATGGATTTGAATTAAGTCATGAGCTGTGTCTAGTAAAAATGATGTGTAACATTAGGGCACCCAGGGTAATGAGATGTGACTGAATTGAGAGATATGTTGAGAAGTTTGAAACCCTGGTCGGGATCACAAGTATGTCACTACATAGTAACGAGTGTTAGAGTGCAAGTCACATTGAGAACAATCACAATGGGGTCCGGCGAAGGATCGTCGTTTCTTCCAATAAGTACTTTAAATCATTAGGTATACTCAAGAGCAACAACGAGATTGAGGTATTAATAACGGGTAGACACTAATAAAAGTAAGTGTCCTTGAGAAAGGGAGCTTTGAGTTTCAGCCCATCGTAGTTCCTAGTGCCCCCGAGAGCCTTTTACCGGGCATGCCCTGGGCAGTCCAAGGATTAAACCTAAACTGTTATGTATAATAAAAATTATACAAGACTAGTTTAATAGGTTAAGGGAACGATGTGACAAACTCACCCGTATAGGGTTGGAGGGATTCAGGACGGGTTTAGTCCAGCTGGAGGCTCGGGTGTTTGATACAGGACGAGTTTAGTCCTGCGAGCTGGAGGCTCGGGAGGTTTACTTTAGGACTAGTTGGTCCTGCGAGCTGGAGGCTTGAGTTTGAAATAACTTGCACGTACATAGAACATATTAGTGGCAGGTTATGCGGTACTGACCAGTCGTCACACTGACGGCAGTACGGTGACTCTGACGAGGTGTGAGGGGTCAGTGAGTTGTTTTACACTGCCGTCTGGAGGACGATCCCCGAAAACGCACACTCGACCAAAAAAATTGGTGGAGATGACCAACAAATTAGTACGCAGGGACTCTAGAGTGCACCTAGGACGTGTACAGAGGCATACGAAGGGTCTAGGCCCGGCAGTGTGTATACCCGCCTAGGAAGTGGAGACGCCCGCTCCACTGCTGTCGTAGCCACGACGGTGGTACCAGAGAGTTCAGCTAACTCCAAAAAGTGAGAACTAAAGGTCTGTGATCACAGAGTCGTGTGTGTGAGTTGCACTTGTATGAATCATAACCCGCATAACTTATCATAACATACATACATACTTAGGACATACGCACTGCGAATGCTTATCATATAAATTAGTATGAGCTCTTTTATATGATAAGTTATATTTATGAAACCTTAACTTATAAGTTTGTATGAGCATTCATATAAGTTAAGACACTTCTGTGATGTTAGTGTAGTGGTAGATAGTTTACTTTCTGCTCAGTTTCTTTACTTGCATCACTTCCTTTCAGTTCTACTTTACTTGCTACACTTCTTTTCATTACTGCTTTATTTACTTTACTTGTGCTATAAGAACCGCTAGTATAATGATATAACTGTTAGAAACATGACCATGATAAAATAGATCCACCGTCACCTGCTTCCTTTTTTTTCTGCTTTGTTGTCCTCCGCTTTCGTCCTCCCGCTCGGTGCCTAGGAGTCACGGGGGTGAGGCGAGGACAAAATGACTTAGTCTTTATGACTAACGGTCGGTTGTGACCGTATCATTTTAGGAGCTCGAGTAGTTGGAGCACCAGCGTGACCAGCAGGACGAGGTGGTAGGACCTGAGGAGCAGTTACCGCACACTACTACTACCACAGTTCGGCGTCATGTGACGACGAGTGTTTCAGTTACCGCTTCCGCATAGTGTTGTAGTGAGAGAGAGATTTGATTCTATTTGGCATGTATCGGGCATAAGCCCTTCTCTCTTTTGTACTAATTGTGAACTGTTGTACTTTTTATTATATATATATGATGTTGTAACTATGACATGTGGACTTGCTAGTTTTATATATCTACTTGTTGTATTTCTATTCCCATTTGGCCTACAAGTTATTGATCGTACTAACTTGCAGGATCAACGTCTTGCGGTGTCGACTAGCCCGTGCGTTAGTGTCACCGTAAGACGGCGGTTCTGGGCATAAGACCGGGTAACCTCCTTGGTAAGGGGGAGGGGGTCTTACACGACCAGCCTCCACCTCTTCCGTTCTTTCTTCCAACAGCCACTCACAGGCCTTATCCTTCGTCCACAACCCCATACCACATCTTCCTCTCCCAGTCTCCATTCGAACTCATGCCACCTCTCCTCTACCTTGAACAGAAACCCCCTTCCTCTCCTTCCAACCAAAAAAATCCCACCGCACCAAGAACCCTTTCCCCCTTGCCTGCTACAAAAAGCCGAAACCTCAAAGCTTTCAAACCTTAATGACTTGATTATATTGGGAATTGCCCAATCGAACCTATGCATTGCTCCTTTGCCACCCAAACCAGCCTACGTCTGTTTCGTATTTGCATGATCATTTGGTTTGGGTTTCTTAGATTTCATTGTCCTCGCATTATACATGTTCTTTTATTTCTAGTGAATAGTGATTTCTAGCTCCAAGTTTTTTTTTTGCAATGCCCTTTCAGTAGAAGTACAATTCTTATTTGCCCTTTTTCAATTTTTGTGCTGTCTGTCAATATGCAATTGTTACATGTTATCCTAATTTGGTTTTTTTGTATTCAATTGTAATTAATTGTGCAAGCTTTAAATTTTATTTCTAGTAATTGCGTATTAATATCTTGTATGCTGACTCATTTAGTTGCATTATTGTAGTGTAAGGACAGTCATTATTTTGTTTGCATCTGTTGCGTGCGTGCCAGCAATCCATATAGCCTTGTGTTGCGTAATTTTTTCTGCATGTTAAAACCTTGAACACAGTCATGTCTAGCTCAATAATTAATGAATCAAGCCAAAAAAAAGATCCAAGTTGTTCATGTATGCCTCTTTACACCTCTATTTCTCGAAATTAAATGAGCCCAACCATAGCTCATATTTTAATGGATATTTAAGGAGTTTTATCAAACAATGTCTTATCTCCCGTTTCATTTATACTTTTACCCTGATCTATGATACTGTTGTATTTCAGACATCACCTGAAGTGCTTTCTTGCAAGGATGTTCTTGTTTCTGCTATTATTAGTAAGTATGTGTTCTATTCTTTTTAGCAATTAAAGATCATATTTTACTTATAGGTAATGTCTATTTTCTTAGAACAGATGATAATTGCAATTTTTATAGCAGGTCAGAGAAGAAGCATGGGCATTTTGTTTTTAACATTCCCAGCATAGCAAATTATGCCAGCACCACAACAAAAGATCTTTTAGATCATATCCGAAACCTTAAGGTCTGAAAATGTTCGTTGATAGTCACTATCCCCTTAATTTTCCAGAATATATATCAAAAGTGGACATGCTAGTTATATTAAGCAGGATGTTGCATTATATATTTCTTGAACCTCGTCATTCTGTGTAGTTTTTCAGTTTTATAGTAGATTTTGACATTATTTTGATGTGAACCTGTAAACATGAAATGCTGACTTGGTAGAAGTTTGTAGTTATAGATATATTTTGGTTTATTATTCCTGTATTTCGAAGGCAAGCAGAAAGAGAGAACCTCAATCTTATTTTTATCAACTGAAAAAGAGTACAAATTACAATATTTATAAGAGAGAAAGTGATGCAGAACGAATCTACAAGTGACGGTAGGGGTGCAAGTTGAGTTGAGCTGGATCGTGGGCTCGACGAACGGACTCAAAAAAAACTTGACTCAAGCTCAAGCCTGTTGAGCTCGAGTTCAAGCTCGATGAGCTTGAGCTTGGTTGCAAGCCGAGCTTGAGCTCATATAATCTTGTCATGAGCTCGCAAGCTTTTTTAATAGATTTTTATTTTTTAATATATTTTTTAACTATTATATAAAAGAAGTTACCTTTGGTGCAACATTCAAAATTGTCAAATATAGCCTCATTCTTTTACTCTAATGACTTAAACATATATTTTAAAAAATGAAAATTCATAAATTATAATGGCTATTTGTGTAATTACACCATATCCCTATAATAAAAATAATGATGGAAATTTATAAAATTCAAAACCTTTTTAGTAGACCTCCTAGACCTACTATGGTAGGTTATCATTAGACATGTGAGATATTTTCAAAATATAAAGGCTTACTTTAAAATGAATTTTTGTTAAAATATAAATGTTTTTGAATAAAAACAATTATAAAATATTAATTAAATTTTTTTACAAATTTTTAAGATCCTATTTATGCATTAAAAATATGTCGGAAGTTACTGCTGGCGGCAGAAATCGTCTAAACATTGCTGATCGGCTATACGTCGAAGGAAATTCGCATAGACGCCGGTAACCTACCGCTGGCCGTAGCTACCACCATTGCACTCACATAGGGCCGGGGGCCCGTGCCGTTGGAGTCACGTAGGGCCGGAGGCCCGTGCCATCGTTATTGGCCGTAGGGGCAGAACCCCGTGTCTGTCACTTATATATATATATATATATATATATATATATTTCGCCCACGAGCAAAGAAACTCGTGAGCAGCTCGAGCTCGACTCGAGTTTGCGAGCTTATGAGTCAATCTCGAGTTCTATGTAGTGTATACAGGTCTTGAGATTGAAGTTGAGCATGTATATGTGAGCTCGCCGAGCTCGAGTTCAAAATAATAAGCATGGGCCTTGAGCTTCAAAATTTACCGACCTCGGCTCGGGCTCGATTCGATTGCACCCGCTAGGTGACGGATACGATGCCCAAACTCTAGATGAACATAAGCACATACATGATAATGCAAATTACACCACTACATCCCTAATAATAATCTGAATGATTCAACAAGCAATCCAACGAATAGGATGTCACAACATAAACCATAACCCTAATGCTAATGAAATAATTGAATAGGCTGTGATGGAAGTTTAGCTTGGATGTAAGGGGAGTGATTGGGTCGACCAAATATAGATTTGACCTGAAGGAGCTCAACCAGACATATTTGCATTGGAGATAGATGATCTAGATGAGGAAGCTTGGGAATGGTATGGGTTGGGCCAGGAAGGGCAGGAGTGTTCGGGGCATGGAAAGGAAAGGTGAGAATGGTCTCTTGCGGTGTTGGTAAGGGATGTGATGCAACTGGAGGTGGCTTGGTCAGTAGAGATAGCGGCTGGAGGTGGATCAGTCGGCGGTAACAGAGGCTGGAGAATAGGAAGACTTGTCAGAGGCAAGGGAGGCGGCAAACATGGGCGTCAACAGACTCAACACCCTGGAAGCAAAACTTGAGGTGCCAGTACCACACAAAGCATTTGGCGTCGCACTGAGGGGTGGATACCAAGCGGGTTCAACAAAATGGCCAACTCTTGATGAACATGGCGGAAATGGCGGCGTGGTAGTGAAATGAATGGAGAAGGGAAATACGAAGCCAAGAACAGATGGGAGCGCACAATTAATTAGATAGCATGCTATAGTAATTGCATAATTCCAATATATTTTTGGAACATGCATCCAGAACATTAGAGATCTAGCTGTTTCAAGAAGATGGTTAGTACTCTTTGCCACGCCGTTTTATCAGGGTGTATAGAAGCGGCATGTCTGATGGATAAAATACAGGTCTCCTAGCAAAAAGATCAGGAAGATTTTTGGAGTCTCCTAGTAAAGAGTCCCATTGGTATCCCACATGCTGTGGAAGAGAGTACCCATATTTTGGGGAACCTCTATCAATATTTTATGTCATTGGGATGCATTTCTTCATAGCTTAGACTTTAGATTTCTATCTTTATTTTCTACTTACTGCTTATGTTATTCTCTATTGCTGTTATTTTTGTTTCTCTGTGTCTATGTGAATCTGTGTTGCATACAACTTGTGATTTGTGAAGGATTTGAGAAGAGATTTTTAAAAAAAATCTATTAGCACACCCTCTATTCAAATCCTAATTCCGCTCTTTCAACACCTCCACTATCACCCCTGTCCTTACCACATTGTTAAATTTTCTACTCTAACACTTTGACCTATTTTGTGTCATGATGTTGTTGCTTGCTTACACCCCCACTTAACTACTGACACCAACATCAAGTCCGGACCATGTGTGTTTTTAGTCGCTCTGAGTATCTGTGTTTCAGACACAATTGCAATTCAGATGACTCGTACAGAGTCAATTCAGTCACTCTCCTTCTATCATGTTGGTGTATTACCTAAAACTTAATTCAAACAAATCTGTTTCAGACACAATTGTAATTCAGATGACTCATACCGAGTCAATTCAGTCATTCTCCTATCGTGTTGTTGTATTAAAACTTATTTTCCTTGCTTGATTTTGGGGATAAAGATGATTTTCAAACAATGTACATTGTTACAAGTGCTCCAGATGAACCCATTGTTACATATCACTCTAGATGAGCAATTACATATACACTATGGAAGGACCTGTTTCAAAACCTGGGTAGTCCTGGCCAGGCTTGCTTTGAGGTCCCAAACGTGCCCTTTAAGCTGGCTTGGTGCCTGGTTTGGGTCAAGCCCAAGCCTGCTTTGTGCCCTACAAGGCCTGGCCAGTTTCAGAAGGCCTGAACCATGCGCCTACCCAAAAAGGTATGGCATTATAAACGCTCAACCAGCCGCCCATCCTTCGTTGCTTGGCAAATGCCTAGTCTTTTTTTAGCTTTGTAATGTTTAAATATTAAATATTAAACTGATTTTTTATGTAAATCACCTAAAAGTGGGCATGCCCAACCCAGACCTGTCTTGGCCTTGCCTTATGGTCCTAGGTAGGTGTAGACGTGGGCTTGCTTAGAAAAAACTTGGATCCGCTCTGAAAAGCCCGGGCTTTGCATGCTTTTGTCCACGCCTGATTTGCCAATATCTTATTTGGAAGAATCTACGGCCTTGTGCTTGGTGAGCAAACCAACCCTCGCATGTATTTTGCAGGAGCATTCCTGATGCGGAGCAGAGATGTGTACTAGCAGCGGAGGACGAGTTTTGGGCCCGTAAGGGGCTGATTGAGGACTTTCCATATATGGCGTGCCCGGATCGACGATCTGACTCCGTGGTTGCGTCCGGCTCGTCGTTTAGATTCAGTTTCATATATAACATTATGTATTTTGGATTTTATTTCATGTAGTTATGGGGTCGGAACCGCCGACCAATCATAGCCGTCGATTCCGGTTGCCCTAATCCTATTTTCTTATAAATAGATCTATTAGGGCTGCAGGAAAGGGGATTGCTGAAATTTGGAGAGTTCATCTTCCTCATTTCCGGTGATCCTTCCGCGGTGCCGACGCCGTGGAGCCCCTTGGTGACGACTCCTTGGGTAAGTATCTTATTTCCTCCTTGTTTTCCCTTCCAAACAGCCAGCCCGCCCCTGCTACAGTCCCGCTACAGTACCGTAGCTACAGTGCCACTGCTACAGTACCGTATCTACAGTTCCGCACTGTTTACCCGCTGCTACAGTGCGCCACCAGCCCGGTTTTCCCCTACAGCCACACCACCAGCCCCTGTTTTTCCCTACAGCCACACCGCCAACCCCCCCCCCCCTTGCTCCCTCTCCACAACCGCACGCCATCAACCCAGCCTAGCCCGCCTACTTTGCGTCCACACCGGATCTATTCAGATCTGGACTGTTTGGTCCAGATCCAGTCCGGTACCTCCGGATCCACCTCCCCACCGTCCATACCACCAACCACCACGCCTTCCCCTTCCGTGGAACCACCTCCCCTTACCCGATCTAGTCTTCCACCACCCGGAAAGCCCCACCTTGCCTCCAAACTTCAGCTCCGTGTGGAAAATGGTGCAGCCCTAGTTTTATTTCAGCATTTGTATTACTCTATTATGTGTGATGTGCTAAGTATTGTTTAGTTGTGAAACATTGCGCGCTTGTGGAACTCTTTGCTTTAAGGAATTACAGTTTGTAGCTGTTTGCCCGTGAATCTCTTGCCTTGCAGGTTGCCTAATTTGCCGCGCGCTTATTTTAGCCCTCCGTGCGGAGGAAGCTATTGCCTAAATGCCTAAAAGAAATTATTTATCCTTATGTGATTGAATGCCATGTTTTATTATGTTGTATCGCTGTTTTTAAATTGATTAACCCGCCTGATCAAGAATTTGCATTGACATATAGTCATTGGGTTTGCGTGAGTCCGTCCCGATACCTCACTAGCTTGCATCTTAAGAAACCACTGCACAGCCTACCCTACATCAGTTGGTATCAGAGCCCAGGTCGGGCCGTTTTGCATGCTCAGTAGTGGTAGGTTTTATAGAGTCTTTAGGTTCATTTATGTCTAGTTATCGTCATCGTTCGTCTCCTCTATTTGGGGATCCCGAATCTACCTATATCCGACCTTATAGAACCCCTTTAGAGAAACTCTCACATTATCATGGTGATTATTATCGCTCCTCGCACACCACTTTCAGGGATCGTGTTGACCCACCGACACGACCTCACCATGCTAGGGACGATCATTATGATGACTATCGTCGTGCTTATCCGTACACGCGAGCGAACCGTGTTGATTATAAGGATCGTCATTCCGAGAGAGATCTTGAGAGTCATTTTTGTACCGCTGCCCCTTCCTTTGATGGCTCATCGAGTCCCGAGTCCTTCAGTTATTGGCTCGTGGACATGGAGCATTATCTTGATCATTTTGAGGTGTTCGGTGAGCATCGCGTCAAGTTCGCGAAACTTAGACTTTTAGACCAGGCAAGAGCTTATTGGTCTAGCGTTGAGAGGACCCGTGAGCGAGACCGTCTTCATCGCGTCACCAACTGGGTGGACATGAGGCGTTTATTGTGTCAGAGGTATCTGCCTTCGTCGTATCGGAGTCACTTGCTCGACCAATTATTTTCCCTTCAGCAAGGACTCATGTCTGTCACTGAGTACAGGGATCTCTTTGATGAGTTAGTGGTGAGGAGTGATATCCGAGAGGACCCAGCCATGACCACTTGCAGATTTCGATCTGGGCTTCGATCTGACATCCGTACTAAGGTAGTTTATCATAGCTCGAAGTCCCTCAAGTCGACATATCAGCTCGCCCTACGTTACGAGCAGTCTTTGAGATCCGCAAGAGCTGATCGAGGGGACTCTCGCCTTGGCCTCCACAGTACGAGCTCCTCCCACACCAAGGACACCGCTCTGCCTACCATTGTTCCGTCAGACATGGCAGCAGGGATACCTGATAGGGATTACTCTCACCCCAGCGAGTTGCTTAGCTCAGTGAGTAGTCTATCTTTTGTTTCTGACCTGTCTCTCGTGACCCCGATTGAGAGTGAGCCAGAGAGACCTCTTGAGCTTATAGTGTCATGCCCCTCACCCACACCACCACCTCTGGCATGTCATGGGTTGATTAACACCCTTACCCTGGACTTACGTCCTGATACCACACCCACATACCCAATTTTGACCGTAGATCTATGTCATTCTCCCATTATCATGGCCCTGAGTCACATCGTGACTGAGACCTCAACGCCTAGTGTTGATCTCGTAGTGGGCATGTCATCCATTCAGGGGGACACTACCCCTTATGTTGGTACTCATCTAGAGGACCTTGAGCTTAGTAATGAGTTCCATGACGAGCCCCCAGTTGAGCCTCCTGATGATCCACCACTTCCTGGTGAAGGTGAGATTCAGATGAGACGTTTGTCTATGAGTTTCGAGTTATTGACGTCTCTGTCCCTATCATCGCTGGCTTTGCCCCAGAAGATGAGTCGTGAGTGGAGAAATACGTATGTAGGTCCTACCTTGAGCACACTTGCGCCTACTCATATTTTGATGACCTACTTTTTGACACATCTCACTCGTGATGAGTTTTGGGACACACCGCCTGCTGACCCACCAGACGAGCTCGTTCTTTTCGGGGACACGCACCACACTCGAGAGTCACATCTTTTAGCCGATATACACGATTCCCAGTCAGGTGGACGTCGCATCCGTGATGACTTTTCTTACACAGCTCCTGGCGAGCCCCCTGATGTGTTACGACCCCTGCGCGACATGTTGCTCTTCATGGGTTCGCACCTGAGGGTAGCTGTGTCGCGCGGTCACCTGAACACACGTCTCTCCCGAGATGAGTTTTTCTACACTCCGCCGAGAGAGCCTCCTGATTGGCCGCCTCCCTTGATAGATTTTCAGGTCATTATTACATCTTCCCATAGAGAGCATGTTGTGTCGATCATGTGTCATTTGCATCATTTGCATGAGTCTGTTGAGTCCTTCACGCATCATTTGCATGGGTTGCATGAGTCTATCAGGCGTAAAATCAATTTAAGCAACGAGCATTATAAAGAACAGGCCGACAGACATAGACGGGAAAAGCATTTTCTGGTTGGCGAGCAGGTGATGGTACGAGTCCGTGCGGAGCGGCTCCCTTAGGGGCCTGCTAAGAAACTAAGCGCCAGGCGAATTGGGCCCTACACAGTTTTGAGACGGATCGGGTTGAATGCTTACGAGCTGGACGTTCCTGCGAGCATGGGTATCCACCCTGTGTTCAATGTTGAGGACCTGACACCCTACTTCGCACCTCACGGGTACCCCGATCCCCACCTTGGCGACCCTCCCGAGCCTACACCACCACCCCTTTCTCCCGCCACCCAGCCTCCACTTGATTCCCACTTCCCCAGGAGCTCATCACCATTGGCTTCACCTGAAGCACCACCACCATCACCGGATCGCTTTCCCCGAGTGCTGAGGGTCGAGCAGATTACTGAGAGCATTGCGCATGAGTTCGTACCCTCTACGGATGGGCTCGTGTGCCGCTACTTGGTTCGTTGGCTTGGGCGACCCTTTACTGACGACACCTGGATTGTTGCTGCAGAGTTGGATCAACTCGCCCCGGGACTTCGACTTCAGTACGACCGTCTCCATTCTTCGGAGATGGAAGCTTTTCAGTCCGGAGGAGTTGATTGGCGAGGATACTTCCCCAGGGACGACACATGGACGACCTCTGATGGACCTCATCGAGTCTTGCCTGGCTTACATCGAAAGAATTCTGATCGCTATTCATCAGGAGATGAATTCTTTCAAGCCGGGGAGAATGATGCGGAGCAGAGATGTGTACTAGCAGCGGAGGACGAGTTTTGGGCCCGTAAGGGGCTGATTGAGGACTTTCCATATATGGCGTGCCCGGATCGACGATCCGACTCCGTGGTTGCGTCCGGCTCGTCGTTTAGATTCAGTTTCATATATAACATTATGTATTTTGGATTTTATTTCATGTAGTTATGGGGTCGGAACCGCCGGCCAATCATAGCCGTCGATTCCGGTTGCCCTAATCCTATTTTCTTATAAATAGATCTATTAGGGCTGCAGGAAAGGGGATTGCTGAAATTTGGAGAGTTCATCTTCCTCATTTCCGGTGATCCTTCCGCGGTGCCGACGCCGTGGAGCCCCTTGGTGACGACTCCTTGGGTAAGTATCTTATTTCCTCCTTGTTTTCCCTTCCAAACAGCCAGCCCGCCCCTGCTACAGTCCCGCTACAGTACCGTAGCTACAGTACCACTGCTACAGTACCGTAGCTACAGTTCCGCACTGTTTACCCGCTGCTACAGTGCGCCACCAGCCCGGTTTTCCCCTACAGCCACACCGCCAGCCCCTGTTTTTCCCTACAGCCACACCGCCAACCCCCCCCCCCCCCCCTTGCTCCCTCTCCACAACCGCACGCCATCAACCCAGCCTAGCCCGCCTACTTTGCGTCCACACCGGATCTATTCAGATCTGGACTGTTTGGTCCAGATCCAGTCCGGTACCTCCGGATCCACCTCCCCACCGTCCATACCACCAACCACCACGCCTTCCCCTTCCGTGGAACCACCTCCCCTTACCCGATCTAGTCTTCCACCACCCGGAAAGCCTCACCTTGCCTCCAAACTTCAGCTCCGTGTGGAAAATGGTGCAGCCCTAGTTTTATTTCAGCATTTGTATTACTCTATTATGTGTGATGTGCTAAGTATTGTTTAGTTGTGAAACATTGCGCGCTTGTGGAACTCTTTGCTTTAAGGAATTACAGTTTGTAGCTGTTTGCCCGTGAATCTCTTGCCTTGCAGGTTGCCTAATTTGCCGCGCGCTTATTTTAGCCCTCCGTGCGGAGGAAGCTATTGCCTAAATGCCTAAAAGAAATTATTTATCCTTATGTGATTGAATGCCATGTTTTATTATGTTGTATCGCTGTTTTTAAATCTATTAACCCGCCTGATCAAGAATTTGCATTGACATATAGTCATTGGGTTTGCGTGAGTCCGTCCCGACACCTCACTAGCTTGCATCTTAAGAAACCACTGCACAGCCTACCCTACATCAATTCCCCTGATGGTTTATATCTCTCTCTTCTCTTTATGGTCTCTTCCTTGTCCGTCTCGCTACGTATCAGAATAGATTTAATACCAGTAGTAACATTTAGTGGAAATGAATGAAAAGTAAGAATTTCATAGAATTGACCCTTAATAGTTCTCATGAGGCTAAGGATAGTGCTGATTCTTAATTCACTGTTTAATATGTTTCTTTGTATATGTTGTACTAAGTTTCATTTATAAATTATTCTTGGAGATTCTTAATCTAATCATTGCCATCTATCGCAAATTACCAAGTAAAATTTTTCAGGATGAGTGTTATTAGTCTGCATAGTATTGTGTGGACACAAAACTGACTATATTTCCCTTCTTCCCTTTATGCGAACTTAGTATCTGGGAGAAGTAACATACGATCTTAAGGATCCAGCCTTCTGCTTCGCAATTGTTAAGAAGCCAGATGACTTGTGCTCTCTTACAACTCATCTGACAAAAAGATTATCAGAAATCGAGAAATGCAAGGTAGAGTACTCATCGTTGCTTGATCGGTCTGAATAATATTTAGATCCTTAACAGTTATGTTCGCCATTTTCCCATTTGTAGTAAGCTGAATTGGTTATCTGTTTTATGCAGGTACAAAAATTGGATGAAATGTTTAATTTGGCGCATTTTGCCACAAAAGAGTGCAAAGGAATTGATGGGTGCTCTAGTTCCATGCATACCCCGTGCATCAGAAAAATGATTTCTGAATACTTTGGAAGGAATAATGATGTCCATCCAGATTTCTCCTTCAGGAGTCCACAGAGCAGGTTGAAAATTCTCTTGCTTTTCCCTGAAAATTTCCTACTTATTTATTAATAGACTGTGACTGGGCAAACTAACCGTTCACCTTCCACAGTCCATTTTTACACTCGGATATAAAGGTTAGTTAACTCCGCACTTTGTCTTCCCCGGCCTTTGTATGATCTTAAGCTATTGTTTTATATACGTTGCCTATTTTCTTTTCAAATAGGTATTCTTACAAGGCAACTCGCACACCAACTTTACCCCACGAGCAGTCACAAGGATTATGTATGGCATCCCGAGTCCAGCTTTTCCATATGCAACCTGGTCAACCTGCCATTTTTGGTAAGAGAACCAACTAGTTTTTTAATCATGGATTATACTTAGCACGCTTCATGTTTTTTTTTTCTTTTCGTTTTGCTGGAGTAATTGATGCTCCATTGCCTGGTGTAGTCTCTCCCACTATGATTAGCAGAGGATTGGATCTGAATGTTCCACCTATGAAACACAGATACTTGCAACGGTCTTACGTATCGTATCTGAAATATTTCGGAGTCGGGAAACTAGCGGAAACTCTAGGAAACCCGTCCCCAAAACATCTTTTAATTTTAGATATAAAAAAAATTTGGATACTCACGAATACTTTTTGATATCACTAGATACGCTTTGAATATGCTTCAAATTGTCCAAAAATTGAGTTTTATGATGGTGACATGGTAAAAGACATGCGGAAGAAAATTGTAGAATGATAAGTGGTGAGATTTAATTGATCACATACTTTTATTCATGGTTACTATTTAGGATATGATACGTCTTTGTGACACAAATCTTGCTTTCATTTAATATATGATATATAAGGTATAATGATGAAGAAATAAAGAAAATTTGTACGTCACACACGTCTTCATATTAATTTATACTTCTATTAAAAATTGTATAAATTTAAAAACGTTTCTCGTATCCTTGGCGATGTAGGACATGCGTTACACCTGCCTGCCACCCTGGAGTCCCACTAGGGGGCCCACCTTGGTGTCGCATCAAGACGGCTTTATCGGGCCCGCAGTCCGTACACCCCAACTTGTCTCCGGTCCTACCACAGGAAGCCGGAAGGTTGTTGAGACCAAGATTCGATCTCGAGACCTCCTTGATAAATAGCTCTTAGGTGAGCTCTCAGTTGTTGGTGATGAGAGCTCGCCTGAGAGCTCTTTATCAAGGAGGTCTCGAGATCGAGTCTCGGTCTCAACAACCTTTCGGCTTCCTATGATGGGACTGGAGATGAGTTGGGGTGTGCGGCCCGCGGTCTTGATAAAACCGCCTTGGTACGACGCCAAGGTGGTCCCCCTGATGGGACTCCAGGGTGGCAGGCAGGTGTAATGCCTGTCGTGCATCAGTAGGTTTTTTGAAAATCACGTTTCCCTTATCCGTATCGTATCTTATCGCGTATCTTGTCCCCATGCAATATAGGTTTCCACCATGGTATAAGGATTGGATCTGGATCTTTCCACCATAATATAACGTTGTATGAAATTTTTTTGGGGGGTCCAGGAGATTGGGATAGATTCTTGATGGGGATCAATTGTTTCACACCGAGCACATTCGTTGGGTCTAGTTAAGGTTCATTTTTAATATCTACAACTGTAGGATCGTGGTCTGGACGATCCTAGCCCGCAAATTCCACCTGCTCGATTTTTCATATTTGTATGTATTTTTTTTGTGATGTATTTTTTATTGTTTTTGTAAAGTTCGAGGATCACGGGACGATCACGTCCGTTCATCATATTTAATTTAGGGCAGGGTGCCTTAGATGGGATGTTCTCTATGGTTTCTAGGATTGAGGGTTTATGCCAGGGGTGCAGAAGCCACCGTCTCCCTCCCTGCAGCCATTCACCACCTTTGACGAACTCCTTTCACCAGGATGCTTAAGAAAGGGGGAAGAGAAGAGTAGAAGAGTGCTAGTCGAGACACTGGTAGATCTATGTAGAGACGTTCGGGCACGTGCCCGGGCGTGATTTTAGGAAATTATCTCCTGGTGCTCTCCTTCAGGCGTTCAACCACGTTCTTCTTTCAGCCCTAAGGTGTCCTTGTCTACGTCCTTTAGCACGACAAATCTGCAATATAGTCTCCCCCTCTCTCTCGCCCGCTCTCTCTCTCTCACCCCCTCTGTCTCCCTCACTCTCTCTTCTCTCTCTCTCCCCCTCTCCTGCAAGCGCAACAATGAAATGCCACAACTCCGGTTCGACAGCGCCGCAAGCATGATTTTTCGCTCCCGACCCTGCAACCTCCGCGACACCTACAAACCTCCACTGTTCATCTTCATAAATTCGGCAGCCATCGACCTCCATGGAAGCATATCCGACGGCCACTGGTCCGTTGCAGTACCCTCGCCTTTTGTCGTAAGCCTTGAACTCCCCCGATTTCGTTTTTTGGGTTCTTCCATCCTCCCCCGACTTCGCTTTCATCGCTCAGAACTGGCACCAAGAACCACCAGCCGCAATAAGGATCTGGTAAAAGGTATTTGCATTTGGTGATCAGGTTTAGTATCACGCCTGACACAGTGTTGATTCTTCTGGCCGGGAGGTGTATGGGATGGAGCTGTTGTGCGAAACGGTGCGGAAAAACCAAAAATCACACAACCACAAACAATAGAACACGATGCGATTTACGTGATTCAGCGAGTAACGCCTACGTCCACGGGGAGGGGTTGTTCACTATCACCGGTTTGGAGAAAAGAAGAGGTCAATACAATTACAACTCCACACAACTCCAATCTCTCTCTACTCAAAAGAGAAAATCCTAACTCTTTTATATTTATAGGGGAAATTATGGCTAACACAAAATACAAAAATACCTCCTCAAAATAACAATCTCCACCTCATCTCTTATTTGACACAAAACAAAAATGAGATGGCAAAATAAACAACAACACCAAAACGGCTGCGCCAAGTAGGCTGCCTACGTACCCCCCCTCCAATGGGATCAAGCCACGCGTAGTTCTTCAAAAGTGCCTCTCAAGGCGCTCACCTCTGAACTCGAACGTTCACTAATTCTTTGCAATATGTGAACTTCTGGACTGAAAGCACCTTCGTGAGCATGTCTGCTGGATTCTCCTTGTTATCAATCTTATTCAAAAGAACCTCGTCTGTTTCGATCAAAATGGTACCTTACATCAATGTGCTTGGTACGAGCATGATGCACTGGATTGATCGCCAAGAAAATCGCGCTTTGACTGTCACAAAAGACGGTTAAAGCCTTATGCTTGACACCCAGATCATCCAATAGGTCTTGCATCCAGATGACTTCCTTCATAGCTTCTGTCACTGCCATGTATTCAGCCTCTGTTGTAGATAAAGCCACTGTCGATTGCAAAGTCGACCTCCAACTCACTGGACCTCCTGCCAATGTAAATAAATATCCGGTCGTAGACCTGCGCCTATATCACCTGCATAGTCTGAATCGGTGTAGCCCATACACAACCCAACACTGGACTGCTGCCTCTCGTACACTAAACCAACATCAACTGTACCCTTGAGATACCTCAGAATCCACTTAACTGTCTGTCAATGACCTTGACCGGGATCATGCATGAATCTGCTCACCACGCCAACAGCTTGTGCAATATCTGGCCTTGTACAAATCATGAGATACATCAAACTGCCCACTGCACTGACATGCGGAACTAGCTTCATTCCCTTCCTCTCTTGGTCGTCTTTAGGACACAAGTCATCACTCAATTGAAAATGCGCTGCCAATGGTAAAGTCACTGCCTTAGTAGTGTCATCAATCCCAAACCTCTTCAGCACATTCTCAATATAAGCTATTTGAATGAGCCAAACCTTTCCAGCTTCCTTGTCCCTGCAGATTTCCATCCCAAGAATTTTGCGAGCCTCACCTAACTCATTCATCTCAAATTGCTTTGAGAGCTGGCTCTTCATTCTATCAATCTCTGACTGACTTGAAGCGGCAATCAACATATCATCAACATATCATCAACATATCATCAACATACAATAGAAGATAGATGAACTCACCAGTAGCCAATCTTTTAAAATATGCACATTGATCATACTGACTCCGTGTGTACTTCTGTCCCAGCATAAACTGATCGAATTTTCTATACCACTGTCTCGGAGACTGCTTCAAATCATAAAACGACTTGTCTAATTTACATACCATGTCACTTTGTGCCTCATATTCAGGTGGTTGCTTCATATAGATCTTATTCTGCAAATCTCCGTGCAAAAATGCAGTCTTCACATCAAGCTGCTCCAAAATCAGACCATACTGCGCTACTAAGGCCAAGAGAACACAGATCGATGAATGCTTGACAACTGTGGAAAACACCTCGTCATAATCAATACCTTCACGCTGAGCAAAACCTTTGGTTACCGATCTTGCCTTGTAACGTACATCAGCAGCTCCATGAGATCTTTCTTCGCATACACCCATTTATACCCAATTGCTTTTTTACCTAGAGGTAACTTCACTAATTTCCATGAAGCATTTTTATTTAGAGAAGTCATCTCTCCATTCATCGCATCTTTTCAAAAATCTGCTTCAGGACTCTCTACAGCCTCTTTGAAGTGACAAGGGATTTCAGCCTGAGATGCTGAAAGTGCAAATACAATGTGGTCCCTCAACCAAGCTGGCTTCGGGACATTTTGCCTCTTGGACCGGCTTCTGGTAATAGAATCCTGAACCTGACTCTCTGCCTCTACTTCCTCCACCTCCTGATCATCAGTATCTGGTATCTCATCAGCAGTTTCATCATATACCTCATCAAGAGTGCGGGGAACTGGTGGAACAAATGGAGTCACATCAAACTTCTTTTTATCAGTAATAGTGATCGGCTTCGAACTCTCCACCTGCTCTGAGTCCCGAGGTTTCAACAAACTCGCCTCGTCAAATGTAACATCCCTGCTAATAACAATCTTTTTCTCTGCTTGATCATACAGTTTGTCGCATTTGACTCCACGCACGAAGCCAATGAAGATTGTTTTCTTTGCCCGTGGTTCCAGTTTGTCATTCTTGACATGATAATAAGCTGGACACCCAAACACTTTCATATGCACATAATCTCTAGCAGGATTCCCCGACCACATCTCCTTTTGTGTTTTCTTTCCAATAGCTGCAGAAGGCAGGCGGTTCACCAAGTGACAAATATAGTCAATGTCCTCAGCCCAGAAAATCCTTCCTAACCCAGCATTAGACAACATGCATCGAACCTTCTCCACCAAAGTCCGGTTCATGCGCTTTGCCACCCCGTTTTGCTGTGGTGTCTCCCTGACTGTGAAGTGATGCTCTATACCTGATCTCTGACACTCTTGCAAGAACACTTTCAATGTGTATTCGCCTCCATTGTCTGATTAGATACATTGAATCTTTTTGCCAGTCTGGTTCTTAATCCACTTCTTCCAAGTCACAAATATCTCTAGAACTTCGCTCTTATTCTACATGGTGTACACCCAAACATATCTGGAGTAATCATCAATGAAGGAGACAAAGCATTGACGCTCGGTAAAAGATTTCGTCTTCATCGGGCCCCAAACATCTGTGTGAACATAATCTAAAATACCTTTCGTACCGTGGACGACAGTACCAAAAGATACTCGCGTCTTCTTGCCAATCACGCAATGCTCACAGAAATCGAATTTGCAGCTTTTCGCTCCTTTAATCAATCGTTTCCTTGAAAGAGCTTGGAGGGAAGCCTCTTTAGCATGAGCCAATCTCATATGTCATAAAGTACTGGTATCCAAAGAATCATCAGCAACGACCACTGTCCCGGTAACTATATTTCCCTGAAGGTAATATAGATTGTGGTGTCGAACTTCTCTCATGAAAACCAAAGCTCCGCGACTGATCTTCAGAACTCCTGCCTCGATTACTACCTTGTAGCCCTTGGCTTCTAAAGCCACAACAGACAACAAATTCTTCCTGATATCTAAAACATGTCTGACCTCTGTCAACTCTCTCACTGCTCCATCATGCATCCGAACCAGAATACTCCCAACACCAATAGAACGACAACTCTGATCATTGCCCATAGAAACAACACCAGTATTCAGAGACTTGTAAGTACAGAACCACTCTCGATTGGGACAAATGTGATAGGTAGCACCCGTGTCCAGAATTCAGTATGAATCATCAGTAAGTAAACATTGTGGCGTAACTGACAGAGAAACATCAGACTCACCACCACTGGTAATCTCCTGGGTAATATGGGCATTTGAGCACTTCCCTCGCTGCACTGCTTTGCGCCACTGCCTCCTTGTTGGAGACAAAAAAAACTCAAGCGCCGCCTCCTCTGAAACAAACAACACACCTTCTCCTACGATCAGATGTATGGCCAGATTTACAGCGCCGCCTCCACTGATCATAGGAAAAACAAAACTACTGATCCTGCGTCGCCTCCACCAATCAAAGGAAAATCAAAACCAGTGATCCTTCTGCAGGAATCCAAAGATCGAAATATAATTTTTTTTTCGTTTCGCACTCAAATCAAATACGGCCGCCTCAAACGAAATCGCATCGCAACCAACCTCGCTCTGATACCACTTGTGAGAAACGGTCCGGAAAAACCTAAAATCACACAACCACAAACAATAGAACACGATGCAATTTACGTGGTTCGGCGAGTAGCGCCTACGTCTACGGGAAGGGGCTGTTCACTATCACCGGTGGGGAGAAAAGAAGAGGCTAATACAATTACAACTCCACACAACTCCAATCTCTCTCTACTCAAAAGAGAAAACCCTAACCGCTTTATATTTATTGGGGAAATTAGGGCTAACACAAAAGACAGAAATAACCCCCTTCTCAAAATAACAGGAGTGTGGTTTTCTTAAAGTAGCTCCCCGCAGGATTGCTCCTGATTATTGGTTAGAAGCTGTCCTTTATTTTTATTCTTCTTTTTTCTGTTTACTCAAGAAGAGATCTAATTTATGTTTCAGTAGTAGCGGGTTTAGGCGACCAAATTTTGGCAAATATGTCTTAGGTTCCGTTTGGGGGCACTTATTTTCACCGGTCAAGCGGTCACGACCGCATGAACCGGGCCTTAATTAAGGTCGAGTTCATGCGGTCGTGACCGCTTGACCGGTGAAAATGAGTCCTCCCAAACGGAGCCTTAGGTTCCGTTTGGGGGCACTTATTTTCACCGGTCAAGCGGTCACGACCGCATGAACCGGGCCTTAATTAAGGTCGAGTTCATGCGGTCGTGACCGCTTGACCGGTGAAAATGAGTCCTCCCAAACGGAGCCTTAATCTGTTTAAAATAACGAACAAATGAATATATAACTAATGCCTTGTGCATATGTACACGTTTGACACCTGATTCTCTTGAGGTAAGTCAGATCGAAGAATTTTAAGGGGGGGGGGGGGGGAGATAATGCTACCTGCATTACAAAATCATAGATTTTTGTGCCATGAAAAAAATTGAATTAATAATGTAGTAAATATTCCATGATTTCCTTAACTAATGGCGCCCATTAGTTGATACCAATATTGGAATAAAATTTTCAGAAATTTTATTAATATATGGAGGAATTGTTATTGGTACCTTATAAATGGATATTTACACCCATAATTTCATAATTTTTAGCCTCTTAAAAAAAACAAAGTCGATATTTGTACCCAAGCCATTCGTCCAAGCTCTAATCCCGATCCTGCGGAACCCTCAACTCCCGTCCCCCCTCTCTTGGTTTGTTTCACCGGCGTTCCCTTCCTCCCTGGTAGACGTTTTCTCGCAACTGTCCGACGTTTCTTTTCTCCCTCGCAGCCCGACGCCAGATACTCCTTCCTCTCCTCGCTCGAGCAGTTTCTCACATCTAGATTCTCGAAGGCGTCGCCATCTCCGGATACGGTTGCCGGCATAGGCAATGAAGCTGCGTCAAGGAAACTTAATGGCGTGATATGGAGAAGGGAGATGCACACGCTGCTCAGTGTTCCGCCGGATTCGTGGTTGGGGTTACCGACCGTTAGGGTTTATGTGTACGAGAATCCGGCCAAGTTCGCCAACGATCTTCTATGAATGGTTGGGTTCTTCAAGTATGCATATATGAGACCAAAAAATTATTTTCTTAAGATTATCATATGAGTACGAATATAAGTACCGGTACAAATATCAAATTTGGTTACAAATATTCATTTATGGGATACCAATAATGATTCCCTATATTAAATTTAGGCTCTCTCACATTTATACATTGATATAAGCTATAATTCATTTGGCAGGGGGCGCTACTCCGAGATAGACTTTTCGGTTGTCATGAAGGCGGCGACCTTGGAGCTGATGGACCGGGTTAAGAAATGCGGAAATTGAAGTATTTATGACTGACAATGCCTTATTAATGAATTCAGGATTGAGAAGGCTTAAACTTTACAGTCAGCAAAGTGATTCATACATTGGTCATATGAGGAAAAACTTGCAACTCATTCGCAGACTAATCATTTTTGGCCTAATTTTTATTATTTTTTGATGTTATAAAACATTAGTTGTATGTAATATTAATAATGATTTCTTATATGTTATTGGTGTAATATTATTATGGTGTATGGACTTGGGAGATTCGTTTTTTTTGATGAAAATTATGGTGTTTATGCAGCTCATGTTTCCTCTTTCCAATGTATTTGTTTTTTTGAAGGTGAAAAATAGTCCCACTCCAGCCATGGGAGAGTATATATTCTAAACCTAAAAGAGAGCCCCTCCTTAATATCACATCACTAACAATTGTTGCGGGTCACCTGTTTTTTCTCCGGCCCGGAGAATCAGATCATTTTAGCTCGGAATTGGACTGGGGGTGCAAACAATCAAAAGAAAATAATAGCAAAAGACAGTTTTTTTTTTGACGTGGAAAATCTGTAAATGGTGAAAAATCATATGCCTGGATCTGTGCCGAACCAAAATCCATTATTTTGTTGGATTTTAGAAAAGTTTGAGATGATCTCTCGGAGGGTGACATACCATCTCTCTGTTACAAGCTTAAAATGATGAAAAATAACTAAGCCCTTGGAGGCTTGATAAAAGCGCTCATGCCTATAAATTTGGCTAAGTCAACAGAACTTTGATAGAAGCGTTTCGACTTGAAAATTCGGTTAAGTCCATGGAACTTTGATGGATGCATTTCGACTGGGAAAAAACGGTGTGCCTTGAAGCCTGCTGGAGCCTTTGCGCTAGAAGAGCAGCGGAGCGAATTTTTGAGTGGAGGATCTGCCTAAGTCCACGATTTCGCCGGAAAATCTCAGAGCTCTTTCTAGCCTCTGGAGTTGCTTCTCTTCAAATGAATGCATGAAAGCATATTTATAGTTTTATGGAGGGAAATATTGGTAATTGCGTCGGGGTGGAATTCGTGCTGACAAATGATGTCACTCTGTTTTGGTCTCTTGAATCACCAATTTTAGCAAAATGACGAAAGCACCCCCTAGACGGTTTGGGCGGCCCGGGTAGGTTGCTTGGCAACGACGACGATCGAGGGTGGCGGAGGCGGCGGCTGACGGCGGCGGCGGCTGGTGGCGGCGGCGGCCGCCGCATCGCGTGCTTGCGCGCTAGCGTTGTGTTGTGTGCACATTCAAGGTTTTTCCCCACATGTCATCGGTCTGAGTCTTTTTGGTTTGGCTCATAAGTTTCAGGGGGAACCCCATCAAATGCCCCCAAAATTTTGCGGGTTGTAAACTGCAAAGCGACAAGCCCAGAAATTTCTAAGCTTGACCGCTTTGCCTTGGGCTTGACTCTTTGTGCACCATTCTTGCTTGTTGTTCGATGCTTGCGGTGCGTCACAGGAACGTTCTTTCACATTGCACTTTGTGTGCTGCGTTGGTGCGGAAGCGCCCTGTTTTTTACATTTCTCCTCACATGAATGCGCGAGTATGGCGCTGCGCACTAGCTGATGCGTTTGTCGTAGAGTGTTAGCACTGGTGGCAGATTCTTATGATGTGGAGTGGTGTCAGATGGCTATGCGGGCCCTGATACGACGGATTCGAAGGTTGGTCTATTGCGGCGGGTCGTGCACGTTGTTAAGCTCTACCTTGTACTTGGCAGGGGCTCCACGTAACATGAATGATGCGGGCGCGTTCCGTCCCCCGAGAAGGTGATGCATGTTTGCATCCGTGTCTTGTGGACGCTTTGTCGTTTGTTAGAGCCTTGGGTGTCCCGTTGAATAGGGAGTGCCTTATCTTTTGTGCCCCCTTGCTTGAATGCGCGCATATGACGCGACGTGTTGACTTGACGATTGTCATTGGGCATAGGCGCTTGGAGCTGATGCCAGAGCGTAGTGTAATGGAACGCTTTCCCCCTTTGTCCGGATGGCATCCGAGGGTGTGAAGTCCGCTTTTGGCTAAGTGGTGCAGGAGGACTCATGGTTGATCTTGGCGAAAACCCCTCAGAGGATCAGGGATGCCCTTTTGTTTTGGAAGGGCTCATGATCCGTTCCTTTGAATGTGGTGAGGAGCTTTTGTCTGTTTGTGCCTTGAAAGACATGGGGCCCATTTAGACGACGTCGACAAAAAAATCTTTGTTCGTTTGTGTTTCAGGAAGATCGTGGTCCGTCCGAGTGGAGGTGGTGAAAAACCTTTGTTTGTTTGCGTTTTAAGAGGTCTGGGGTCCGTCCGAGTGGTGGCGGCGAGAAACCTTTGTTCGTTTGCGTTTCAGGAGGACCGAGGTTCGTCCGAGCGAAGAACCTTTATTCGTTTACATTTCAGGAGGACCGGTGTCCGTCCAAGTGTGGTGGCGAAGAACCTTTGTTCGTTCGTGCCTCAGGAGGACCGGGGTCCGTCCGGTTGAAGGTGCAGAAGGACCGTTATCCATCTCGCATGAGAGGTGCAGAAGGGTTTTTGCCAATCTCGCCTAAGAGTGATCCACCCGCTTGATCAGAGTCACTTTCTAGGATATCTGAATATTTTGTTTGAAAGGTCGGAGTCCCTACTTAAGATATCCGAGCATTTTGTTTGAGAGAGAGGCTGAAGTTTTTGCTTGGGATATCTAGACACTCTGTTTAAGAGGGGTCAAAATCTTTGCTTGGGGTATCCGAACACTCTGTTTGAGGAGTGGTCGGAGTCTCCCCTTAGGATGTCCGAGCACTCTGTTTGAGGGGAGGTCGGAGTCTCTGCTTGGGATATCCGGGTGCTCCGTTTGAGGAGTGGTCGGAGTCACCTCTTGGGATATTTGTACACTATGTTTGAAAAAAGGTCATAGTTTCAGCTTAGGATATCCGAGCACTCTGTTTAAGAGAGGTCGGAGTCTCCTCTTAGGATATTCGGGCACTCTAATTGGGAGAGGTCGGAGTCTCCACTTGGGATATCCTAACACTCTGTTTGGGAAGGACCAGAGTTTCCACTTGAGATATCTGAACACTCTGTTTGGGAGAGGTCAGAGTTTCCGCTTTGGATATCTGGCCACTATGTTTGAGAGAGATCGGAGTCTCCACTTGGGATATCCGGGCACTCTATTTGGGAGAGACTGAAGTCTCCACTTGGAATATCCGGGCACTTTGTTTGGGAGAGGTCGGAGTCTCCACTTAGGATATCTGAACACTATGTTGTTTGTGCACACGACGAGAAACTCGGGTCTTGTTGTATTGATGCCGAAAAAATAAGATACAAGTGCAAGCGTCAGCTGCCTTGGACGTTTTACTGACTGAGGATAGGTTCTCCCATGGGACGGTCACCCTGGGGATTACTCCTGTGTCGGCTTACTCTAGATCGGTTAATTCCGAGCTCTTGTCTTGTTGGAATTTTCCAAGAAGTTCCAGGTGAATAAACCACTTGAATTACATCTTTAGTCGTGCACAACTCTTCGTGCTATGCTCACGTCCTTGGTGGTAGTTACAATACTTATATCGGTCTCCAGAGCTTGGAGCGAGAGCTCTTGGCCTTTGAAAGGAGGGATGATCGCGGACGGAGACAAATACTTCCACCCGCGAAGTGGTTAGGGGAGCTATGGTTTGATTGTAGCGGTGCCCTCCGATTCGGTGGGAGTCGCCAAGATGCTCGTTGCTTCCCCTAGGACTTGGTAGTGACTCCTGATTCCTCTTCATTTTTGATCTTCCCTCGAACTGTAGCTGATGCGCTTTGATTTCTTTGTCCGACATGATTTCGCTCATCATCATGGAATAGAATTTTCCTGGCCCGAGTACCCCTGAAGAAAGTTCTGCCCAGGAGCTTGAGGTCCACACCTGAATCTATCGCGCCTCTGCGGTAAATCGACGAAAGAAATCCTTGAGCGATTCTCCTTCAGTCTGCCGGTTTCCCGTGAGGTGCGAGGGGTCTCGAACGATTCGTTGATCGGCGATAAACTGCTTCGTGAAAAGTTGAGTTATCTCTGTGAAGTTCTTGATTTCCCCCTCCTTCAGGGAGCCGAACCAGGTGTGAGCCTCTCCTTTCAGAGTTGTCAGGAACACTATGCACATGAGCTTGTCGGGGGCACTGTACATGTGTGTGACAGTTACAAAGCGCCTGATGTGCTCCAGAGGATTGCATGCCCCGTCAAACGAATCAAAATCGCAAAGCTTGATCCCTGGTGGAACAAGATATGCTAGGACAAGTTGAGCTAGTGGGGAGATGAGGTGGATAGGCATTGCATGTTCGTGTCTTGTTGCCCCCCCATGCCCATATTCCTCCTCGACATATGTCTCTCTTCCTCACAAGTAAGAATTATATCGTTCAAGGCGACAAATTCCTTCGTTGCATGAAAATTCCCCTGCGCGCGCTTGGGAAGTCCATCAGGTATTGTGGGGCGTGCGAAGCCGTCAGCATTAGATGATTTGTTTGCGATGGGATCCGTAGAGCCGGCAGTGTTTTCAGCACTATTTTACCTGGGATCTGTGGTGATTGATTTCCTAGTGCTATGTTCGCGTTGGGGGCACGACGAGCCTTTAGATCTTTTAGCGAGGTGAGAACCTTCGTGTGGCGCTCCCTTATCAGGTGTCTGCATTTTTCCCCCGATGCCTGGGATGCGGTGACAACGACCCCTTCCCGAAGCGTGGTTTTGCCCGCGAGCGAGTTGTCTGTGGCTTGTTTTGTTCGCGGAGCTTTCGTGTGAGAAGTATTGAGTGGAGCAAAATATGGATCGTGTGGCTGTCCCCTGGGTTGCTAGGTTCCATCGGGGTGTCTGACTCCTTCTCTAGATGTCAGACTCAAGTTCTTTTTCATCTTTCTCCTTTGCTCGTGTTGGAGAAGTGCTCCATTGGGAGTGATGCATCCAGCGACAGGTTCCCCCACGAGTCCATGCATGGCACGCGGCGTGGGTCGCTCAGCTGAGCAAGCCATGGCTTGAAGGGAATGATGATATGTTTGTTGCCGTGAGATATGCCCTCAGAGACTTAGAAGTCCCAAAGTCTCTTGGCGGGGTGAGCTTTTGGCCATGATGTTTCCTTTGTTCTTCCCCCGAGGATGCTAGCGTGGTGATTATCCCCTCGTGCCGTGGCGTGTTGCCGACGAGTGAGCTGTTTGAGTCTTGATGGTCAGATCTCATCACACCGTGGTGCGTCAGCACGCAAGGTGCAAGCACGTGCACGCGCCGGCAGCCGTCGCCTTTGTTGGCCTCCCTCAGCCGTCGTTGGCCGCCACCGCTGTCAAACAACCTACCTGGGCCGCCCGAACCGCCTGGGGGGCGCTTTCATATTTTCGCTAAAATTGGTGATCCAGGAGACCGAAACGGAGCGACGCCATTTGCCAGCACGAATTCCGCCCGACGCAATTATCAACGTATCCATCAAGAAAACTATAAATAGGACATCAATCCTTTATTTTAAGAGAAGCAACTCCAGAGGCTAGAAAGAGATCTGTGGTTTTCCGACGAGATCGTGAACTTAGGTCGATCCTCAGCTCAGAAATTCGCTCTGCTCCTCTTCTAGCGTAAAGGCTCTAGCAAGCTTCAAGGTGAGCCATTTTTCCCAGCCGGAACGTTTACATCAAGGTTCTGTGTACTTAGCCAAATTTTCAGTCCGGAACACTTCCATCGAGGTTCTGTGAACTTTGTCAAATTTCTAAGCCAGAGCGCTTCAATCGAGGCTCCAAGAACTTAGTTATTTTTCATCATCTTAACCTTGTAACAAAGAGGTGGTCTGTCACCCTCCGAGTGATCATCTTAAACTCTTGTAAACTCTAACAAAATAGTAAATTTTGGCTCGACACAGATCCAGCCACGTAGTTTTCACCCTTTCCTGGTTTTTCATGTCAAAAAAAAAGCAATTTGGCTTTTACTGTTGTTTTTTTTGACTGTTTGTGCGCCCGATCCAATTTCGAGCTAAGGCCATCTGATTCTCCGAATCGGGGAAAAACCGGGTGACCCGCAAAAGTTTGGCATCGCCTGTGAGAAAGTGTTCCCAAAAGCTCTAGCAAATTTCGAGATCACATCACCAGCTGCACTAACAAAAGGAGGCACAAACGTAGTAAGATGTGCAACTTGCAAGGGATTTGACCATCAAGACTCAAGCAACTCACCCGTCGGCAACGCGCCACGGAGGGCCAAAAGCTCACCCCGCCAAAAGACTGAGGGACTTCTAAGTATCTGAGGGCATATCTCACGGCAACAGACCCATCATAATTCCCTTCAAGCCATGACTTGCTCAGCGGTATGACCCACGCTACGTGCCAGGCATGGACTCGTGGGGGACCTGCCGCTGGAGGCATCACTACCAACAGAGCACTTCTCTAACATGAGCAAAGGAGAAAGAAGGAAAAGAACCTAAGTCTAACATCTGGAGAAGGAGTCAGACACCTCGATGTAACCTCGCAACCCGGGGGACAGCCACATTATCCATATTTTGCTCCACTCAATACTTCTCACACGGAACCTCCACGCGCAAAATAAGCCACAGTCAACTCGCTCGCGGGCAACGCCGCGCTTCGGGAAGGGGCCGTTGTAATCGCATCCCAAATGTTGGGTTCATTGCCCATAATTTCCTAGATTTGAAGAAGTCAATCATATCAATGACATACGCAAAGTTGTATTTGATGTATGCTTAAGTTCACACATGCAAGATGACCCTTGGAACATGGTTAGACAGGTGGTCTAAGAGATTGTGACAGTTGGTCACAAAGTAAATATGTGGAGGGATAGAAATCTGTCTAAGTACACATGCATTGAGTGAAGTCTACTCACTCAACGCCAGATGCAAGGGAAGATGCTAGATAGGATAGAAATCACCTAAGTCTACAGGTGTTGAGTGAAGTTTATTCACTCAATGCCAAGTGAGTAAAAACGTCAAGTATAATCAGCCTAACAATTAGCAAGCTAAAAATGTGGCTAAGTCCACAGACGTTGAGTGAAGTCTACTTACTCAATGCCATACAACAAAAAGCCGTGAGATAGACTAAGACAGTCAAATCCTAAGAAGAAAAAGGCAGGAATGTGGCTAAGTCCACAAGTGTTGAGTGAAGTCCACTCACTCAACGTCATATAACATAAATCGTTGAGTATAGCTCAGACAGTCAACGCCACAGAAAATCTATGTAGATATTTGACTAAGTCCACAAGCCTTGAGTGAAACTTACTCACTCAACGCCATACTCCATAACCGTTGAGTATTGCTCAGACAGTCAACACCACAAAAAATCTGTGTTGATATTTGACTAAGTCCACAGGCATTGAGTGAGACAAGCTTACTCATCGCAATGTGATAAAAAGCGTTGACTGAACCTTAGTCAGTCAGAGACTGTGATTTCACAGAAATTTGTCTAAGTCCAAATGCATTGAGTGTAGCTTACTCACTCAACGCTAGATAACAAAAGAATATTTATTAAGTAGTTTGGCATTGAGTGAAGCTTACTCACTCAACGTCAAGTGACAAAGTCTGTCTAAGTAATATGGAGTTATATGATGAAGGCTCACTCAGCGCCTAGTAACAGAAAGTGGCTAAGAAAAAAACGTTGAGCGATGAAGACACACTCAACGCTCTCAACACCAGAGAAGCATGAATATTTTCTAAGGCAAAAAAGCATTGAGTGGACTCAACGCTCTCAACGCCTAATGACAGAAAACTTTTTCTAAGTATTTTGGCATTGAGTGAATGTTGCTCACTCAATGCCCAGTGATAGAATTCTATCTAAGTGTCTTGGCGTTGAGTGATACTTACTCACTCAACGCCTATACTAAAGATGCTTGATTTTGGCTAAGTCCACAGATGGTGATGTCAGCAAAGTCAACAAGTCAACAAAATTCAAATTTATTGCGAGAAAGCTACAGTACGCGACAAATATAGCTGCTTGCCTTCAGTACTTCAATTAATGCAAAAGTAAAGTTGCAGCTGTAAATTTTAGTGGGGCCCACGAGTCAAAATAGTCGTTGATCGGTGGAATACAAAAGGAAGAGATGGGAGTGAAGAGATTATCTTTTAGGATTTGGTCTTTTCGCAAAGTGGCAGAACATCTTCGTCCTCCTCGCAATTGTTGCAAAGGTCAAGGCTGAAGTTCAAATCGACTAATCCAAAAGGTCAAGTTAGCTGTTGATATCTTCATCATCAACAACAAGTACAGAGACATTTTCTCTAAAGAAGAAGATGCAGTAGGTCTAACCTAGCTGTAGCTGATCAGAAGCCGATCCAAGATAACTGGTGCCATCCTCATCTGCACCAGCAAGGTTAGAGACATCTTCTCTAAGAAAAAGATAGTTGTTATCATCAACACCCTCAACAACAAAAGTTAGGGCTGAATTTATCTCAACTCAGGTTGCAGCAAAGGACGAAACCCTTGCTGCAGGTACTTCACAGATCCAGCCAATCATTTCTGAAGAACATTCTCTAGAAACTGTGAAGAAGAAAGCTTGAGGAGCAGTGATCTGAAAGCAGGCTCAGAGAACTATTTCTCTGGAGTCAAAGGTAGGGCTGAATTTGTTCAGTCCAGGAAGGAAAGAAGAAGCAGAGTAACAACTCTGTAGGTCACTTCTCAGCACAACCATAGCAACATTGAAGATCTACTCTTATTACTGTGAAGAAGTTTTACTGAGATTTTCTCAGCTCAGGTAGCAGCAAGATAAGTTGTAGTCACTTCTCAGTTCTAGCAAGAAAATCTCTAGAGCTAAGAAGAAAAAGATAGGGCTGAGTATTTCTTAGTTTAGGTAGCAGTAGACTTTGGGATTATTTCCCTAGAGTCAAAGTTGGGCTGAGTTTATCTCAGTCCAGAAAGATTGACACAGAGATATATCTCTTATGTCAAGACCAACTCACCAACCCACTTCCACCTTGTAGGATCCTTTTTGGATTTGAGTGGTAGGAGCAAATTTGCTCTGAGGTAGGATCCATGTTTGGATCTGAGTTGTAGGGCTATTTAGGCTAAGTGTAGGATCTGGGTGCAGATCTGATAGTAGGATTCTGTTGAGAATTTGAGGTAGGTGATCAGTTGATCACTAAGAGTAAGATCCAGTTTGGATCTGAGGTAGGACCTTTGGGTCTGAGGTAGTAGAGTCATTCTCTCTGAGTTGTAGGGCACTTATGCCTGAGTTGTAGGATCCTTTGGATTTGAACTAGGGCCTTTGTGCCCGAGCTATAGGAGAGTCATTCTCTCTGAGGTAGGATCCTTTATGGATATGAGGTAGGGCTGTCCTCCCAGCCTGTGTTGTAGGGCCTTTGAATCATGTTCACACTCCTCAGATAATAAAGAACATGATTCAGACACTGAAGCTGATTTTAACTCCCTTATCAACAGATATGGGAAGTTACTAAAGGCCTTGATTGCAAGCAAACAGCTTGCTAAGGATCAGGCCAAAGAATTAGAATCCTTGAGAGAAATATCTTTTCAGTTGAAAAGAGCCAACATAAAGTTGGACCTACAAAAACTGAAATTTATAGAACTAACTAACAAGATAGATAGTCAGGCAGAGGTAATAGTAGAACATGTCAAGACTGTCAAGGACCTGGAAGCAAAGCTTACACAAGAAAGACAGCTTCTGACTCAATTCTCAAAACCTAAGTCAGTGCTACCTATCATAGATACCTTTTATGCACCATTTAGAAGTGGTGTAGGATATGAAAAGGACAAAAAAGTGAAGAAGAAGTTTGTATCCAACGGTAAAGCTCCAAGTGGTCTAGTTAGGAAACCAGTCAAGTATCTGCCTTCTAGCTGATGCTTGAGATCATGTGTTCCTGGACACATGAGGTTTGAGTGCTCTACTAGTAAGGTCAATAATGAGCCTTGCTGGAAGGATCAGACATCTAAAGGCAATATAGGCCAAAAACCACCACAAAAGGTGATCAATCCAAGAAGCCAAGGAATTTTTGGAACTGGTCCCAGTGCATCTCACCTAAATCTAAAAGGTAAGGGTGTAAATTTTGCACCACTACCTTGGAAGTTGGATAACAATTCTGTATTGCACAAAAGAACAACCTCAAATGTGCAACCAAAGAAAAGATACAACCGATTTGAGTGTTGGTGTTGTGGGAAGGTTGTGCATTTTGCCCTAGATTGTTGGTATAATCCTACAGCTCCTTCATATAAGATTCAACAAGCATTATTTAGAAAGCCTACTGTGTTTCACACATCAAAGCCTAATAGGAACCAATGCCCCAAAACTATTTGGGTGCCTAAGGTGAACTAAATTTGTGTTTGCAGGTGGAGCCAAGTACCAAAGGAAGGCCAATATGGTACTTGGATAGTGGCTGTTCCAGGCACATGACTGGATCAAGAAGTTTACTAAGAGATTACACTCCAGTTAAGAATGGAACAAAAGTCATCTTTGGAAGGACTCACCAAGGGATATGGTAACATTTCAAATGACCTAGTTACCATTACTAAAGTGGTTTATGTGGAAGAATTGAACCACAATCTGATAAACATAAGTCAACTTTGTGATATAGGGTATGACATTGTTTTCCATAATGTCAAGTGTTTGATAAGGAATTCAAGTGATGAAGAGATCATCTTGTCAGACACTAGGAGTGAGAACATTTATTTTCTAAATTTCCTTAGTATAAATGAAAAATCACCTGTATGTCTTGTTGCTAGTGAGAAAGACTCTTTGTGTGTACAGTGGTATAAGAGGTTGACTCACTTAAACTACAAAGCAATGAGTAAACTATTTTCTATGAACTTAGTTAGAAATAGTCCACATCTCAAATGCTCCAAAGAAGGCTTATGTCATGCATGTCAAAAGTGCAAACAAACTAAAGTTTCCTTTAAGAGCATCCAGTTCAAAGACACTGAGAGGTGTCTGTACTTACTTCATATGGATCTATTTGGTCCTATGTAAGTTCTTAGTTTGGGTAGGAAGTCCTATACCTATGTGATTGTGGATGATCATTCCAGGTTTGCTTGGGTATTCTTCTTAAGAAGAAAGTCGAAACACTAGACATCCTTGTTGACTTTGTCAAACAAATTCAGAATGAGATGAAATGTTCTGTGGTCAAACTTAGAAGTGACCATGGTACAAAATTTCAATCTGAAAAGATGACATATTTCTGTAAGGAACTCGGAATCTTTCAGGAGTTCTCCTTTCCAAGAATACCACAGCAAAATGGAGTTGCTGAGAGGAAAAATTGAACTCTTATTGAGGTAGCCAGAACAATGCTGAGTGATACATCTCTCCCAGAATATTTCTGGGCTGAGGCTGTAAACACAGCGTGCTATATTCAGAATAGAGCATTAATCAACAAGAATCACAACAAGACTCCCTATGAACTAATGAAAGGCAAAAAGCCAAATCTGTCCTACTTCAAAAATTTTGGTAGTAAGTGCTATGTTTTGGACAATGAGAAAACTTATCTAACCAAGTTCTCAAAGAAATCCTATGAAGGAATCTTTGTGGGGTATAGTCTTCATAACAAAGCATATAGGATCTACAACTTAAAACATCAAGTTGTAGAAGAATCTATTAATGTAGTTTTTGATGAATCATCTGTTTTATTTAATATGATCTCTAACAACTCTAGTCTAAGTGTTGTAGACTCTAGAATGGAAAAGCTAAAAATAAGTGACTCATCTGACATAGAGGTACACATTAGAGACAATATAGAAATTCTTATAGAAGATACTGCAACTGCCTAGGGGCAGGAAGAGAATCATCTTAATCCTCCTACAGTACTAGGTAATGATAGGCACCTGCTAGTAGCAGTTAGACACCTTAGAGATCACCTTATTGATCAAATAATAGGTGATGCCAGATGGGTAACTACTAGGAGTAGACATCATAATGAGGTTATATACTCTAGTTTTCTCTCTCAGTTAGAACCTAAAAGGTTTGAAGAAGCCAATTCAGACCCCAACTGGATAATGGATATGCAAGAAGAGCTCAATCAATTTGAGAGATGCAAAGTCTGGAGTCTAGTTCCTAGACCTAGTGATCACAATGTCATAGACATTAAGTGGATTTACAGAAATAAATTAGATGAGTATGGGGTTATAGTCAAGAACAAAGCTAGATTAGTGGCTAAAGGATATAGACAAGAGGAAGGATTAGACTTTGACAAAACCTTTGCACCTGTAGCTAGGATAGAGGCCATAAGGTTGTTTTAAGCTCATGCAGCATTCAAAGATACAAGGTCTACCAAATGGATATGAAGTCAGTATTTCTCAATGGTACACTGAAGGAGGAAGTCTATGTAGAGCAGCCACCAGGTTTTGTTAACCCTAAACACAACAACTATATTTTCAGATTGCACAAGGATTTGTATGGGTTAAAACAGACACCTAGAGCCTGGTATGAGACCCTGTCTACCTTTCTTATAGAGAACAAGTTCTCTAGAGGAAAGATAGATAAGACACTATTTCTTAGGAACATCAAAGGATCAAGCATATTAGTTCAAATTTATGTAGATGACATAATCTTTGGGTCTACTAATGAGATGTTGTGTAGTAAATTTGTAAGGCTTATGCAAGACAAGTTTGAAATGAGCAGTATGAGTGAGCTAAAGTTTTTTTTTGGATTCCAAGTTAGACAATCTGAGGATGGAATATCCATCTCTCAATCTAAGTTCACTAAGGAGTTGATTAAGAGATATGGTATAGAGAATTCTTCAACCATGAGAAGTCTAATGGGTTCTTCTGTGTCACTACACAAGGATGAATCTAGGAAATCAGTTGATGAAATCTTGTATAGAGGCATCATTGGATCACTCATGTATTTAACTGATAGTAGGCCAGATATTATGTTCTCAACATGTGTATGTGCTAGGTACCAAACATGCCCCAAAGAGTCTCATTATACTATTGTAAAGAGAATACTGAGATATCTTAAGGGCACACCCAATCTTGGGCTTTGGTATCCTAGAGATAATAATTTTGAACTTACAGGGTACACAGATGCAGATTTTGCAGGGTGTAAAGAAGACAGAAAAAGTACTTATGGAACTTGCCAATCTATAGGGAAAAGACTTATAAGTTGGAGTAGCAATAAGCAAAAAAGTGTTGTTATCTCTACAACAGAATTTGAGTACATATCTGCTAGGAGCTAGCTGTGCACAGTTGTTGTGGATTCAACATCAACTACTGGACTATAGTATACAACAAAGTAAATATGTTATGTTTTGTGATTCTACTAGTGCAATTTCTATTGCTAATAATCATGTTTCTCATAGTAGAACTAAACATATAGAAATTAGATATCACTTTTTCAGAGAGATTATTGAAAAAGAAAATATTAGCTTACAGTATACTCCAACAGAAAGACAAGTTGCTGACATTTTTACAAAACCTCTAAATGAAAGTAAGTTCAATTATTTTAAATTTGAACTAGGCATGTTGAATATTGAAAAAATATTTACAATTAGTTGCAACAAAAGTTAGTAAAATTCTTAAAAGGATAACTAATCAGATCTACAAATATTAATCACCAAGAAAAACTTAGGCCTCATTTGGTAAGGCTTTTCCAACCTTGCGTTTCACCAAAACGCAGAAGTTGTCCCCTAATTCTATTTGTTTTTTCGCGCACAATTCCAAAAGCCGCGATTTCGGGATAGGTAGAAACGTCGCGGGAGGAAACCCTGGTGCAGCGCAACTTATCCGTCGCATTTTCGTTTTTGCGAAGCAGCGAGCCTCCAAACTTCCCATCGAGCCTCCACCATCGTCGAGAAAACCACGTCGAGCAGCAACCCGTCGTCGAGCAAACCCGTCGTCGATGCTCTCCCTCTGCGGTGTATCTCCCGACATCGAGCAGTAACCCCGTTGTCGAGCAGCAACCCATCGCCGATCCAACTCCCCAACCCGTCGCCGGTCTCCACGTTGATCCAGAGCCCTTCGTCGATCTCTGATCCAGATCCCATCGCTGATCCAGACGCGATCCGTCCGGATTTCCTTCTGATCCAGATCTCCCGGCGCTGATCCAGAAATGCTCCAAACGGATTTCCCCCTCTGATCCAGATCCCTCCTCTGCTCCGAAGAAAGGTCCTCCTCTAAAGAAAGGTACTCCTAATCCGGATTTCCTTCTGATCCAGATTTCCTTATGTTGATTTTTGGAGGCTTGTTTGATGAACTTGTGTAGATTGTGTTTAGCATTTGTATGTTTAACATGATTGTGAATATATGTGTTTTTAAGTTGTTCATGCATATGCATATTTCTCAGGTACATATATTTTATATTGATATCACAACCATAAATTAATAAATTTATCAAAACGCGATTTTACCAAATGGATCTCAGTTTTGAAAAGCTCTGAAAACACAGACTATCCAAAGAGATCTCCGTTTTCAACATCACCTTTCCAACATCTCCTTTTACAAACCTCCCTTTACAATAGCTCTTTTTACAACTACAACCGCTCTACCAAATGAAGCCTTAATCTAAATCAATAAATTATATTCAAAACACAAAGTTTGTCTAAGTCAAAGAATTGTGTCGAGACACCACAGTGTGTGTCGACACTATTAGTAGAGGTGTGTCGAGACACTTGACAGTGTGTCGACACTGATTAGCGGATGTGTGTTGAGACATTACAATTTAGTGTCGAGACATAAGGTTGTCGAGACCTTGAGGTCTGAGTCGAGAAACATAAACCTTGTGTCGACTTAAGTCGACACATCTCGACAGAATAGGTTTTCTATGTCGACACTAGATATTTCCAAATAGTTAGAAAATTACTAAAAGCAACGCGCCTTTTCATCTTCAAAAGACGGTTGCTATAAATAGAAGGTATATGGGTTTGTCGACTTCACTTACCAGAAATCTAGAGAGACTGATCGCTGTGTGTCGAGACCTAGAAATCCATAGTCGACTCCTCTCAAACTCAAGCTCTCTCAACACGAATGATACCCAAGATGGACGATAACATCATTGAGGGATACAAAATGGTGCGCAACGCATTCGTCTCCGCTACAGTTGATATAAAGAAGGTTATTGACCTTGTCAACGAGGCAGGACTAGAGTATCTTCTTTCAGAACCAACCAAAATTTGGAAGAGAGAGGTATCTGAATTCTATTCTAATGCCTCATTAAACCCTAAGTCAGACAAGATAAAATCCAGTGTTAATGGAGCAAGGGTAAAGGTAACAATCAAAAGACTGGATAAAGTCTTTCAGATTCCAAGAACTGCACAGGACGATGACCTGAATTCAAGCAAGACTGTCGAGGCCTTGGAATGGTGTGGACTAGCTCCAACCACTAGATTTGGAAACTCTTTAAACAGGAAGGGAATGAATTCTCAAGGAAAATTTTTATCTGAGATAGTTGGAAAGGTGCTCCTATGCAAGACTGCAACACATGACAAGATTTCCAAATATATGTTTAACCTGATGACAAGGATTATCTTCAAAATCAAAATTGACTGGAATAGGGTAGTTTTTGATAAAATTGCAGAAGGAATTCAGAAGCCCAATATGGGCAGGATAATAAGTTTGTATCTGATAAAGGTCATTCCAGATAATATCAATCAAAAAATAGAACTAAGATATCATATGAGGAGAATGTACCTGAGAATCCTATCTAGATGGGATAGAGTTTTATCCAAAGAGACATCAGAACCTAAAAGGACAAAGGAGGTAATAGGTAAGAAATCTGTGGTAGAGGAAGTTGTATCCTCTAGTGATTCTGAAGAAGAAGTGAATTTCAGTTCTGATAAGGATGTTGAAGAACAAGGCAGATCTCCAAGGAACTCACCTAGAACCAGTGTACAGATGCAGGGGGAGAACATTCTAGAAAAAGAACAAATTGAGGGGGAGATCCTCAGTGAATTGCCAATGGATACAGCTACTACCATTATAATGGATGTTGTTCAGGACCTAGAAAAAATCAAAAGATCCCGAACATGAAATATCTGAACAAGTGCTGGAGAAAGAGAATCCATAAGAGAATGAAGAAGAAATTATTTTATCAAAGATATCAAACATCCATGATACAGGGGGAGAGAGCTGAAGATTCCCAGCTTGAGGTACCTGATGCTGCAATTCAGCATGCGGATGATCCTTTTGTCAGTCTTGATACAAATTTTGAAGGTACAGAACAACAACACTCTGTTGAGATGGTGAGCTCATCAGATTCTGAGGAAGAGGAAGCCTCACATCTTAAGAAAAGAAAATTATCTGAATTAAGGAAAGGGAGTAAAAGATACAAGAAATATCTTAAATTTGGACCACCATCAGCTCCTGTTCTGGATTCTAGCTCCTTGCTAGTTCAACTACAGATAATGTTTGATAAACAAAGGGAAGACCTAGAAAAGTATGTGGATGAAAGCAACAAGGAGTTGCAATTTCATCTTGCTCAAGACATCAAATCAATAAGATTTGAAGTGAATTTATTAAAGAAAGATATGACTGAGTTCTTTGAGAAAGGTGCAAATGTTGTTGTCTACCTAGCCAAGCAACAACAGGAAGCCAAACAACTAGAGGATGATATGACACTAAAGCAAGGCTATGTACTTGAGAATCAGAATTGAATGAATGAAAACATGATAATTATGCACGACACTACATTAGGAGAAATAAAGAATCAAACCACTGCTTTGGAAACAAAACTAAATTCCACTATAACAGATATAGACAGCAAACTGAAAAATCATTCAGAATCTCTGCTAAAGGACATCAAGACTTCTGATAAGAATTTGGAAATCAATTTACTCAGAGTTAAGAACATAGTAACATCAGGAATTAATTATCTAGAAGGTCAAGTAAGATTTCATAAAAATGATTTAAGGGATCATATTGAAAGAGAAGTCATAAAGGGGGAGAGGGTAATGATTAAGACCAGTTCTGAACATGCTACCTGGATATTAAACAATATCAGAGATACTTTAGGCTTTCCTCTCCTATGGTATGATGGAGATCAAACTGCTGAATCTGGTTGTCAACCACCTCTACTTGAAGCACCTCCTGCTGAAATCTATGATTATAATCATCTTGTAGCACAGACTAATTTTGAGTCTATTCAAGCAACTGTCCAACACATATATAGTCCTCCTCAAGGCTTAGATAAGAATGTAATCTATGAGAAAGTGGATAAGTCTTCTACTGCTCAAGAGATAGAGACTCAGTTATCAAAGAAAAGGTTTAGAGAACAAGCTAAGACTAGACCTGATTTTGAGCAATGGAGTCCAACCTCCAGATCAATAATTCTTATTGCATGGAAGACTGTAAATGCTAATGTCACAGATAAGGGCAAATGGTACAGTGAACAAGAATGGGACAAACATCTTAAGCAGCAGCAAATTATCCAAAAGTTCAAGTATGATATGAAGGAAAGCTTCCTGCTAAGTCTATTGAGCCCAACAAATATTTTCCAAAGTCATACCATTACTTTGAAAGACAAAGGCTGAAAGAAGAAGCTATTGCAAAAGCTAAAACTAAGAATGACAAAGGAAAGGAGGTTGTTAAGGATAAAGTGTCTGAGGTGAAAGACAAGATACTATCTGGAAAAGGCATAATTATCAAGGAACTAGACTGCCTTAGAAATTTTTTATTTTTATATTTCATATTCAAAACTTGATCTGTAACTTTTTAGTAACCAAAGCTTGTAACAGTACTTTGTTCATGTGTTTTTAATAAGGATTGCAATTATTTGCCTTATCTTCTGTTCAACATTATTGTTTTTAATATTTGTTTTTATGTGTGGTATTTCATATATAATATTCCACTGTATTCTTACTGTCTTTATCATTATATTTTGGTATCATATTATATATCATTGAATTGGGGTTATGACTTCTCCAAATAGGGGGAGATTATTGAGTACATTGGTCTCAATGTACTTGATTTAAAGAAGTCCTTTCAGCTCAATGATATACACATTGTTATATTTGATGGATGTTAAGTTCATGTGTGCAGACAAATAAAGCTAAGTACAAAAGCATCGAGACACTCAGGACTAGTGTCAACACACACTAAACAAGTTGTGTCGAGACAAAAAGAAGCTATGTCGACACTAAGGAAAACTGTCTCGACACACTCTATTCAAGTTGTGTCGAGATTGAAGACAACTGTGTCGACACACTCTATTCAAGTTGTGTCGAGATTGAAGACAACTGTGTCGACACACTTCACAAGTTGTGTTGTGACTGGTAGCAAGCTGTGTCGACACATAAGACTTGTGTCGATACATTCTACATAAGTTGTGTCGGCACATTCAGATGTATGTCGACACAACTACAAGAGAAGTATTAACACCCGAGACTTGTGTCGACATATTCATCTGTCAAGTGTCAACACTTCAAGCAGATTAGTTTCCTAAGTATAGAAATCAAGACGGAGTGACAACTGTCAGAACTGTCAGATGTTAGTTATTAATCGGATCAGCCGGTTACTCCTATCAGAGCCTATTTAAATGGATCAACTCTTCAGAGAATAAAGAAAAAAAACAGCAATAAGCACAATTTTGTGAAGTCAGATACAATAAGCATCAACTATAAATTTAGAAGGTGGAGAGAGGTCTGATCAAGAATCAACTTCAACATTCTCCAGCCTAGATCTACCCTAATTTCTACTTTAAGAAGCATTGAAAAGCTAAGAAGGGTTGGATCAGATCTATCTTGTCAAGATCAAAGGAAGCAAATTCATCAAGATCAAATCAAGAAGCAGTTACTCATGACTCTTTTGTTGGGTGATATTTTCTGAATCAATTTTCTTTTACCTAAATTCTTTGTGTAAGATCTACCTGTAGATCTGAGTGGAGGAGAATTATTCTCTTTTTGTTGTAAGCATGTCTTATAAAGACTGAAGTAGGGCTGAGGTTGCTTGAGGTAGGAGAATTAGGTATTTCTCTGAGTTGTAGGGCTGGTTTTGCCTGAGGAGTAGGAGTGTGGATTCATTCTGAGGTAGAGTTCTTGGGAAGAACTTGAGGTATAGGATCTTGGTGATCTGAGTGGTAAGACTTGTATAGTCTGAGTTGTAGGAGCCAGCTGGGCTCTAAGCTGTAAGATCTAAGGATCTGAGTAAAAGAAAGAGAAGGAGTTTGGCCGAATCTAGTTCATTGCTAGATAGGCGAAGGGGGAAAGTGGATGTACCCATAAGTTGGGGAACCACTATAAATCTGAGTGCATTATGCCGTGTTTGCTGAATTGCTGTGTTGTGATACTTTTTCTAATTACTGTTAAGTTTATCTTGATTATCTGACTGTGTTAATCATCTTAAAGAAAGTAGAACTCTGATTAATTAAAGGGGTACCCATAGTTTAAATTGGACCTATTCACCCCCCTCTAGGTGATTCACTATCCTAAAGCAAACATTTACAGTCCGCCATGTCAAACGGCTCCCGCTCCAAAATCATGTATATGACATAACTCAGTTGAGCCGTTATCTTCCGTGTATCACCGGAATTGAGTAAGACAGTGTGCCTCAATATATCTTGCACTAGTCGTGCATCTTCTATAAGCATGGTCGTAAATTGAATAAGCATTTTGGTGGAATTTCCATGCAAAACCAAATTCAGGAGTGTCCAATCTCTATCCTTCTGATAGTTCTCTACTACATCTAAGGTATTTTCATGCTCTATTAACCCAAATTCCTCTCTAAGATCGTAGGGAGTTATCTCTACTGTCTGTTTTTGTATCCTTGATCGTACTCCACCATTCAGTTCCGTGAACCACGGATCTTTGAGATAATTATAGAACTCCCTAATTAATACAGATGAAAATGCATCCTGGATAATGATAGATACTATTCCAGCCATAGCGAACAGGTCATGAATGTGTGCATGACGGGTAGGATCAAATTCGATCACCCATCCAATCCCTATGTTAGCATTTTCTATCCCAGGAAATGTCTGATAGGAGGAATATGAGTCACTGCCTATGCTTCTGCGGGCTTTAGAACTGGAAGCCATTGCTGTAGATAAAAAGAATTTTTTAAAATAACAAACGAAACCAAGTTTTTTTTCAGTATCGCCATCCGACGACACCCACTATCGTCGGGCGATAGCGGAAATTGTCCTAGCTCAATTTCCGACTCCAGATTTGGGTTTTACCTTACTTCAGCTACCAGATCTGAAATTTTTACAATTTTTTTTACAAAATTCTCTCATGATTACTTAAAAAAAATTTCCTTACCCACATTATTCATCATCTTCCTCACTAACCCTTCTTCCCAAACCATCCCTCATGCACATTAAATCTAAGTTTAGGATTTTTAAATTCCTAAAAAATATGCAAACATTTCCATGCACACTTAGATCTCTAAACTATTACTTCAAAATTTGCAAGTTTTCACCAAACCCTAATCATGGTCAATCCTCCTTCAAAACTTGGAAAATTTCTCATCAAAGAGTTCAGTAATAAACTCTACAAACACTTAGATCCACAAATTCTAAGGAATCAAAACAAAAATCCAAGACCCTTACCTTGATCCTAGGTTGTCCACTTCGACTTCCGCGACCAGTCTTCAGGAAAAAGTGCTAGAATTGATGCCTTTGACCTAATGGGACCATTTTTATATTTTCGCACTATCGCTGATCGACAATACCCGGTATCGCCAGACGACAGTGAAAATTCATTATTCCACCAATTTTCCTCCATTTCTCAGGATTAGGCATGGTTTAATGTGTATTGTTTACTTTTGGGTTCCCAATAGCACTGTTCAATAGTTCAACCTTCGTATATCCTTTTCTACATACTTAAGTGCTAGTGCTTTTAAATTCGTGAAATTGTTATCGCATGCCTCTAAGTATGAGAAATCTTTTAGTTTTGATAATGTTCTTTCACCCACGGTTGTGAAAATCTTCATATGGATTCACCTTACTGCATATATGAATTGTGAATGTTCTACCATAATCGCTAAAATTGCATGCTCTTGCTAATGCTTTATCCTGGTTTCTACATTGCACCGCTCATATTTGATTATCCTGTATGCTCTCACAAGTGAATTCGGACTCCTTTGTCAAGCCAAACAAACAAAAAAATGGTCACAAAAAGTGCACACTTTTGGTGATGTGTTTCAAAACAAAAAAAGGGGCTGACAAGGAACCTCCACCAAGAAATACTTACCCTCTTGATAAGTCTTAATAAGCATTGTGAGGTTGAGCACTTTGGAAAGAATTATAAAGTGTCTTGTGATAGTCTCTATCTGGATATTTTTTTTGTATGTGCTCTGCATTCTTGGGTACAAACACCGCTAATCATGTCCAACTCTATGTTATATTGTTTTTTTACATTACCCGTGTTCATGTCTTTGTAAGAGTTTGCATATGTGTTTTCCATCACCATATCACATGTACACAACATTATCTTATCTAAAAGTTTTTCTTATGAGAATTGGACTGAAACTTTTTCAAACATATTCTTCACTAGTGTATGTATCTGTGATATAACTGGATGAACATTGCCAATGTTAGTGTTTACTCATTTCTTTCTTTACTATACATTGCTCACATGTACTATCTTTGATTTCTCCTTTGTGTTTTTCCTTCTTTAGCTTCTGCACCACTATGCTCTCTCTTTTGATAATACCAAAGGGGGAGAATTTTCAAAGGAAATCTTTCATATGCAATACTAGTGTTTCTTACATTAACTAAAACTAAAAACTACAACGTTCACTGTGCTTAGATTTAGGGGGAGTACACTTGTAGGGGGAGTGTTTCATCCAAGAGCAATTTATGCACGTACACATGTTTAGTCTTGATACTCATAGTTTCCAAAACTTCATATAACATTCATGATTTCTTTCTCAGTGGATTTGTTATTATCAAAAGGGGGAGTTTGTTGGAGCATGTGTTCCACGCTTCCTAGATTGCTAATAACAAATCTTGTTTGTATTTGATCTTTGGGTGTTTTTGATGTGCAGATATCACAGGTCTAGCTCTAATGTCTTTTGGGTGATGAATCGGGTCAGAACTAAGCTTAGTAGATATCGCCAGGCAATATTGGGTATCGCCGACAGGCGACAGCAACGCTCGATGCATCTTCATTCGACGCTCGACGCATCTTCATTTGACGCTCTACGAAGTTCGTGGGCCACGTGACATCCGTTACATCGCTATCGCCAGGTGGCGATACCCAGTGTCGCCAGGAGATAGTGCACGTTCGACGATCGATGGATCTACGATACGAAAATGAGGAGTTCGTGGGACACGTGGCAGCAGTTACCGATATCGCCAAGTTGCGATACCCAGTGTCCTCAGGAGATATCGCCAAAGTATAAAAGCCATTCAATTTTTTGTGGGGATCACGAATTTCATTACCTGAAGTGTACCTTCCTATTCAGACAATTTAAAGAGCTCCAGATTTCAAAAAACTCTCATTTTCCCAAGAACGTTCAAGCGCGAAGAAGAGAGGGTTCGTGCGCAGCATCTCAGGCAATCTTTGCAAGGATTCGATGTTGTCTTCAGAGTTTCATTTTGAGGGAGTTTTTATTCTGAATTTCTATTTTGTAACTTATCTTATCATCTCTGTAATCGGTAAAGAAATCTCTGCCTTGTGCATGACGTCTAAGTCCTTGCGTGATTTAAGAGGAAATCGCTACCTTGTGCGTGGCATCTAGGTCCTTGTGTGGCTTAGGGGAAAATCTCTGTCTTGTGCATGTCGTCCAAGTCCTTGTACGGC
Organism: Platanthera zijinensis; assembly: GCA_039513925.1. NCBI lineage: Eukaryota > Viridiplantae > Streptophyta > Magnoliopsida > Asparagales > Orchidaceae > Platanthera > Platanthera zijinensis. The sequence continues at coordinate 9,492,714 of CM077092.1, forward strand.
TTTGGGAGTTATCGTTGCCTTGTGTGCAGCATCTAGATCGTGGTTAGATCTAGGGGGAGGCTAGTAGCATGCTCTAAGGAGAGATACGCTTTAGCGTGCCGATTCTTGGTAGAAGGACCAGTGAAATCAAAGTTAACTTTATTTTTCATAAGCCTTAATCGCTAGCTTCATAGAGATATCATGTATATTGGTTTATCACTTATGAAATATAAGATTGTCATTTATGTTCTTGTTTATTTCTAAGTGTTTAGTTTTATTATGAAAAATTAGCATTGTTTTCTTTACGTGTTGCACCTAGTAAATTAAGATTAAGAAATAAATATTGTCAACCCTTATTCACCCCCTCTAAATGCGTCGTAAGATACAACACTGTTCCCTCTGCCGGGGTTCAACTCTCCTCACCTCCTGGCCTATGCCACCTCCTGGCACCTTCTCCTCCTTCATGGCCCACCTGGCCAGCTTCCTTGCAAACTCGGGGTTCAACGCCTCCCCGTCGACCTCCCTTGCCACCCTCTCCATCAGCTCCACATAGGAGTAAGGGGGCACCCTCTTCAACTCCATCCTAAAGAAGTCCTACTGTAGCCCCAAGGTGAAGTCCATCATCAGGGAGTGCCCTGGCATCTCCTGGACCTAGGTGACCTCTTCCTGGAACCGATCCACATAGCTCCCCAGTGTCTCGTACACTCCTTGCTTGATGTGGAACATGGACTCAGACTCCCTCTTCCTCTTCTTGGAGGTGGTGAACCTCAACATGAACCCCATGTGTAGGTCCTCTAAGTAGTAGATAAAGCTGGCCGACAACTAGTGGAACCAATCTCTTGTCTTCTCCTTGAGGGTGATGACGAAGAGTCTGCATTTGAAGGCATCGAACATCTGCCTTATCAAAACCACATCCTCGAACCACTAGATGCGCTGAATCGGATCATCCTTCTTGGTATAGTAGGACATCTCCGGCTCCCGAAACCCCTCTAGAACTGGGGCGGATGAAACCAACACACTGAAGGGGCTGCCTCCCCCTACTGAACGAGCTAGGGGGTCTCACACACCCATCTCGCCAAACCGGCCTCCACTTGTCGAGCTGGGGAACAACACTTGACCGGGAAGATCTTACCCACTCTCCTCCTCTGCTGCCTCCTTCCCAGCTCGCCTAGCTGGGGCGTCCTCGCCTAGGGCTTGGTCAGCGGCGACTAGAACGGTTGACGTCGAGCACTCAACAAGCATGCCGAGTGCGAACTTGATGAGGCTGATCACCTCCTTCCGGAAGTCCTCGAACATCCCGAGGGTGGCGAGAGGGGGAGGGGTGGCGAGTCGGCCCTGCTAAAACTTTTTCCTTCTCCTCCAGTCATTGAGCTCGCAGAATGTTTTTGGTGGGTGCTGATCACACTCTATGCTCACCGCACCAAAATGTTGAAACCGAAGAATCGGTCTCTATGGAGTTCGACCATTGGGGAAGGGGTGATCACACACTTAATTCTCTCTCACAAGACGAATGACCAAAGAATTAGCACAAGGAACAGACCCAAGGCTCCAGCACGGAGGTCCCACTACAAACCCAATACAGACCCAGAAGATCTTAGAGCGCCTCTCCTCCTTAGCCAAGTGCTGAGCTAAGGATACCTCAGAAAGCGCAAGAAGATCAGGGCCCAAGTAAGCATGCCTTCTGAGGTACCCATATGGGTCTATTTATAGTTCTAAAAATGGTCTTCTAACAGCCAACCTCCGTTGTTCTGAGGAGCTAAATACATACCTCTAAGGGCATACAGGTAAAGTTACCTTTGGACCCTACTATGACATTAAGTGGAGAAGCATCACTCAACGCTAGGGACTATGACGTTGAGTGGAGAAGCATCACCCAACACTAAGGGTTAAGAACTATGACGTTGAGTGGAGAAGCATCACTCAATGCCAAGGGACAAGAACTATGGCGTTTCGCCTACACTACTCGCCTAACCCGATTAGCTTAAAGCTCACTCAAACCTGGTTCCCAAGCCCTGGGATCCCACTCAGCGAATGTCGAGGAATGGAGGGTCAACTCGCCCTTCTGTAGGGCGGATGCAGCCTGGCTCGCACAGCTCCCCTCCTATCTCTAGGTGAGCGCGAGTCGGGCTGCCATGGCTCGCCTTCCCTATACGGAGGAGAGCAGGGGATGAGGTCGCCTAAGCAGGCGCTGACTGGATGTGCTGGCTCACACAGCTCGCTCACCTAGCCTTGGCGAGTGCGAGCCGACAATCTGGGTCTGTCCGACTATTGCATTGACGCGGGCCGATCATTCTAGTTCACTCATCTAGGCTGGTGGACCCACTCGGTGAACACGGGGATGTACAAGACTGCCTTAGCTCGGAATTGGACCGGGTGCGCAAATAGTAAAAAAAACAGTAAACACCAAATGGATTTTTTAGACGTGGAAAACCCGGAAAGGGTTAAAAACCACATGGCCGGATCTATGCCAAGCCAAAATCTAGTATTTTGTTAGAGTTTACAAGAGTTTGAGATGATCTCTCGGAGGGTGACAGACCACCTCTCAGTTTCAAGTGTAAAATGATGAAAAATAAATAAGTCCTTGGAGCCTCGATTGAAGCGCTCTGGCTTTGAAATTTGGCTAAGTTCACGGAACCCCGATGGAAGCATTCCGGCTTGGAAATTTGGTTAAGTCCATAGAACTTTGATGTAAATGTTTCGGCTGGGAAAAACGACACACCTTAAAGCATGCTGGAGCCTTTGCGCTAAAAGAGGGGCAGAGCGAATTTCTGAGCTGAGGATCGACCTAAGTTCACGATCTAGCCGGAAAACCACAAAGATTTTTCTAGCCTCTGGAGTTTCTTCCCTTCAAATGAAGGATTGATTTCCTATTTATTGTTTTCTGGAGGGATACGTTGATAATTGCGTTGGGGCGGAATTCTTGCTAGCGAATGACGTCGCTCCATTTTGGTCTCCTGGTTCACCAATTTTAGCGAAGAGATGAAAGCGCCCCCCCGGGGTATTTGGGTGGCTCGGGTAGGTTGCCTGACAATGGTGGCGGCCAGCAGCGGCCGAGAGCGGTCGACAGTGGCCGAGGGTGGCGTCGGCTGTCGGCGCGCGCACGCACTTACACCTTGCGTGCTGCGTGCTGGCCAGCACTGCACACGCGGAAGCTCTGCGCTGCACGCGCGCCAGCTCTGCGCAGCACGCGCGCCAGCGCCGCGCAGCACGCGCGCCAGCGCCGCGCTGCACGCGCGCCAGCGCCGCGCTGCACGCGCGCCAGCGCCGCGCTGCACGCGGGCCAGCGCCGCGCTGCACGCGGGCCAGCGCCGCGCTGCACGCGGGCCAGCGCCGCGCTGCACGCGGGCCAGCGCCGCGCTGCACGCGGGCCAGCGCCGCGCTGCACGCGGGCCAGCGCCGCGCTGCACGCTGGCCAGCGCCGCGCTGCACGCGCGCCAGCGCCGCGCTGCACGCGCGCCAGCGCCGCGCTGCACGCGCGCCAGCGCCGCGCTGCACGCGCGCCAGCGCCGCGCTGCACGCGCGCCAGCGCCGCGCTGCACGCGCGCCAGCGCCGCGCTGCACGCGCGCCAGCGCCGCGCTGCACGCGCGCCAGCGCCGCGCTGCACGCGCGCCAGCGCCGCGCTGCACGCGCGCCAGCGCCGCGCTGCACGCGCGCCAGCGCCGCGCTGCACGCGCGCCAGCGCCGCGCTGCACGCGCGCCAGCGCCGCGCTGCACGCGCGCCAGCGCCGCGCTGCACGCGCGCCAGCGCCGCGCTGCACGCGCGCCAGCGCCGCGCTGCACGCGCGCCAGCGCCGCGCTGCACGCGCGCCAGCGCCGCGCTGCACGCGCGCCAGCGCCGCGCTGCACGCGCGCCAGCGCCGCGCTGCACGCGCGCCAGCGCCGCGCTGCACGCGCGCCAGCGCCGCGCTGCACGCGCGCCAGCGCTGTGCCGCGCTGAGCGCTGTGCCGCGCTGAGCGCTGTGCCGCGCTGAGCGTTGTGCCGTGCTGAGCGATGCGCATGCTAAGCGCTGGGTGTTTGGCTTTGCACTCTTCTCGGGTATTTTTGAGCCTTCGAGGGGAGCGTGACTTTTTACACGCGACTTATCTGATCGGGCTGGTTTTCCCACACGTGTCATCGACCCGAGTCTTTTTGGTTTGACCCAAAAGTTTCAGGGGGAACCCCATCAACAACTATTATGCATATTAAAATCTGTAGAGATCAATCAGTCAGTATTCTAGTTGCAATGATCTGTCTGTTCTGCGGCTTGGCAGTTTGGACTAGCAGTCTGTCTGATTACTGTCCTAGCGGTTTGTTAAGAGTCTGCAGTAGTGGTCTGGTGGCTATCCACAACAACGGCCTGGTGGGAATCCGCTCCTGCTGTCTGGTTGTTAGCCGCAATAGCGGTCTGGTGGTTTGCTACAACAACGGTCAGGAGGTTAGCTGTAATAGCGGTCTAGCGGTTAGCCGCATCATCGGTCAGGAGGTTAGTCATACCAACTGTTGGAACCAACAAGGTCGATTCCTCCTAAAGCTCGGAACTACTGGGGAAGCTCAAGCTTACTCCCTTAGGATCACACTCGAGGCGAAGAACTAGACCGGAGGTTCCAGCGAGGAGGTCCCACCTCGTACCCGGAAGAGACTAAAGCTCTTCCCCTCCCTAGCCAATGCTGAGCTAGGTGCCTTAGAAGAAGTGGAAGGAGTCAAGAAAGCTTGCCCTTCTAAGGCACCTTACCGGTCTATTTATAGGCCTCTGGACTGGGATTGCACATAACCAATTTACACCGCCCTGAAATTACCAGAATATCCCTGGCTAGGTCTGCCAACAACCAAACTTCGCTGTCCACAAGGGCTAAATGCAGACCACCCGGGGTAAAAGGGTAAAACACCCATGGGGCCCAAAAAGTGGGCCCGACCCTACCTGAACCGTCCTTGAACCAAAGTGGCACCTGGCGAGGACTCCTCCGGGTCCTCTCGCATGGCGAGAGGGCTACCCCGGGCGAGAGCTCCACTCCTGGAGCCCTCTCGCGCGGGGAGCTGGTCACTCGCTGGGAAAGCTTCCGGTCTCGGCATTCACCTATCTGAGGCCACGATCCACTTAGGCCATCCCGCTTGATGCAGTGAACCTCACTCCATGCCCTGCCTTCTGGCACCTCTCGCCTGGTGCCTCTCGCCTGACGCCTCTTTTCTTGTACCTCTCACCTGAGCCCTCTCGCTCGGCTCTCGTTGCATGGGCCCTTTCACCTGGGCCCTCTCGCTCGCCTGCGAGTCCGAGGTTGTACACAATCCCCGCTCTTTTCGAGGTTGTTTACAAGCTCGAAAAGATAGTTCAACCGAGGCTCATTGTAGTACGGTGAATTTATTGGGGGGAATCTTTTGGTGGGCCCCTTGCCTAGTCTATAAATACGGAAATCGCCTCCCCGCAAGGGGCCATCCTCTTCCAGCATCTGCCTCTATGTCTCTCAGTCAAAGTTTTCGGGACCGCATCGCGGCCGTGCGCCAGCGGAACAAGGCGACAGCGGCGGGTCTGAACAAGATCCGCGTGCGCGATTCTCCTTCGCTACCGCCATCCACCTCTCTCCCAAAAAAGGAAAAAGTTCTGGAGCCTCCCCTCCCGACAAGAGAACCTTCTCGCTCCTTTCCGAGGGGGTATGTACCTCCCACTCCAGCTAGTCTCAAAGGAAAAGAGGTAAGTTTTTCAAGCCTGCTATGATCTCTTTGCACCACACATTTTTTTACTTGCTACCTTTTCCCAGAAAATCTCGGCGCCTCCTCATCGTCCTGAGACCATTCGCATCAACATTTCGGAGCTTCCTTCCCGGCCTCTATCGCCCCAAGCCTCCACTCCCCCCTCCACCCCCGTGACGAGGAGGGATGATCCTTCTACCACATCGGGCTCCACCCGCCGCTTCAGTAAGAGGCTCTACCTCTGACTCCTGCTCTCTTCTTCTTGTCGTCTGCTTTTTCCTTGCTGCTTTATCTCTTTGGCTCATCCATAGGTGCGAGTGGAACCCTTGTCGAGGACTCGCTGGCTGCCGACTCGCCGGTCGACGATTACTCCAGGCAGTTGGCCCCTTCGCCTCCTCCTCCTATAGATGAGATCGAGGACTACCTGGGCGACCCCACGGACCCCATAGAGATGAAGCGTAAGGTGGCCGAGATGCTGCGGAAGCACGCGCACATCATTCAAGCACTGGAAAAAGGGAAGCAAGCCGCAGACCACCGGATTGACTTGCTAGAGGTGGAATGCACTCGCCTGTCTTCGGAGATAGACGCTGACATTGAGGTGGACCAGACGAACCCTCAGACAATCTTGGATGACGTCGACCAACAGCTCCGTCTCGCCCGCAGTGGTGTTGAGGCGGCTCGCGCCTTCCACCTCCCCAATCGTCCTCCCTGCGTGAGAGGTCGCGGGGGAGGACGATGGAGGTGGGATAAGAATTGACGAGAGCTCCGCCTTCTTTCCTTTCGCCTATCGCCTCTCGCTTCTCGCTCTTTCGTTTGCCTTGTCTCTGTAACGAAATATTTGTGTATATAGCGCCAGCTGTGCGCTCTTCGAACTTGCCACCCGTCTTTATGCGGGATTAAATTTATTAATTTGGTGATTTGCCTGTTTAATTGATGCGACAGCGTTAATACCTTCCTTTATGCTAATTTTTAACCTTTGTTACTTTTATTTCTCTACATCAATCTCTTCACCGCCTTCTTGGGCTGATGGCCCACTTAGGGTTCCGCCGCCCGAGACTTGGAGAGAGAAGGGTCGGCCGACGCTTGCCCTTCCCCGGCGTAGTCCTCTATCCGCTTATCCTCCTACTTATGAGGGCTATAAATACCCCCGCTGCATCGGCTGGAAGCGTGTTTTCCTAGACTTTTGCTCGCGGCTCCCCCTCCTTCCCCAACTCGTCTCGCGCTCCAGCCCCTCACCCTTCCTCTTTACTGTTCTTCATGTCTTCTCGCTGGTCCTCCACTTGCCAACTTCCCCTTTGTCTCGCGCACTCATGGGAAAAAGGAGGCCAGAGGATGGTGAGGGCCGCAACCGCTGTGGGAAGAGATTCTCCGACCACAATTTTCCTCCCGGTCGCATCTCTGCCGATGAATACGAGGCCTTCCGGAGCGAATTCTTGCCGGAGGGCTACAAGTCACGCCATCCCAAGGTTGGCGAGAGCGTAAATACATTCTACCCGGGCGAGCTCGCCTTCCCCGTCTCGCACTTCAAGGCGGGGCTCCGGCTTCCCCTCTGGCCCGAGGTGAAGCAAGTTCTCAAGTACTTCGGCGTCGTGCCTGCCCAGTTGAACCCCAACGCGATCTCGGTTATCGTCGCGTTCGCGTGCTACATGCGGCGAGAGAGAATAGAATTCAGTCTCACCATCTTTCTAAAGATGTTCGTCTACCACGCCAATCAAGACGGGGTCTCCTTCTTCACCGGGATGAATCTGAAAGTCTGCGAGACACCAAACAAGAATCATCACTGGCTAACCCGCTTCTTCTTCATCTACGGGAACCTGGGCGGCGTCCCTCTCGCGCCCGTCTCACCCGCGGAAATCTTCTATGTCACTCCGCAGGTTGGCGGCACGGACAAGCTTCTTTGCGAGTACCTCGATGGGAAGAACTTCGAGGTCAGGTTTTTGAGACGGGGGCTCGCCTCACTGCTCCCCGTTCTCCCTGGAGAAGGTATGCTCGACCCCCTCGTCTTTTTCTTGCCTTCAGTACTTTCCTCTCGTTGAGCCTTTTCCCTGACTCTGTCTCGCTTCTCCTAGGAGAGAGGAACGTGTCGGTGCACCCTCCCTACAGAAGTAATATCAAGCCATCTAAAGACGTGGCTATCGCCAATATGGCGGCCGAGGCGGCCAAAGATTCGTTGGCCCCTCCTCCTCAAAAGAGGGAGGCTGAGGACTCGGCCCCCTCTCGCCTCAGCCCCTCAAAGAAACTGAAGATGAAGTTGAAGAAAGTTGTCTCCTTCCCTTCCGAGAAGGGCAAGTTCCCTGCGGACACAGCGGCGACGCCGGGATCCTTGAGCCCCATATCCCTGGGATCTGAATCTCCCCACTCGCCTCCCTTGACCCCTCCGCACAGGGTCGTCTCGCTTCCTGAAGACGCGGCCCCTCTCGCACCGCCCGCGAGCTCTTCTCACCAACCTCTCCGGTCCCCTTCTCGTGGGGAGGCTCCTCTCTAGTATCCTGCTCCATCCACCCACCTGAATTTCAACGTGGGCCCGTCTGTCCCCGACGGTGCCATTGAGCCTTTGCTCATCTGGGATAAGGGGGCCCACCGAGTCTCCATCTCTACCCTTCTCCCCTCATGGAGAGAGCAAGCCGAGTCTTCTGCCCACGCCTTCTCCTTGGGCTTCGGCCTCTATGGGGGTCTCACCCCTGACGCGCTCGACGCGGCCACCACGCGAGATCTCATCTTGAGGACGGCCCACTCGCAACTGCGTACCCTCGAGCTCTCTCATCGACTCTCGCGCCGCCTAATTTACAACACTCGAAGCTGGAAGGAGATAAACACCCAACTCGCTGCCGAGCGCGAGAAGTCTGGGGATCTCACCAAGCGACTGGAGGTGGCCGAGAGCCTTCTCTCCAAGGACAGTGGCGGAGTGGTGAGTTGATACTTGGCCGGCCTTCTCAAGTACTCTCCCGCTAGATTTAACGGTTTGTTCTTTTTGCAGGATGCTGAGACGGATGAAAGACTGCGCTCGCGAGTGGAGGAGCTGGATACGAAGGTGAAGGAGCTAAAAACAGAGAAGGCCCAGCTCAAAGAGGCCTCTACCTCTCGCTCGCAGGCCCCTCCACCTCCTCCCGCGCATTATACGCACGACGAGGTCGAAGACTTTTGTCGGGATGCCAACATACGGACCGCCGAGCTCATCCTGAAGATGATGCGAGAGATGGGTGTAGTTAAAGATGATTGCGAGGACATCACCGCCCGGGACCTCGTGCCCGAGATTTATGGCGAGGACGAGGAGTCTTCGGCGAGCGAGAAGGACTAGGGCTCCTTGAGCACAACAGTCTTTTTCTTTCCTTTTTGCTATGATTACAATGTCTCTCCTGATTTGGGAATGTCCTGTATTAAAACACGAATATGATTCATGTGTATATATATATATTTTTGCTCGTGCCTGAAGCTAGCCTCTTTCTTTTCTTCCTCCTCTCTTTTTTTTTCTTTTTTCTCTCGCTTGGACAGCTCGCGAGATCCTCGAGATCCTTGGCGGCGAGAGGGGGTTGTCTTTCCCCCCGCCGGCTGTTACCAGTAGATCTGGCCCAGGGGGCGAGCTGGCAAGTCTCTGCCACTCTCGCGAGCGTGGGGACCTCCTTCCTCTCGCGCTGCCTACCGGCTCCTCTCGGCGCGAGTGGACCTGGGGGGTAAATTATTCCCCCCCCCCCCCTCTTCTTTTTCTTTATGTAGGAAGTCATCTTGAAGTATTCCCCCCCCCCCCCTCTTTTGTTAGTATCCAGGGTCAGTGTTTCCCTGATTAATCAACTTCTATGTCACGACCTCAGTTACCTGCCTCCGGAAAACACCCAACCCAAGTTACAGCCGTAAGACATTTATGCTCTCCAACTGCAGCTTCTATGCCCCTATCCAGTATTGAAATGGAAACAAGTCCTTGCTCACGAAAATTGTAGTACGGTAGAGTAAGAAGGTAAGTGGGGATGGGGGAGGAGGTAACCACTCCGCAAAAGGGGCCTGATCCACCTTTTGTTATTGTTTCCAACCACCGAGTGAGCCTACAGCCCTGCCAGCTTGATGAGAGACTGGTCAGCGGGTCTGCTCGGGGTCTCCTCTCCTCTTCTCCTCCAACCACCGAGTGAGCTTACAACCCTGTCAGCTTGATGAGAGCCTCGTCAGCGGGTCTGCTCGGGGTCTCCTCTCCTCTTTCTCCTCCAACCACCGAGTGAGCCTACAACCCTGCCAGCTTGATGAGAGCCTGGTCAGTGGGTCTGCTCGGGGTCTCCTCTCCTCTCTCCTCCAACCACCGAGTGAGCCTACAACCCTGCCAGCTTGATGAGAGCCTGGTCAGCGGGTCTGCTCGGGGTCTCCTCTCCTCTTTCTCCTCCAACCACCGAGTGAGCCTACAACCCTGCCAGCTTGATGAGAGCCTAGTCAGCGGGTCTGCTCGGGGTCTCATCTCCTCTTTCTCCTCCAACCACCGAGTGAGCCTACAGCCCTGCCAGCTTGATGAGAGCCTGGTCAGCGGGCCTGATCGGGGTCTCCTCTCCTCTCTCCTCCAACCACCGAGTGAGCCTACAGCCCTGCCAGCTTGATGAGAGCCTGGTCAGCAGGTCTGCTCGGGGTCTCCTCTCCTCTTTCTCCTCCAACCACCGAGTGAGCCTACAGCCTCGCCAGCTTGATGAGAGCCTTGTCAGCGGGTCTGCTCGGGGTCTCCTCTCCTCTTTCTCCTCCAACCACCGAGTGAGCCTATAACCCTTCCAGCTTGATGAGAGCCTGGTCAGCGGGTCTGCTCGGGGTCTCCTCTCCTCTTTCTCATCCAACCACCGAGTGAGCCTACAACCCTGCCAGCTTGATGAGAGCCTGGTCAGCGTGTCTGCTCTGGGTCTCCTCTCCTCTTTCTCCTCCAGCCACCGAGTGAGCCTACAGCCCTGCCAGCTTGATGAGAGCCTGGTCAGCGGGTCTGCTCGGGGTCTCCTCTCCTCTTTCTCCTCCAACCACCGAGTGAGCCTACAGCCCTGCCAGCTTGATGAGAGCCTGGTCAGCAGGTCTGCTCGGGGTCTCCTCTCCTCTTTCTCCTCCAACCACCGAGTGAGCCTACAACCCTGCCAGCTTGATGAGAGTCTGGTCAGCGGGTCTGCTCGGGGTCTCCTCTCCTCTTTCTCCTCCAACCACCGAGTGAGCCTACATCCCTGCCTGCTTGATGAGAGCCTGGTCAGCGGGTCTGCTCGGGGTCTCCTCTCCTCTTTCTCCTCTAACTGCCGTCTTCTAAGAAGGACGCCCTGAGGTGCATTGTGCTAGGAAATCATGACACATTCAAAAAGTAAGATCATTAAAGTCATACTCAAGCATATTCAAAGGAAAATTATCATATAAAAATGCTTCAGATCATCACCGCTGCGGGTGCGATCCAGGGGTACCCCGTCCACATCCTGGAGGTGATACCCTCCTGACTTCAAAGCTTCTTTTACAATGAAGGGACCCTCCCAATTAGGGTTGAGCTTTCCTACCGAGGCCCCCCTGCCCGCAGCATCCACCTTCTTGAGGACCAAGTCCCCCTTTTGAAATTTCTTGATCCGGATGTGCTTATCAAAGTACCTGGACATCCAGCGTTTGACCTCCTCCTGTCGGATTGATGCTAGCTCCCGGAGCTCCTCCACGAGGTCGAGTGAAAGCCTCTGCTCCTCTCCATTATCGACCTGCCACCTTTCATCTCCCTCCCTTGCTGTTGTTACCCTGGTAGATTCAACCTCAATCTCCACAGGTATGACGGCCTCCGAGCCATGGGAGAGCTTGAAAGGCGTTTCTCCTGTGGCCGTATTCGGAGTAGTTCGCAGAGCCCACAGGACGGAGGGGAGTTGTTCCACCCAGCTCCCCCTCAAGTTCTCCACTATCTTCTTTAAGAGATTCACAATGATCTTATTTGCTGCTTCCACCTGTCCGTTGCTTCGAGGGTGATGAACCGAGGCAAACCGAAGGTCTATGCCAAGCTGCACACAAAAGTCCACAAACTCCCTGCTGGCAAATTGTGGCCCATTATCGGTGACTATAGCCAAAGGGAGCCCGTGCCGGCAAATAATCTCTCCCCACACAAAGTTCTTGACTACTTGCGATGTCACCTTTGCCAAAGCCTTCACCTCCAGCCATTTCGAAAAGTAATCCACCATGACCAGTAGGAACCTCCTCTGACCGGTATCTTGAGGAAACGGCCCCACTAGGTACAGTCCCCATATGGCGAAGGGCCATGGAGAGGTGATCGTTCGCAGCCTCTGTACTGGGAGGAGCTGCAAGGGAGCAAACTCCTGACACTTTCTACACCTCTTAGCAAGCTCCTCCGCATCTTTCCGGAGGGTAGGCCAGAAATAGCCTTGCCTTAGTACCCTCCCTTCCAAAGTCTGACTCACTGAGTGGCTTCCGCATTCCCCCGAATGGACCTCCTCCAATACCTTTGATGCTTCCTTCTCGGATACACACCGGGCTAGCAATCCGGACAATGTTTTTCGGTAAAGTACTCCTTCCTTCAATAGATAATAAGCTAACTTGTACCTAATCCGCTTCTTCTCGAGATCCCCCTCGGGTAGATGTCCCGACGCCAAGAAGGTCACAAAAGGATCAATCCAAGACACCCCCTGGTCGACCTCCATTATCTCCCCTTCTTCTATGAAAGGCCTGAAGAGTTCGGTCACAGTCCCTCCGGCCTGAGGACCATGCTTTGCGAGCAAGTCTGCCTTAGCACTCTCTTCCCGAGGAATGTGTTGGATGGAGAAGCTATGAAACTGCCCAACGATACCCTTTATCTTTACCAGGTACAACTAGAGGGTCGGTTCCCTCACCTCGAACTCTCTGTTGATGTGTCTTGCCACCACCAAGGAGTCTGCGAAGACCCCGATATCATGTATGCCCAACTCTCTAGCCAGCCGAAGCCCGGCGATGATTGCTTCGTACTCGGCTTGATTGTTCGTGAGGGTGAAGTGTATCTTCAAGGCTTGCTCGATCCTAGTCCCCTCGGGACTCGTCAAGATGACCCCTCCCCCAAAAGAATTCTTATCAGAAGCTCTATCCACCAACATCTCCCAAGCTGCCCCGGGAGATACCTCCACCTCCTCGGCCTCTACCGCATAATCTGCCAAGAAATCTGCCACTACATGTGCTTTAATAGCCTCTCGAGGGACGTAGGAGAGGTCGAATTCGCTGAGTTCGATCGACCACCTGGCCAATCTTCCCGAGTGCTCGACCCCCTCGAGGATGCGGCGAAGAGGGTGATCCGTCACAACCTGAATGGCATGAGCTTGGAAGTATGGTCTAAGCTTCCGGGCCGACATGATGAGAGAGAAGGCCAGCTTTTCTAGGATGGGATATTTCAGCTCTGCCTTTTTGAGGACCCTGCTTACATAATAAATGGGGAATTGCTTCTTTCCTTCCTCTCGGACGAGGACCAAGCTAACCGCCCCCGTCCCTACCCCCAAATAGAGGAACAAACTCTCCCCTTCCCTCGGCCCTTGAAGTAGCGGCGTCTAGGTAAGCTGCCATTTTAGAGCCGCAAAGGCCCCTTCGCATTCTAAGGTCCACTCGAACTCCCTTCCTCCCCTTAGAGTTCGAAAGAAGGAGGAGCATCTCTCTCCTGCCCTAGAGAGGAACCTGCTCAACCCTGCTAGCTTTCCAGTAAGACGCTGGACCTCCTTAACATTCTTAGGAGATCCCAGCTCTAGTATCGCTTTTACCTTGTCAGGATTGGGTTCCACCCCCGTAGGAGTAAGGAGGTGTCCCAAAAACTTCCACCTGCTGGCCCTGAATACACATTTCAAAGGGTTAAGCCTCATCTTATACTTCCTTACAGTTGTAAACGTCTCCTGCAAGTCCAAGACATGGGACCCGAGGTCCCGACTCTTAACCATCAAGTCATCCATATAGACCTCGAGGTTCCGCCCCTTCTGCTCTCGAAAAATCCGGTCCATCATCCTTTGATACGTTTCTCCCGCATTTTTTAGCCCGAAGGGCATCATGTTATAACTGAAGCACCCATCCTCGGTGACAAAGGTGACGTCCTTGACGTCCGGAGGGTGCATGCGAATCTGATGGTACCCTGAAAAAGCATATAAAAAACTCATTAGTGAGAAGCCGACGGCTGAGTCAACCAGCGCATCGATTCGAGGCAGGGGGTAACAATCCTTAGGGCAGGCTTTATTTAAAAGAGAGAAATCAATACACATCCTCCATTTCCCCTCCCCCTTTTTTACCATTACAACATTGCTCACCCACCCCAGATACCTGTTGGCAGATATGAATCCTGCCTGGAGAAGCTTCTCCACCTCTTCTCAGATAGGTCTGGCCATCTTGGAGGCGATGACTCTCTTTCTCTGTTGGATGGGACGAACCTTGGGGTCAAGGTTGAGATGGTGGCATGCCACATCTGCGTCGATCCTTGGCATGTCCGTTGCGCTCCAGGCGAAGACGTCGATGTTCTCTTGCACGCACCTCTGAATCTCCTCCTGGTCTTTGGGAGTGAGCTCTCTGCTGATCTTTATCTTTTCCTTCCTTTGTGAGGATCTCCACCTCTAGAACTTCCACAGCCGCCCTTAACCTTGAAGGTTATTCTTCCTCTAGCTCCCTCAGATCCTCCTCCAGATCCTTTGCCCCGTACTCTACTCCCAAGCCTTCCATGGCAGCTACCCTCTCCTAGGCCCTCCCTTTCTCTCTTCCAAGGTCCCCCTCTGGTGATGCCCTCTTTCTCTTCTTTTCCCCAATACTTCCTTCATTCCCCCTACTCTCCCGCTCCCCAGCCACTTGCTCTCCCACCATTGCTGGCTCCACCGCAATGCCTCTGTCACCTCCTCCTTCTTCTCTCTCCAACTCCTCTCCTCCAGCCATCTCCACCTCTGCTACAAGACTTCCCTCCACCCTTGCTTCTTCTCTTACCAGCTCCTCTCCTCCAACCACCTGCTCTCCTGCCATTGCTAGCTCCCCCGCAATGCCTCTTTCACCTCCTCCCTCTCTCTCCAACTCCTCCCGTTCCATCCTTTTCTCCAGCTCCTCTGCATCCCCCTCCCATGAGATGGTGTTGACCGCCATCACGTAGCACTCCCGAGCCGCCTTCGGATCCCCCCTTACCATGATCTGGATTCCTCCCGAATTAAGCTTCAAGCACTGATGGAACGAGGATGGTACACACCTAAAGGCGATGATCAAAGGGCGCCCGAAGATCGCATTATAGCTGCTGGGGGCATCCACTATCACGAAACGACAGTTCCTGGACAGCCCCCCCAGCGTCACTTGAAGTCCTACTCCTCCCTCGACCTCCTTCCTCTCCCCCGAGAATCCAAAAAAAGGCCCATCCGCCGCCAACACCCTTCGAGACTCCACCCTCATCTCATTGAATGCCTTCTTGAAGATCACATTAACGGAGCTCCCGTTGTCCACCAAAATTTGGGACCCCGTGAAGTTCTCAATGGCGGTCCAGATTACCAGCGCGCCGCAGAAAGGGTCCTCGTGATCTGATAGGTCCCTTCTGGAAAAGGTGATTTTCTCATCCGGGGGTGGGGCTTGCGACGTCGAGGCAACGCTCCGACGATACATTGTGTGAAGACTAGCCTTATGGGTGGCCTCGATCCCCCCCCCCCCCCGTGAATCACCCCTATCACTCCTCGATCTCCTGTGTCCGACCGATCCACACATCGATCCTCCTCCGCGGCTCCTGGCATCTCCACTATCTGCACTGGTGGTCGTTGGTCTTCTCCTCCTCTACCCCTCTTCAACTCTAAGAACTCCGGGCACGTGGTCGTCGCATGGCCCTCCTCCTCATGGATGTCGCAATATGGCAGAACTCCTCCCCAACATCTCCCTTCTTGGGGGTTCCTCCTCCTCCCCCCAATCGCTCTCCCACGCTCTCTTCCTCTTCCTCTCCCTCGGCCAATGGCCATAGCTTGCTGAGGCGGAGGTGGGAGCGGCCTTGGGCCATGCCCCCACCCTAGCGGATGAAATCTCCCTGGTCCCGGATAAAAGTTTCTTCCCCCCTGCGGAGGACCCCTTCCTGGTCCTTGAACTGGGCCTCCCGGTTGCCTCCAGCCCAACTCTGGGTGCACGGGCCCCCTTGGCTCCTCCCTTCTCCTTCCCTCTTGCTGCGTTGTTCCTCCTGACTCTCTCTGCTCCCCCTCTGTCAACCTTGCTAACTTCCTTGCAAATGCCGAGTTTGTCGCCTCCATGGCTATCTCCTTTGCCGCCTTCTCCATCAATCCCTCAAAGGACAATGGTGCCTTCCGGGTTAGGCTCATATTGAAGAAGCCTTCCCTCAAACCCACGGTGAAGGCCATCTTGAGGGCGAAACCAGGCACCTCCTGGATGTCTAGGATCTCCTCCTGGAAACGATCCACGTACTGAGCCAAAGACTCGTCCGCCTTATGTTTGATCAGGAAGATGGACTCCTGGTTCTTCTTCCTCTTCTTCGAGGTTGAGAAGCGCAACTGGAAGCTCCTGCTCAGGTCTTTGAAGCAATAAATAGAACCCGCCGGGAGTTGATGGAACCAGTCCCTGGCCTTATCCTTCAAAGTGATGGCGAAGAGGCGAAACTTGAAGGCGTCTGTCATAGGTCTGATGGAGACCGCATCTTCAAACCATTGCAGGTGTTGGTGGGGATCATCCTTCCCCATATAGTAGGTCATCTCCGGCTCGCGGAACCCTTTTGGAATGGGTGCCGAGAGGACCAACTCGCAGAAGGGAGATCCTCTCGCCGGTGGTCTTGCTAGGTCTACTCGCGCGACTAGCCCCGCGGGCGCGAAGGCACTCGCCGGCTGGGGAAGAGCTCCCTTCCTTCCACCTCATGCCGGCTTCCTTCCGCCGCCACTTCCTTTCCCGGTCGCCTCCCGGGTGCGTCCTCACCTATCCGTGCTGGCTCGACACCCTCTCGAAGCGCGTGGTCCGACACCTGGGGCGGGGGGGGGGGGGGGGTCTCGCACTCCCCTCTCTGTGTGAGCTGCTTCAGCATGTCCATGATCTCTCCGATGGATGACATGAACTCTGCCCTCCCGACGTACCCCCTGGCTCGGGGACCCCTCGTCTTCTCCTCCTGCATCTCCCGCCATGAGGTAACCCTTCATTCTTCCGCACAAGCTGCTGTTCCACGCTCACCGCACCAAAAATGTTGGAACCAACAAGGTCGATTCCTCCTAAAGCTCGGAACTACTAGGGCAGCTCACGCTTACTCCCTTAGGATCACACTCGAGGCGAAGAACTAGACCAGAGGCTCCAGCGAGGAGGTCCCACCTCGTACCCGGAAGAGACTAAAGCTCTTCCCCTCCCTAGCCAATGCTGAGCTAGGTGCCTTAGAAGAAGTGGAAGGAGTCAAGAAAGCTTGCCCTTCTAAGGCACCTTACCGGTCTATTTATAGGCCTCTGAACTGGGACTGCACATAACCAATTTACACCGCCCTGAAATTACCATAATATCCCTGGCTAGGTCTGCCAGCAACCAAACTCCGCTGTCCACAAGGGCTAAATGCAGACCACTCGGGGTAAAAGGGTAAAACACCCCTGGGGCCCAAAAGGTGGGCCCGGCCCTACCTGAACCGACCTTGAACCAATGCGGCACCTGGCGAGGACTCCTCCATAGGGTCCCCTCGCATGGCGAGAGGGCTACCCCGGGCGAGAGCTCCACTCCTGGAGCCCTCTCGCGCGGGGAGCTGGTCACTCGCCAGGAAAGCTTCCCGTCTCGGCATTCACCTATCTGAGGCCACGCTCCACTTAGGCCATCCCGCTTGATGCAGTGAACCTCACTCCATGCCCTGCCTTCTGGCACCTCTCGCCTGGTGCCTCTCGCCTGGCGCCTCTTTCCTTGTACCTCTCGCATGAGCCCTCTCGCTCGGCTCTCGTCGCCTGGGCCCTCTCGCTCGCCTGCGAGTCCGAGGTTGTACACAACGGTCTGGTGGTTAGCCGCAATAGCGGTCTGGTGGTTAGCCGCATCAGCAATCTGGTGGTTAGCCGCAGCAGCGGTCTGGTGGTTAGCCGCAGCAACGGTCTGAAGGTTAGCCGCAACAGCGGTCAAATGATTAGCCGCAATAGCGGTCTGGGGGTTTACCGCATCAACGATCAGGAGGTTAGCTACATCTGCGGTCTGATGATTAGCTGCATCAACGGTCTGGGGGTTTACCACAGCTGCGGTCTGGAGGTTAGCCGCAACAGGTGTTCAGAGGCTTCCCAGGGTTTGTATGTCGTATAGTCTGGCGGCTTGACTGTGTGAAACCGCTCAGCCCGCTCGGCTTGTATGTAGTCCCACATCTCTTGTTGTATTCTCTCATCTCCCCTATTTTCTATAAATAAGAGGGCATACTTTTGTTTTGTTTATCTTTTTGGAGCAATACAATTTGTCTTTTATTTAGCTCTTTTTACTTGGTATCAGAGGGAACCGATCCTTTACTCCAATTTGTTTTTCTAACTACTTCCGGTCTTCTTCCTGCCCTACCCTCCCTTGCTAGTCTCTTCTCCCGTGACTTGTTCTGTCTTTGTGTTCTTTTCAGTTTGCGCGACTTCACTGGTGTTCACGCATTCTTCTTTCCCCTCCTCTTCTCTTGCGAGCGATTGTGGGCACGCGGGTTGTTTTCTCTTCTCGCGCGAGTTGTTTTCTCTACTCGTGTAGTTTGTTCTCTCTTCTCACACGGGTTGTTTTCTCTACTCGCGCGATCTCTTCCCCTTCCTTGTCGCTTGTTCGATGCCCTCTTGTTCGCGCGATTTGTTCTGTTAAACTTTGCAGTTTGCTGTTGTTTTTATGGACACTCCGTCTCTTTCTTCTTCCACTTTGTCTGCTCCTCTCTCTCTTTCCTCTTCTTCTAGTTTTACTTCAGGTAATTTGGGTACTGCTTCCAAGCTTACAGGTCCGACTGATGAACCCCCTCCTTCTGGATCTGCTTCTTTTGATGATTGGGATGCTACCGATGCCTTTGTGCGTACTTAATTAGTTGACCAATAGTTTATCTTATGAGTGCCTTCCTGTCATTCGACATGATTCGACGGTCAAGGCTGCTTGGAATCATCTTGCTGCTTTGTTCTCTAATGGAGCACAAACTTCGTGCATTTATACTTTATATGCGAATATTTTTTGCTCGACTCGTCATGACTCCTGTTGCTGTCTATCAGGAGGTTCAAAATCTCGGTGCTGAACTTCTTCATCATATACCTTTTTTTGTTGATCTCGCTGAGCAACGCAAACATTTTCAGGAGTTTCTTGTTGTTTGAAACTTACTTCGCCTACCTGACTCTTATGTTATGATTCGACAACAAATTCTTGGAGAGGCGGATACTATGACTCTAGATGCTACTGCTGCTCGTATTTCTGTTGTTACTATTCTTCTTCACCGTCTTTGTTTCCATCTCCATCTCCTAATATTATTGCTCATCTAGCTCATCATGACACCTTTAGTGGCCCAGGTGGCCGCACTGGTGGTCGTGGTTACTCTAAGTATCTTTATTCTCATTGTGGCAAAGCTGGTCACTTGGTTGATCGTTGCTAGGCCAAACATCCTCACCTTCGTCCTGCTTCGACTGATTTATCCAAGAAGTCTACTTCTTCTCTTACTACTTCTGGTGCTGCTCAACTGGCTACTACTGGTAGGTGGCTCATTGATTCTTGTGCTACTAATCATATGATGAGAATTCTCGTCTTTTCTCTTATCTTGACAAGAGTAAACAGTTACCTCCAGTTCTTATTGCGGATGGTTCTCTGTCTCAGGTTTATAGGTCTGGCACGGTGCATGTTACTCATTCTCTCCGAATTTTTCGTGCAACCTTCTTTCTGTCACTGCTCTTTGCAAACAGTTGAATTGTAAAGCTATTTTTACTGCGTCTACTTGTGCTTTTCAGATTCCTCGTTCCAAGGAGACGATTGCTATTGGGACTGAAATCGGCATCTTGTTCTACCTTGATACTGCTTTTGCTTTTTCTACCTCATCTTCTTTACTTTAGTAACATCTTCAGCTTGGGCATCCTCTTCCCTAGATTCTTTATCAGCCTCTGCTTGATTTACCTCGAGGAGATTTTTCTCTTAATTGTGAGGTGTTGGTACCCTAGTTTGGATTTGAGTTTAGTCTTCTCAATTTGTTTCTTGACCAATGATTTATTTATGGTCAAAGGTTAGTTGTTAGGTTAGTTTTTCCTCAGTTGTAGAGTTGTCACTTTTCTAGTGAAATTCTGGTTAAGTTGTTTTTGGTTCGACTATGGTCGAACGCCGCTCGACTATCGTCTATCAACTGTTCGACGATCGTCTATCAGTTGGTCGACTATCGTCAGTCAGCAGATCGTCTAACTCTGAGTTAGTTCAACTCTTGTTAGCTCGACGATCTGTGGTATCTGCCTCGTCGATCGTCGAACCCTGCTCGACTTCTTTTGACCAGACAGATTTCTTGATAGTTCAACTATTTTTTAGTTCAACTATCTGTTTGATAGTTCGACTATCTGCCTTGATAGTTCAACTATCTGATAGCTCGACTATCTGTTTGATAGTTCGACTATCTGTTCTGTTTGATAGTTCGACTATCTGCCTTGATAGTTCAACTATCTGATTGATCGACTATCTGTTCTGATAGTTCGACTATCTGCTGTGGTAGTTCGACTATCTGCTTTGATAGTTCGACTATATGTGTCGTTCGACTATCTGTTCTGATAGTTCGACGATCTCTGTGCTTCGTTCGACGATCTCTGCGGATCGTTCGACGATCTTCTATCTGCCTTTAGTAATTTTGTACTCCTTCTGTTCTATGATTTATTTCCTATTTATTTGGCATATTTTATTAAAGATTATTTCATTGATTTTATGCATACATCTCAAGGCAATCTTTGCCCCATCCTTTGTGCATAAGTCAAGTTTTATCTGACAAAGTCTTTTGTCTTATTAGTTGAAATATCGTTTTGCTTTATCTGTCATGCTGTCCTTTATAGCCGTTAGACTCAAAAGTCTTCTCTGGCCGTAAAGAGTTTGTTCTGATGTGACTTTCTCTAGTACTGCTTTTATCAAATTGGATATGCAGCTTCTTAGAAAGCTTTATCCCTATATAGGATGTCTGTCTGCAGGATATGTTTTTGTATTGTGCTATTTGCAGCCCAGATTGCAGATCTCAGAAGAAGACAAAGTTCAAACAAAGATTAGAGTCGTTACAAAGGCCAATATATAAAGTGCTATCAAAAGACAGAGATATACAGATATACTAAGCAAGAAGAGGTTACAAGTTGATACAGATATTCATATACAGATTCAAAACAAGAAGAGATACAGCTCTCAGATATTGTTACATTCAACTGAGAAGATCAACCTTCTTCAACTCTCTCTTCTTCAATCCTGAGTTCATCCTACTGCCAGGAACATTCACTCAGAGTCTCAAGAAGAAGAAGAAGAAGAAGAAGAAAGAAAAGCTGTTGAAGAAGAATATCCTTTTCAAATCAAGAGTCTTCTTCAAGCTGCTCCTTCAAGAACTTCAAGACAGCTCTATATCAAAAGTTCAGAAGAGTTCCTGCACCCTGAAGCAAGGCTTCTTCCTGGATATTCTCTAAGCCAGGGGGAGCCTTGATTCTTTAGATCTTTCTAGCTCTGTGCAATCCACTAGCTTCTCTAATCTTGTTTTAACAATAGAGAAGACATTCTAACTCTCTCAACCTCCTATATAAAGGGTTATTACTCCCTTCAAAAGTGAACCTTGGTGGCAGGGCACCTGATCAAAAACCTGTGTTTGGATTTTGAGCTCCTGATCAAAAGCTCAAAGGGTCTACTTGATCTACCTGAACCAGATCAGTTGGTGGCAGGGCACCTGAACAAAAACCTGTAGTGGATTCCTACCAGGGTGGTAGAAGAGTGGACATACCTATTTAGAGGGAACCACTATAGATCTTCTTGTGTCGTCTGTGTTGCTTACTTTAATTATTGCATTGTGGCTGTGAGTAGAAATAACTAGGATTGCTAGTTGCTGTAATAGGACCAAAGCTCAACTGTAATTACAGTTAGCTTTATCTTGTGCACTTCACTTTGCGTTAGGCTCTAGGGTTTCAAATATCTATAAACTCATTCCGCAAATTAACTCTAAGGGAGTTGAGTAGGGTGTCATAATTTTTAAATACTCTATTCACCCCCCCCCCCCTCTAGAGTTGTATCTATCCTCTCTTTCAATTGGTATCAGAGGGAGGTTGACTGACTGTACAGGCTAACACCTGAGTCACAAGATCTAGATAGATACCAAGTTTATAGATACTCACTTCATTGCCCAGTACAAGGATTATTCAAGCACCAGACCTTAAGTTTGCAACTTAGCTAAGTTCAGTATCTGGAAGGCAAGAATCAAGTTATATATGAATTCTATTGATGAAGATATTTTTTCTTCTATTTTGACAAGGCCACCCACACCACCTGCTGCAGTCACTGCAACAACATCTACAAATCTCAGTGCAGTGCCACCTCCAGATTACAATGACACTTACAAGAAAGCAAAGATAGCTGATGCAAAAGCTATGAACATTCTGGCTCATACCATGTCTGATGAAACCTTCAAGAAAGTGGCTGATTGCACTTCTGCAAAAGCCATGTGGGACTCACTGAACCAGATTATAGCTGGTTCAGCTGATGAAAGGAAGGACAGAAGGTCCAACCATATATCTCAATATGAAAACTTCAAGAAAACTGAAGCTGAATCAGTTGAGGGAATGTACACTAGGCTCAGCTCCATCATCAATGAGCTGAGAACCCTTGATAAGGAGATAACATTGATAGAGGTCAATGATAAGATACTGATGTGCTTCCCCAGCACGTGGGATCTCAGGATCTGGCCCATCAAAGAGGCTAGAAGTACAACTGAAATCTCAACTGAAGCTCTCCTTGGCAAGCTCAAATCTTTGAGCAAGTGCTGAAGTCCAGGGAAGCTGAGGTTGAAGCCAAGACTCCAACTCCAACAAGGAAAGAGCAAACCCTTGCTCTAAAAGCTGCTGATGCTTCAGAAGTAAGCCAATCAAATGAGGAGTTGATGACACTCTTTGCAAAAAGGTTTCTCAAGATGGGCAGAAAGGAATTCAGAAAAAAGTCTTCAAGATATGAAGACAAGCCAAGGTATGACAGATCACCTGCTAAAGAAATTATCTGTTATGGCTGTAGGAAACCTGGACACATTCTACCTGAGTGTCCAGAGGAAAAGAACAAAGAAAAGAGAAAAGAAAAAGAACATCACAAGAAACACTCCAAGTCCTCCTCCTACAAAAACAAGAAGAAGGAGAAAGGATTTGTTGCTGAGACCTGGAGTGCAATAGATGAGGAATCTTCCTCCTCAAGCTTCAGTGAAGATGAGGAAGAGAAGAAGCAAAGGAAATTTGCCTAATGGCAATTGATGCCTGCAGCAACCACTCAGTTGCAGAGAGTTCTGATGATGATGAAGAAATGCCTACAGAAGATCAGGTATTATCTTCTTATGATTTTTCTTCTACTGAATTTAAATCTGAATTTAAATCTCTTTGTTTAGATTTAATTAGTTTAGAAAAAGAAATTAAGGAGCTTAGAAATAGGATAGCAGAATCAGAAATCCTCTCCATTGAAAATGCTAAGTTAGAAGCAGAACTCACTAAGTCCATTGAAGAAATAAAATTTCTTAAAAATGAACTAGCTAAATCAAAAAGATTAGAAGAATCTCTAAATGGTAGAAGCCTTAAGCTGCTAGAGATCACTAGCATGACAAACACTAGGTCAGGCAATAATAAGCTAGGCTTAGGAGCCTCATCAAGTGAACCCCCATTGGTTCTTAAAAATCATCTTTCAACTCCAGTAAACTTTATTTCAGCTGATGGAATAAAGAATACTGAGCAAGTAAAACAAGTTAACAAAGCCTTAAATAAAGCTAAGAGAGAAAAGAGAAAACAAAAATTTAAAGAGCTACAAAAAGCGTCGAACGTTGCTCGACGATCGAAGGCTCAATGGTCGAACGATGCTCGACGATCTGAGCATCGATCTTCGAACGCTGATCGACGATCTCAATATGATTTTCAAAATAATCACCTGAACCTTAGAAATCCTAAGATAAATAGAAACACTAGGTTTGTTGACCCATCAACTGCTTGGAGTATCCCACATATGAGATCTTACCCTTTAGGATATAAACCTCAACCTGCTTATTCTTTTATTTCAAGCTTTCATTATGTAAAGAATAATGGACCCAAGGTTGTCTGGGTCCACAATGTCTAACTGTTTAATTTGCAGGTGAAGACCTATCCAATTACTAAAAACAAATGGTATTTGGATAGTGGCTGTTCCAAACATATGACAGGAAACAAAGACAGTCTGTCAAGATTTAAGGTCAAGCTTGGACCAAAGGTGATCTTTGGGGATTCTAGCTGTGGTCAAACAGAAGGATATGGTAGGACTACCATTGGAGCAGTAACATTCAAAAGGGTTGCATATGTAACTGGACTGAAACACAACCTTATCTCAGTAAGCCAGTTATATGATGCAGGATATCAGGTATCTTTCACTGACTCTCACTATAATATTACTTTAAATAGTAATGTTGTGTTAGTAGGTATTAGACAAGGTAATATTTATTTAGTAGATTTTAATTCAACTCAATCTGAAATCTGCCTGTTTAATGAAGTAACTAATAACAACACCTTATGGCATAGGAGGCTTAGCCATGTTAACCTCAAGAACATATCTAGGCTATCTAAATACAACCTTGTTAGAGATTTATCTTCTTGCCCCTACAAGAAGGAAAGCCTATGCAAGGCTTGTCAATTAGGCAAGCAAACCAAAAATTCCTTTAAATCTGTAAATAAAAGTGATTCACCTAGAATCCTGTATTTATTACATTTGGACCTTTTTGGCCCAATAAATATACAGAGTCTAGGAGGGAAGTTTTACACTTTAGTGATTGTAGATGACTTCTCTAGGTTCACTTGGGTGTTCTTTTTGAGAACTAAGGCTGATAACTTCAAAGTTCTTACAGACTTTCTGCTATGTGTGCAGACTGAGTATTCTACTCATGTTGCCTTGATCAGAAGTGATCATGGTACTGAGTTTGATTCTCTTCTCATGCAAGAATTCTGTGAGAAAGAAGGTATCAAACATAGCTTCTCTGCTCCTAGAACTCCCCAACAAAATGGTGTAGTGGAAAGGAAGAATAGAACCCTGATTGAAGCTGCTGGAACATTATTGGCAGATGCTAACATGCCTCTTTCTTATTGGGCAGAAGCTGTTAGCACAACTAATTATGTCTTGAACAGATGTCTTATACACAAGCTTAAGAGTAAAACTCCTTATGAGTTGCGTAAATGAAAGAAACCTAAAATTAATTATTTTAGAGTCTTTGGTTGTGTAGTGTATATTCACAATAACAACAAAGAAAATCTTAGAAAGTTTGAAGCAAAAGCTTCAATGGGAATTTTTCTTGGATATTCTCAAGTAAGCAAAGCTTATAGGGTGTTTAATAAATCATCTTCTAAAATAGAAGAATCTGTGCATGTTTCTTTTGAGGAGTCAAAGATATTTTACAAGGAGAAGGAAACTTCTCCTTCCTCAAGCTCATTGCAGGTACCAGATTTATGCAAAGATATCACTCAAGAGATTCTCCTTCTTTCAACTCTTCATATCACTGATTCAGACAGTGATGGAGACACTGTAGAAGCAGTTGTTGTACCACCAACAGTTAATCTTATTCCACCAGAGGAATTAATCTCAACTGTTGCTGAAGATCACATCCCACCTGCTGATCTTGTCACACTTAGAGATCATCCTATATCTCAAGTGATTGGTGACATATCAGCTGGTGTGCAAACAAGACATCAATTAAGACAGGATGTGATGCATGCTTATTTTCTTTCACAAATTGAGCCCCTCACCATAAAAGATGTTGAGCTAGATCCCCACTAGATCATTGTTATGCAAGAGGAGCTCAATCAATTTGAAAGATGTAAAGTATGGACTTTGGTTCCAAGACCAAAAGCCCAACTGATCATAGGCACCAAGTGGGTGTTTAGAAACAAGTTGGATGCAAATGGAATTATTGTAAGGAACAAAGTTAGGCTTGTAGCTCAGGGCTACAGACAGGAGGAAGGTATAGACTATGACCAAACCTTTGCCCCTGTTGTAAGGCTAGAGGCAATAAGGATCTTTCTAGCCTATGCAGCCTATATGAAGTTTAAGGTTTTTCAAATGGATGTCAAGAGTGCATTCCTAAATGGTGAGCTAAAGGAAGAGGTGTTTGTTGAACAACCTCCTGGGTTTGTTTCTTCAACTCAACCCTCATTTCTTTACAAGTTGCAAAAAGCTCTTTATGGACTTAAACAAGCACCCAGAGCCTAGTATGAGACTCTAACTAGTTTCTTGCTATAGCACAAATTTGTTAGGGGAGTAGTTGATAGAACCCTTTTCGTTAAGCATCACAAGGACACAATCCTGTTGGTTCAAGTTTATGTGGATGATATTATTTTTGGCTCCACTGATCCCAAACTTTGCAAAAGGTTCTCTGACCTGATGCATTCTAAGTTTGAGATGAGTAGTATGGGTGAGCTGTCTTACTTTCTTGGTCTCCAAGTAAAGCAAGATGTTGATGGCATCTTCATCTCCCAATCCAAATATGCCAAGGAATTGGTAAAGAAGTATGGGATGGATGATGCTTCAGCAATGCATACACCCATAGCTACTAATGCAGTTATAGATTCTGATGATAAGGGTAAACCAGTTGATCAGAAAAATTATAGGGTCATTGTTGGTTCCCTGTTATATTTAACTGCAAGTAGACCAGATATAATGTTTGCCACATGCCTATGTGCTAGATTCCAGGTCAACCCCAAGGAATCTCATTTGATTCTTCTCAAGAGAATCTTGAGATACCTGAAGGGATGTCCAAATTTAGGACTGTGGTACCCAGCTGAATCAGAATTCGAGTTAATTGGATATTCTGATTCTGACTATGCTGGTTGTAGAGTTGACAGGAAAAGTACCTCAGGAACATGTCAGTTCCTGGGAGAGAGATTAGTCTCTTGGTTCTGTAAGAAACAGACTTCTGTCTCAACTTCAACTGCAGAGGCTGAATATATAGCAGCTGCTAGTTGTTGTTCACAGATCCTGTGGATTCAAAACAAGCTTTTGGATTATGGGTACACACACAAGAACACAAAAATCATGTGTGACAGTACCAGTGCTATCTCCATTGTACAAAATCCTGTGCACCACTCTAGGACCAAACACATTGAGATCAGACACCATTTCCTGAGAGATTGTGTGGAAAAGAACAAAATCAGTCTTGAGTTCATATCCACTGACCTTCAGAGAGGTGTTATTTTCACCAAGCACTTAGATGAACAGAAACATCTGTTCTTTTTGCTTCAACTAGGCATGATTAATGGAAAAGACTAAGTGTGACTTCTGCCTTGTTGAAATCTGTTTGAAGATCGTCGAACGATGCTCGATGATAGTCGAACAGGTTGAGCCTATCGTCGACCTATGAGTGACGACGACTCATTTGTTTGTGAAGACAGAAATAGTCGAACGATTGATCGACTACTTTGCTTCAGGAAACGATCGTCGAACGACCGTTCGACTATCGCTTCTTCTATCTATTAAAACAGGTCGACGATTATCGTTTTAATAAAAACCGATGGTCGACATAGGTTAATAGATCGTTCTATTTATAGTCAACAGAGCTCGTCTTTTCGTATTCCGTCTTTTTGCTTGAGCTCTGCCCCGCGCCTTCTGCCGTTTCTTCTTCGTCGTCCTCTCCAACCAAATCAATGACGATTGCTCCATCTCTCCTGACAATGATGAAGTTTGACGCTGGTTTCAGCGTGGATTTCGACTCGTTCAGTGCCTGCGATGCGGATATTATAGAGATGCTACAGCTCTGCAAGGATCAAGGACTGGAAAAGCTGATGTCAACAAGTATCAAGATCAACATTCCAGAGATCAAAGAATGGGTTTACTCTTCGTCTTCCAGCGACGAATCCATGACCGGGATAATAGGCGGCGAAGAGGTAATCCCGACTCCTGCCGTACTGACTGAAATTTTCGGATTATTGAATGGACAAGAAGAATATGACCAAGATATTCAAGAGTATGGAAGAATGCTCGTCGAGCTAGGACATGCTGAGGGCATTCCTACAAAGTTGCTGAAAGTTAACTTCCCTTTGAGGATTAAGTTCTTAGCTGAACTTGTTGGAAAAGTGCTTTTGGGCAAGCACTTAGCTCATGACAATATAACCAGGCAGCAGTTTGCCTTGATGAGCGCAATTATCAATAAGAAAGAGATAAATTGGGCAGGGATGATGTTTGATTTGATCATAAAAAAGAATAGCAAGAAGGAAGTAACCCTTGGAAGGGTAATAGGAATTTTCCTAAAAGAAAAATATCCTCAACTGTTGGGTACAGTTGCAACTTCCATCAATGCCAGTAAGAAAATGGATCCCACCTTATTTGTTAAGTGGAAAAGGAGCATTCAGAAGCCTTCACCAGCGGGGGTAGCTCATGTTTTATCTGAGAGCACCAGGACTGTACCAGTCACTCCCCACCTACCTGAAGAAGGCTCATCCATTCCCTCCATTCCATCCATTTCTTCTGCATTGCCATCCACCTCTGCATTACCATCCACTTCTACTGAAGTGCCATCTACTTCTGCATTACCATCTACATCCACTTTCTCTCTTCTACTTGATTCCTCCACTATTCTCCATGCATCACCACCAGCATCTCCACTTCCTTCACATCTTGCTGGGATTTCTAATCCTAATTTTGATCTGTTGGTTTCTGAGAATCTACCCACTCCACCTTAGTCACCAATTTCTCATCCAGATCATATTGATCTTCCTTCATCTACTCATCAATCCCCAGTTCACAACATATCTCATCAGGAGACCACCATCCCTGATGATCTTCCATCTACTGAGCTTCCCCCATCCACATCTTTTGAAATAACACCAACATTCCTTGCCAACATACTGGAGCTAATTACTCCTTCAATCAAAACCATGATTGAAGAAGCAATTGCCCCTCTTGTTTCTACCATCTCTTCCCTGACATCCTCCATCATAGCCCTCTCCAAGTCTGTTGAGCCCTCTTCACTTAGGGGCCTGACTTCAGTATCTACTGAAATCAGGCAGGGGGAGATGTTTGAGGAAGATGCCTCAGGACTGCCCCTTGTTATTCTTCCAGCAGATCCCCCAGCTGAAATTCAAAAAGAAACAATAGTTATAGAAGAGATTGAAGCCCCAGAAAAGACTTCAACAGATGAACTTCCTAAAGCAGCAGATCCAGTTGACACTACAACATCATCTGCAGAACCAGTTCAGAGGCCATCTGATATCATAATGGAAGCAGAATTTGCCTTCAAAGTGTGCCTTGAAGAAGTCTCCACTCCCATAGTAGCTCTATTCCTAGAAGGAGTCATTACCTGCTATCTAGATGACTTATGGGAGTTAGAAAATCCTGAAGGTAATTAATTTACTCAATTTCTTGACATGTTAACTGACATGCTAGCCTGTGAATACCTTGAAGGGATGTTTCAATACCATCTAGAAAATTTGTGTGTTCCTGATACTACAGATCAAGTGCAAGAAGATCAAGAAGATCTAGAAGCTCCAGAACCAGCTCAAGAACCTGCTGTTCAAGAACTTGTATCTACTCCTCTAGCTCAGATAGCTATGCAAGATGAACTGGTCCTCAAGACAGTTACAGTTGAGCAAGAGAAAGTTTCAGATGAACAAGAATAAAAATCTACAGTCTGGGATGACACCCCAGGACTAGACCTTGATACTCTTCTGACACAGGATGCCTTAGAAGAAGAAAGAGAGAAAGCTGCATTGAAAGCCAAAGAACAAGCTGAGCAAGAGGCTTTTGACCCTTATGATCAGCCTCAATCATCTCACTCTGATGATGAGGATGATTCTGATGATTCAGAAGATTCTAAGAAGAAGAAAGCAGCAAAAAGAAAAAGGAAAGTTGCTGCTCCTCCTCCTCCAAATCCTGATCATGATGTTCCCTATTACATACTGAAAGGGATAGATCCCAAATCTAAAGAATATCAACATTGGATGGGACTATCCAGAAATTAACAAAAGCAGAGAAAGAAAAGCAAAAGATATGACAGTCCAGCTCCCAAGTGGACTCCTAGAGGCCCTCCTCCTCCACCTCCTAGTGCAGGAGCATCTGGAAATGTTTCTGCCAACCCCTCAGCTACTTCTTCAAGATTCACTCTGTCTCAAGCACATCAAAGAAGAAGTAATCTAGGATATCAAGGCAGATCTCAATCTGGACATCAAAGACAAGAGGCTGATACAAAAGAGCAAGTGAAGGAGATAGTATATTAGAAGCCAACCTTTTCTCCTCCTCCTTAACCCAAGAGAAAAGCATCACCTCCTAAAGAAAGCAAAAGCATACCATCCAAAAAGCCAGCTCAAATAAAGAAAACAGATTCAAAAGGAAAAAAGGATTATTTACTCTGAAAAATCAAGTAAAAATATGCAGAGTTTGCTCCTCCATCTTCTCTAATTATTCAAGAAATTAAAGAGTCAGCTGCAAGTATGCTAGAACTCTATACAAAATTCAAAACAATAAAACCTCTAGATCCAACTGGTGATAATGAATATGAAAGCCAAGAGCTTAATCTTGATTATAGGATGGCCGGATTTCTTGAATTAATTGGATCAGCCCAGATCAGACAAGCCAGAGCTGAAGGTAAAGATATTACAGGCTTAACTACTATGTCAAAGTTTAGAAAGAAGGAGCTAGATAGATTCCAGGTCAGACCTGAGGTTTTTGATCCTTCTAAGTATATAGAAAAGCACCCAGAAGCAGTAGTGCCAAGAGCAGGAGAATCTAAAATCATTGGAGAACAAGACTTGAAGACATCAAAGAAGGAAGCTCTAGATCCCTTCAGGAAAATTTCTTTCCTTCCTGGTTCTTCTGTCTCTAAACAAGATTCTGATGTTGCTTAAGTTTTATTTATTGACAGTATGTTTATTTGACTATTTGATTGATGCAATTTGATGCTTAGATGTTTCTTTTCCTGAGTTATATTTATTTCCAGTAGTTTTGTTTTGAGAGACTTAACCCAAATAGGGGGAGATTGTTGGTACCCTAGTTTGGATTTGAGTTTAGTCTTCTCAATTAGTTTCTTGACCAAAAATTTATCTATGGTCAAAGGTTAGTTGTTAGGTTAGTTTTTCCTTAGTTGTAGAGTTGTCACTTTTCCAGTGAAATTCTGATTAAGTTGTTTTTGGTTCGACTATGGTCGAACGCCGCTCGAATATCGTCTATCAATTGTTCGACGATCGTCTATCAGTTGGTCGACTATCGTCAGTCAGCAGATCGTCTAACTCTGAGTTAGTTCAATTCTTGTTAGCTCGACGATCTGTGGTATCTGCCTCGTCGATCGTCGAACCCTGCTCGACTTCTTTTGACCAGACAGATTTCTTAATAGTTCAACTATTTGTTAGTTCAACTATCTATTTGATAGTTCGACTATCTGCCTTGATAGTTCAACTATCTGATAGCTCGACTATCTGTTTGATAGTTCGACTATCTGTTCTGTTTGATAGTTCGACTATCTACCTTGATAGTTCAACTATCTGATAGCTCGACTATCTGTTCTGATAGTTCGACTATCTGCTGTGGTAGTTCGACTATCTGCTTTGATAGTTCGACTATCTGTGTCGTTCGACTATCTGTTCTGATAGTTCGACGATCTCTGTGCTTCGTTCGACGATCTCTGCGGATCGTTCGACAATCTTCTGTCTGCCTTTAGTAATTTTGTACTCCTTCTGTTCTATGATTTATTTCCTATTTATTTGGCATATTTTATTAAAGATTATTTCATTAATTTTATGCATACATCTCAAGACAATCTTTGCCCTATCCTTTGTGCATAAGTCAAGTTTTATCTGACAAAGTCTTTTGTCTTATTAGTTGAAATATCTTTCTGCTTTATCTGTCATGCTGTCCTTTATAGCCGTTAGACTCAAAAGTCTTCTCTGGCCGTAAAGAGTTTGTTCTGATGTGACTTTCTCTAGTACTGCTTTTATCAGATTGGATATGCAGCTTCTTAGAAAGCTTTATCCCTACATAGGATGTCTGTCTGCAGGATATGTTTTTGTATTGTGCTATTTGCAGCTCAGATTGCAGATCTCAGAAGAAGACAAAGTTCAAACAAAGATTAGAGTCGTTACAAAGGCCAATATATAAAGTGCTATCAAAAGACAAAGATATACAGATATACTAAGCAAGAAGAGGTTACAACTTGATACATATATTCATATACAGATTCAAAACAAGAAGAGATACAACTCTTAGATATTGTTACATTCAACTGAGAAGATCAACCTTCTTCAACTCTCTCTTCTTCAATCCTGAGTTCATCCTGCTGTCAGGAACATTCACTCAGAGTCTCAAGAAGAAGAAGAAGAAGAAAGAAAAGCTGTTGAAGAAGAACATCCTTTTCAAATCAAGAGTCTTCTTCAAGCTGCTCCTTCAAGAACTTCAAGACAGCTCTCTGTCAAAAGTTCAGAAGAGTTACTGCACCCTAAAGCAAGGCTTCTTCCTGGATATTCTCTAAGCCAGGGGAGCCTTGATTCTTTAGAGCTTTCTAGCTCTGTGCAATCCACTAGCTTCTCTAATCTTGTTTTAACAATAGAGAAGACATTCTAACTCTCTCAACCTCATGTATAAAGGGTTATTACTCCCTGAAAGTGAAGGGATAGATACTACTCTAGAGGGGGGGTGAATAGAGTAATCAAATTTTTGCACAATGCAAAACTTAACTGTCTACCCAACTCCCTTGGAGTGAAGTGCGGAATGAAGAGATTATAGATTTTGATTTAACCTTAAAGCCTAACACAAGTGATGTGCAAACACAAGCTAACTGTAATTACAGTTAAAGCTTGGAAAACCTAAACAGCAACTAGCAACCTAGTTATAACTATTCACAGCCACAGTACATGAATTAAACAGTTGAATCCAGACGACACAAGGAAATTTATAGTGGTTCCCCAAACAACTTGGGTACGTCCACTCTTCTACCCACACGGTAGGAATCCACTCAGGTTTTTGATCAGGTGCCCTGCCACCAACAGAATCTGATTCAGGTAGATTCAGAAACCCTTTAGACTTTTGATCAGGTGTCTAAAAACCAAGCACAGGTTTTTGATCAGGTGCCCTGCCACCAAGGGATACTTTTGAAGGGAGTAATAACCCTGTACAGGAGGGGGAAGAAGGTTAAGATGTCTTCTCTATTTTACAATAGATTAGAGAAGCACAAAAAGCTTGCACTGAGCTAGAATGCTCTAAAGAATCAAGGCTCCCCCTGGCTCAAGAATGTCCAGGTGAAGTCTTGCTTTAGTGCAGAGAAAACTCTTCAGAAAGTTCTGAAGGAAAGAGCTACAGGAAGAAAGTAAACAATAAAAAGAAACAGTCTTCAAGCAGCAATCTTCTTCTTCTTCTTCTTCAAAGAAACTCTGAGTTGAACTTCCTGAAAGCAGGAGAACTCAGGTGAAGAAGAGATGAAGATCTTAACACTTCTCAGTTAGATGGAGTTTGCTGAGAGCAGGAAGCTTGAGCTTGATGAAGGCTTGAGTGCTTTTGAATATGTGTGTAACACTCTCTTCTATTCACTTCTGTTAACTAGCTTGAATCCTTCAGCAAAGGGTTCTTTATATAATCATCAGCAAGCAACGGCTCTCTTCCATTTGAATTAATTTGTCTTCTTCTGAGCCTTGAGACCTGGGCTGTAAATATCAAGAAGACAGAAATATCTCTGCAGCAAAACATTCTATAAAAAGGAATAAACCTCTTTCTAAGAAGCTGCAGGCTTAAATCAAATAAACAGATAGACTAAATAAAGTCACATCAGAAAACAATCTCTTTATAGCAAAAGGAGACTTTTCAGTCTAACGGCTATAAAGGGCTGTCAGCAGATAAAGTAAATTAAAATGACAGCTAATAAGACAAACAACTTTATCTTAAAAGATTTGAACTCAGGCAGAAAGAATAGAGCAAATAATGCCTGGAAACTTTATCATACAGCTTAAAATATCGTGCCAGAAAATGTATTAAATAATTAAATATAATAAATAAATACAAAATCCAAAGGCAGACAGAAAACGTCGAACGACCTTCGAAGATCGTCGAACGACACCAGGAGATCGTCGAACTACCGGGCAGATAGTCGAACGATCCAGATAGTCGAGCTATCAAACAGATAGTCGAGCTACCGCAGCAGATAGTCGAACTATCAGAACAGATAGTCGAACTACCAGATAGTCGATCTATCTAGGACAGATAGTCGAGCTATCAAGCGCACAGAGATAGTCGAGCTATCAAGCAGATAGTCGACCTACCTCAGAAAACAGATAGTCGATCTATCAAAAGATAGTCGAACTATCAAAACAAACAGATAGTCGAACTACCAGCGCAGAACAGATAGTCGAACTATCAACAGATAGTCGAACTACCAGCGCAGAACAGATAGTCGAACTATCAACAGATAGTCGAACTATCAGCGCAGAACAGATAGTCGAACTATCAACAGATAGTCGAACTATCAGCGCAGAACAGATAGTCGAACTATCAACAGATAGTCGAACTATCAGCGCAGAACAGATAGTCGAACTATCAACAGATAGTCGAACTATCAGCGCAGAACAGATAGTCGAACTATCAACAGATAGTCGAACTATCAGCGCAGAACAGATAGTCGAACTATCAACAGATAGTCGAACTATCAGCGCAGACCAAGGCGTCGACCAACTGATAGACGATCGTCGATCAGTCGATAGACGATAGTCGAACGGCGTTCGACTATAGTCGAACGAAAAACCTACTTAACCAAATTCTCAATTTGGAAAAGCGAGGACTCTACAGCTAGACTCCTAACCATTGACCATAGATATTTCTTGGGTCAAAGGGGCACAAAGGAGAGGACTAAACTCAAATCAAACTAGGGTACCAACAATCTCCCCCTATTTGAGTTAAGTCTCTCAGAATCTAAAACAGCTAGCAATAGAATACTAAAAATAAATTCAGCAGATAGTTAACAATAAACTGACAGATTATCAATCAGATAAATAAATAATCAAAAATATCACAGCAGTTAATCAAACTATTTAGAATCTTTAGGGTCAGGTAATGGATCAGAAGAACTAGAGACAAAAGAAATTTTTCTAAGCGGGTCATCTGATTCCTTCTTTGACATCTTCAGATCCTGAGCCCCAATGATCTTTAGTTCTGTAGCTCTGGGGACAACAGCTTCAGGATGTTTTTCCATGTACTTTGCTGGATCAAATATCTCAGGATTGACTTGGAATTTTTCAAATTCTTTCTTTCTATATGCTGACATCGTAGTAAAGCCAGTTGTATCTTTACCTTCGGCTCTTGCTTTTCTTATTTGGGCTGCTCCTACAAGCTCTTGAAAGCGAGCCATCCTAAAATTAGGATCGAGCTCAGGATTTTCATATACGGGCTCTGGAGAAGCAGCATCAGCTATTTTATCTAGATAATACATAAGAATAAACTTAGCACAAGGAACTTGCTAGAAGGTTTTAAACACTGTAAACTATTTACCTTTCGAAACACTTTTCTCAGATTGAACTGGAGAAGGAGGTGGGGAAAAAGTTGGTCTTTGGGCCACAACCTCCTTCACTGGTCTTTGAGAACCATAGGATGATCTGCCTTGAGAACTTTGATGACCTTGTCTAGGTTGGGGCTGAGCAGACGCAGATTTTCCATAGGCGGCAGATTGATTAGCAGGTAGATTCCCAGAGGCTCCTGCACCAGGAGGTGGAGGAGGACCTTTGGGAGTCCATCTGGAGACTGGACTGTCATACCTCTTAGTTCTCTTCCTTTCTTTTTGCTGATTTTTCGAAAACCTCATCCAATGCTGAAAATCTTTAGATTTGGGGTCAATGCCCTTCAGAATATAGTATGGAATGTCATTATCCTTATTTGGAGGTGGAGGAGGAGCAGCTTTTCTTTTCTTAGTAGCAGATTTCCTTTTCTTTGACTTTTCAGAAACATCTGAATCATCATCATCATCAGAATGGGATGATGGAGGGTTCTCATAGGGATCATAGGCTTCTGAGACAGCCTTTTCTTTAAGCTTTGAGACAGATTTCTCCCTTTCTTCTTCCAGGGCATCCATAGCCAGAAGGGAGTCTAAATCTAAACCAGGAGAGTCATCCCAGATGGATGACTTCTCAAATTGCAAATCTTTCTCTTTTTCTTTTAAAGATTGAACTCTTAATTCCCAAGCAGCCCTTGCTTGAATTTCTTCCAAATTTAAAACAGGAGAATCAACTTTGATTTCCTCTTGATTTTCATCCTCTTTATCATCTAAAAACACATCCAATTCTGGATCTAATTGAGTATTAGAATCACTTGGAGCAGCCTCAGAAACAACTGCTATTTTCTGGGCAGTTAAATCTTCTTTAATAATATCTGTAGAATCAAGAACACAGATCTGCTAAATAAGCTTGAATCATCCCTTCAAGGTATTCACCAGCAAGCAAATAAATTGACTCATCAATAAACCGGATTAGGGAATTACCTTCATATTTAACCATCTCCCAGCAGTCATTCAGATATTTAGTTATGATTCCTTCCAGGAATCTGGCAATCGTAGGAGAGGTTATATCTTCTAAGCATACTTTCACTGCAATTTCTGATAGCAGGATTCCATCTGATATTTCCTTCTCAGTCAAGACTGGAGCTAAAACTTTCTTAGCAGGAGCAATCTCTTCCTCAGTTGGAACAATTTCTTCCTCAGCTGGAGCAACCACTTCCTCAGCTGGAGTTACCACTTTCTCAGCTGGAACAATCTCTTCCTCAGCAGGAGCTGTCTCTTCCTGAACAGACATAACAACATCTGGAACTTCTTCTGGCTCAACTTGAGCAGATTCTGGCTGGACAGATACGACAACATCTGGAGCTATCTCTATTTCAGCTGGAGGGGAAGCAGGAAGGTCTGAGACATCTTCATTGAACATCTCCCCCTGCCTGATTTCAGTAGCTACTGAAACCAGGCCCCTAGAGGAAGATGGCTCAGCAGATTTAGAAATGGATTGGATGGAGGCAGTGAGACGGTCAATGGAGGCAGCAAGGGGAGCGATTGCCTCATCAATCATGGTTTTGATTGACGGGGTAATCAGCTCCACGATGCGGATGATAATCTCTGGAGAGATATCAAAAGAAGATGGATGAGAGGTGGATGGATCAGCAGCAGAGATGGTAGATGTGCTGGGATGAGAAATAATGGGAACAGGGGATCGAACTGGAGATGGAGCAGGAGAGGGAGCAGGGGATGGGGAATGAACTGGGGAATTAACGGGAGATGCATGAGGAGTAAGAATTCTCTCTGAACCTAACAAATCGAAGCTAGGAGCAGATATCCTAGCCAGATATGCAGGTAGAGGAGAGGCTGGAGGAGACAGAGGAACAACCACGGTTGTTTCAGGTGCAGCAGAAGAAGAGGGTCGTACCTCAGCAGAAGTTGATGGTACTTCAACTGAGGTAGACGGCAAAACAGAGGAGGAGGAAGGGATAGCTGAGCCAGCTTCAATAGGTTGAGGAGCGACTGATGCAGTCCTAGTGTCCTCAGATTGTGCTGGAGCAGATTTCACGAACGTCCTCTTCCACTTTGAAAACAGATGGGGATCCATCTTCTTGCTGGCATTGATAGTAGTTGCGGCAGAACTCAGCAGCTGGGGGAATTTCTCCTTAAGAAAAATTCCAATAACCCTTCCCAGGGTGACTTCCTTCTTTCCTGTCTTCTTCCTGATCAAATCAAACAGAACAGCAGCCCAATCGATCCTCTTTCGATTAACAATTGCACACATAAGTGCGAATTGCTTTCTTGTTATGTTATCATGGGCAGAGTGCTTGCCCAGAATCACTTTTCCGACGACCTCAGCGAGGAACTTGATCTTGAAAGGGAAATTTACCTTGAGCAACTTGGAGGGAATGCCTTCAGCATGTCCCAGCTCGACGAGCATCCTTCCGAACTCCTGAGCATCTTGCTCAAAATCTTCATCACCAATAACTAAACCAAAGACATCAGAAAGAACGGCCGGAGTCAGGATAACTTCTACTCCGCCGATGGTACCGATCATTGATTCGTCTGTGGAAGACGACGTGAACGCCCATTCTTTTATCTCTGGAATATTGATCTTGATCCTTTCAGACATCAGCTTCTCTAGACCTTGATCTCTGCAGAGCTGGAGAACTTCCACTATGCCGGCATCGCAACTGCTGAAAGCTTCAAAATCTACACTGAATCCTGCATCAAACTTTACTACGGCTAGAACAGCTGGAGAAATCGCCATGGATTCGCCGGAGAAAACACGAGAAAGCTGGAGAGGGAACGAGAAAGACGAAGCGCCAGAAAATCGCAAGCGGGAAAGCAGAATGCGAAAGGGCACGCTCCGTCGACGATAAAGCAGACGATCTTTTAACCTAGGTCGACTATCGGCTTTATATTGGACCGGAAATAGTCGATCTATTAAAAAGATCTTGAACCGATAGTCGAACGGCCGTTCGACGATCGGCTCAGAAGCAGAATAGTTGAACCATCGTTCGGCTAATTCTGGCTTCACAAGCAACAAGCTGTCGTCGAGTAGAGATCGACGATAAGCTCAGCCTGTTCGACGATGGTCGAACGTCGATCGACGATCTTCAGACAGATAAGCTATCATTAACCAAAGGTCGACGATAGGCTCAATCCGTTCGACGATCTTCGATCATCGTTCGACGATCTTCAAGCAGACCTCAACATAGGCAGATATCGTCACACTTAGTCTCGTCCATTGATCATGCCTAGTTGGACTAAAAAGAACAGATGCTTCTGTTCATCTAAAGGCTTGGTGAATATATCACCTCTCTGAAACTCAGTGGATATGAACTCAAGACAGATCTTGTTCTTTTCCACACAATCTCTCAGGAAATGGTGCCTAATCTCAATGTGCTTGGTTCTAGAGTGGTGCACTGGATTTTGTGCAATAGAAATAGCACTGGTACTATCACACATGATCTTGGTGTTCTTGTGTGAGTAACCATAATCCACAAGCTGGTTTTGAATCCACAGGATCTGTGAACAACAACTGGCAGCTGCTATATATTCAGCCTCTGCAGTTGAAGTTGAGACAGAAGCCTGTTTCTTACAGAACCAAGAGACCAATCTCTCTCCCAGGAACTGGCAAGTTCCTGAGGTGCTCTTCCTGTCAACTCTGCAGCCAGCATAATCAGAATCAGAATATCCAATTAATTCAAACTCTGACTCAGCTGGGTACCAAAGTCCTAGATTTGGACATCCTTTCAGGTATCTCAGGATTCTTTTTAGAAGAATCAGATGAGATTCCTTGGGGTTGACCTGGAATCTAGCACAAAGGCATGTAGCAAACATTATATCTGGCCTACTTGCAGTTAGATATAATAGGGAACCAACAATGGCCCTATAATTCTTTTGATCAACTGGCTTGCCGTGATCATCAGAATCAATAACTACATTAGTAGCCATGGGTGTAGGCATTGCTGAAGCATCAGCCATCCCAAATTTCTTTACCAATTCCTTGGCATATTTGGATTGGGAGATGAAGATACCATCAGCATCTTGCTTAACTTGGAGACCAAGGAAGTAAGACAGCACACCCATGCTACTCATCTCAAACTTAGAGTGCATCAAGTTGGAAAACTTTTTGCAAAGTTTGGGATCAGTGGAGCCAAAGATAATATCATCTACATACACCTGAACTAACAGGATTGTGTCCTTGTGATGCTTGACGAAGAGGGTTCTATCAACTACTCCCCTAGTGAAGTTGTGCTCTAACAGGAAACTAGCTAGAGTCTCATACCAGGCTCTAGGAGCTTGCTTTAGTCCATAAAGAGCTTTCTGCAACTTAAAAACATGAGAAGGCTGAGTTGAAGAAACAAACCCTGGTGGTTGTTCAACAAACACCTCTTCCTTAAGCTCACCATTCAGGAATGCACTTTTGACATCCATTTGGAACACCTTAAACTTCATGTAGGCTGCATAGGCCAAGAAGATCCTTATTGCTTCTAGCCTTGCAACAGGAGCAAAGGTTTGGTCATAGTCTATACCTTCCTCCTGTCTGTAGCCCTGAGCTACAAGCCTAGCTTTATTCCTTACTATTATTCCATTTGCATCTAACTTGTTTCTATACACCCACTTGGTGCCTATGATCAGTTGGCCTTTAGGTCTTGGAACCAAAGTCCAAACTTTACATCTCTCAAACTGATTGAGCTCCTCTTGCATTGCAATGATCCAGTGGGGATCTAGCTCTGCATCTTTAAAGGTGAGGGACTCAACCTGTGAGAGGAAACAAGCATGCATCACATCCTGTCTTAATTGATGTCTTGTTTGCACACCAGCTGATATGTCTCCAATCACTTGAGATGTAGGGTGATCTCTAAGTGTGACAATATCAGCAGGTGGGATGTGATCTTCAGCAACAGTTGGGATTAATTCCTCAGGAGGAATTTGATCTACTGTTGGTGGAACAACAACAGCTTCAACAGCTTCAGCAATGTCTTCATCACTGTCTGATTCAGTGATCTGAAGAGTTGAAAGTTGAAGGATTTCTTGAGGGGCATCATGTACCTGCAAAGAACTGGAGGAAGGAGAATTTTCTTTCTCCTTATAAAACATCTGAGACTCATCAAAAGTCACATGCACAGATTCCTCTATCTTACAGGTTGATTTGTTATAAACCCTATAAGCTTTGCTTACTTGGGAATATCCAAGCATGATTCCCATTGAAGCTTTTGCTTCAAACTTTCTAATGTATTCTTTATTATTGTTATGAATATAAACAGTACAACCAAAAACTCTAAAGTAATTAATTTTTGGTTTCTTTCCTTTAAGCAACTCATAAGGAGTTTTACACTTAAGTTTGTGTATCAAACTTCTATTCAAGACATAGTTAGCTGTACTAACAGCTTCTGCCCAATAGGATAGAGGCATGTTAGCATCTGCCAACAATGTACTAGCAGCTTCAATTAGTGTTCTATTCTTCCTCTCAACTACCCCATTTTGTTGGGGAGTTCTAGGAGCTGAGAAGCTATGTTTGATACCTTCTCTCTCACAGAATTCTTGCATGAGAAGAGAGTCAAACTCAGTACCATGATCACTTCTGATCAAGGCCACATGAGTAGAGTACTCAGTCTGCACACAAAGTAGAAAGTCTGTAAGGGCTTTGAAGTTATCAGACTTAGTTCTCAAAAAGAAAACCCAACTGAACCTAGAGAAGTCATCTACAATTACTAATGTGTAATACTTCCCTCCTAAACTCTGTACATTTATTGGGCCAAAAAGGTCCAAGTGTAATAAATACAGGATTCTAGGAGAATCACTTTTATTAACAGATTTAAATGAATTCTTGGTTTGCTTGCCTAGCTGACAAGCCTTGCATAGGCTCTCCTTCTTGTAGGGGCAAGAAGGTAAACCTCTAACAAGGTTGTGCTTAGATAACCTAGATATGTTCTTGAGGTTTACATGACTAAGCCTTTTATGCCATAAAGAATTATTATTAAGGGTTAATTCATTAAACAGGCAGATTTCAGAATGAGATGAATTTAAATCTACTAAATATATATTGCCTATTCTATTACCTATTAAAACAACATTATTATTTAAAGTAATATTGCAAGAGGAGTTAGAAAAAGAAACCTGGTAGCCAGCATCACATAGCTGGCTAACTGAAATCAGGTTATGCTTCAGTCCATTGACATAAGCAACTCTCTTGAATGTAACAGCTCCAATCGTGATCTTGCCATATCCTTCTGTCTGACCACAGCTGGAGTCTCCAAAGATAACCTTTGGGCCGAGCTTAGCTTTGTACTTTGACAGTAGCTCTTTGTTTCCTGTCATATGCTTAGAGCATCCACTATCCAAATACCACTTATTTTGAGTGATTGGATAGGCCTTCACCTGCAAAACAACTATTTAGACAGAGTGGACCCAGGTAACCTTGGGTCCCTTGTTTTTCACATAAGAAAAACTGGAGATATAAGAAAATGCAGGCTGAGGGTGATAACCTAGTGGGTGAGATCTCCTAGGTGGGATTCTCCATGCAGATGATGGGTCAACAAACCTAGGGTTTCTATTTTCATTTAGGTTTCTATGGAATGGATTATGATTTTGAAAATCATGTTGAAATCGTCGATCGACGTTCGACGATGGGCGCTCAGATCGTCGAGCTTCGTTCGACCATGGAGCATCCGATCGTCGAGCTGCGTTCGACGCTTTTTGCATTTCTTTGAAAAACTTCTTTCTCTTTTCTCTCTTAGCCTTATTTAATGTTTTATTTACAAGGTTTACTTGCTCAGTGTTCTTCTTTCCACTAGCTGAAATGAAGTTCACTGGAGTTGAAAGATTATTTTTAAGCAAGACTGGGGGTTCACTGGGAGAAGCTCCTAAGCCTAATTTATCATTACCTGACCTAGTGTTAGTCATGCTGGTAATTTCTAACAGCTTAAGGCTTCTACCATTAAGTGACTCTTCTAGTCTCTTAGACTTGGCTAATTCCATTTTAAGAAATTTGATTTCTTCACTACAAGTAGTGAGTTCTTCCTTTAACCTAACATTTTCAGAGGCTATTGATTCAGAGTCAGCTAGCCTATTTCTAAGTTCTTTTATCTCTTTTTCTGAACTAATTAAATCTAAACATAGAGATTTAAAATCTAACTTAAACTCTTCTGAAGTAAAATCATAAGATGAAAGTACCTCATCTTCAGTAGGCATTTCTTCATCTGAGTCAGAACTCTCTGCAGCAGAGTGGTTGCTGCAGGCATCTATTGCCATGAGGCAAACTTCTTTTGCCTTCTTTTCTTCTTCATCCTCACTAGAGCTTGAGGATGAGGATTCTTCATCAGAATCACTCCAGGTTTCAGCAATGAAACCTCTCTCCTTCTTCTTGTTTTTATAGGAGGATGGCTTGGAGTGCTTCCTGTGTTGTTCTTTATCTTTTCTCTTTTCTTTGTTTTTCTCCTCTGGACACTCTGGCAAAATGTGTCCAGGCTTCCTGCACCCATAACAAATAATTTCTTTAGTTGGAGTACGATCATACCTTGACTTTTCTTCATACTTTGAAGATTTTCTTCTGAACTCTTTTCTCCCCATTTTGAGAAATCTCTTGGCAAACAATGCCATGAGCTCCTCATTTGATTGGCTGCCTTCTGAGGCTTCAGCAGCTTTAAGAGCTAGAGATTGCTCTTTTCTTGTTGGAGTGGGGGTCTTGGCTTCTGCTTCAGCTTCCCTTGTCTTCAGCACTTGCTCAAAAGATTTGAGCTTGCCGAGAAGGGCTTCAGTTGATATCTCATTGGTACTTCTGGCTTCCTTGATTGGCCAGATCCTCAAATCCCATGTGCTAGGAAAGCACATAAGGATCTTATCATTGACCTCTGTCAATGAGATATCCTTGTCAAGGGTCCTCAGCTCATTGATGATTGAGCTGAGCCTGGTGTACATCGCTTCAACTGATTCAGCATCAGTCTTCTTGAAGTTCTCATACTGTGAGATAAGGTTGGACCTCCTGTCCTTCCTTTCATCAGCTGAACCAGCTACAATCTGGTTCAGTGTGTCCCACATGGCCTTAGCTGAGGAGCAGTCAGCCACCTTCTGGAACACCTCATCAGACATAGTCTGAGCCAGTATGTTCATTGCTTTGGCATCAGCAATTTTGGCCTTCTTGTACTCATCATTATAGTCTGGAGGAGGCACTGCACTCAAATCAGATGATGAGGCAGTGGCAGCAGCAGGTGCTCTTGGGGGACCTGACAAAATAGAAGCAAAAATACTCTCATCAATAGAGTTCATATAAAGTTTGATCCTTGCCTTCCAGATGCCAAACTTTGCTAAGTTGCATGCTGGAGGTCTGGTGCTAGAATAATCCTTAGACTGGGCCATGATAGTGAATATCTATAAGCTCTTGGTATCTATCAGGATCTTGTGACTTAGGTGTTAGCCTATACAGTCAGTCAACCTCCCTCTGATACCAATTGAAAGTGAAGGGATAGATACTACTCTAGAGGGGGGGTGAATAGAGTAATCAAATTTTTGCACAATGCAAAACTTAACTGTCTACCCAACTCCCTTGGAGTGAAGTGCGGAATGAAGAGATTATAGATTTTGATTTAACCTTAAAGCCTAACACAAGTGATGTGCAAACACAAGCTAACTGTAATTACAGTTAAAGCTTGGAAAACCTAAACAGCAACTAGCAACCTAGTTATAACTATTCACAGCCACAGTACATGAATTAAACAGTTGAATCCAGACGACACAAGGAAATTTATAGTGGTTCCCCAAACAACTTGGGTACGTCCACTCTTCTACCCACACGGTAGGAATCCACTCAGGTTTTTGATCAGGTGCCCTGCCACCAACAGAATCTGATTCAGGTAGATTCAGAAACCCTTTAGACTTTTGATCAGGTGTCTAAAAACCAAGCACAGGTTTTTGATCAGGTGCCCTGCCACCAAGGGATACTTTTGAAGGGAGTAATAACCCTGTACAGGAGGGGGAAGAAGGTTAAGATGTCTTCTCTATTTTACAATAGATTAGAGAAGCACAAAAAGCTTGCACTGAGCTAGAATGCTCTAAAGAATCAAGGCTCCCCCTGGCTCAAGAATGTCCAGGTGAAGTCTTGCTTTAGTGCAGAGAAAACTCTTCAGAAAGTTCTGAAGGAAAGAGCTACAGGAAGAAAGTAAACAATAAAAAGAAACAGTCTTCAAGCAGCAATCTTCTTCTTCTTCTTCTTCAAAGAAACTCTGAGTTGAACTTCCTGAAAGCAGGAGAACTCAGGTGAAGAAGAGATGAAGATCTTAACACTTCTCAGTTAGATGGAGTTTGCTGAGAGCAGGAAGCTTGAGCTTGATGAAGGCTTGAGTGCTTTTGAATATGTGTGTAACACTCTCTTCTATTCACTTCTGTTAACTAGCTTGAATCCTTCAGCAAAGGGTTCTTTATATAATCATCAGCAAGCAACGGCTCTCTTCCATTTGAATTAATTTGTCTTCTTCTGAGCCTTGAGACCTGGGCTGTAAATATCAAGAAGACAGAAATATCTCTGCAGCAAAACATTCTATAAAAAGGAATAAACCTCTTTCTAAGAAGCTGCAGGCTTAAATCAAATAAACAGATAGACTAAATAAAGTCACATCAGAAAACAATCTCTTTATAGCAAAAGGAGACTTTTCAGTCTAACGGCTATAAAGGGCTGTCAGCAGATAAAGTAAATTAAAATGACAGCTAATAAGACAAACAACTTTATCTTAAAAGATTTGAACTCAGGCAGAAAGAATAGAGCA
Organism: Platanthera zijinensis; assembly: GCA_039513925.1. Classification (NCBI taxonomy): domain Eukaryota; kingdom Viridiplantae; phylum Streptophyta; class Magnoliopsida; order Asparagales; family Orchidaceae; genus Platanthera; species Platanthera zijinensis. The sequence continues at coordinate 9,537,638 of CM077092.1, forward strand.
AATAATGCCTGGAAACTTTATCATACAGCTTAAAATATCGTGCCAGAAAATGTATTAAATAATTAAATATAATAAATAAATACAAAATCCAAAGGCAGACAGAAAACGTCGAACGACCTTCGAAGATCGTCGAACGACACCAGGAGATCGTCGAACTACCGGGCAGATAGTCGAACGATCCAGATAGTCTAGCTATCAAACAGATAGTCGAGCTACCGCAGCAGATAGTCGAACTATCAGGACAGATAGTCGAACTACCAGATAGTCGATCTATCTAGGACAGATAGTCGAGCTATCAAGCGCACAGAGATAGTCGAGCTATCAAGCAGATAGTCGACCTACCTCAGAAAACAGATAGTCGATCTATCAAAAGATAGTCGAACTATCAAAACAAACAGATAGTCGAACTACCAGCGCAGAACAGATAGTCGAACTATCAACAGATAGTCGAACTACCAGCGCAGAACAGATAGTCGAACTATCAACAGATAGTCGAACTATCAGCGCAGAACAGATAGTCGAACTATCAGCGCAGAACAGATAGTCGAACTATCAACAGATAGTCGAACTATCAGCGCAGAACAGATAGTCGAACTATCAACAGATAGTCGAACTATCAGCGCAGAACAGATTGTCGAACTATCAACAGATAGTCGAACTATCAGCGCAGACCAAGGCGTCGACCAACTGATAGACGATCGTCGATCAGTCGATAGACGATAGTCGAACGGCGTTCGACTATAGTCGAACGAAAAACCTACTTAACCAAATTCTCAATTTGGAAAAGCGAGGACTCTACAGCTAGACTCCTAACCATTGACCATAGATATTTCTTGGGTCAAAGGGGCACAAAGGAGAGGACTAAACTCAAATCAAACTAGGGTACCAACACTCCCTTCAAAAGTGAACCTTGGTGGCAGGGAACCTGATCAAAAACCTGTGTTTGGATTTTGTGCTCCTGATCAAAAGCTCAAAGGGTCTACTTGATCTACCTGAACCAGATCAGTTGGTGGCAGGGCACCTGAACAAAAACCTATAGTGGATTCCTACCAGGGTGGTAGAAGAGTGGACGTACCTATTTAGAGGGAACCACTATAAATCTTCTTGTGTCGTCTGTGTTGCTTACTTTAATTATTGCACTGTGGCTGTGAGTAGAAATAACTAGGATTGCTAGTTGTTGTGATAGGACCAAAGCTCAACTGTAATTACAGTTAGCTTTATCTTGTGCACTTCACTTTGTGTTAGGCTCTAGGATTTCAAATATATATAAACTCATTCCGCAAATTAATTATAAGGGAGTTGAGTAGGGTGTCATAATTTTTGAATACTCTATTCACCCTCCCTCTAGAGTTGTATCTATCCTCTTTTTCATGAGGCTTGTCAATTTGGCAAACATCAATGATTTACTTTTCCTGATAAGCATGGACGCAGTTCTTCTCTTCCTTTTGACCATGTTCATTCGGATGTTTGAGTCCTGCTCCCCTTCAGATTGTTGGTAGGAGTAGCTTGTATTTTGTTACCTTTATTGATGATTTCTCACCATGTACGTGATTGTATTTGTTATACTAACGCTCTGCTTTTTTTTTTCAATTTTTACTGCGTTTTATAATGAGATTCGTACACAATTTGATACACATTAAAATTCTTCGCACTGATAATGCTAAAGAGTATCTTAGTCATCAATTCACATCATTTTATTTGCATCATGACACTGTCCATCAAACTACTTGTCCTTACACTTTTCAACAGTGACGTTGTTGAACGTAAGAATCTCCATCTTCTTGATGTGGCTCATAGCCTTCTTACTCATATGCATGTTCCCCGGTCTTATTGGGGTCATGCTATTCTTCTATCTTATTTTCTCATTAATCGAGTTTCATCTTTGGTTCTCAATGGAAAGACCTCATTTTCTATCCTATATCCTGATGCGACTCTGTTTCCTTTACCTCCTCGTGTCTTTGGATGCACAACGTTTGTCCACGCTCAATCTTACGGTCATGACAAACTCTCTCTTTGTTCTGTTAAGTGCATCTTTCTGCATTATTGTTCGACACAGAAAGGATATAGGTGTTATGATCCTGTTCTCCGGAGACAGTATGTTTTTGTAGATGTTACTTTCTTTGAGGATGCTCTGTTCTTTTCTCCTCCCTCTATTCTTCTTTCTTTTAATGATTTTATTTCTTTTCCTCGTGTGTCAGCCCCTCTTCCAAAACCTACACTTCTTTCTTCTCCTTCTATTTCTGATTCTCCTATAGTCTCTGATTCTTCTACTGAGTTGCTGCCAACAACTCCTAGGACAGTAGTCTCTCATTTGGATAGAACTGATAAGAAAACAAGACAAACCTTGAACTTCTGATTGCTCTTTGGAAAGGTGTTCGATCATGCACTTAACATCCTCTTCAGAATGTAGTCTTTTATGTGCAGCTATCTCCTCCATCTAAGTGCTTTGCTCTTGCTCTATCGACAAATATTCTTCCAGCCTCCTATCAATATGCTCTTGTTATTCCTCATTGGAAAGTTGCTATAAATGAAGAGATGAAAACTCTCACTGAACGGGATACTTTGACTCTTGTTCCTACCACTCCAGGAGCTGATGTGGTTTGTTGTCGCTGGGTCTTTGTCATCAAATTTCTCCCTGATGGTACTATTGATCATTACAAAGTTCATCTTATTGCTAAAAAGTTTACGTAAACCGATGGTGTGGATTTCATTGACACATTCTCTCTTGTTGCTCTGATTACTATAATCCGTGTTTTTTTTCTTTGTTACAGTCAATGGGGGTTGAGAGATGTCTTATTTGGATATAAAGAATGTTTTTTATGGTGATTTGCATGAGATAGTCTATATGGATCAACCTCCTGAGTATGTTGCTCAGGGGGAGTCTCAGGTATGTAAATTTAGAAAGACTATCTATGGTCTTAAGCAAAGCCCGAGGGTCTGGTTTGATAAGTTCAACTAAGTTATTTCTATTTTTGGATTTGTTCGGAGCGCCGTAGATCACTCTTTGTTCATTTGCAAAATCTCGGCTGACCTTGTTGTTCTTGCAATTTATGTGGATGAAATTCTTCTTACAGGGGATGATAGAAAGGGTATTGACATGACAAAGAAGCATCTGCTTTAGCAATTTGTTACCAAAGATATGTGGTCTCCTAAATACTTTCTTGGGATTGAGATATCTCAGAAACCCGGTTCTATTGTTCTTTTACAGCAGAAGTATGTCTTAGATCTCTTGAAAGAGATAGGTTGTCTTGGGACTAAACCTGCTCCTATGGCTGTTGGAGATGACAAATGCTGGAGTGAGAATTCTCCTTTTCTTGAAGATGTCATCAGATACAGACGTCTTGTGGGTAAACTCATTTATCTGACAGTCACACGACCAGATATTTGTTATGTAGTAGGGAAAGTGAGCCAGTTTATGCAAGCCCCTAGAGAGTGTCATCTGCAGTCAGCTCTAAATATCCTAGAGTATGTAAAAGGTGCACCAGAAAAAAGGCTCTTGTTTTAGAAAAGGGGACATTTGAAGGTTGATGCTTATTTTGATGCTAGTTATGCAGATGATAAGGAAGATAAGAAGTCCACATTTAGTTTTTGTACCTTCGTTGGAGGTAATCTAGTCAGCTGGAAGAGCAAGAAACATGTTGTAGTTGTCAAGTCAAGTGCAGAAGCTAAATATAGAAGCATGACTTTAACTGCTTGTGATCTGAAGTGGTTACAGACACTCTTGTTTGATCTGAGGGAGGTTTATGATCATCCTCTATCTATGTTCTGTGATAATAATGCGACTATATATATTTCGAGAAATTCAGTCTTTCATGAAAGAATGAAGCATATCGAAGTGGATTGTCATTTTATTAGAGAAAAGATATTGAAAAATCAAATCTCTACTTCGTTTGTTACCTCTAATAAAGAGCTAGCTGATTTCTTCACCAAGCCAGTTACTCCCATCTCGGAAGTTTGTCGCAAGTTAGACATGGTTGACATATATGCTCCAGCTTGAAGGGGAGTGTCGAAACCTATGTAGACCGGGCGGTCATTATTCTAGTCACAGCGGCTTGTGTATTCCGTGGTCTGGTGGTTTGGACTTGCGGCCTGTCTGATAGCTGTCATAATGGTTTGGTAAGAGTCTGCCGCAGCGGCCTGGTGGCTATCCGCAGCAACGGCCTGGTGGAAACTAGCTCCTGCGGTCTGGTGGTTAGCTGCAGCAGCAGTCTGGTGGTTAGCAGGAACATCGGTCATGAGTTAGCCGCAACAACAGTCTGATGGTTAGCCGAAGCAGCGGTCTGATGGTTAGCCGCAACATCGGTCTGGTGGTTAGGCGCAGCAGCGGTCAGGAGGTTAGCCGCAACAACGGTCTGATGATTAGCCGCAACAACGTTCTGGGGGTTTACCGCAACTGTGGTCTGGAGGTTAACCGCATCAGGTGTTCAGAGTCTTCCCAGGGTTTGTATGTTGTATAGTCTGGCGGTTTGACAGTGTCAAACCGCCCAGCCCGCTCGACTTGTATTTAGTCCCGCATCTCTTGTTATATTCTGTCATCTCTCTCATTTTCTATAAATAAAGGGGCATACCTTTGTATTATTTATATTTTTGAAGCAATAAAATTTGTCATTTATTTAGCTTTTTTACTATGCATAGGCTCCATTTGGTGCGGTGTCGACAGTCGTGTGAATGTAGTGGTTATGAACTATATATCGTTTGTGAACACCCAATCCCCACCTATTGAATTTTATTCATTTTTACGTTCAAAACTAGTAATATTTTCTTACTGACAATTATAATAGTTGGCATATCAAACATATAGAATGGCTGAGTTTTTCTCCAAATTCATTGGAGCAAAAAAACAGTGCGAAAAAGAGCCTTACTTATTAAGGTTGTTGGTAGAATTTCTCTTCTATGAGATAGCATAGTTTAATCAAACGGATACGGCCAAAATGTTCTTATTAGGACAGCTGTGGAAACTTTGGAGACTCCATTTATCAAGGAAAAAACTTATTTTTTTTTTAATTTATATATATTAATATAAAATATATTTTTTTCAGTGAAAAGTAACAAATATAACTTATCTTAATATATTTAAGACGAATGATTAAGATTCCGTCGTTTGAGAGGACTTATTTTCACCGGTCGTAACCGCTTGACCGGTGTAAATAAGTTAAGTTCTGGTTCATGCGATTGTAATCGTTTGACCGGTGAAAATAAGTCCTTCCAAACGGAGTCTAAGATTGAATGATTCGAATGATTCAAATGATTAAGATGGATTCAAATGAGTGAATAATTCATTTTGAGTGATTTATCATTCCATGGAGATAGAGAAATTTTGATTATCATCTCATAATTATTCTCAAATCATGTTTCTCTATTTGCAAATTTTAGTATTCATGATTTTAAAGGAAGACAAATTTGTTATTTACGGATTTTTTAATTATTCTTAGATTAGTAAAAGCAATTTAAAAAATAATTTTGGTCGCCCTCTTCGTCTTTCTAATCACAGGGAGAGAGTAATCCTAACTATCTAAATCATCTCAAACAAATCTTAGCTATCTAAATCTTCCTAAACAAACCAAAACCGCATGAACGACGAAGTAATCTTCTTTCATACTTGTTGTGGACAAACTCGATGCCCCGGTCGGACCGGATAATCTTGGACCGTCAGCTCACGGAGCGGTCGAGCGCGCACACAGTCGATGAAAATGAAACAGTGAACACAAGTCCTGATGACGTGGAAAAACCCTTTAAATGGGTAAAAAACTACGTGACCGGGTCTGTGCCGGTCAAATTCCACTAGCTTCCGGGGGTTACAATATGCTTGGTAAATCGGGGCGACAAGCCGCTCCCGTTACAACTTGAGGAGAGAGATAAAGACTGTAGCTTCATGCGGGCAACAGGCTGCCCCGCGGAAGTGACTTAGGCGGGGAAACGCGCGGGATGCTTCTGCCGCGCGCGCTCGGGGCGGCGCGCGCTTGCTGGCTTCGGATCGCTTCTTCATTTGGCTTCCTCGCGGACTTGGGCGTCCTTTGGCTGACGGTGCGCTGGTGGGGTGCTTATAGCCGTTGGTAGCATCTAGTTGTCACAGGTTGCCGTTGGTGGCCGATGGTGGCTGTTGGAGGTTCACGGCGAGTGGTGGCCGACTCGGTGGAGGAGGCAGGAGAGCTCTCACCTGAAGAAGAAGAGGAAGAAGCGGAGAAGAGAAAAGGTGAGAAATAAGAGTCCCCTGAGGGTCTTTTTATAGCCTCCAGGGGCGGATCATGGCGGGCCCCACCACTAAAGTGGTGGGGTAGTGGGTAGTTACCCCTTCGATCGGACGGCCGGGTGGGCCTCCCCCTTGATCGGACGGCGGGGAGGCTTCCCATGACGGCGGGCCGCCATGACGGCGGCGGCGGCCGGGCGGCCGGCGACGGGGGCCGGCCGCGCGCCCCCCGGCGGCGACCTGCCGCTTGCCGGGCGCGGCGAGGGAGGCCGGAGTGGTCAAGGCCCCGATCGGCCATGGCCGGAGCGGTCATGGCCGCGGCTGGCCATGACCGGGGCGGCCATGGCCGCGGCGGCCGAGGGAGTGCCGGCCGCCGGCGGTGGCTCGGCCTCTTGCCGGCGACGGTTCTTACCACGAGGTGAGGGAGTGGGACCCGCCCCCATCACCTCCATGAGAGATCATGGGGGGTGGGGCCAACCCATGACTTTCCTTGAGTGGAGATCATGGGGGGCTCCTTGCTTCCTATAAATGAATGTGGAATCCATCAAATGCCCCCCAAATCTCTACTGGCCGGAAACGAAGCGAGCGCGAGGAGAGATTTCTGTAATTCCTTGTTATCATGGTGAGTGCCGACGGGAAATCCGAGGCGGCGGCGATGGATCGTGGTTCTAAGGTATTACGTCGTGCGGAGGCTTGGCGAACGGGCGCTGGATACATGCGGACGGAGGCCGGCGCGGTACACGAGCGTCAAAACGGCGTGCGCGAGGAAAGGCCACGGGGGCGGGCGCTGGCCGCGCATGCTGGCGGCGCGCGGGCAGACCGCGCGCGTGGGCTGCGCGCGCAGGTCTTGCGCGCGCGCAGGCCGTGCGCACCGGTCTTGCGCGCGCGCAGGCCGCGCGCGCAGGCAGGCCGCGCGCGCAGGCAGGCCGCGCGCGCAGGCAGGCCGCGCGCGCGCAGGCCGCGCGCGCAGGCAGGCCGCGCGCGCAGGCAGGCCGCGCGCGCGCGGGCCGCGCGCGCGCAGGCAGGCCGCGCGCGCGCGGGCTGGCCGCCCGCGCAAGTTTTGCGCGCAGTTTGCGTGCGGGGGTCTTGCGCGCAGGCCGCGTGGGCGGGCTTTGCGCGTATTCCGCGTGCGTCGGCCGCATGCGCGTAGCCTGTGTGCGCGCGCGCGCTCAAGCGAGGGTTGCGCGGTTTGTACTGTGCGGTCTTGCAACTGCGAGCTGATTTTTTATTCTTCATCATGTACAGGTAACGAAGCGCTCCTCTGGTCCGATGCGTTTGCGCTCTTCCTTGACTGAAGATGGTGTGGAAATTTGGAGGGCGAAGTACGGGCTTCCTGCTGACTTAGAGGTGAGGATCCCGCGGCCCGAGGAGTGGGTTCAGAATCCTCCCCGTGGGTGGTTGACGATTTGTGAAGTATCCCTTAGATCCGGCTTCCGGTTTCCTCCCTGCGATGAGGTGATAGAGATTTTGAAGTTCTGTATGGTGCCTGTCTCCCAGTTTGCTCCGACTGGGGTTGCCCGAATCATGGGCTTGGTTGCTTTCTTCTGCGAGCATGTGAGCTCGCTCTCTTTGGACAAGTTTCGAGATTGGTGCGATGTGCACGGTATGTAATGTGCACGATGGGTGAGTGATGCGTGCGCGATGCACGCTGCATACGCGATGTGCGCATGGTGTAACATGCATGACGGACTAAGCGCCCAAGGGAAGAGATTACTGAGATGTGAAGTTTCTGTTGCCCCCTGAGTGTATCACCGACAAGGTCGAAAGGGGAAACTTGCTGCGGCAAGGCGCATGAGTGCATACACGACGCCTCTATTTTTATCGAGGCTGAATGATACCTCCGTTGGCGAGGTTGATGTTATTTTACGTAAGTGTGACGTGCAGCGTCATTTTGCGCGAGACTGACTCGCGATTATTGCTCGCACGAGCTTGGCTCGTGACTTTTGCTCGCACGAGCTTGGTTCGTGACTTTTGCTAGCACGAGCTTGGCTCGTGACTTTGGCTCGCACAAGACTTGCTTATGACTTTGCCTTGCGCGATTTGTGACCGCGACTTAGTTTGAACGAGGTTGGCTTGCGGCTTTGCTGGCTTGCCGTCGTGCTTGCACGAGGCTGGCGCGCGGCTTGATTTGCACGGTTTGCGACCGCGGCTTGACTTTCGTGAGGGTTGATCGCGGCTTAGGTTGCGTGAGGGTTGCTCGCGGCTTAGGTTGCGCGAGGGTTGCTCGCTGCTTATCTTGCGCGATGGTTGCTCGCAGCTTAGGTTGCGCGAGGGTTGCGCGCGACTTAGACTGCGCAAGGGTTGTTCGCGGCTTTGATTGCGCGAGGGCTGCTCACAGCTTAGATTGCGCGATGGTTGCTCGCGGCTTAGTATGCGCGAGGGCTGCTCGCAGTTTAGATTGCGCGAGGGTTGCCCGCGGTTTAGATTGCGCGAGGGTTGCCCGCGGTTTAGATTGCGCGAGGGTTGCCTGCGGCTTAGGTTGCACGAGGGATGCTCGCGGCTTAGTTTGCACGAGGGATACTCGCGTCTTAGTTTGCGCGAGGGATGCTCGTGGCTTCTTCGTGAGGGGGGGCAGGCCCCCACGGTGTCGTCGGAGAGTGTAAGTACTCCATCCGACTGTCGGAGAGCGTAGGTGCTCAATCCGGGCACCAGAGAACGTATGTGCTCAATCCGGGTGCGATCGCGAGGGGGGAAGGCCCGGGCGATGGCGTCAGAGAGTGTAAGTACTCCATCCGACCATCGGAGAATGTATGTGCTCAATCCGGGCACCGGAGAACGTAGGTGCTCAATCCGGGTGCGATCGCGAGGGGGCAGGCCCTGGCGATGGCGTCGGAGAGTGTAAGTACTCAATCCGACCGTCGGAGAACGTATGTGCTCAATCCAGGTACCGGAGAATGTATGTGCTCAATCCGGGTGCGATCGCGAGGGGGCAGGCCCTGGCGATGGCGTCGGAGAGTGTAAGTACTCAATCCGACCGTCGGAGAACGTAGGTGCTCAATCCGGGCACCGGAGAACGTATGTGCTCAATCCGGGTGCGATCGCGAGGGGGGCAGGCCCTGGCGATGACGTCGGAGAGTGTAAGTACTCAATCCGACCGTCGAAGAACGTAGGTGCTCAATCCGGGTACGATTGCAAGGGGGACAGGTCCTAACGATGGCATGACGTTTGAGGGGCAAAGTTGCTGAAGGACCTGCTTGTTCGGTTTGTAAGCACAGTTTTACCTTAAAACAAATATGATATTGTACTTAGAAATAAACTTGGTTCGCGCGATCCTGAGCTCATGACTTTTACTGTTCTAAAGTGGCAAAACAAGATGATGGAAAAAGCAGACGATTAACACCATTAATAAAAGATAAAATGTGGAGGAATGGATGCGACGCAAATTCCGGGCTGCAGGTGTGCTGTAGAGGGTCGTCCTGCATCGGGGAGAGCGTTCGTCCTAGGTATTCATTGTTGGGGATCCGACGATGGTCTCTATGTTGCCTACCATCTGCCTTCCTCCACCGTTTCCTTGTGCTGAGATCTGTGCCTGTCTTTGCAAAAATCTCCCGAGGAGCCCCTAGCGAACAAGACGTTCAATTTCATCTTTGAGACCAGCGCACTCTTCATTGTTTTGACCCGTTGCGCGGTGGAACTCGCAGTATCTTGTCTGGTCTGCCTTAGGGTTTGACCGCGACGCTCTTGGTTGTTGGAAGGTCGGATCATTCTGAATGACGTACATCACATTTATGCGGGTGGTATTCAGAGGGGTGTATTTCTGAAATGGATGTTGCCCCCCATTCCTTGGAAGGTCTCGTTGACGGCTATCGCGATGACGCTCACTCTGGTGTCATTCTTCTTGTGTTGTGAGAGTTGGTTCCTCTTCTTTCTTCCTTTTCGTGCCTCCTCCAAACTGCTATCGGTGCGCTTCAATAGCTTCGTCGAATGCTATCTGGGCCTCGACCCGATGAACGATATCTGGATAACTGGGCACGGTCTCCCTCATGAGTGTTGAATAGAAGCCGCTGGGGCGGAGTCCGCCAAGGAAGACGCCTCTGAGAATCTCGGGGTCGACGCCTGGAATTTGACGTGCCTCAGAGGTGAAGCGGCGAAAGAAGTCCCTAAGAGACTCTCCTTCATTTTGTCGAATACCTGAAAGGTGAGAGGGATCGCGAAAAATTCTCTGATTTGCGATGAACTGGTCAGTAAATTACCTGGTCAGCTCTGCGAAGTTAGTAATGGTGCCAGCTCTCAGGGAATGGAACCATGTATGAGCCTGTCCTTTGAGTGTTGCTGGGAACACTTGGCAGAGCAACTGGTCTGGAGCATTGTAAATCCTCATGATGGTGGTGAAGTGGTTGAAGTGTTCTAGTGGATCATCGGTCCAGTCAAACGTCTCGATGTTTGGAAGCTTGAATCCATGTGGAATGGGATGATCGAGGATTTGTGACGTCAAGGTGGAGCCTTGGCAGAGCGGTCGGTGAGCCTGAAAGTCTCTTCTTCCAGCCTGGCGGTATTCTTCGGCTATAACTTCCCGAATTTCCTCCCGAGTAAATCTTTCGAGAGGAGGGGGGTGAATGTCGCCAGCGAGGTGGTGATGAAGATGATCTGCTCTTACTCCTCTTTGAGCTGGGTGAGTGGAGCCGGCGGCGTCAGAATAATCCTTGGGCTCTTCCTGGACCCTTTCTGGGTTTGGTTGCAGCGGAGGATTTGCTGGGGCTGGCGGCATCGGGGGAGCAGGAGGTGCTCCCATGTTTCGGAGTAATGCAAGCATTTCCGTTTGTTGTTCTTTCATTTGGCGGACGCGCCCCTCCAGGGTGATGACGGGGGCGAAAGCTACTTCGGCAGTCAGTGGCACGTCCACTAGTGAGTGGGAGCATGCTGGTTCGATGTGTCCGCCAAGTGCGGATCCTTCAGTGGTGCGAGTACTTCATTTCGCCATGGAATCTGAGCTTTGGAAGCGGTAAAGATGAGTGACTTGTCTTCTGAAGGATGTTGGGAATGTTTCCCACAGACGACGTCAAACTGTTGCGGACTAACTCGATGCCCCGGTCGAACCGGATAATCTTGGACCGTCTCAGCTCACGGAGTGGTCGAGCGCGCACACAGTCGATGAAAATGAAACAGTAAACACAAGTCTTGATGACGTGGAAAAACCCCTTAAATGGGTAAAAAACTACGTGACCGGGTCTGTGCCGGTCAAATTCCACTAGCTTCCGGGGGTTACAATATGCTTGGTGAATCGGGGCGACAGGCCGCTCCCGTTACAACTTGAGGAGAGAGATAAAGACTGTAGCTTCCCGCGGGCAACAGGCTGCCCAGCGGAAGTGACTTAGGCGGGGAAACGCGCGGGATGCTTCTGGCGCGCGCGCTCGGGGCGGCGCGCGCTTGCTGGCTTCGGATCGCTTCTTCCTTTGGCTTCCTCGCGGTCTTGGGCATCCTTTGGCTGACGGTGCGCTGGTGGGGTGCTTATAGCCGCTGGTAGCAGCTAGTTGTCACAGGTGGCCGTTGGTGGCCGATGGTGGCTGTTGGAGGTTCACGGCGAGTGGTGGCCGACTCGGTGGATGAAACAGGAGAGCTCTCACCTGAAGAAGAAGAGGAAGAAGCGTAGAAGAGAAAAGGTGAGAAATAAGAGTCCCCTGGGGGTTATTTTATAGTCTCCAGGGGCGGATCATGGTGGGTCCCACCACTAAAGTGGTGGGGTAGTCGGTAGTTACCCCTTCGATCAGACGGCCGGGTGGGCCTCCCCCTTGATCGGACGGCAGGGAGGCTTCCCATGACGGCGGTCCGCCATGACGGCGGCGGCGGCCGGGCGGCCGGCGACGGGGGCCGGCCGCGCGCCCCCCGACGGCGACCGACCGCGCGCCCCCCGACGGCGACCTGCCGCCGGCCGGGCGCGACAAGGGAGGCCGGCCACGGCCGGAGTGGTCAAGGCCCCGGTCGGCCATGGCCGGGGCGGCCATGGCCGCGACTGGCCATGGCCGGGGCGGCCATGGCCGCGGCGTCAAGGGAGTGCCGGCCGCCGGCGGTGGCTCGGCCTCTTGTCGGCAGCGGTTCTCCCGGCGGCGGTTCTTCCCACGAGGTGAGGGAGTGGGACCCGCCCCCATCACCTCCATGAGAGATCATGGGGGGTGGGGCCCACCCATGACTTTCCTTGAGTGGAGATCATGGGGGGGGGCTCCTTGCTTCCTATAAATGAAGGTGGAATCCATCATTACTCAACTCGGCCTCTATCAGTACACATTCATTTTATGAATCATAATCGGATAATCCTTACACACATGAAAATTGTTGAGTCAAGTAAAATAAGAAAAAAATGGTTCGCATTTACGAATAGTAGTCGCCTGGAAGCAAAAGTTCGTTGTATTCCTCCACCATCTCTCTTACATATACTATATTAAAAAGAAAAAAAAACAATATTTGTTGAAATATTGATTTTTCAAAATTATCCCTCTTTATTAATAAAATTCAGATTTTTAAAATCTGTCTTTTTCTTTTATTTTAAAAAAATATGATCTAATAAAATAAGCAAAACCCTCTCATCTTACAATGAAAAATATGGAGAACGCCGCTCGCTCGCAAACTCTCGTGCAGGCCACAGAAATAAGTGACGAGCGGAGTATAAAGCTTGGGAGTTTCCGAGAAGCGCCGTAGAGCAACGACCGTCGTGTCACAACAATATCATGTCGAGATAATGTCGTGTGGGGCATGGACCCATGCTCCATCGCAGCTAAGGCTGCCTTTCACCCACATTTCGAATGTCATTGTCTTAGGCTCATGATTCTCTCTGGAACACAGTCTGCTGGCAACGGGCGAAAGAGACGGAAGAAGAGACGAGAAAAAGAAAAGAGGGACAAAATGGCGCAGGCCAACCAGCGATTAATGGGCCAACGGCTACTGATTTAAAATGCTTGCACTGGAATCATTGGGTTCATCAACGATGAAGCCCCCCACCGTGGTTCTTCTCTTCTCCGCCCTAATCGTTTCCAGGTTACCATTCTTTCCTTCTCAAACTCTGCATGATTAATCAATCTGGATTACCACCATTTTTGTAGAAGAAGACTTGTGCTTCACATGGTCTTTTTGACACTTCGCATCCCTAAAATATGGGTTTTTGGCACATTGCAAATCGAATCTTTAAAATTGGCACTTTGTGCCCATTAATTACGACTTCTAGCACTTTGCACCCCTTAGGATGAAATTTCAAGGGTATTTAGGTCCGGAGAGCATCAAAAATGCTCAAAAATGCTCATTTTGGCAATTTGCACCCCAAATTATTGGTATTGCCCGGATCTAAATACCCCTGAATGAGCATTTTTAGTGCTGCCTGAACCTAAATAAATACCCATGAAATTTTGTCTAGGTGCAAAGCGCCACAAATCGGTAATTTGGGGGGGGGGGGGGGCAAAACCCGTAATTCGGAGGTGCAAAGTGCCAAAAAAACCGTTTCACTTTTGGGGGGGGGGGGGGGCAAAACCCGTAATTCGGAGGTGCAAAGTGCCAAAAAACCGTTTCACTTGCATTTTGCACCCCAAATCATTTCTTATTTTTATTGTTTCTGTGCTCAAATCTTGCTTCTAATTGTCATGAATTCCACCCTTGGTCGTGGATTTCAGCTTTAAATCTGTGCATTCGCCGCCATATTCTTCTTATTAAAATCTCATTGTAGTTTGCATCCGGAATTATCCTATTTTGACATTTTGCATCCTGAATTTTTAAAATTGGCACTTTGCTCTCCTAATTACAGTTTTTTGGCACTTTGCATCTCAAAACTGAAATTTAAGAGGTATTTAGGTCCGGCCACCACTCAAAATACTCATTTTGACACTTTGTATCCGGAGCTACCTTATTTTGGCTATTTACAAAGTGTCAAAATGAATATTTTGCATGGTGTCCGGACCTAAATACACCTTAATTGCAGTGCAAAGTGCCAAAAATCGATAATTACTCCACAATCTCCATTAGTTAGACCTTCAAAAATCAGCAGCTTCTACTGATATTTTCTCGAGCAACTGACAAATTCGATTGCAACATTTCAGAGAATTATTTCAAGCATCAGGACATTATGCTCTTACTCCACCACGGGGGTGGAATTCTTATGATTCGTTTTCTTGGATTGTTGATGAAGAGGCATTTCTTGATAATGCACGGGTTGTATCCAGCAAGCTGCTTCCTTTTGGATATGAGGTCAGGCTGCAGTGTATTTTTTTCTTAAAACTCTCTTGTTTTCTTCTTCTTCCTCTTCTCAACAAAAAATTATGAAGTTTCTAAGTAATTCTTGCTCAAAAACTGTACAGTATGTTGTGATAGACTATTTGTGGTATCGGAAGAATGTTGAGGAAGCATCATCAGACCCTTATGGTTATGATAATCTCGATGAATGGGGCCGATTAGTTCCTGATCCTGACAGGTGGCCGTCATCTAGGTATGGAAAAGGGTTTAAGGAAGTCGCCCGGAAGGTTCATGACATGGGTTTAAAGTTTGGGATTCATCTAATGGGAGGAATAAGTCTAGAAGCAGTCAATACCAAAAGAATAATCTTGGATGCCAAGGTATTTTCTTTCTGTTATAATGTGTGTTTTTTCTTCTCCCTTTTTATTCATTCTTAATTGTTCTTAATTTCCAGCACACTCAAGATAGATTTGAGTCAATTTACAGTTAAAGGAGAACTTTGGTCTTTTAAAAGAACTATTTATGCACCCAAAAGATTAGAGTTCTTGAATTAATCAAGCGAACTAAAGATTATGGATCGTTTTTCGTCGACCATTTTATGCTAGGCATGTTAGAGCTTTAGGCTCTGTTTGGCGCGGCGGCGGAAGTTACGAATGCGGTGGTTATGAACCATCGTTCGTGAATGCCTGACCTCACTTAAGAAATTTCATCCACTTTTATGTTCAAAACTAGTTTTCTTTTCTTGGTGACGGTCATAACCGTTGTCATGCCAAACATACATTCTATGGAGGTGGCATTTTTGTCCAAACGCACCCGAACAAAAAAAGCCGCGCCAAACGATGCCTTAATTAACCAACTGATCTAAGAATATGGCACGTTTTTCTCGTCTGCCAACCACTAAAATGCTTGGTGTCTATTAGATGCCCTCGCAATGGATCTCGTCATTGATCGGTGGAGGATTAGATCATAGTCCAAAGCGCGCTCATGGTGGAAACCTAGGTAGAGAGGGAGAGAGAAGGCTGAGTGCCAAGAGGAAGAGAGAAGGAAAGTTTAGGGTCAATGCCCTCATGCATTTTTACTTCATCTCATGGGTATATATACCCACTGTCAAAATACAATAAGTCCATATTAGTATAGAATGAAATTCAAAATGCGAATATGCATACTAATACAATAGTATTAATTCTCCTGTCCCGGCTTCTCGGTGTGCTTCTTGTTTGTAGATTTGATCCTCAAAATGCTTGAATTATGATGTTTAGATGGGTTTGGTTGCTGCAATTTGAATGACAATTGTCTTTCAGGGTCTTCCATATGAGGAGGATGGTAGAACATGGCATGCAGGAGAAATAGGACAGAGAGATAGGCCTTGCAAATGGATGAAGAATGGATTTCTGAGTGTCAATACAGATTTAGGAGCTGGGAGAGCTTTCTTGAGATCTCTATATCAACAGTATGCTGATTGGGATGTTGATTTTGGTACATATGCTAAATTCTTCCCATATAGTTTTAAAATTTTTCCCCAATTTTGTCTATCTCGCAAAACCTTCCATATTATGACCGCTAAAGTCACTTAGGGCCGTTTGTTTGGAAGGAATTAGAATTCAATATTGGAATTGAATATTGGTGAATATTGTGGATTTAAATATTGATGACTAATTTCAATTCCAGCGTTCGCCTAATAAACAATAATATTGTGGAATTGATCGATTCTTTTGTTCGTTTGTTAAATAAAATTAAATATAAGAATAGAATAATATTATGAAGAAACTAATGTAAACAAATATGTGTTATGACCGCGATTTTTTTTGCTCGGGGGCGATTTTTCTACCTGGGCGTGATATTTTCGCCCGAATGCGATTTTTTTTGCCCGTGCATGATTTTTTTCGCCCGAGCATGATTTTTTTCGCCCGGACGCGATTTTTTCACCCGTGCACACATTTTTCGCCCGGGAGGAATATTATCGCTCGGGGTGAAAAAAATCGTGCCCAGGGAAAAAAATCGCGCCCGGGCAAAAAAATCTCGCTTGGGAGAAAAAATCGTGCCTTGGAGAAAAAATTGCGCTTGGGCGAAAAAATCATGTCCTGGCGGAAAAATTGCGCTCGGGCGAAAAAAGTGTTGCCGGGGGAAAAAATTCACGTCCGGGCGAAAAAATGCGCCCAGGCGAAAATACAGTGCTCGGGAAAAAAAGCGCGGTCGGGAGAAAAATTCGCTCCCGGGCGAAAAAACGCGCGATGGATAGAAAAAAGCGCGGTCGGGCGAAAAAATCGCTACCGGGTGAAAAAATCGCGACCTGACAAAGAAAGCGCGGTCGTTCTAAAAAAATCGCGTCCGGGCAAAAAAATCGCGCTGAGTGAAAAAACTGTGCCCGAGCGAAAAAGTCGCGTCCGGGCGGAAAAAATCGTCCGAGCGGAAAAACGCGCGCCTGTGCGACAACACATGCTCCCAGGTGAAAATAGCGCGCTTAGCTTAAAAATACGTCTCGGCCGGAATTGTCCAATTCTTATATAGATCGGAAAGATGTCTTTAGTTCAAAATGAATTCCATGAAATTTATTAAAATTTGAATTCCAGCGTCAAACATGCAAACGAACGACGGAATTGGAATTAGACCTTCAATTCTAATTCCAGGAGCTCAATTCCAAGCAAACGAACGGATCCTTAGGATAATCTATTTGGAAGTTTGGCCCCTTACCCTTTTAGTTTTGAGTTATTTATCCATATGAGCCAGCCGCCAGCCACCAATAGCCGCCTCTTCCTCCACCGACCGCCCTTCAAGACTCCTCAGTCATCCGCCCGTCCACTGCCCCTTTTTCCCTTCCCCATCATCCATCCTCTTCCCTGCCCTCTCTCCACTGAATCAGCCATAGTAAAGGAGTTTTAATCATCACTTCATCAGTTGTGCGCGCGCGCGGGCGCGCGCGCACACACACACACACACACACACACACACACACACACACACACACACGACCGCATGACCGGTGAAAATAAGTCCCCTCAAACGGAGCCTTACTCTCGTGCGAGACTTATAAATTTGTCCCGCCTCAATAAGTTACTTGAACAACACACACACACACACGACCGCATGACCGGTGAAAATAAGTCCCCTCAAACGGAGCCTTACTCTCGTGCGAGACTTATAAATTTGTCCCGCCTCAATAAGTTACTTGAACAACACACACACACACACACACGACCGCATGACCGGTGAAAATAAGTCCCCTCAAACGGAGCCTTACTCTCGTGCGAGACTTATAAATTTGTCCCGCCTCAATAAGTTACTTGAACAATTAGCATAAGGACGATCTTCCAACTCTCACTGTCCTTTGAATTTTATTTTGTTTTTTGTTTTTTTTTCTTTCTCAGTAAAGATTGATTGTATATTTGGTGATGATCTCGACAAGGAACAAATAATTACAGTCTCAGAGGTAAAAATCTGAAACTGTGAAGTACAGTTACATATTGAAATTGTTAAGGAATCAAATTAGTTATGTAAATATACTGTGCGGGATTTATAGATTTTGGAAAGTCTTGGGCGGCCAATTCTACTTTCACTCTCTCCCGGGACAAATGTTACTGTATCCATGGCTGATAGCATTAGTAAATACGTTGACATGTATAGAATAACTGAAGATTTTTGGGACAACTGGAATGCAATTGCTGCTCATTTTGATGTGGCAAGGTCGGCATCAATTGAATTTTCATTTCTATATTTGTTAGGTTGTATAAATGTTCTGATGTTGCTTTAGAAGAATTTGAATATACCTTTTCTTCTTTCTTATACAGAGATTTTGCTGCTGCTAAAAAAATTGGTGCTAATGGCTTACATGGATATTCTTGGCCAGACTTGGACATGCTACCGTTTGGCTGGCTTACTGATCCAGGTGAAGCATCATGTCACTGAAATTTACCTTTCTTGCTATTTCTCAAAGGTTCAAGCATTTAGAAGAGAAGCCCGGCGGGAAATATAAGGAAATTATGCTCTATGATTGCAGCTCAATTGATGATGATGAATGAAAAAACTCCATAGTTAAGCGTGCTCGGGCGAAAGTAGACTTGGAATGGGTGATCTCATGGGAAGTCCATGTGCTGCTCGCTTAACTTGAGTTTCCCTCATCTAAAGAAGGTTGCTTCCTCCAACACCCCGCCAGTAACCAGTTAAGGGAGGCACTGTAAGCCCGGTGTTGGGTTGGGCCTAACACGGGTATGAAGAGGGTTTGGGGCCTGTTGGACTGCAGTCTGGCTGTGGGCCGTCCGAAAGATTCAAACACAACGAGTGTGGCGGGCCCACTTTCAACAAACGTGCATTTTTGTTTTTCATTAGGTAGAGTCAAGTCACACGTGAGAAACAATCAATAAAAGACACAAAATATTGAAATTCATTCACAGTTGGTGTGGGACATGGTCCCCAGAAATTAGAATGAACTAGATCAAATGAATAGGAACTCCTACCACCGAAATTTGAATAAGATTTTTTGGTATGTTTTCCCAGTTCACACGCATCGCATACAAGTTTTTCTTGATTTTCAAAAGTGGATACATTTGACGCAAAATTGAAAATGAAGGATGATCTAGGCGCCTATGATGAAGTATGAGCTGATTCTCCACGTTCCTTCCAACTCTTGCATGTGTCAGTCTCAAGCTTCTTGCCAGTCTCCTCCTGGAAGATCACCTTCAGGATATCAAACAAGACAACACACTTTAGTTGAGATATAATAACACTAATGGATAAGAGATTTACGAGAAAGGAAGGAGTATGCAAAACATTGGACATAATCAAAGTGTTTGTACATTGTACGATACTCTTACCAACCACAAGTTGAGTCATGTCATTGACAGTTTGAATGTGTTATGGGACTTCTAGGGGATTATATGAAAGAAATTTTCTAGCATTCCCAGTAACATGTCGAGAGGCGCCTGAATCGATTATCCAAACTGGTGGTCTAGTGATGGATATAGATGTAAGGGCACATGTATCACAAGTACCTGTGGCAGAGTGAGTAAAAAGAGGCAATGTTACCCCTGGACGAAGTTGGAGTGGGTGTGTCATCCATCACACCTTTCTGCTTTCTTCACATCAGTTGGTGGTAAGCACCTAAAATCTCCTGCTCCTCTTGGTGACCCATATCAGCAACACCTCCTTCTGCCACTTCCTCAGTTATCATCAGATTTTCCTGATAGCCTCCTCGTCCCCCACCTCTATGACCTCCACGATCGCGCCCACGACTTCCAAACTTTTCCTGTCCACCTGAATCCCCCTCCTTTGGTGGCTTAAGAAAAGCAGGTTGGAGATGACCGATCTCACCACAATTATAATATTGTCGCGTCTCGCTCTTGTATCATCATGTCCTAGATTGGTGACCGCTAGAGCCGATCCCCCCTCCCCCCCAAAAAAAGAGGGGTTACACAAAACTGGAGCCTAATCCTGCTCTCCTCCTACATCATGGCTGAGATCGTCTCATCTGGGGACGGGATTTTTTGTCTGGCAAACAGTATTGCACACCTCGGCTCAAATGACGGGTTCAATCCTCTCATAAAATGCATAGTCCTCCTTTGAGCATTTCGCTCCCCTTTTCTGCTCGAGGTCTTTGCAACATACGGCTTGAGAGAAGTGATCATAGTTTGCCCATAGTCGCTCTAGATCTGCAACATACTCCTGGATCAATCGATCTCCCAGCGTTATCGTCTCTATTTATCTCTCAATCTGAAAAATCTTCATGTTATTGTCGGCTCCTGCATAGATCCTTTGTAACTTTCCCCAAACATCACTCATTGTCTCTATGTCATCCACCGTGACAGCGATAGATGCGACCATTGAGTTTAGGAGCCAACTGTGCAACAGTCTATGTGTAGTCTTCCACTCGTTGTATCCATCTGATTCCTTCTCTGGCTCCCCCTTCTTCCCAATCAGATAGCCCTCCAGGTTCCTCTCATAGAGTGCCCTCTTCATCCGACGAGTACAGCTTAAGTATATAGCTGATCCATCGAGTTTCAGCTCCACATGAGGAAGATCCTGCTTCATCGAAGGCGACGACGACTAAGCTAAGCTCTCGCCTTGGACATCCGTAACAACAACAACACTCAAGCCTTTATCCCACTGTAGTGGGGTCGGTCTGGACATCCGCAAGAACTCAAAAAATACTTTTAAGTTCGCCTCCTCCATCTTGGAAACCAATTTCTCCATGAGCACACACTCACACTCTTGATTGATTCGCTAGCCGCAACTTGATTTGCAAGGAGTGCACTGCTGATTTGTCTTTGTTTTTCCGCAAGAACAACTTGAGTACCCTTCCTCTCTACCTCACAGGCAGACTGCACCGTCCACAAGCGAGTTATTCATGATGTACCCATACACAAATAGCCGCACACGATCTCCATGCCGCAGTGCCACCCTTGCTTTTCTCTCAAATGTCGTACCCTTTATTTGAAAGCACGCACTTGTCTGCACCGATTTCATGCATGGTTTTCTTTGTCACGATGTGAATAAACGAATATTATTCTCTATTAGGGCTAACACCGTGACTATTTATAGCCTACAAGATACGCTAAATATTACAACACTCTTCAAGATTGACGAAAGATATTCACTAAGCCCATCTTGTTACAACCCCTGATTATATCCTCTGAACTAAGTCCCTTGGTTAAGCAGTCTGTAACCTGGCGCTTGGTCGAGACGTGACTAAACTCCAGTAGCCCACTACCGAGCTTCTCCTTTATAAAAAACCTATCAATCTCTTTATGCTTAATGTGATTGTGTTGGACTGGATTATTTGCAATACTGATGGTTGACTGTCTATCACACCACAGCTTCATCTTATCTCCTTAATCCAACTTCAACTCCATAAGCATCCCTTTCAACCAAATGAGCTCTACAACCTCTACTGTCATGGCTCTGTACTCTGCCTCTGTTGTCGATCTAGCCACCACAGACTATTTCTTGCTCCTCCAGGAAACTAGATTGCCTCCCACAAATATGCAATAGCCTGAAGTAGACCTCTCATAATCCACACAGCTTGCCCAGTTAGAGTCGCAATAGTCCTCAATCTTCACGTGCCCATTCCTTTTGAAAGCCAGCCACTTTCCAGGAGCACTCTTAAAGTATCGCAAAATTTGGTATACTGCATCCATATGACCCTTCCTTGGGTCATGCAAGTAGCGGCTCACCACGCTCATAGAAAAAGAGACATCTGGGCGAGTGTGGCTCGGGTAAATCAACTTCCCAACTAGTCTTTGATACATCTCACGATCTACCGGTTCCCCGACCTTTGCACTCAGCTTACACCTCTGATTGATTGGCGTTGCAGCAGGTTTGCACCCAAACATCCCAGTTTCAGTGAGGAGATCTAACATGTATTTCCTTTGGGAAACGACTATCCCCTCTGCCTCATAAGCAATCTCAATCCCAATGAAGTACCTAAGAAGGCCCAAATCCTTCACCTCAAACTCCTTACCCAGAGCCCCCTTGAGGCGGCCAATCTCCTGCTCATCATCCCCAGTAATGATCATATCGTTCACATATACCGCAAGCATGGTGATGTGACCTTCATTCTGTCTGGAAAAAACTGTATGATCTGCATTGATCCGGTGATACCCCATCCCAATCATCGCTTTTCTGAACCTATCAAACCACGCCCGAGGTGACTGCTTTAGCCCATAGAATGATTTTTTCAATCTGCAGACTCTGCCTTCTGTCTTGGTCGTACCAAATCCCGGTGGTATCTCCGTGTATACCTCCTTAGCTAGATTCTGTGAAGGAACACATTCTTCATATCTAGTTGGTGCAACATCCATTCACCATTCACCGTCAGACTGATGAGAGTCCTAACATTGCTCATCTTTGCAACGGGTGCAAATGTTTCGTCGTAGTCTATGTCATAGGTCTGACTGTACCCCTTAACAACCAATCGAGCTTTGTAGCACTCGACCTGTCCATCTGGGTTCTGCACAAGTGAACATCCACTTGCACCCAACGACCTTCTTGTTCTTTGGCAACTGTGCCAGCTCCCAGGTCTTGTTCTTCTCGAGAGCCCTCATATCTTCCTCCATCGTTGCCTTCCATTTCAGATCATCTTTGGCAACCTACCAATTGTTAGGTACAATAATACTATATAAAGATGCAATGAATGCTCCGTGAATAGAGGAGATATGATTGTAAGAGACAAAAGACGCAAGTTCCCAACCGTATTTATCCAGAGGATTTCTCACATTGCTGTGAGTAGTCCTTCGTAATGTAAGAAAAGTAGGTTAAGGGGAAAGGATATCACCTGAGGCTTGTGGTGGTGTAGGTGTTCCAAGAGTAGGGAGCGACGTAGCCAAGGGACTAGGAGCTAGACTGGGAACAGGCACTCGATCTGGTACTACTGCCAGTTTCCTCCTTCTACTGTATGTCAGTAGCTCCCCCTGAGCCGTAGGTCTCACATCTCGCCTCTCCTCCTCAATCTCCTGCTCTTGCTCCTCATCACTCTCCTGCCCCTCCATAGATCCTCTCTGTCATACTCCCATATCTGTCACCAATCTTTTTTTTCTCTAGCCTCATATTTTTGGTATCTGACAAGTCAGTTGTGAGTGGGGCTCCCTCTTGTTGGTAGTACTGTTCTAGCTCTCTAAGGTGAACGTCCATGCTCACAAAATATCTTTTCTTCACTTTGCTCCAGCACTTATACCCCTTCTGAGTACAAGAGTAACCTACAAACATACACTTGACCTCCCTTGCATCAAGCTTACCAACACCCGACCTGTTGTCCTTTATGAAGCACACACACCCAAATACCTTCAAAAGAAGTATCCATCAATTATGTCTCTTCAACTGCTGACACTGGGACTTCTACCTCAGAACCTGTGATGACATCCTGTTGATCAACTGGGCCGCTGTTAGTACCGCATATCTCCACAGACTATGAGGAACCTTCATGTTGAGCATCATACTCCTTGCCACCTCCCGAAGATCTCTGTTCTTCCTTTCCGCACTTCGTTCTGTGCAGGTGTGTAGGCACAAGTCGTCTGGTGCACTATCCCATGGGCCGATAAATATTCCTCCATTGCCTTGTTAATGTATTTTATTTCATTATCCGATCTTAGTACCTTAATAACTACAGTGTATTATGTTTGAACAAGTTATGAAAATCTCGGAAGCAGGTAGGTACTTCACTCTTAGTTTTCATCAAATATAACCATGTCACACGAGAAAAATAGTCAATAAAAGTTACAAAGTATTTATAACAATTCAAAAAGCTTACAGTATAAGGTCCTCGTATATCGCAATGAATAACATCAAAAATAGAAGAGCTTTTTCGTCCCGTACTAACATACGAACTCCTAGTAAGCTTGCCTAAATCACATGCATCACACACCAATTTTATATTATTTGCTGTTTCAAAAATAGTAAGATATAATCTAATTATAGTACTAAAGAAGGGGTGCCTCAACCGCCTGTGATGGAGTATCAGCATATCCTCTGTACTCATCTCCCGTCCTCTAACTCCCGTCTTCTATACCACAGATACAAGAGTTGCTTCCAATCCTTCCCGATCTAGATGCCACAACGCGTCATGGCAAGTCCCAGTACCAAGTATCCGTCTCGTCTCTTTCTCTTGGAAATATCAAAAGAAATAACACATCTCAGTTGAATGATCATGAAACTAATAGATAAGAGATTAACTGGAAAAGAAGGAGCATGCAGAACATTGGATAGTTTTACTAAACCTAAACAATTAACAGTACCCTTACCAACCATTAGCCGGAACGTACCGTCCGTCGTCTGGATGCCGTCTGCGGTAGCTTGACGAGTGTAAGAGGAGAACTCGCCTGCATTTCCTGTTATATGACATGATGCACCTGAGTCGATGATCCAATCTGTTGCCCTGGAGGTAGAAATGGATGCAAGAACAGGAGATCCATCAGTTGGGTGAGCATATATATCCCCCCCTCAAAGCTCCATCTCTGCTCCCGTTGTCCGTCTGTTTTTTCTTTTTGCCCTCCATCATGCTAAGTAGGGTCTGCTCCTCCTTTGTATAGATAACACCAACTTCCACCGCACTCTCAGCCTTGCCCAAATTAGCTCAATAGCCTCTGCCACTACGAGCACGACCACGCCCCGACTACGTCCCTATCCACCGCCCAAATCTATCTCCTTGGGCGGCTTGGGGCATGCTTGCCTCAGATGACCCATCTCGTCACAGTTGTAGCACCGTCGAGTTTCTTACCTCTGTCCTGTAACATCGGGTGAGCAACCGCTAGAGATGATTTCACAGTTGTGGACCCTCCTGTCCCTGCCTGAAGTTTGAGACGGGTCACCTTCTGAATCATAATAGAGATGGCCTCGATAAGTGTAGGAATCATCGTACCAAAAAGAAGTAGGGCTCTCCGCTGATCGAACTTGTCATCTAACCCCTTCAGGAATTTCATCGTCCTCTCCTCCACGATGATCTTGGAAGCCCGACACTTACTAACACATCCCGCCAGAGGCGTGGTCGCAATCCACCCATATTCGTTCCAACTCGAAGGCGTACTCCTGTACTGTATTCTCTCCATGAGCAGTGTCATCAATTTCTCCCTTTACCTGAAAGACCCGCAGAGTGTTCCCCACACTATCATATGTGTTCTTCAGCTTGTCCCAAACCTCCATGACTATCTCGAGGCCATCTACCGTGGCGAAAATTGATGGAGCAACCGAGCTGAGAAGCTACATGAACATTATCATATGTGCCAACTCCCACTCATCTCCAGCCAAGTTCTCTGGTTTCTTCAACGCCCCTGTCAGGAATTCCCCAGCTTGCTTCGCTGCAAGGATTTTATTCACACGACGTGACCAACTCAGGTGGGTGGTCGATCCGTCAAGCTTCAAATCAATCGGTGGAAGTTCCAACTTTGCCGACCGTTACGATGAACCCAACACCCTCAACAATGTGGCCAACTCATCCGGGCCCAACATCTTGAAGACATCTTCCATCGTTCCTTTTTTCGACGTCATGGATCAACTTCTTCACGGATCACCACATCACGTTCGGTACCAATCAATGTCTCATCCGGGCCCAACATCTTGAAGACATCTTCCATCGTTCCTTTTTTCGACGTCCTGTATCAACTTCTTCACGGATCACCACATCACGTTCGGTACCAATCAATGCCACCTCCTGCCCTGGATTCAATCACCGCATCCTCAAATCCGCTTGGATGCGGAGGTGCTGTTGCTGGAGACCCGCTGAAGGCCCGCTGATGCGGATGGTGGGAAAGAAAATTCGCCCACTGGATGCGGCGACAACCGCTAGATGGGGCGACAATGGGGGCAATCTCTGGATCACATCAGTCGGAGACAGAAGGAGGGTTCCCGCCGTCGGCAGCCGCTGGATCCGACGGCGGGAGGGCCGTTCCCGCAACCCTAGAGGAGGAGGTCCTCCGCCGAGCGCAGATCTGGAATCCCTAGAGGCGGAGGTCCTCCATCGAACGTAGAGGCGACAACCTCTAGATGGGGAGGCAGAAGGAGGGTTCCCGCAACCCTAGAGACGGAGGTCCTCTGTTGAACTCGTCGAAGTCGCCCAAGGCTCCCACGACCGAGGAAGCCCTGGTGGAGAAGAAGCCCAAGACGGAGAAGAAGCGAGCCCTGACAAACGCCGAAGTCTCCGAGCTCGGAATCGCCCAGCAGTGGAAGTCGCGGAATCGCCGAGCGCGGAAGTCCCTGTGCGGGCTTTTTCTTATTCTCTATTAGGGCTAACACCATGACTATTTATAACCTACAACATACACTAAATATTACAACACCGCGGAAGTCCCCGTTCGGTACCAATCAATGCCACCTCCTGCCCTGGATCCAATCACCGCATCCTCAAATCCGCTGGGATGCGGAGGTGCTGTTGCTGGAGACCCGCTGAAGGCCCGCTGATGCGGATGGTGGGAAAGAAAATTCGCCCACTGGATGCGGCGACAACCGCTAGATTGGGCGACAATGGGGGCAATCGCTGGATCACAGCAGTCGGAGACAGAAGGAGGGTTCCCGCCGCCGGCAGCCGCTGGATCTGACGGCGGGAGGGCCGTTCCCGCAACCCTAGAGGAGGAAGTCCTCCGCCGAGCGCAGATCTGGAATCCCTAGAGGCGGAGGTCCTCCATCGAACCTAGAGGCGGCAACCTCTAGATGGGGAGGCAGAAGGAGGGTTCCCGCAACCCTAGAGACGGAGGTCCTCAGTTGAACTCGTCGAAGTCGCCCAAGGCTCCAACGACCGAGGAAGCCCTGGTGGAGAAGAAGCCCAAGACGGAGAAGAAGCGAGCCCTGACAAACGCCGAAGTCTCCGAGCTCGGAATCGCCCAGCAGTGGAAGCCGCGGAATCGCCGAGCGCGGAAGTCCCCGTGCGGGCTTTTTCTTATTCTCTATTAGGGCTAACACCATGACTATTTATAACCTACAACATATACTAAATATTACAACACCGCGGAAGCTCCTTGCCCTATCCCCCGCCTAGATCCGACGCTTGTCCTGCGCCGAAGGTCCTTTGCCACGGAATCTGTCTTCAACGTCGCCGGCGCAGGGGATGTGACTACCGTGTCGGTGAAACATGAGACTGAAATTCTTCTTATTTATTTATTTTTGTTCCTCACTTGCATTTACATATTTTTACCTCTATGCATCCTCTGATGGCTATCTCTAATATTCTGATGCATGTGCTCTCTTGAATCCTTCGCATCATAATGAAATGTATAATTTCTGGTTTAATTGATCGATTATATTGATTCCAGTGTTTTTTGTTTCACATGTTTGAATGTCTCTTATAAAGCTCTTTTTACTAATACATCTGCTCCTTCCTCTATGGCTCTGTTTGGTGAGACTTATTTTCACCGGACAAGCGGTTACGATAAGGTCCGGTTCATGCGGCCGTAAGCGCTTGACCGTTGAAAATAAGTCCTCCCAAACGGATCCTATATCTTTTCCGCTACTCTTTAGGAACGACTTTGAATAATCTGAGTTCTTTTTTAACAGGAGTACGTCAAGGTCCTCACAGGAAGTGTAGGCTTACTCTTGACGAGCAAAGAACATCGGCAAGTGAATATCATAAATTATTTTTTACACATGTAGCTACTTCTATGATAACTGAGTTTCCAAACCTTAAGCCCATTGTAAAAAAACAATAAATTTATCATGCAGTTCACGCTGTGGTCTATGGCTAAATCTCCTCTTATGTATGGTGGAGATTTAAGGAAACTGGATGATGTCACTTTCAATCTTATAACAAATCCCACTTTGTTGGAGATTGATTTGCACAGTCAGAATAACATGGAGGTACCTTTTTTGCATTGTAGAACTCGGGGATGAATCCATTAATCGACCGTTCTCTCTCATTATGGCTTGTTATGATAGTGTATAGATATGCCAAACTTTTCTTAGAACAATTTCATATTAACTTCTGAGCAATTTAGATTTGATTCATGCAATGGTTGGTATGAGCGTGCTAGTTGTGGGGTGGGTACTTGAGTCAAGCCAACTCTTGAACTAATCTCAATGTGCAAATGTCAAACTTGAGTTAGTCTCGACTCAACTCATCTACTCATGTAGTCATTTATCAACTCGTTGTTAGAGATACTGTATATGATAGATATAGCTTAGACTCACCTCGGGTGTTGTGATCACCCTCTCATGTATATATATGTGTGTGTGTATACCTTATACTTGAGTTATGCATTACCATGATAGAATACAATAAGTCAATGCATAATTCAAAAATAGGATATACACATATATAAATGAGAGGGTGATTACAAACACCCGAGGTGAGCCAAAGTTATATCTATCATATACAGTATCTCTAACACTCGTAGGTATAATTAAATGATCTAAGAGATACTTGAAGGAGATAAGGCGCAGTGATTCTTATCATGTAATTGAGACTGCTCAACTCTTGTTGTAGCACTTACATATTCGGGATATACTATTATCATCAATAGTCACCCTCAAGCTAGCGTCAAGAAATTTGATGTGTCCAGCTTGCCCCGAATGTGTACTTAATGCAATTAAATTTTTCATCACATAGTTTGTTGACATCACGTCACAATGTAAGTTTTTTTCTCACAAAATGATAGTTCATTTCAATGTGTTTAGTACGTTTGTTAGCTCTAGATTTGATGCAATATACATATCTGTCTTATTGTCACGCTTCAGATCTATGGCAGACCATCCAACATAACCCAATTCTTCTATTAATTTCTTAAGCCACACAAGCTCACAAGCAGTATGAGCCATAGCTCTATATTTTGATTCAACATTCGATCTAGCTATATTGTGAGTTTTTTATTGTTTTTCCATGATACAACCCCCCCCCCCCCCCCCCCCCCCACACACACACACACACACACAGAGACACACACCACACACACACAATGAATACGATGTTTGGATCACCTATCAAATGGTGATCTAGTCAAATCTGCATCCGAGAAGCCTTTTATCTCAAAATTTCCCGCATCTTTATATATAATGCAAACTTCTAGAGTTGCCTTTCAGTATCTCAAAATAGGAATAATGACAACCATGTGAGGAATCCTCGGTGTTTCCATAATCTAGCTATCCATGGCAAGAAAAGCACCACCCTACTTCGTGCGTCCCATGTGTGCTCCATGTGCAATGCCCGTGAAAATGCAATTTTAAATGAGAGAAGATTGTGCGTGTCCGCAGAAGGCATCACTGCTCCTGAATTATACGATGATCTCAGTGTCTAAACTTCTGCGCCGCATTTTTTGCCCAAAACCAATTCCTATCAATAAAAATCTACCAAACGAACGCGCCTTTGGGGTACTTTTACCATCATACTTGTTGCGGACTAACTCGAAGCCCCGGTCGGACCGGATAATCTTGGACCGTCTCAGCTCACGGAGCGGTCGAGCGCGCACACAGACGATGAAAATGAAACAGTGAACACAAGTTTTGATGACGTGGAAAAACCCCTTAAATGGGTAAAAAACCACGTGACCGGGTCTGTGCCGGTCAAATTCCACTAGCTTCCGGGGGTTACAATATGCTTGGTGAATCGGGGCGACAGGCCGCTCCCGTTACAACTTGAGGGGAGAGATAAAGACTGAAGCTTCCAGCGGGCAACAGGTTGCTCTGCGGAAGTGACTTAGGCGGGGAAACGTGCGGGATGCTTCTTGGACGTCCTTTAGCTGACGGTGCGCTGGTGAGGTGCTTATAGCCGTTGGCAGCAGCTAGTTGTCACAGGTGGTCGTTGGTGGTCGATGGTGGCTGTTGGAGGTTCACGGCGAGCGGTGGCCGACTCGGTGGAGAAAGCAGGAGAGCTCTCACCTGAAGAAGAAGAGGAAGAAGCGGAGAAGAGAAAAGGTGAGGAATAAGAGTCCCCTGGGGGTCTTTTTATAGCCTTCAGGGACGGATCATGACGGGCCCCCCCACTAAAGTGGCGGGGTAGTGGGTGGTTACCCATTCGATCGGACGGCCGGGAGGGCCTCCCCCTTGATCGGACGGTGGGGAGGCTTCCCATGACGGCGGCGGCGGCCGGGCGGCCGGCCGGCGACGGGGGACGGCCGCGCGCCTTATGACGGCGACCTGCCGCCGGCCGGGCGCGGCGAGGGTGGCCGGCCATGGCCGGGGCGGTCATGGCCGTGGCGGCCATGGCCGCGGCGGCCATGGTTGCGGTCGGCCACGGCCGCGGCGGCCGTGGTCGGGGCGGCCGAGGGAGTGTCGGCCGCCGGCGGTGGCTCGGCCTCTTGCGGGCGGCGGTTCTCCCCACGAGAGGAGGGAGTGAGGCCCGCCCCCATCATCTCCATGAGAGATCATGGGGGGTGGGGCCCACACATGACTTTCCTTGAGTGGAGATCATGAGGGGGCTCCTTGCTTCCTATAAATGAAGGTGGAACCCATCAAATGCCCCCCAAATCTCAACTGGTCGGGAACGAAGCGAGCGTGAGGAGAGATTTCTGTAATTCCTTGTTGTCATGGTGGGTGCCGGCGAGAAATCCGAGGCGGCGGCGATGGATCGTGGTTCTAAGGTATTATGTCGTGCGGAGGCTTGGCGAACGGGCGCCGGATACATACGGACGGAGGCCGGCGCGGTACACAAGCGTCAAAATGGCGCGCGCGAGGAAGGGCCGCGGGGCGGGCGCTGGCCGCGCGCGAGCTGACCGCGCGCGAGCTGACCGCGCGCGTTGGCCTTGCTCGCGCGCGGTCCGGCCGAGCGCGCGGGCCGCCCGCACGCGCTCGCGCAGGCCGCGCACAAGTGCTAGCTGTCTGCGCAAGTTTTGCGTGGAGCTTGCGCGCGCGGGTCTTGCGCGCAGGCCGCGTGGGCGGGCTTTGCGTGTATTCTGCGTGCGTCGGCCGCATGTGCGTAGCCCATGCGCGCGCGCGCTCAAGCAAGGGTTGTGTGGTTTGTACTGTGCGGTCTTGCAACTGCGAGCTGATTTTTTATTCTTCATCATGTGCAGGTAACGAAGCGCTCCTCTGGTCCGATGCGTTTGCGCTCTTCCTTGACTGAAGATGGTGTGGAAATTTGGAGGGAGAAGTACGGGCTTCCTGCTGACTTAGAAGTGAGGATCCCGCGGCCCGAGGAGCGGGTTCAGAATCCTTCCCGTGGGTGGCTGACGATTTGTGAAGTATCCCTTAGATCCGGCTTCCGGTTTCCGTCCTGCGATGAGGTGATAGAGATTTTGAAGTTCTGTGGAGTGCCTGTCTCCCAGTTTGCTCCGACTGGGGTTACCCGAATCATGGGCTTGGTTGCTTTCTTCCGTGAGCATGGGAGCTCACTCTCTTTGGACAAGTTTCCGGATTGGTGCGACGTACGCTTTGATGGTGGTGAGCGGATTGAGGTGCGTAGCAACAAGGCTTGGCTGGAGTTTGAGGCCTGTAAAGATCGTCGCCACGGTAATACTTTGTTTGGATATGTGAAGAACTCCTGGGGTCTTCCTGAGGTGTGGAATGCGCTTCCCGACCGTTGCCGTCGTGTGAAAGGGAGGGAGCGGGACTTTTCCCCAGTGCTGGGATTCTCTGAGCCTCGTGAGCTGTCCAATCGTCTCTTCAACATACATGTTTACGTGGAGGAAAAGCGACTTCTGGGATGTGGTATCTCGGTGGGCGCGGTTCAAGTGAAGACGACTTCTTAGGGAGGGGGCCGAAAGAGGAAAGCGGTGATGGCCCCTGCTGATGACCTTGATGTTATCGTGGTAGCTTCTGACGATTCAGTTCCGGAGGTGCAATTACCTGCTTTCCCGGTTTCTCAGGCGCCTGCCTGTACAGTGGCTCCACGGATGTCTTCTTCCTTGAGGGCGATGAGTGATGCGGTAAGGGGGTGCCAATCTCTTTTCCTTCCTTTTTTGTTTGAAAGTGGCTGATTGTGCGTCTTTCTTTTGCAGATTGAGACTCAGGCGCAGATTGCAGTGATCTGGAACGATCATTACGTGAGCCTGAAGGACGGATATCTCGCTTTGCAGGAGAAGCTTCGGTTGTCGATGGGTTCACTCTCCTCCCTGAAGGAGGAACATTACCGGGATATTGCGCGGCACCGTCGAGTTGGCTCAGAGCTGAAGTCCGAGCTAGAAGATACGCGTGCAGCCTTGGACGTGGAGAAGGCTTTGGTGGAGAGGACCACTCAGATGCTAAAGCATGCGAAGGAGGAGACCTTTGGCTTGGGGACCCAGCTGCAAGCGGCGCGAGAGGAGGTTTCAGGCCTTGAGATTCAGCTTCGGGCGGCGAAGGAGCATGCGGATATGCTGTCTTCTGACGACCATGCATCAGAGCTGAAGGCGGCAGGGCTTGCAGAGTTCTTGGAGTCGCTGGACTATCTTCGCGATCGCAACTTGATTGCGGAAGAGGTTCGTGATGATATTTGGTTTAAGGAGGTGGAGCCCCAGATGGATGACATACGCGAGCTAGCGCTCCGTCGCGGGGTCTCGAAGGCCTTTCGCTTCGTAGGAAAGCGCCTTGGGTGTGACACCTCCGGTTTCAGTTTTGTGGACGTTTCTGGGGACGAGCGCTCTGACTCAGACTCTGATGGAGAGTAGCTATAGTGTTTATTTGCTGTCGTATGTCTTGTCGTATATTTGTTGTTTTTTTGCTTTTGTTGTAGCTTTTGAGATCGTCGCCCTTAGGGCTTAGATTTGTTGTCTCTTATGATATCTGCATCTTTATGTCATTGTCATATGTTTTGCACAGATGTGTTTTGCCACAAAGTGGCAGCGTAGGAGGGCGTTGGTAGCGCCCTCCCCAAATCCTTGAGAGCTTGTTTGAATCGTCTTCGATTTTACGACCTAGCTGTAAAAATAGAGAGGGAGTAGACCCTTGCGAGGGTGTATGAGTCAGGCTCGTGACTTAGTTGCGTGGAGCTGGTCCACGGCTTTGTGCGCGAGGCTGGATCGCGGCTTGGTTGCGTGGAGCTGGTCCACGGCTTTGTGCACGAGGCTGGCTCGCGGCTTGGTTGCGTGGAGCTGGTCCACGGCTGTGTGCGGGGCTGGCTCGCGACTTAATTTGCGCGAGGGATGCTCGCTGCTTCTTCGTGAGGGGGGCAGGCCCCCACGGTGTTGCGCGAGGGTTGCTCGCGACTTAGGTTGTGTGAGGGATGCTCACGACTTCTTCGTGAGGGGGGCAGGCCCCCACGGTGGTGCACGAGGGTTGCTCGCGGCTTAAGTTGCGCGAGGGATACTCGCGGCTTCTTCGTGAGGGGGGCAGGCCCCCACGGTGTTGCGCGAGGGTTGCTCGCGGCTTAGGTTGCGCGAGGGATGCTCACGGCTTAGGTTTCTCGAGGGATGCTCACGGCTTCTTCGTGAGAGGGGCAGGCCCCCACGGTGTTGCGCGAGGGTTGCTCGCGGCTTAGGTTGCGCGAGGGATGCTCGCGGCTTCTTCGTGAGGGGGGCAGGCCCCCACGGTGGTGCACGAGGGTTGCTCGCGGCTTCAGTTGCGCGAGGGATGCTCGCGGTTTCTTCGTGAGGGGGGCAGGACCCCACGGTGTTGCGCGAGGGTTGCTCGCGGCTTAGGTTGCGCGAGGGATTCTCGCGGCTTCTTCGTTAGGGGGGCAGGCCCCCACGGTATTGCGTGAGGGTTGCTCGCGGCTTAGGTTGCCGAGGGATGCTCACGGCTTCTTCGTGAGGGGGGCAGGCCCCCACGGTGTTGCGCGAGGGTTGCTCGCGGCTTAGGTTGCGCGAGGGATGCTCGCGGCTTCTTCGTGAGGGGGGAAGGGCCCCACGGTGTTGCGCGAGGGTTGCTCGCGGCTTAGGTTGCACGAGGGATGCTCGCGGCTTCTTCGTGAGGGGGGCAGGCCCCCACGGTGTTGACTTGATTAGCGTCATGTGTTTGATCCGATTACGTGACTTAACGTGAAGAAGCCATCTCTTGATTCCCATACTGCCAAGGTAAACGATAAAAATATAGTCCTCACAAGCCTGGGCTTGTGGTTTGTACAATATTTAATGAACAAAACAAACTAACAAATGAAACAACTTAAAGGTGGAGGTGGCGAGAGCGGGATTGGAAGACATCCAGGAGCGATTGTTGGAGTATTGCTGTGTAGTCGGAATCAACTTGGATGACGACGAACTGTACGTCATAGGATGTCTGTCGGTGCACGTCTTTGAGAGTGACTGGGAGAGTGATGGTGCCGATGACTGGTACCGAGTTGTTCCCCGAAACGTGCGCGCTTGTTGACATTAACTTGAGGTGGCCAGTGGTTAGCTTGAGCTGAAACAGTGTTGATAAAAACAACACATTGACGGTGATCTCTGCGTCCACCAAAAATTGGTTCAACTCGGTAAATGGATTGCCGATTCTGATGGTTGTTGGTATCATACTCTGACTGGGAGGCAGCTTCTTTCTTGATAGGAACTGATTGACTGCTCCTAGGCTGGCCAGTCGCTGGATTTCCTCCTTCAGCCCATTGCATTTGTTGGTGTTGTGTCCGCGGCCCCGGTGATACTCGCAGTATCTTGTTTGGTCAGCTTTGGGGTTTGGCCGCGGTGCTCTTAGTCGTTGGAATACTGGATCATTTTGAATTGCATACATCACATTGGCGCGGGTAGTATTCAGGGGGGTGTATTCCTGAAGTGGAGGTTGCCCCCCACTCCTTGGAGTGCCACGTTGACGACTACCGCGACAATGCCTGCTCAGAGGTCGCTCTTCTTGTTTTGGTTCCTCCTCTTTCTTCCTTTTCTGTCTTCTGCTCGGTCCTTGATTTTTCGGTGAGGGCTTTATGAATCTTCTGATGAAGAGGGCGGCGAGTTCGAGGTAGCTATCAATCTTTTCTCCTTGGAGGGAGTAAGACCAAGCTCGAGCTCTGCCTTTTAGTGTTGTCAGAAACGCCTGGACCATGAGTTGTTCTGAAGCGTTGCGGACGTGCATGATAGTTTCGAAATACTCTAGGTGTGCCAGTGGATCGCCTGTTCCGCTGAAACTACGGATTTCGGAGCCATCCTCCGAGCCTGGTGCTGCTTGGGAGTCTAGTGAGTTGTCGCTGGGCTGATACTTGCTGAGTCTTTGCTCTGTGGCCGAGGCGTCAGGGTTTGTTATGTTCCCAACTTTCTCTTTATAATGCGAACAGGCAAAGTGATGATCGTACATTTCTTGGAGTGATACGGCGGGTGCGGGGGAGCTGCTTGTGCTTGAGAATTCCTTCTCTATATCATATTCTCTGTGCAAGCAATGTGTCGTTGGAGGAAGAGGCTCTTCTGGTGGCGTCAAATCAGCTTGCTCGAAGGGCTGAGGATTCCTTGGCCGGAGGGATTTTGAGTCACTTTGCATTGTATGTCTTGCGTTAGCGCATGCAATACTTAGGGGGAAGTATTCTTGGGGCCGGTGCTGCCCCCCGATTGTTGAAGGGTTACGCTGGAGGGACTCATCTTGTCGCGACTCTTCCTGTCTCCTGAGGTTTTGTCCTTCTTTCTGCTGGAATTCTCGCGTTGGGACGTGAATTGACGGAGGTTGCGGCTCGACTTGTGCTCCCATATCTCGGAGCAGGGCGAGCAATTTGACTTGTTGTTCTTCCATTTGGCGAACACTCCCTTCCAAAGCTGTGACGGGGGCGAAATCTGCTTCAACGGTCAGTGGCACGTCTACCAGAGAGTGAGAACGTGCTGGTTCAGTGTGTCCGCCAAGTGCGGATCCTTCGGCAGTGCGGGCACTTCTCTTTGCCATCGCGGTTGCAGGGATGGTGAACTTGTTCTGCGAAGGATGCTGGGAATGCTTCCCACAGACGGCGCCAAACTGTTGCGGACTAACTCGAAGCCCCGGTCGGACCGGATAATCTTGGACCGTCTCAGCTCACGGAGCGGTCGAGCGCGCACATAGTCGATGAAAATGAAACAGTGAACACAAGTCTTGATGACGTGGAAAAACCCCTTAAATGGGTAAAAAACTACGTGACCGGGTCTGTGCCGGTCAAATTCCACTAGCTTTCGGGGGTTACAATATGTTTGGTGAATCGGGGCGACAGGCCGCTCCCGTTACAACTTGAGGGGAGAGATAAAGACTGAAGCTTTCAGCGGGCAACAGGCTGCTCCGCGGAAGTGACTTAGGCGGGGAAACGTGTGGGATGCTTCTGGCGCGCGCGCTCGGGGCGGCGCGCGCTTGCTGGCTTCGGATCGCTTTTTCCTTTGGCTTCCTCGCGGTCCTGGACATCCTTTGGCTGATGGTGCGCTGGTGGGGTGCTTATAGCCGCTGACAGCAGCTAGTTGTCACAAATGGCCGTTGGTGGCCGATGGTGGCTGTTGGAGGTTCACGGCGAGCGGTGGCCGATTCGGTGGAGGAGGCAGGAGAGCTCTCACCTGAAGAAGAAGAGGAAGAAGCGGAGAAGAGAAAAGGTGAGGAATAAGAGTCCCCTGGGGGTCTTTTTATAACCTCCAGGGGCGGATCATGGCGGACCCCACCATTAAAGATGTGGGGTAGTGGGTGGTTACCCCTTCGATCGGACGGCCGGGAGGGCCTCCCCCTTGATCGGACGGCGGGGAGGCTTCCCATGACGGCGGGCCGCCATGACGGCGGCCGGCGACGGGGGCCGGCCGCGCGCCTTATGGCGGTGACCTGCCGCCGGCCGGGCGCGGCGAGGGTGGCCGGCCACGGCCGGGGCGGCCATGGCCGCGGGCGGCCATTGCCGCGGCGGTCATGGCCGAGGCGGCCATGGTTGCGGCCGGCCACGACCGCGGCGGCCGTGGTCGGGGCGGCCGTGGGAGTGCCGGCCGCCGGCGGTGGCTCGGCCTCTTGCCGGCGGCGGTTCTCCCCACGAGGGGAGGGAGTGGGGCCCGCCCCCATCATCTTCATGAGAGATCATGGGGGGTGGGGCCCATCCATGACTTTCCTTGAGTGGAGATCATGGGGAGCT
Organism: Platanthera zijinensis; assembly: GCA_039513925.1. Taxonomy (NCBI): domain Eukaryota; kingdom Viridiplantae; phylum Streptophyta; class Magnoliopsida; order Asparagales; family Orchidaceae; genus Platanthera; species Platanthera zijinensis. The sequence continues at coordinate 9,574,261 of CM077092.1, forward strand.
CATTGCTTCCTATAAATGAAGGTGGAACCCATCAATACTGCACATCAAAATTTATTGGGACTGAATACTATGCACTACTCAGGGAATATGTTAACGAGTCCTTAATAAATAGTATACATTGTATTTATTGTTATAATTGTAATTAATTACAAAATGGGTCTTCTCTTAATACGTTTTCTCTCCCCCTTTATGAACTTTGTTTTAAGGTTGATCTGCATCTATGGAGCTTATGCGACAATGGAACCATCGTCGACCATTACTCCGGTTTGTATGCAAATCTAGAAATTTTGAAAGTTTTTTTTATAAATTCTCGCTCACATGAGCATATATATATCTATGCAGATGGGAAATTCCGGTCATGGATTGCCACCGGAGCGACCGGTGAGCTTCATTCTTTCTCAAAATCATTGCTATTTTTGTACAGATTGATGTAGGATGATCCCACGTCCATTGCATTTGGTGCAGGAGAAATATATCTTTCGATTTTCAATCTTGATCCGGCGAGAACGAGTATATCCGCAGATGTTCAGGATATTGGTGAAGTTCTTGGCGGCGGGTTTCACAGGAAGAACAGCTCATGCAGCTGCGTGGAGGTTTGGACCGGAAAGAATTTCGGTTTGGTGGAAGAAAGGGTGTGGACGACGATCGAAGGACATGGATGTGCCGTCTTTGTGTTGAATTGTAATGTATGATGATGAGAATGTTGACGGCAGTGATCTAACCAGCTCAGATCAGTTACATATTTGCTGCTGAATGAAACTGCTGCAATAAATATTTTAATTAGCTGTCATAAAATCAATGTAATTGGTGTTACCTTGTTAAGAAGGTTTGTGTCTTTATAAAAAGCCTCTTCATGTTGACGGCAGTGTTCTTTACCCTATTTTGTGAGTTCTGCAACCTACAATTTGTATCAAAGTAGTGGGCTTGTTCATTTGATTCATCCTCACTCAAACCTCATGCAATCATCATCTACCAATTACATCATGGCCAATGCATTCGTGTTCACCGGCGATTCTTACGATACTTTCGAGCATCGAAATGAAGACATTGTTCACCTCCCAAGATCTCTGGGATGTTGTAAAGAACGGGGCTGTCTCCTCCACCTCCGGCAAAGCCGTGAAAGTAGACCCACCTGCGGCTAGCAAAGTGGAGAAGATGAAGGATGCCGGAGCTTTGCTACTCATTCAGCGAGGAGTGCCAAGTACAATCTTCCCCACAATCATGAGTGGAACTTCAGCTAAGCAAGCCTGGGACATCCTAAAATCAGAATTTAAAGGATCCTAGAAAATTATCTCCATCAAACTACAGTCTCTCTGGAAGGAATTCGAGACTTTGCAAATGGGACAAGGTGAGTCAATTCAACATTTTATCGGGAGAACAAATATACTAGCAAATTAAATTCGAAACTTGGGAGACATCTGCCTCAAAACATAATTGTCCCAAAAACTGCTAAGATCCCTTGCTCCTTTCAATCCGATTGTCACAGTCATTGAAGAGGCTCATGATATATCGGTTCTCTCAGTCATTGAGTTACATGAATATTTGCAAGCTCAGAGGAGAGATCAAGAAAAACTGTTTGGAAACAACTTTCCAAACAAAAATGAAAATTCACAAATTAAGTGAAAAGAAATAAAAAAGACATCATAATCTCTTCCAGCAAAGAAATCTTAAGAGACATGAAAAGAGAGGAAGGGGGAGGGGTCGGTCCCAAGGGCACATCCAAGAAAGATCAAACCTGTTTTGTACTCCTTGGAAGAGAACAAACTGTGAACTAAATGATTGCTTCTGAAAGTGCGAAAGGTGCCAGCGTCCCAATCACTTTGAGAGGGATTGTTGGCCTAAAGAGGAAGCAAAACTGAGTGAGAAAGAAGTAAATGAGGAAGGGGAATTACTTCTCTTCTCCTGAGAAGAATCCAGTGACAACCATAATCATCTTTGAATTATTGACTGTGGGTGCTCTTTTTACATGAGCAATAACAAAGAATTGTTTTCGTCGTCTCTCGATGAATAATTCAAATCTAAAGTTTTCCTAGGAGATGGGAATTCTAAACAAAATATGTCACTGATATGAAATGGGTTCCTCAGCAGGCTCATAACTTATTGAGTGTGGGGAAACAAATCCAGAAAGGACATAAAGTGAGTTTTCTTAATGGACAGTGCCACATTATAGATGAAGCTGCAAGATTCCATCTTGCCTCATCAAAAATGTTGCCCAATAGAGTGTTCTCTCTCAATTTGAAATTAGTCAAGGATTGTTCTGCTTCCCTCACCTGTAATCAGGGTTGCAGTATCGAGGCATTTCTTTGGCATCATCGGCTGGGACACCTCCTTTGGGATGCTATCAAATTGATGAAGGAGAAAGAACTTATAACTGGCCTTTTAGATTTACAAAGCCAATTCTATGAAGGATGGTGTCACCACAAATCACACTGTATCCCATTTCCAAATCCAAATTCTTCTTTTCGGCACACCTCAAACCCGCAGGAGTTGATTCATGGAGACATTTGGGGACCATCCTCCACAAAATCGACTGGTGGGAAAAAAGGTATCATCTTTTGCTTGTAAATGATGTCTCTTGCACATGTGGATCTACTTTCTTTCACAAAAATCAGATGCACTCTGAACTTTCAAGATTTTCAAATTGTTAATTGAAATGGAGATAGGGAGAGAAATAAAAAGCTTTCGTATTGACAAAGGAGGAAAGTTCATATTCAAGTCTTTCATCACATTTTGTGAAGAACGTGAGATGAGAAGGGAGCTTACCGCACTAAGATCTCCAAAACAAAATGATGTTGTGGAACGAAGAAACCGCATTGTTGTTGAGATAGAAAGGGCCATGTTACAGTCCTCCAATATGCCCATGAAATTCTGCGCTGAAGCCTGCAATTCTGCAGTATATTTCTTAAATCCATTGCCCACCAAGTGCATTGCTTTGTCTACTCCATATGAAGTCTTGTTTGGTCAAAAGGCTTTTGTCTGACATCTAAAGAAATTTGGATGCACTGCATATCCTCCCTCTCAGAAAGGAGACAAATTAGATCACAAGACTTCGAAGGCCGTGTTCATAGGATACAACTCTCAATCAAAGGCATATTGACAGTATGATCCTAACAAATTGGTGATTTACCGTGATGTAACATTGAATGAATAGATGCATTTTGTTTGGGACTCAGACGAGGAGCATTTTCAAGTCATTCCAATAACGACGGTTGAGCCTGAAGACAATAATGGCTCCATCCATGTTGTAACTGATGACGATTCTTGTTCGGGTTCATCACCTCCGGTTAAAACTAGCCCTTTTTCCGCGACCACCCAACTGACTTACTGTAACATCCCCCGACACTCTACTAGATCCCCCCCCCCCCCCCCCCAAATAATAATTGGGTCCCAACATGGGTAGTAGGCTCCGATTAACATATATGTACTCATAAGCTCAATTTAAACCTAGGTGTGCATCATAAGCTTGATCCAACATAATTAGAACCCAATAGGAACCCTATGCACACCAGTCACCATACAGCAACCACAATTTAATGTCGGATACTCGATGAGTCCCGTGATAACTTCAAAGCCAGTAAAATAAATATTTATTATTATTACTATATTTCTTTTTTTAGCTCAAATACGTAAAAATAAAACAGAACCCCGAAAAATTTCAGGTAAATAGCCAACAACTATCAAGAAGCCTTACTTTATTTTTCCCACATACATATTATTTCTATTTTAATTTAAAATTTAAATAAATTTTTAAATATAAGATTCATAAGTTTGAGCTGAGAAAAATTATTTAGATTATATGGGCCTTGCCCAAAGCCCGACATGAGAGTCCATCAGCTCCATGGACCGCACTCTAGCCACCTCAGCAAAGTGGGGCCAATCAAAGGTCAAAATAGTCAACCCATCTTTGTTTTATTCATTTTTTTCTTAAATAAAGGTTTAGGCCTCAAACCTATAACCCTCCATAGGGGGAGGGAATGATTATTCCCTCTCCCAAGCTTTGATATTTCCACCATGTGGCACATGTAAGCTAAGTTGCAAGAAAATGGAGTGTATTCATTTGTGGGGGCGTAGCAGAAGACAAACTTCTCTCACTTTCGATGAAGTTGACCCCAATTTATGGAAAAACCGGGTTGTGACCTGGATGTGAATAGCCGAGTTTCTGTTGAATTCTCTCAAGATGATCAACAAGATAGTCTAACGCCAAATTAATATTCTCAGAGCTATCAAGATCACACCTTGATCAAGCGGAAACTGGGAAAGCAAGCTCAAACAACCAGAAGTAATTCAAGGAGCAAGCAGATCATACATTTACTATCTTTCTTTACAGTGCGAGGTATACATGGCGAGACATGATTTCGTCAAGTACAAACAGGAAGCAAGAAAAACACTAAGTGACAATCCAAGCGGATAGGGACAGAGACCGTCGAGACCGCGAATCCGCCGAGACCGCACAAACCGCTGCAATGCCGAACTGAACTAAGGAGTCCGTAGAGATCGCAAGGTCGCGCGGACAAGCCGTTATTCGCTGCACAACTTGTCGCTCTCTGCAAGCCGCCTTGCTGCCAGAGTCCGCGAACAAGAACCGAACTGACGAACAGGCTGCCCGGACTGGCGGACATCGTTATTGAACAGAAGCTGGAGAAGACCGATTAGCCGCAGAAGCGACCTGCTGAATCCGCTGATTGAAACCGCAAGCTAAGCAGAAACCTGAACGAAGTCAACACCAGAAACCTGGCTTCTCTGAGTTAGCCGCACAACCTGCAACAACAACAATTGGTTAACTTTAAACCGCGCGGACTGACAAACTGGGGCCGCAGTTTTTAATCCACGCTCAAATTACTGTTCACTCAATTACAAATGAAGTGTCGGGGGGGGGTCCTATTTATAGGCAAGGTGAGGAGTGTGGTCACCGCCCTATGAGATAGGAAAACCTCCCCTTGATCGCAGCTAGCACAACCAGTCTGCCGAGTCCGCATTGTCCGTATCAACAATGCCGGACTCGCAAGCAAACCGCCATACATCAGGCGCAAGATAGGAAGATTGCCGCCATAGCAGACTTGCTAGCCAAATGACAGTCCGCACAAGGCAGTCCGCCTAGTCCGCAAGGATAAGGCCAGACTTCCACCAAAACCGCCAAGCACCAAGGCAAGAAGCCAGCCCGCACTGTGAATCGGACACTGCACCAGTCTGCAAGCATAAGTCCACGACCAACAGGCAGACCGCCCGGTCACAACGGACTTTGTGGACTCTGCGAACACCGCATCAACCCACAACACAAGTCCACGACCAACGGGCAGATCCCCCGGTCAACAGCGGACTTTGCGGACTTCACAAACGCCGAAGCAGCCTGCAACATGTCCACGACCAACAGGCACTCCGCCCGGTCAACAGCGGACAAAGCGGACTCCGCGAATACCAAACATCTTGGTCTTGTCACGGTGACCAAGTCCAACCCTCCAATCAAATGGCGCAAGCTCGACGGACACGAAGTCAGATCGCCAGCTCCAAGGACAGTCCGCCACCAAGAATGTAGCTCACCCACCGCAACTCCATAGATCAAAGGCAAGGACCATTGCCGATCTCGCGGACTCCAAAAAATCAGTCCTCGCAGTCCGCGAACTTCAACCTGCACAACAGCTGCTAACAACAAACTGCCAAACTCACTACCAGTCCGCGCAGTCCGTGGATTTCAACCCGCATAGCTGCCTCCAGAGCACTTCACAGGTCGCCAAAACCAGACCGCCAGACTGCTTCATCAGTCGGCGCGGTCAGTCCGCCCAGGCCGCGCGGTCTGTCCGATCACCCACTTTCACTTCACAAATTTCAACACTCCCCCTTGAAGTGAGAAGTGGTGATCAAGCCTAGTAGACCTCGTAGCCGCTGGAATAGCCCCTTCGACAGCGGTTTCGTGAAGATGCCAGCAAGGTTGTCTTCACTCCAAACATGCCCGACCATAAGAGATCCCTCCAACACCTTCTCCCTTATGAAGTGGTTCTCAATCTCTATATGCTTGGTCCTTGCGTGACACACTGGGTTGTTCACTAGTTTGGGAGCACTCTCATTATCACCTCGGAGCAAAGTAGGATCTTGCACTTCCTCATGGACGTCCTCTACTAGCTTCCTTAGCCGGATGGCTTCTCGAGCAGCAAAGACCGAAGCCTTATACTCTGCTTCCGTAGTAGAGACGGACACTGAGTCCTGCTTCTTGCTACACCACGAGATGCTCGCTGATCCACAAGTGAACACATAACCTGAAGTTGATCTTCGATCATCCGAATCACCACCATAATCAGCATCTGTATATCCTAGCAAAGAAAAACCCGAGTCCCTCCTATAAAGGAGTCCCATATCAGAAGTCGCCCTGACATACTTCAAAATATTCTTTGCCGCCACCAGGTGAGACTTCCTTGGCTCTGCCATAAACCAACTTACTCGACCAACAATATAAGCAATGTCAAGTCTTGTAATCGTCAGGTAGATCAAGCTCCCTATAAGAGCTCTGAACACCAAGGGATCAGGAAGAATCCTTCCTTCATCTCGTCGAAGCTTCAACCCTTGATCCAGGGGAGTAGAGCAAACCTTTCCTTCACTCATGCCGAAACGGTTCATAATGAGATCTGCATATCCTTTCTAGCAGATAAGTATCCCGCTCTCCTTCATTTGTACTTCGAGACCAAGAGAGTGATGAAGCTCTCCCAAGTATTTCATCTCGAAGCAAATAGCTAGCTCAGCCCTGAGCCTAGGTACATCCTCCTATGAATTCCCTGTGATGATCATGTCATCAACATACAGCAGAACCATGACTTGAAGCTCCCCCTTCTTCTTGATGAACAAGCTTGAATCCGAGTTGGAAGCAAGATATCCGCAGAATTGGAGGTATTCTGCTATCTTCCCATACCAAGCTCTTGGAGCTTGCTTCAACCCGTAGAGAGCCTTCCTGAGCTTGCAAACATAGTCCGGATGAACTTCAGAGACAAATCCAAGCGGCTGATCCATGAAGATGTCCTTATCAATCTCCCCATAATGAAAAGCGTTCTTTACATCAAGCTGTCACATTCTCCATCCTTGGCAAGCAGCCAAGGCGATCACCACCCTAACCGACATCTTTATTATTGGACTAAACGTCTCCTCATAGTCCTCTCCATACTACTGTGAGAATCCTCGAGCAACAAGGCGAGCCTTGTATCTTTCAATGCTCCATTCAGCCATCTTCTTCAACTTCTACACCCACTTGCAAGTCACTGGAGTAATGTCATCAACCCTGGGCACAAGGTCCCAAGTTTCATTCTTCTTAAGAGCAGCTATCTCCTCTTCCATGGCATCTTCCCACTCCTTGACTCTAGTGGCCTCATTGAAGCTAGTAGGCTCTCGCTCATCAAGAGGACCTATAAAGAAACATGAGACATAGCTCACTGCATTCCCTTCGCAGTAGCGAGCTGGAGGCTTGATGACCCTCTTCGATCTCCGAAGAGTCTACTCCTTGCTCACGATCTCCATTGCTTCTTTAGGCTCAGCTCCATTCTCGAGCACACTTGGAGCATCGCTCCCCCTGCTTCCTGACCTAGAAGCTTCTGCCGCAGAGCTTGAAGCAACAAGAGCTGCTGGAGAAACAACAAGCTCCTCTTGAAGAACTTCAGCAACCATCTGCTCTTCATCAATCTTGCTCTCTGGTAGATCAACTGAGCTTCCTCCATACGATGTCAGTTCATCAAAGACCACGTCTCTTGATACAACAAACTTCTTTGTCGTAGGATCCATGCACTTCCATCCCTTCTTCCGCTCATCATAGCCTACAAAGACACGCTTCCTTGCCTTTGCATCAAGCTTTGTCCTCAAGGTATCCGGGATATGCACATAGTAAGTTGATCCAAACACCCAAAGGTGTTCCACGCTTGGCTTCTCCTTGAACATCATCTCAAAAGGAGACTTCATGTTGATCGGACTGAGAGGCATCTGATTGATGATATAAGCTGCACAAGACATTCCCTCCGCCCAAAAAGACCTTGGGATACTCTTGGCATGAAGCCAGCATTTGCAGGTTTCCATCAGATGACGGATCTTACTTTCTGTAACTCCATTTTGTTGTGGATTATAAGCACAAGTAAGCTCTCTCTGGATCCCGTGCTTCCTGCAAAAATTAGAAAACTCGGAGGAGATAAATTCTCCGTCGTTGTCAGTTTTAAACTTCTTGATCCGCAGGTTAAGCCGGCCCTCCACCAGCTCCTTGAACTCCACAAACAATTTGAAAGCTTCTGACTTCTCCTTCAAAAAATATACCCAAGTATACCTTGAGTAGTCATCAATCAACACGAGCATGCACCTGCTGCCACCAAGGCTAGCAGTGACCATTGGCCCCATCAGATCACCATGGATAACCTCCAATGGTGCTTTACTTCTTGTCTGCGACTTATCAAATGGAAGGCGATGAGCCTTTCCATACTGACAACCTACGCAAATATGGCCATCACCGAAGGATGATAGCTTGCCTTCATCCGGTCATCACCAGAACTTGTTGATGATCCAACCAATTTCTTCTCCTTACCCCCAGCATGAGCTACGTTCACTGAGTGCAGGACAACCTTACACTCCTTCCTGAGATGACCATGCTGCTTGCATCTATAGCACTTTGGTCCTTCATTCCTCTTCCCATCAAGCCTAGGAGAATCACTCCTCTCTTGCTGATATGAATTAGAGGGACCAACCTCCGCAGCCTCCTTCATCTCCTTGTAGAACAACCCATCAAGGGAAGTCCACATCTCCGCAGCTGACCGACATCCACTGATGTGGTCAAAGAGCTCTGATGAGATTGCCTGCTTGAGAATAGACTCTGCTCTTGTATTTGTCTCCTTCCAAGCTCTCATCGCTTCAGTATTGCCAGCAGTAACCTCTTGTCTTTCTGCTCCCCACATCACCTCCCAAAGGTCCTCGCTAAGAAGATAGATCTCCATACAAGACTTCCACTTCTCAAAATTAGTCTCTGTTAGGAGATCAATCCCAAGATCACTTGCATCTCCCGCTGTCATGGTTCTACCACTGGTTCCCTCTTCACAAGAGCAACAACCACTTCAGTTGATCACTGCTTATCCACTCCAACCTTGCTTTGATACCATGTTGAATTTTCTGGATCTTGGAATGAGCAGGAGTTATCTCAACTAAAGTTAGTCACAACCAGAAACATATGCAACAACAAGGATCTTTATTGAAACATCAATATTCTTTACAAGACGAGACATACATGGCGAGACATGATTCACCAAAACCACCACAGGGAGAGCAGAGACAATTACAATAACAAGACAGACAAGACAAGCCGAGCGGACTGAACAAGAAGCCGTCGGATCTACTGCTGCACTATGGAGTCCGCACAAACCGCCATGTCTGCCAGGTCACCAGACCGCAAACCAAGTTGCGCAGACTGCCTCTTAATCCAATGCTTAGCTCAAGCCGCCGATCGGAAAGTCGCCTAACCGCGAGGTCGCCTAGCTGCCAGACCGCACGGGACTGCTGATGCCGAACTGAACAGGCCGCCTAAAGCAGACAACTTATTGAACCCCGAAACGAGTTGCCAATGAGATAATCGCCTGATCGCTGTCTGCGACTTGCTGTTTATCGCTTGTTGCTTAACCGCAGAATCCGCACTGTCCCTGACCGCAATCAGAGCCCAAGTCCTGGCTTTCCATCGCTATCCGCACAACCTGCACAGCACAAATCGGTCAACTCCATCAACCCGGGCGGATACCAAAATCCAGTCTGTAGCAACTGTTTGCGGGCTCACTTACTGTTCATTCACATTATACTTCTTGATGTGACGGGTCCTATTTATAGGCACGATGAGGAGTGTGGTCACCGCCCTAGCCGATAGAAACACCGCCTCACCCCGTAGCAAGAACAAGTGTTTCCGCAAGCCGCGGATACACTCCCAGTCCGCTGCGACTTCTGCGAGATAGCCAGACTGCCTATGCTTCACCAAGGCCGGACATGAATCCAGTCCGCCTTGCTTCATCAAGGCCAGACAATAGGCCAGTCCGCCTTGTCGCCCAAGGCCAAGCCATGACGCCTCCACAGCCAGACTCTGCAGCAACAGTTCACTAATCCGCGGACACAACTCCGGTCTGCATAACCCCGAGCCTGTAGCCAAGCCACCAAGGCAACTGCCGGACTCAGTAGACACAGCTCCAGTCCGCACACCCCGAGCCCGCAGCCAAACCATCAAGGCAACTGCCAGACTCAGCAGACACAGCTCCAGTCCGCATTCTCCAAACTCGCAACCAAGGCACATTGCAATGTTGCCGAGCTCGGCGGACTGAGTAACACTCCGCGCATAAAAGTGCGACCTGACCAGATTGAGCCAAACCTGGACTTGGTTCATAACCAACCAATTCCACACTACTGGCCACAAGGGCCACTCCGTACTTACTAGCGGACACTGGATCCAATTTGCCAGACCTGGCGACCTCCAACAACTGTCCGCACTGACTGGCGACCTCCACGGCTTTCGCTAGCCTCTCCTCCAGAGCTAGACCAAGGCTTCTGCCAAGCCGGTCTGCCGAGCTCCAGTCCAGTCCGCTGCTTTCCGGACTCCGCGAATAGAGTCGTTATCTGCCTGGTTACCTTCTTGGATCCAACTGCCTGCTGAGCAAAAGCCGGCCTGGCAGACCGCCGCTTCTGTACGCATAATCCGCGCGAATAGACCGCCCAGGCTGCCAAAGAACAAGCTGTCCTGACTGTCCGCCACTTCTGTCTGTGTAGTCCGCGCGGACAAGTCGCCCAAGTCGTCCAATCACCCACTTTCACTTCACCATTTTCAACACTCTCTCTCTCTCTCACACACTACTCTCTCTCTCCTCTCTCTCTCTCTAAAGGACTTCCACCCAAGATTGCTACCGCGAAATTTTGTCAAAGCCCATCAAGTCAAGTGAAGTCTGCCCAGTGGCGAGATGAGGTTGGAAAGTAAGCAGACTCGTGCTCGACACATAAAAATCTAGTAGGTTTGCTGGTTCAAAGGAGGGGAAATTAATTCAAAAAATTATTTTGAATACAACTAGATTTTGGTCTCATGTTATTGTATGTTTAAAAGCAACATTTCCACTCATCAAGGTGCTTAGAATGGTTGATTTTGTGATAACCCAAAATTCGCAAAAAAATATATTTATTTTTCCCCTATGATGAGATAAGGCAGTATGAATTTTTTTGATTTTTTTCGCGCATTTTTTTGTTTGGGAAGTACCAAGAACTAATTTTATTTCATGATATCACTCTTACTTTAATTTGCCAATAAATAAATGTGACAATTGATTGGGGCTGCTAATAACACATTTTGGAGGCTTTTGTTGGGCTGCTGTTTTGGTTTTGACCGGCTGGATTAAATATATTTTGGTGAGGTGTCTATGTTGACACTTGGCTGGCTGGTTTTAGTAAGTATGGTGTGTTGGCAGCTTGATGTTGAGGTTTGGTTTACTTTGTCACTTGGTGTTGTTGGTGGCTGTTTTGGTTTCATTTTTGTGACACCTATTAAGTAAGTTTGGCTCTTTCCTGCCTCTTCACCGCCTATTTCTTCTATTTAAATACTTTGCCTCCCTCCTCTTCTTCACCAACATGAACTCCTGCTCCCTCTTTTCTATATCCTATTGCTGCCTTGCTGCACCGCTGCTCCTGAGCTGTTGTTGCTTCTGCTGTTGCCCCCTAGCTACTTCTTTGCCGCTGTTTTGTTGTACCTCTGTCGCTGGTTTTGAGAACTGCTGCTGCTTCTCTCCCTTGCCTCCTCTTCTCCAGCTTCTTCCTTGGAGTTCTTAGAAGAACCTTGTCGCACCTTTGCACAACAGGGGTTCGATTTTGCAGTAATTTACTTCCTCCCTCTCCCGCTGTAAGAATGTTGTTTTCTCTTTGCTGATTTCTATTTTTACAAATTTTTGGGGTTGTCTTGTCTTTATACTGATTTTTATGGGCTGTTTAGTGGCTGTTTTCTTACTGTTTTTGGCTGCATTTTCGCTGGTTTTTCGACGACATTTTGCTGCACTGTTGTGCTGTTTTGGTAGCTGTTTGGAGGCACATTTAACACTATTTTCCTAAATTTATGAAAGCTTTACTGGACAGCATTTTTATGAGGGCGGATGTCCATTTGGGGGCTAGTTTAGGCTATTTCGAGGCTTATTTATAGCTGTCTGACAAAGTTTACAAGTGATTTAACATTTCTGATGTTTTCGATCTCGGATTTCCGATGTTTTTAACTACTATAAATCCTTTACGTAAATGATTAGAATGAGACACAACCGAGTAAAATGAATGTTATTTCAGTTGTTTCCGCAACCAAGACCAAATTGGAGGATACTGAGGAATGGCGTCTCAGGACAATCGCAACCTTTGCATGTTCGATTTCCTATTCTTATTTATTTATTTTAATAAATATTGTCTGTGCATATGAGTTTAACTCAATAATATATCACTAAGAAATAAATGTGGGCAAGGGAAAAGAAAAGCGATACACGTATCTGAGGGGTACTTTTATATTAAAAACACTTTTTCTTTTATATATAAAAGTATGTTAAGAACAAAATAATAAAATTTGGCATAAGGAAATGCAAAGGTTTCGAATTCTATGATGTAGAAGGGATCTACAGATGGATTCACCAGTAGGGGTGAGCCTACGGAAAGTCCTTAAGTGGGTGTGGCCAAAAGATGCATAACCAGAGCATTTCCTATTTTATGTAATTAAAATTAAAGGGCTTAGAGGGGTTAACATTATTATATATATACTATAGAAATTTTTATTTATTGGAATGTCTGTATATTGTTATTTTTCATTTCCTACATGTATAACTGTTTCACGAAATACTATTCTAACATAGTCATAATTTTTATGACTAACTCAGAGTGAACACATATTTTTTTTAGGTAGCAGGACCAACACCAAGCAGGACACACATGGTCTTGGCGGCTGATCTGGCAAAGGTAATAATCAAAGCTCGGGATTGGCACAGGCTCGTTGTACTGGTCCCTCGTGTATCTATTGTGATAAGCCTATCTAGCATATTTTATTTTCTTGTAATGATCGTATAATGAATAAAGTAAGGATTGAAATAAAAATCTTGGTGTATGATCTTTGTACTTTTCATTTCAGATGTACTGTGACCCTTTTTATTCAAAACTGTTGTCTGATTCTTGAATCATTTGAAGAGCCCAGGAGTTGGGTCTCTACAGATTCGGAGTCCCCTGTGATGGGATTTATATATGAGCAGATGAATCGAGCTAAGAAGAAAATTCAAAGTAATTTTAAAAACATCAAGAGAAAGTAAGTAGCTATAGCTTACTTGTTTTAAATTTAAGTTTCATTGTGTTTGGATTTATATCATAACATGCAATTATTATTTTATGTGTTATGTTGTAGATATGAACCAATATGAGCCATCATTGATGAGAGATGGGCAAGCTAACTTCATAGGCCCGTACATGCTGCAGCTTATTATTTGAATCCCCATTACCACTTTAGCCCATCATTTAGGGCAGATGCTGAAGTAAAATTGGGATTCTACAGTTGTCTCTAATGGATGATTATAAATGAAGAGGAGAGAACGAAAATAGATATTCAAATGGATGATTTCAAACATGCAAAAGGGTTATTTGGGTTAGAGTCTGCAAAGGCAACTACGAACAAAAGATCTCCAGGTGAGACAAATTATGTTTATAATATTTTAAATTATTAATCAATAACAATGTAATGTAATTTTATGTCTAAGCATTTGCAAAATTTTCAAATTTACCGCTGATTGATGGGATTCATACGGTGATAATTATCCCGAATTACAAAGATTTGCAATTCGGATTTTAAGTCTAACATGCAGCTCTTCCGGATGTGAACGCAACTGGAGTGCATTTGAGATGATGAGCTCAATGCCTCAATTATTATTGTATGTTTAAAAGCATGGTCTCATAATTTCTTATTGTCATTAACTCATAATAATTCATATTTCATAGGTTCATGCAAAAAAAGAAATCGATTACATCAAAAGAAGATGAATGATCTAGTGTTTGTGATGTATAACAAAAAGTTAATGGAAAGACAAGATAAAAGGGATATGCAGGTAAAGGATAAGTTTTTTAATTTTGAGGATATCCCTTCTGATGATGAATGGATCACAGAGATGGAAGATATAGTTCTTCCCCACAAGGGCAACTGGTTGAGGATTCTTCAACATAAAGATGCTCAGGAAACATATAGTGATGATAGCATTGAAAGGAACGTTGAACAAACCACTACGGAATTGAATGAAGAAGGTAAGTTTCATATTAAATTTAAATTATTTGATAATGCACAGTTTTTCAAATAGATCATGCATCGTCCTCTCTTTTCTAATTAAATTATATTTTTTTAGGTGGAGTTGAAGATCTCACCATAAGGGGCAGTGATCACGATGCTATCAATTATATTAGTGAGGGTGAATGGGATGATGACGAGAATGCCAGTGGTGATGATGAGGAAAATGTGACACTTGATGATGAGGGCATGGTCGATATACCGATTAAGGATTTGTACTGATTTTTGATGGTTTTAATTGACCATTAAATGAACCATGAACCTACTTTTTGATTTGTTATTTTGTTTTAGACATTATTTTTGTATTTTCTATTTGATGTGCTGGATGACTTATATTTGAAGTGTCTGTTAATGATTTGTTTTTTTTTTAATTTTATACTTCAAATTTAACGATCTGATGGGCTGATAGTATTGTTAATTTGTCATTGTTATAACTTACAACCAAATTCAGACTTTATCATATAAGCTTGCAACATTCCATGATTCCATCCTAGTCAAGCAGCTTCTGATGTTTCATCAGTTTCTTCTAAGGTTAGAGTGTTAGACAATGTGATCATTTCTCTTTATAATTGTCTCTGTGATTTATGTTTTCTCATTTATAGGTTCATCTTCATAATTTGGTTACTGAAGATAGTTTGACGAAGATGGGACAGCTAAGACAAAAATGCTTACTCATCTTGGCTTTAAAGTTACACTACTCAGGTACATTTATAATCATAACTGTTTCTTTATGCATGTTCTTATTTTGTCTTAGGCTTAGGATCTATTCTAGATTTCTAGAAATAATAGTCTTATAGTAAACAAATGGAAATGATTAATTATATGATTTTTGGTATAGATATTTGTATAATTGTATGATATGATTTATATCAAATTCAATTTCATTATTTAAGTTTTGTTTTAAGAATGTAGTGGGATCTTACGATCCACGATCTGATCCACGATCTGATCCTACGATCTGATCCGATCCAACCCCTTAAACGATCCCACCTAGGATCTCGATCCTAACAACCTTGGTCGTCACAGACCGTGCTAACCGTCAGCCTTCTTGCGAACTAGAGAACCTGCAGCTTCTTTGCGGATTGTGCGATCTTAACATCCAAACTGCACCAGCCGCAGTTAGACCATGCTAATTGCCCGGATACATCCTAGGAGAGCTTGCTGAACCAGGCCGTAGGAGAGAAGAAGGAAATCGAATCCCGGCTATCCGCCAACTTCTACCCGCCTAACCGTTGCGGTCTGTGCGATCTTTGTGGTCCGTCCAATCAAACCGTCTGACTTCCACCACACTCCCACTTCAACAATTTCAACACCCTTGTTCCACTACCCAGTCCCTAGCTTACACTTTCGGCCTTTCCTACTCTCCCTCCGCAGCCCAACCTCCTGATACCTCCATTACTTATTCTTCCTTGAGTTCTCTGCAACCATCAACTGAACACAACTGTGGAACAAACACCTCCTATATTTTAGTGATAATCTGAGTGAAGCCTAACTACATTCTTTGTTATTGTTTTAATCTACCATTATATTTTTATATAATGACTTAAGAATCCATGTGACCTGTAGCCGGCAATGTAGCGAATATTACATAAATGGCTGTAGCCGGCAATGTAGGGAGTATTATTAAATTGTAATTATAATAGAGTAGACAGCTGGAACCAGTACAACGACCATATGGGCTGATATTGTATATAAATAGGATCACTGTGTAATTAATAGGCTATGCATGCAATAAAAGTCTTTTTACTCTTCCCTTTTTTGTCTCTTTCCACCCAACTTTCTATCTCTCACCTCTCCGGCTTGCCTTCACCGGCAGCCTCTCTTCCTCCACTCTGTTACATTGGCGCTCTCGTCGAGCAACCTCTCTATGGAGAGGTCAATCTCCCCTACCGCAACGACCTCCGACGACCCATCTTTGCCCGTTACCCGGGCCGATCTTGATCGCCAGCATACTGTGTACATGGCTCAACATTCTTCAATTTCATAATCAATCAAGCATAATCAACAAACCTTCTCCCCAGAAATCCAGAATTTACATGCCTCTCTTAACGCCTATGCCCAGCAACAAACGTCCCGTCAGCAATCCCAGGAAAGATTACAGGAATCTAATTCTACCTTCTATACGGAATTTAAAGATTTCTATAGCGAATTACAGAAATTTATACAAGTTGTGGCACCAGCGGATCATAGGGATGCATCGACTTTATTGGTGGCTCAGAATATGGATCAACTTGATTCCTCAGTTTCTTTTCCCGACGTCCTTGGACATCCTATTCCAGGCGCAGGACTGCCCCGGTTCCGGGCTCTAATAGTTTCATTCGGCGAATCATCACAGCCAAGTCTTCTTGGATCCGTGCCACCCACAATGCCACAACAGCAGGCGTCAAGCCTCAATAATTCTTTATCATTACAGCAGATGCCGACATTATCTTTTGGACCATCACATCAACAAACAGAGGCAAGAGGTTCAGGACAATGTAATGAAAATTCTAACCATATTCCAGCAAAGATTGACGGCCCAATGTTTTCAAATGGCGACCCAACAAATTGGATCTTCAAAATTAAAATGTTCTTCAGGTATCACAGCGTTAATCCACAAGATTTTGTTTTTATTGCATCAATGCATTTGGACAGGCCAGCTTCTCAATGGTTTCAAGGCCTATTACGCAATGATTATGTCCGGATTGGCAAACTTTCAAAATAGGTATTATGGATCGTTTTGGCCCATCTTATAACAAATCCCACTTTGTTGGAGATTGATTTGCACAGTCAGAATAACATGGGGGGGGGGGTACCTTTTTTTGCATTGTAGAACTTGGGGATGAATCCATTAATAAACCGTTCTCTCTCATTATGGCTTGTTATGATAGTGTATAGATATGCCAAACTTTTCTTAGAACAATTTCATATTAACTTCTGAGCAATTTAGATTTGATTCATGCAATGGTTGGTATGCTAGTTGTGGGGTGGGTACTTGAGTCAAGCCGACTCTTGAACTAATCTCAATGTGCAAATGTCAAGGTTGAGTTAGTCTCGACTCAACTCATCAACTCATGTAGTCATTTATCAACTCGTTATTAAAGATACTACATATGGTAGATATAACTTAGACTCACCTCGGGTGTTGTGATCACCCTCTTTATGTGTGTGTATACCCTATACTTGAGTTATGCATTACCATGATAGAATACAATAAGTCAATGCATAACTCAAAAATAGGGTATACACATATATATACATGAGAGGGTGATCATAGGTGAGCCAAAACTATATCTATCATATACAGTATCTCTAACACTCGTAGGTATAATTAAATGCTCTAAGAGATACTTGAAGGAGACAAGGCGCAGTGATTCTTATCATGTAATTGAGACTGCTCAACTCTTATTGTAGCACTTACATATTCAGGATATACTATTATCATCAATAGTCACCATCAAGCTAACGTCAAGAAATTTGATGTGTCTAGCTTGCCCTGGATGTACTTAATGCAATTAAAGCCTTAGGGTCCGTTCGTTTCAACGACATTAATATTGAAGTATTGACTTTTAATCTAATATCAATACACATGGGAAATGCCATTGAGTTTAAATCCAATTCTTTTGTTCGTCCGCATGATGACTTTCTGTCATAAGAATTGACATTAATCACTTTTTATTGTTCGTTTGCAGAAAGATATTCAATCATAGGAATTGACATTGGTCAATGTTCTCAATTAAAAATAACAAATGCAGATTTTCGCCCGACATCAATTTTATCGTCTGGACACGATTTTTTCGTCATGACGCGATGTTTTTTCCTGGGCTTAAATTTTGCAGCCCGAAAGAAAATTTTTTCGTTCGAACGCGATTTTTTAACCAAGACGCAATTTTTTCGCACGGACGCGATTTTTCCGCCCGAACTCAAATTTTTCGCTCCGACACTACTTTTTTGCCCGGACGCGACTTTTAATCCCGAACACGATTTTTTCGACCGGACGCAACTTTTTCGCTCGGACGTGATTTTTTTCGCCTGCACGAGATTTTTTTGCCCGACACGATTTTTTCGGCCCGACGCAATTTTCAAACGAGATTTTCTTCTTCCCCCTTTTCAATTAAATATTCATATAAAGTAATTTCAATGTACCCGAAATGATTTTTTGCCCAGACGTGAAAAAAATCGGTCGGACGCGATTTTTTCGGCCGGAAGAATTTTTTTCGCCCGGACTCGATTTTTTCTCCCTGACGCGGAATTTTCACTTTTGGGCGAAAAAATCGCGTCCGGGCGAAAAAATCTCGTCAGGGCGAAAAAGTCGTGTTGGGGCGAAAAAACCGCGTCCGGTCGAAAAAGTTGCGTCCGGCCGAAAAACTCGCGTCTACACGAAAAAATCGCATCCGGCCAAAAGAATCGCGACGCGGTGAAAAATCTCGTCCGGGCGAAAATTCGAGCCCGGGCGGAAAATTTGCACCCGGGCGGAAAAATTGTGCCCGAGCGGAAAATCGCGCTCTGGCGGAAAAATCGAGGTCGGGCCGAAAAATCGAGCCCGGGCCGAAAAACCGCAGCCGGGGTAAAAATCACGCCCATGCGGAAAAACCGCGCCCGGGCAAAAATATCAATTCCGGGAGAAAAAAACGTCCCCGGGCAAAAAAATCGCGCCCAGGCGAAAAAATCGCGCCAAGGCAAAAAATCGCGCCCGTTCGAAAAAATTGCGCCGGGTGAAAAAAGCGCGCCTGGGCGAAAAAAACGCCCACGGGCGAAAAAATTGTATCCGGACGAAAAAATCACGCCCGGGCGAAAAAATCGCGCGCGGGCGAAAAAATCGCGTCTGGGCAAAAAATGCGAGTCCGGACGAAAAATGCGCGTCCAGGCAAAAAAAACGCTTCTGGGCGAAAAAAGCGCGTCGGGGCGAAAAATGCTTGCCCGGGTGAAAAAAACGCGTCCGAGTGAAAAAATAGCGTTCTGGCCAAAAAATCACGTCCGTGCAAAAAAATCGCGTTCGGGCAAAAAATCATGTATGGTCCAAAAAATCGCATTTATGCTGAAAATATTACTCTTCTTTTGAAAAGCCGATGTTGACAATGTCAATATCTGCATTTGGAGATAGACATTGAGCCAATGAGTTTTTAGTTTTGTGTGAATATCTACGGTTTTCCACTAGAAAGCCAATTCCACTCTACAATTGTTGACACGAAGAGCGGAAATGACTTTCATTTTCTTAAAACCAATACTATAATATCAATGTCGTTGAAACGAACGGACTCTTAGTGAATATGTCCGTCAATTGATGATTTGTCATCACATAGTTTTTTGACATCACGTCATGCGTAAGTTTTTTCCTCACAAAATGATAGTTCATTTCAATGTGTTTAATACGTTTGTTAGCACTAGATTTGATGCAACATACATGTCTGTCTTATTGTCACGCTTCAGATCAATGGTAGACCTTCCAACATAACCCAATTCTTCTATTTTCTTAAGCCACACAAGCTCACAAGTAGTATGAGCCATAGCTCTATATTTTGATTCAACATTTGATCTACCTATATTGTATGTTGTTTATTGTTTTCTCCATCTGCAGTGTCCATGCCAATGCAATTTCAAATGAGAGAAGATTGTGCTTGTTCGCAGAAGGCATCGCTGCTCTTGAATTGTGCGATGATCTCAATGTCTAAACATCTGTGCCGCAGTTTTCGCTGAAAACCAATTCCTATCAATCAAAACCTACCAAATGAACGTGCCTTTGAGATACTTTTGTTGGGAATGAGAGCAAACACTCCCGACCAGAGCACCTGAAGTTTGCGAGCAAGTACCTGTGCGACCGCGTTGAGCGGTATTCCAAACAAGCAATACAAAAACAAATGCGGGAAAAATAAAAGACAGGCAATTTTAACGTGGAAAACCCAATTGGGTGAAAAACCACGGGACGATCGGAGTCCAACCCGGAAAGCCTCCACTAAAATGTATGATAAAACACACGCACGGAATACAGGCTTTCCCACCACCGATCCACAAAGGATCTCCACTCCTCCACCACAAACACAATCCACAAAGGATTAACACCACCAATCTCTTCCAACAACGCACGCACAGAAAGAGAGAGATACAATAGGCGAAGAATGTGTTACCCGGACGGATTGAATAATCCGTCCCAACATCAAGATGACGTTCCTCCAAAACCACGAAGAAAGACGGCTATGCGTAGCCCCTTCCAACGCCGTCTCCAAAAAACTCCACGGCAACCGGAGGCGGTTCCTCGTACCCTTCGGCAGCACAGCAACAAGGACGGCGGCGGCGGCTCCTCCAACAGCAACAAGGACGGCGGCCGGCGGCTCCAACAGCAAAACGGACGGCGGCCTGCGGCTCCAACAGCAAAACGGCCGGCGAGCCCTTCAACGGCGGCGGCGGCGAGAGCGAGTGGGAAGGAAAAACGGTACACGGGAGAAGGAGGGAATCCGGTTCTCAAGCGGTGGCCTGCAGTTTTTGGAATGAAGGATAAATATATAAATAATGACATTCCAAAAGAAACTGCCTCCTCACGCCTCCCCACGCTGGCCTTTCCTGATTTCCATTAATGCCATTAAAATAGCCATTAATAAAATATCCATTAAATAATACCAAGTATTCAGAATTCCTGAATAGTGAACAGAGCCCACAATGTTGCAACCAATATTTTTGATGTTGCAACATCTTTGCCAGAATTTGATAAATGCTGAATTTTGCCCTTTCAATTTCCTTGTGCGCCCGGTGGTAGAATCACGAGCCGCAACTAGCGCGCCCGATGGTTTTTACCGACTCGGATGGGAACCACACCCAACAAATCTCCCCCTTCACATCGAGGCGGAAGAAACCGCCATCCCGGCGATTCTCACGCAATGCTCGAACTTCCCCCTCGGCACCGTCTTGGTCAGCATATCTGCCCCATTGTCATCTGTGTGCACCTTCTGAAGATCAAGCTCCTTCTGCTCCAGGACATCGCGTATCCAATGATACCGCGTGTCGATGTGCTTCGACCTCGAGTGAAATGTGGGGTTCTTCCCCAAGTGAATGGCGCTCTGACTGTCACACAAGAGTGTGTAACGCTCCTGAGTGAAACCGAGTTCTTTGATGAACCTCTTCAACCAAAGCAACTCCTTCCCAGCCTCAGTAACCGCAATGAACTCAGCCTCCGTGGTGGACAGTGCAACGCACTTCTGTAGTCTCGACGCCCACGAGACAGCTCCCCCTGTAAACAGAATCATGTATCTGGACGTCGACCTCCTGGAGTCTACATCTCCAGCCATGTCAGCATCAGTGTAGCCCAACAGCTCGGGCTCACTGTCTCCAAATCTCAGCATCAAGTCGGACGTCCCCTGCAGGTATCTCAGTATCCACTTCACTGCGCTCCAATGCTCTCTCCCAGGATTGGAGAGGAATCTACTGACTGTCCCAACATCATGCGCAATATCCGGACGTGTACACACCATCGCATACATGAGGCTCCCAACTGCAGATGCATAGGGAATCTTCCGCATAGCCTCGATCTCCTCGGGTGTGCTGGGGCACTGATCAGCGGTAAGCCTGAAGTGAGCTGCAAGCGGCACGCTCACCTTCTTCGCCTGATCCATATCAAATCTCTGCAGCACCTTGCGGATGTACCGCTCCTGTGATAACCAAAGGAGTCTGGCTCCCCTATCTCTGTGAATGTGCATACCCAGAATTGTCCTCGCAGCGCCCAGATCCTTCATCTCAAAGGTGGAACTCAACTGCCGCTTCAACTCAGCAATGCGTGCAGTGTTCCTCCCGACGATCAACATATCATCCACGTACAGAAGCAAAATGATAAAGTCCTCTGGAGCATACTGCTTGACAAACACGCAGTGGTCAAGGGTGGTCCTCCTGAAGTCGATCTCCCCCATGAAAGAGTCAAACTTCCTATACCATTGTCGTGGGGCCTGCTTCAGGCCATATAAACTCTTCTGCAAGCGGCACACCAGACCTTCCTTTCCCCTGACACTAAAGCCCACAGGCTGCTCCATGTAAAGCTCCTCGTCAAGATCGCCATGTAGAAAGGCGGTCTTGACGTCCATCTGCTCAACCTCCAAATCTAGTCTCGCAGCAAGTCCAAGGACGACACGAATAGATGACATCTTCACCACAGGTGAGAAGATCTCATCGAAGTCTACACCCTATCGTTGTCCAAAACCCTTCACCACCAGCCTGGCCTTGTATCTGGGAGGTGTGGAGGAATCTCCCTGCTTCACCCTGAAGATCCAGCGATTCTTCAAGGCCTTCTTGCCCTTAGGCAATCTCACCAAGTCATATGTGTGGTTCTTTTGCAGTGACTGCATCTCCTCCTGCATAACATCTGTCCACAAACGCTTCTCGGTACTCTCCACACCCTCATCATAACACTCAGGCTCCCCCGCATCAGTCAGCAAGACGAACTCTGATGCGGAATATCTGGTGGACGGGTGCCTGGCCCGATCTGACCTCCGTAAGGCCGGCTCAGGTGCCGGTGCAAGCACATCCTCAGCAATGTCCTCAGCAATTCCTGGTTCACCATCAGTGGTGATATCATGATCCGGAAGTATATCAACGCCCTGTGCAGGCTCGGGCTCGGTAGTCTCCTCAGCATCATCAACTCCAACCATAGGTGACTCTGCAGCAGTGCGAGAGTCAACCTCCAACTCAACAGTTTCCTCAGGATCACCAACAGTCTGATCCTCACAGAATACAGCATCACGGCTACGTACAAGCTTCTTCTCAACTGGATCAAAGAACCTGTACCCAAACTCTCCACTGTAGCCGTACCCCAAGAAAATGCACTGCCGGGTCTTCGAATCCAACTTCGATTTCTCGTCCCTAGGGACGTGCACAAAGGCTTTGCAGCCAAATACCCGCAAGTGACTATAAGAAGGGTCTTTCCCATACCAGACTCTATCTGGGACATCCTCCTGTAAGGCTGAACTCGGAGAGAGATTGATGACATGCGTTGCAGTAAGAAGAGCCTCGCCCCAGAACATCTCTGGCAGCTTCGACTCAGATAGCATGCATCGAATCCTCTCCATCAGTGTCTGATTCATCCTCTCAGCTACGCCATTTAGCTGCGGCATCTTCGGCGGGGTCTTCTCATGTCTGATGCCATGGTCCCTGCAGTACTCGTCAAAGGGACCAATGTACTCTCCCCCGTTGTCAGACCTGATACACCTTAGCTTCTTCCCAGACTGTCTCTCCACCTCAGCGTGGAATCTCCTGAAAGTATCGAGTACCTGATCTTTGGTCTTGATGGCATAGACCCAAAGCTTCCTCGAATGGTCGTCAATGAAAGTGACGAAGTATGATGCTCCTCCTCTAGTCTAGACCTTCAGTGGTCCGCAGACATCAGTATGAACTAGCTCCAAAGGCTCTGTTCTCCTGGTGGACGTGTGGCTGTGGAATGATACCCTGTTCTGCTTCCCAGCCATACAGTGGTCGCACCTCTCCAAGTGAACATCAAAAATGTCACTAATCAGCTTCTTCTTCGCCAGGCATCCCAATCCCTTCTGGCTAATGTGTGCCAGCCTCCTGTGCCATAAAGAAGTGGATGCCTCATCCTTGACAGAGTTGGCCTGAGCAGCTTCAGGCCTCCCCTCCATGTAGTACAAACCAGAATCTCTGTAACCTCTGGCCATCACAAGTGATCCCCTGATCAGCTTCTAGAAGTCTCCTCCAAAGACACTCAGGTGTCCTTCATCTCCAAGCCTGCCAACGGATATCAAATTGAAGCGAATGTCTTGCATATGTCGCACATCCCTCAGAACTAGTAGGGCTCCAGTGCTCGTCTTCAAGTGCATGTCTCCACGCCCAAGTACCTTGGACGTATCTCCATTGCCCATCCTCAACACCCCACAGTCATGAGTGGTGTAAGTGGCAAATAACTCCTTGTTGTGGGAGACATGCGCAGAAGCTCCAGAATCAACGATCCAGCATCGGTCATCACACGAAAGTGCAGCTGTGACGTCGTCGCCAACAATAATGACGTCGTCCTCCTCAGTCAAAACGGTGGCTGCCGTATGACACTCATCTTTGCCCTCAGTGGCAATCCCCTTCTTCTTCTGATCGTTCTTCAAAGAATAGCAAAACTTCTTGATGTGCCCCTTCTTGTGGCAGTAGTGGCGTTCCACGTTCTGATAGCGTGTCTTCGACTTGCCCCTACTCTAACTCCTATCCTCCTTCCTTCCTCGGCTCTTACTCCTTCCTCTCCCCCTGGACTCAGTAAAGAGAACATCGGCTCGTGAAGAAGAGCCCGAAATCCCTTGAGACTTTCGTCTCACCTCCTCATTCAAGATCCCACTCTTGATGATCTCCATGGACACAATCCCTTGGGGGGAAGAATTGATCAGAGAAACTCTGACCATCTCCCACGAGTCTGGAAGTGACTTGAGTAGCCACAAGGCATTCACCTCATCTTCAAATGTCACCTTCATGGCAGTCAAACGATCAATGATCCTTTGGAACTCGTTGACATGATCCAAAATGGGTGAGCCCTCCCGGTATCTGAACTCTCCAAGCTTCTTCAGTAAATACAGCTTGTTGATGCCCGTGCTCTTGGCATACAACGTCTCGAGAGTCGTCCACAGATCCTTTGCATCATTGATGCTAGCCACATGGTTGTAGACATTCGGCTCCACGAATCGTCTGATGAACCCACACAGCTTCCGATGCTCCACCTTCCATTTTGCCGGGTTCGTGTCCTCTGGCATCTCCTCAAAGATAGGAGCATGCCAACCCTTCACATATATCAAATCTTCCATCAGTAGGTGCTACTGGTGATAGTTGGCACCATTCAGCTTCACCATCTGCTCTGAACCAGAACCTGATGTAGACTCCATCTTGCTCTGCCAACTGGCCGGACCGACCACAGTTCTTTGAGTCGACTATCTCAAAGTATACAACGGGAGAGGTTAGCCAGCGGGCTAATGGTCGTAAACTACCACTCCCAATTGCACACCCGAGATCCCGATCGACTCGTCCTGAAACCCTAAAGGTCAGCCCGGTAACTGCCCTGTCACTGAAACTGCTCTGTCACTGAACGAACCTGCTCTGATACCACTTGTTGGGAATGAGAGCAAACACTCCCGACCAGAGCACCTGAAGTTTGCGAGCAAGTACCTGTGCGACCGCGTTGAGCGGTATTCCAAACAAGCAATACAAAAACAAATGCGGGAAAAATAAAAGACACAGGCAATTTTAATGTGGAAAACCCAATTGGGTGAAAAACCACGGGACGATCGGAGTCCAACCCGGAAAGCCTCCACTAAAATGTGTGATAAAACACACGCACGGAATACAGGCTTTCCCACCACCGATCCACAAAGGATCTCCACTCCACCACAAACACAATCCACAAAGGATTAACACCACCAATCTCTTCCAACAACGCACACACAGAAAGAGAGAGATACAATAGGCGAAGAATGTGTTACCCGGACGGATTGAATAATCCGTCCCAACGTCAAGATGACGTTCCTCCAAAACCACGAAGAAAGACGGCTATGCGTAGCCCCTTCCAACTCTGTCTCCAAAAAACTCCACGGCAACCGGAGGCGGTTCCTCGTACCCTTCGGCGGCACAGCAACAAGGACGGCGGCGGCGGCTCCTCCAACAGCAACAAGGACGGCGGCCGGCGGCTCCAACGGCAAAACGGATGGCGGCCTGCGGCTCCAACAGCAAAACGGCCGGCGAGCCCTTCAACGGCGGCGGCGGCGAGAGCGAGTGGGAAGGAAAAACGGTACACGGGAGAAGGAGGGAATCCGGTTCTCAAGCGGTGGCCTGCAGTTTTTGGAATGAAGGATAAATATATAAATAATGACATTCCAAAAGAAACTGCCTCCTCACGCCTCCCCACGCTGGCCTTTCCTGATTTCCATTAATGCCATTAAAATAGCCATTAATAAAATATCCATTAAATAATACCAAGTATTCAGAATTCCTGAATAGTGAACAGAGCCCACAATGTTGCAACCAATATTTTTGATGTTGCAACATCTCTGCCAGAATTTGATAAATGCTGAATTTTGCCCTTTCAATTTCCTTGCGCGCCCGGTGATAGAATCACGAGCCGCAACTAGCGCGCCTGGTGGTTTTTACCGACTCGGATGGGAACCACACCCAACAACTTTCACCATCATACTACACATCAAAATTTATTGTGACTGAATACTATGCACGGGACATCGACACTACTCAGGGAATATGTTAATGCGTCCTTGATAAATAGTATGCATTGTATTTATTGTAATAATTGTAATTAATTACAAAAAGGGTCTTCTCTTAATACGTTCTCTCTCCTTTATGAAATTTGTTTTAAGGTTGATCTGCATCTATGGAGCTTATGCGACAATGGAACCATCGTCGACCATTACTCCGGTTTGTCTGCAAATCTGAAATTTTTGAAGTTTTTTATTATAAATTCTCGTTTACATGAATATATATATATATATATATATATATATATATATATATATATATATATATATATATACTAATATGCGAAAACTACTCTTTGGTGAAACATTGTCTGATGTCCCTATATCGCCCTTATAGTTGTATTCATAATTACACAATTATACAAAAATTTATATTAGTATATTATAAAGACAATATCTTTTTAGGTAATTACACAACTTTACAATATTAAAATACAAAAAATAAAAACACTAGATACCCTAAACCTATTGTGTCTAGCTAGGAATGACAAGAGAAAAATTAATATTTTAACGTTAAAATATAATTTGTTTTAAAAAATAAAAATTGCATCCTTGATTTATATTTTTTTACGGTCATTTTGAGTACTCATATGTATATGTTGCGGGTCGGGCGGAGCCCACCGGGAGCGGGCGGGTACTGTCGCGCAAGGCCATAGGGCCGGGTACTGTTCAGGACAAATGTTGCCGCCATCGACAAATGTCGCCCCCACGACAATTGTCGCTGCCCACGACAAATGTCGCTCCCACGACAATTGTCGCCGCCCACGACAAATGTCGTGCCCACGACAAATGTCGCACCACCGGCGAATGTCGCATCCCGGTCATGGATTGCCACTAGAGCGACGGGTGAGCATCATTTTTTCTCTCAAAATCTTTGCTATTTTTGTACAAATTGATGTAGGATGATCCCATGTCCATTGTAATTGGTGCGGGAGAAACATATCTTTCAATTTTCAATCTTGATCCGGCGAGAACGAGTATGTCCGTAGATGTTCGGGATATGAGTGAAGTTCTTGGTGGCGGGTTCCGGAGGAAGAACAGCTCGTGCAGCTGTGGGGAGGTTTGGACCGGAAAGGATTTCGGTTTGGTGGAAGGAAGGGTGTGGACGATGATCGAGTGGCATGGATGTGCCGTCTTTGTGTTGAAACTTAATATATGATGATGAGAATATTGACGACAGTGATCTAACCAGCTCAGATCAGTTACATATTTGCTGCTGAACGAAACTGCTGCAATAAATATTTTAATTAGCTGTAATAAATTTCTGATTGAAGGGAGAATAGAAGAAGCTGGAGGGTTGTCTCTGCTTCAAATGCAAAAAATTGTTCATCAGCTTGCCTTGCTCAATCGACAGCAAGAATTTCTTCAATAATATCCCTTTAAACTTTTCCCATGAACACCTATCTATGAAGCCTTCTTTTTCCCTGATTCACCAGCCTTTATCAAGGCCCTTTAACCAGTGGCGGAACTAGGATTTTTGTACGACTCGGGCACCAAAGTAATAAAATGATAATTGTAATATAGGAAAGTATAAATCACCGGTTTTTGCACTATAAGAAACAACAATTAACAATACAATATGAACTTGGAATTGATTTGGAAATGTTTGAATCCTTGAATAAAAAGCAAATGAAATCCATGCAATACTAGTAAACCAAAAATCACACATTCGCGCCTCACAAAAAAGAATAACTCGCTCCTTTTCCAAACAAGGGAGAAGCTCTGCCACTTGCACAATTGCAGTATCATAAACCTTGAATTAATTTGGAAAATTAAATATTTTATTAGGAAAACTTCAGGTATTAATTTGAAAATCTCGAATGTAGCTGGCTATTAACCACGAGAGTTTTCAGTTTTTGGAACTACAATAGTAGAAATGATTTGGAAATTGGAAATCGCAAATAGAAGTATTGAAACTAGGAAATTGGAAATCCCGCAAAAGAAGTGGAAGACCCTTGCAGAAAAGTGCCTGGAGTTGATTAGACAACACAGTAATAGGAGTACTTTTCTTTTTGATACAGGCATAGGAGCATTCAGACTAAGGACTAGAAATCCCTCCACTTTCGGCATTTTTTTTCAGCTTTTTGGTACAGCTTCCATACAAGTCTAGTACTACCTAGCCTATTTTTCTCAAAATTTACACCCGGGCACTTGCCCGAGTGTGTCTCCTCTTGGGTCCGCCCCTGCCTTTAACTGATAAGCAACGACCATAAAATTTTGGTCCGTAGAAATTCCTTAATAGGAAAACATCTCAATAGCTATGATCCAGTCATCTAAAGCCATGAAATCAGCCCTGCAATCATAGGCCGGGGTCCTAAGCGCTGGAAATGCGAGATGAAATTCATCTCAGGAGGCAACAGAACAGGAGGTATCAGGGGAGCAGGAGGGACAGGTACAACCCGACCCACCGCAGGGTCCTGCATCCCAGGCTGCTGCCCTAAAGTGACAGTCAATAATGCCTGGATCTGTGCTTGCATCGCAACCATCTGCCTCGATAGAGTCTCATTACTCTGACGTAGCTCCTCGATCATTCCCTCACTATGCGCACCCAAAGACTCACCCTCGGACTGGGGAGCCGACCTCAACATATGAAACTTCAAAGCCATTTTCTACAAATACGAACGAGCATCTCATCAAAATTTAGTTTAATGCTAGAATTACTTAACTTAGATCGGACCGAAAATGTGTAGACACTTGCTCTTGCCACTATCTTGCTTTGGGATTTTCTATGAATGATATTATGTTTAACTTAGGATGATATATCATCATTCCTTGACTTTTGTGCATATAATATGAATACATAAATGCTTTAATCTTCATTTTAAATCATGTGTGTACGAGTATCATCGTGTAGATCTTAACTTGATATGTGTGCTTATGTTATGTTATGTCGTGCATGTTATGCTATGCATTCTAAAAAAGCCTTAATGCATGTTATGAGCGGCGTTCACATGAAATATTATGCATCACATACTACATAATATCACATGTAACGTAAAAATAAAATCTAATGAGCATCCTTGTGATAATGTTAAGTCGCCCATATCAACTTAACAGTCACATGTTGTTATGCCTATGAGAATCCATATACAAACACATATTATGTATCTCATATTACATAATATGCCCCGTATACTTCCTTCATGCTTATGAGTGTAGTGTTCATGCTTTAGCCAAGATGTACTGATGATGTATTGGTGTGTATGCAATGAGATACGATTCTAAAAACAAATGACCGTTCGATTAACCTGTCTAAAAAACCAAACCAACCTTCCTCTAATATCAACTGTCACAACACAAATTTTCCCAATATTTATATATTATCAGAGTGAGAGAAAATACGCATCATGAGATCACGCCGTGTAGGGGACAACTTCAGATGCTCAGGCAGCTCCAACTAATCCTTAATTTTTATAAGATTTATATAAATATTTTATGTTGAAGAACATGATTTAAGTTTAAAGTTTCAAGAACCGTGTCCCTCGGTTCAGTGGATCAGCTAGTTCATAAGTAAAAAGTCTATACGTAGTGGGAAAATATAGAGTTTAATTTATTTTATTCTACATGAGCATGCAGACCTAACAATATGTTAATGATATGCAAGTTTCTAAATTTAGTATAAGTAGGAAAAAGACTTTTAAGAATCTTCAAAATAGGGTGACATTTTGTTGAAACAAATATTATGAGTATGAGTACAGATACAAATTCTTATACATATAAAATAACAATATGTATTCTAACATAAGACATTCCCAGAGAGCAATGCATGAACAACATAAAGTAGTATTAGCCAGTGTTGTGGATATCGGCCGATATGTCGGACATGTCGGCTGACATGAAGGTTTGGGAGCAAAAACGACACAAAACCGGCACAATTTCTTTTAATGGTGTTTTGAAAATAGCGGTCTGACATGTCAGTTAAAACCGATATGTCGGCACCAAATAATGCCCGATATCGGGCGTTATTTTACATTTTTTTTATTAATTTTTTTTATTAATTCTAATTACTTAATAGTTAATACTGACCCTGCTCATTTCACAAGACCCCGCTCATTTCACTTCATCCTGCTCTGCCCTAGCTCTCCCCGTCGCTCTGCCCTAGCCCTCCCCGTCGCTCCTGTCCTATCTCTCCAACGTGCGTCGCGACACTGTCTCTCTGGTTATTTCTTCTCCTTGCTAGCTGGTGCTCTCTGGTTCTCTGATTCTCTGGTGCTCTCTAGCTCGTTGGTGCTCTCCCTCTCTCGCGTGTTGTCGGCACTCTCTCTGGTTCTTTCTTCTCCGTTCTCGCTGGTGCTCTCTGGTTCTCTAATTATCTGGTGCTCTCTAGCTCGTTGGTGTTCTCCCTCTCTCGCACGCTGTCGGCACTTTATCTCTCTGGTTCTTTCTTCACCTTGATCGCTGGTGCTCTCTGGTTTTCTAGTGCTCTCTAGCTCACTGGTCCTTTCCTCTCCCTGCTCGCTGGTGCTCTCTCGGCTGGTTCATTCTTCTCCCTACCTCCCCCTCTCATTCTATCGCTATGCATTTCATTTTTTTAGTGCTATAATATTACACCAAACATATTATCTAATATTAACTTTTTAAAAAGAATGAATATGCATAGGCTACTTCATCTTGTCCTGATTTATTTGTAGAGGCTACTTTTGAGGTTTTGCCAAGGCTATTACAAATTAAATATCACATATCCCTACCTTGCTTGCTGGTTCATTCTTGTCCTGATTTATTTGTAGATGCTACTTTTGAGATTTTGCCAAGGCTATTATAAATTAAATATGCAAGTGATTATTATGTATATATTATTTTATTTACTAAAACTTTAAAACGTATTCATTCTTATTTAAAAGTTAATATTAGATAATATGTTTAGTGTAAAATTATAACAGTTTAATCTTTAATGTTTTACTCGTTGGTGCTCTCTGGGCTAAAAGAAAGAACCAGAGACATGTTGTCAGACATGTCGGTCCGCTATTTTATTTGTGGTTGCCTTTCTGGTTGTAGCATAGTGGATGCGATGTTGTTTTATTTGTCTTATTACTTGTTGCTTTATTTTTATTTGACACGTTTATTAATCAACAAATGATTTGAAATACCTCTATTAATAGTTATTTATCCAACTTCATTTTGCAATCAATGATACATGTATATCCAATCACATTTGTAGTTGCCCTGCTGCTTTGTTGCTTTTAATAAATAAAATATGAGATGCTTTTAAAATTTGAATAATACTTGAATGCTTTGTTCATTTTGTTGGATACTTTGAAAGTTTGAATGATAGTTATAACTTTATATACTAGTATACTACTGAAAATGCAAAATTTTGTTGGATAAATAAAGTATTGCATGGATAATATAAAAGATATCTGAAGATCTAACGATCTAATGAAGTTATGGGGCTTTTATGATGTTGATTTTTTTCAACTAGCAATTTTTCTCGTGATATAGTCATGCAAAATATTTTTTCATTTCATTTAACTAATATTTTTTTCATTTCGTGTCCTATTAGAATGGCTTCTTCTGCTGGTTCTAGTGAGGTTCTCGTATCACTGGTACCAACTGGTAAAGATCCGTTCTGGGCATTTGGTGAGAAGCTGGTTGCAAACGACACAAACCGAATCAAATACAACTACTGCAAGCAGACAGTGAATGGCGGAATTACACGGTTCAAGCATCACTTGGCTGGGTGGAAGGGTAATGTTAAGCCATGCCCTCAGGTTCTCGCCGACGTTAAGGCTAAAGTGGATTCGGCTCTTGATAGTTTTACTTTCAAGACAACCTAAACACCTAGAGGGGGGGTGAATAGGTTCTTATGCTTGTTTACACTTTTAGGCAGAATTCAATTACAGAATTAATACACTCAGCACAGGAATCACAGAAAATCATACAACACATATTGCACACAGTTTATAGTGGTTCCCCAAGGTTTGGGTGCATCCACTTTCCCCCTTCACCTATCTAGTAGTATGCTAGATTCGGCCAAACTTCCTCTTTACTCAGATCCACAGATCCTACAGCTCAGAACCTGAAAAGGTTCCTACAACTCAGGCTCAACAACCCTACCTCAGCCTTATCACAAGGCCTACAACTCAGAGAAGAACCTTCTTCTACACTCAGGCAAACAACCCTACCACTCAGAGATCAACTCTCCTACACTCAATCTTTATAACACAGGCTTATAGCTCAGATCTGTATTGACAGATCCTACAGAAATTAGAAAAGAAGTTTGTATTAACTTGCCCTTGATGAGAGAGAGAAGGACAAGGCAGTTCTTGATCAGCTGAAGAATGAAATCAACTGAATCTGAGCTTTCTTCAAAGCTTCTTGAATCTGAACTTAGCTGAGTTGATTTCCCAAACAACTTCTTGAGAAACCAGTGATGGCTTCCTTCTTCTTCTTCAAATGGTTGAATCTCTCTCTATCCAACACCTTTGATGACACTTCTGAATTCGTGATAGAACTCTTTTTAGATCGATCCTGAGATCGTCTTCTTAGATCTTCTGATGAAGATCTTCTTTTGTGTATTACTCCCTCTTGATTTGATTTCTCAAATTGATTGCCAAAATTCAATCCTTTTTTACTTCTCTCTGAATCTGTCTATTTATAGACCTTCTTAATGGTAACCGGCTGATACGGTTTATAACTGTCTTCTGACGAGTCTGACAATATCAGTTAACTGGCTGTAACCCACAGCTGTCAAGTCTTCAAACAGATCCTGTGCCTTAGTCTTGGTCAGCAAAGTGTTGAGATAGACTGTCAGGAAGTGTCGAGACCAACTGTCTATATGTGTCGACACAAGTAACTTTGGTGTCGACACAGCCTTTGATGTTGTCGACAAGTTTGCCTTTAAGTCGACACAGCTTCTTCAGAACTTCATCTTGAGAATGAGTCGACACAGAGAATTTGTGTCGACTCAACACTTCATCTTTCATCAGAAAATAACTTGGTCTTGACTTTGCAGTGTGTCGACACAATTCCTGTGTGTCGACACAGTTGTTGTAGATTCAGAACTTAATATGTGTCGACTCTGCCTTCAGGTGTCGACTCAGCAAATGTCAATCCTGCCAATATGTGTCGACTCAGTCTTCTGGTGTCGACATAAGTATTATTGACTTCTGCCAATGTGTGTCGACTCTGTCTCAATGTGTCGACACATCCTCCCAGTGTCGACAAAGTTGAGATCGACTATCTTTCAGTTAGTCGACACTGCTTCCCAGTGTCGACACAAATGTGGTCGACTATCTTTCTGTGAGTCGACACTGCTTCCCAGTGTCGACACAAATGTGGTCGACTATCTTTTTCTGTGTCGACACAGCTTCCTTCAAGTGTCGAACTAATTATTCTGAAGTGTCGACACAATTTCTTCAGGTGTCGACACATGGACTTAGAATAATTTCCTGTATTCTTTAATACTTCTTCACCTGCATATGTCAACTTAAAACAACATCAAATACACCTTGATGTATATCATTAAGCTAAGTTAGGCTTCTTCAAATCAGGTACACATTTTCCAATGTACCCAACAATCTCCCCTTATTTGGAGAAGTCATAACCCTTTTAGTTAATGATATACACCATTTATAAAAAAAATAATATGATGATGTATGACATTACAGGAATACTTAATATAAATAAAATATTAACAATTCATCACAGAGTGAACATGAATATGTGATTCCAAACAAAATTTTGTTTATAACTTGATAATGTTTGATTACAGATGTTTACATTGAATGATTAAACAAAACATTACAAAACACATTTGAAAGAACTTAGAACTAAGACTGATCAGGCTCTTTTATGACAATTCCTTTGCCAAATTGGATTTGAGCCTTCACAGGAGCTTCAGCAACTTCAGCTGGCTTCTTGCCTTTTAGCTCAGCTTTCTTCTGTGCTTCTTCCTTGAGCCTTTGCCTTTCAAAGTAATGAAAGGGCTTTGGAAAGTACTTGCTCGGCTCCTGAGCATCTGGTGGCAGCCTTCCCATCTTGGCTTTTCTCCTGAACTGTACTATGGCTTCCTGCCTAGCTTCAAACTTTTTCCATTCCATTTCATTATACCACTTTCCTCTTTCATGTTCTTGGTCCTTTACAGCCTTCCATGCAGTTAGTATAATATTTCTTGAAGTAGGGCTCCACTGCTCAAAATCTGGCTTAAGTTCAGCCTGCTCTCTAAATCTTTTCTTGGATAGTAGAGCATCTTGCTGTTCTTTCAAGTTGGCATCAGGCTTATTAACTTTTTCAATAATAACCTTGGTAACCTCCTTTGGAGGACTATACATATCCTGAACTTGCTGATCAATCATATCAAAATCTAGAGGAGGGTAAATGACTTGGGCAATCTCAGGTTGATTGCCTTCAAGTAGACCTGTTTAAATTCCTGACTCAGCCACCATAGCATCATCACACAAAGATGGATATCCTAATGTGGCTTGAATACTATTTGTCACCCATTTGGTGTGCTCTGAGCCAGTAAACATGAACTAACAACCTCTCCCCCTTTATGACTTCTCTGGTAGTATGATCTCTTAGATCTTCCTTCTGAAATATGATCTGGCCATCCAGATAATTCACACCCTCTTTAAAATAGGGTTTCAACCTTTGAAGCTTGTCAGATATGTCCTTTTGAGATGTGGTGATAGCAGTTTTAACTGATTCAATGGCATCTTGAAGTTTCTTATCAAACTCTTCCATCTCCTTTGCTCTTGCTTCAGTCAGCCCTGTAGTAGTCTTTGTCAACTCATCAATAATTTCTTGGTGAGATTCAGCCAAATTATCATTCATCCTCAACTGATTCTCCAAAACATAACCTTGCTTTAAAACAATATCATCCACTTTAGGGATGATAGACTGCTGTTGTTTAGCCAAAAACACCACAGCATTACCTCCCTTTTGAAAGCAATCTGTCATCTCCTTCTTATTCATATTTACTTCAAATCTAATAGATTTAATATCTTGAGCCAAGTCAAATTGAAGGGATTTATTGCTCTCATCAACATACTTCTCAATAGCCAACCTGTGGTCATCTAACTTAACTTGCAAATCTACCATAAACTTGTTATAATTGAATTCAGAAGGAGATTGGAGAGTTGTAGTCTGTAGAGTCTGATTATAGCTTTTGCTCCTTCTCTTAAAGACCATGAGCTTTTTCTTCTTAGCCAGTCTGGCTTCTTCATTCTCAAAATCAGATGAACTGTCAATTTGAACTTTGTCAGGAGAAAGAAGAGGAATATCTGTCTCAGTGCCTTGTTGTTCAGCCTCAACATGCACAGGCTACCCCTCAACTTCTTGCTCCTCCTCAATTTCTTGCTCTTTCTCTATTTCTTGCTCTATCTCCATGTCTAGTACCTTCTCAATATCTTGCTCCTCCTCTACTATATCAGTAGCAATTTCAACATTTGGAAATAACTCATCTAGAGTGTATTCCTTCTGAGCTGGAACAGATGTTGAATCATACAGATCTATAATATTCAAATCTTTTGATAGATCAATTTGGTCTTCCTCTTGCACATGGTCAGCATTTGCACCTCCTGCACTAGTTCAGTATGTCGAATTTCCTGGGTAGGGGAATGCACTTGCTCCCCCTGTACCTGTTCAGAAGTAGATACATTCTGGGCAGGAGTGAGAGCTTGAACAGACTCATGCTGATCTTCAACCTGCTTTCTCACTTGCTCTTCTTGATGCTGGGCAGTGCTTAGATCATGTGCAGGGGATCTCATAGGGGTGTCCTGCCTGCTCTCATCAGGCACATCTTTAGACAGCACCCTATCCCACCTTGAAAATAATCTTGTATCCATTTTCCTCATGTGATTAATCTTTGTCCCAGGTAGTTGTTGCATAACCTCAGGGATCACTCCAATCAGGTATAAACTCATAATTCTAGCCAGATTTGGCTTCTTGATTCCTTCCTTGATTTTATCAAATATTACAGCTGACCAGTCAGTTGGAATTGTAAACACAATTCTGGTCATTAGGCTGAACATATAGGCTGAAATCCTATCATGTCCACCTGGTTTGCACAGAATCACCTTGCCAGCCACTTCAGACAAAAATTTTCCTTTTTGATTCATCCCTTTTCTGTTGAAAGCAGCTCCAATTTTCAGGGTTGGATCCAATCCACACCATTGGAGAGCCTCTCTTGACTTAGAAGCATGGACTTCTTCTTCATTTTCAGTGATAGGTAATTGGAGAATCTTTCTTAAACTTCTTGGGGTAATTTTCACCTTTGACCCATGAACTGTGGCTTTGATCTTAAGACCATCTGAATCTACTGATGCAGAGGTAAAGAATTCAATCACCTCCTTCTTCCAGATCTTTGTCGGTTCAGAAACTAGAAACTCTAATCCAGACTCAGAAATTAGATTGACAATCCTTTGAACATCTGTCGGGGCATCCGCAAAGCCATTGCGCACCAACTCATATCCTTCATTGACGTTATCTGCAACCTTTGGCGCCATTGATCAGACGAGAAAGCTTGAGAGAAGAGAGAGAGAGAGAATGTTGACACAGGGTTTCAGTCTCGAAAACCTTGTAAGCGTGTCGACAGAATAAGTTCTTGACCTATTTATACCTTCTATTGAAAGAAGATCAAAAGGCGGGCAAAAACAGTCTATATGTGTCGACATAGATGGAATGTGTCGACACAAACTTCTATTGTCTCGACAACAAATCTGTCTACTATGTGTCGAAACCAATTTTGGATATGTCGACACCTGAGAGACATAGTAGAGCATCAGAAATTCTGTGTCAACTCTTAGGATAAGTGTCGACACAAAATCTGTAAGTGTTGACACCACTATCTTGGTGAAGTCGACACTACATTCCTGGATGAGTCGACTATTTGATTCTTAAGTGTCGACACAAATTCTCTGTGTCGACACATATTCTCTGACTAGTCGTCATGACTTCACTGAGTCGACACATTATCACTGAATGTGTCGACACTATTTTACTTAGCCAAATTCTGTTTTTGTCAATACCACTTGAGACCACTTGATAATCTAATATGCTACTTGTAAAATTTGTTGATAAACTAATCAATGGTCAGCATGCCTAATTCAATTTTAAATTTATTGAATTTTGTTTCATCCAGTGGCTTAGTAAATACATCTACTATTTGATAATCTGTTTTAACAAATTCCAATGTGATGTCTTCTCTTTCTATATGTTCTCTAAGAAAATGGTATTTAATTTCTATATGCTTAGTTCTACTATGAGAAACAGGATTATTAGCAATAGAAATTGCACTCTTTGACTCACACAAAAGAGGTGTTCTACTTACTTGAATACCATAATCTTTAAGCTGATGCTGTATCCATAATAGTTGTGCACAGCAGCTGCCAGCAGTAACATATTCTGACTCAGCTGTGGATATAGCCACACTGGTCTGCTTCTTACTACTCCAAGATATCAATCTTCCTCCCAAGAATTGACAAGTACCTGTTGTACTCTTTCTATCCTCTCTACAGCCTGTAAAGTCTGCATCTGAATAACCTGTTAGTAGAAAATCTCTATTCCTAGGGTACCAAAGGCCTAGATTAGGTGTGCCCTTAAGATATCTCAGAATCCTTTTGACTGCAATATAATGAGATTCTTTAGGGCAGGCTTGGTACCTAGCACAGACACATGTAACATACATAATATCTGGTCTACTAGCAATGAGATATAGTAGTGAGCCAACTATTCCTCTATACAAAGATTCATCAACAGGTTTACCTTCATCATCTTTGCATATAAGCATACTTGTTCCCATAGGAGTTCTCATAGTGGAGGATGACTCCATACCATACTTCTTAATTAATTCTTTGGTGAACTTAGACTGGGATATGGATAGGCCATCATCAGTCTGTCTTACTTGGAGTCCCAAGAAGAACTTAAGTTCCCCCATACTGCTCATCTCAAACTTCCCTTGCATAAGTTTAGCAAACTTTTTATAAAGGTTGTTTTCAGTAGATCCAAAGATTATGTCATCAACATAGATCTGAACTAGGATGATCTTACCTTTAGATTCCCTAAGGAATAGAGTTTTGTCTATTTTTCCTCTTGAGAATTTATTCTCAATAAGGAAAGTAGACAGGGTTTCATACCAAGCCCTTGGGGCTTGCTTTAACCCATACAAAGCTTTTCTAAGCTTATAGACATAATCGAGTTTAAGAGGATCTACAAAACCTGATGGCTGCTCTACATAGACTTCCTCTTTTAAATCACCATTCAGGAATGCTGATTTCACATCCATCTGGTACACTTTGAAGTCTTGATAGGCTGCATAGGCAAGGAACATTCTGATTGCCTCCAGCCTTGCTACTGGGGCAAAGGTTTGATCAAAGTCAATCCCTTCTTCCTGCCTGTATCCTTTTGCAACCAATCTTGCTTTATTCTTCACTATTATTCCACTCTCATCCAATTTGTTCCTATAAATCCACTTTGTGCCAATTATGTTGTGGCCTCTTGGTTTAGGAACAAGCTCCCAGACATTGCACCTTCTGAATTAATTCAGCTCCTCTTACATAGCATCAGTCCAGTGCTGGTCTTGGATGGCTTCTTCAAACTTCTTAGGCTCCATTTGAGATAGGAAACTTGAATGCAGGTCTGTGCTTTGATTTCTGCTTCTAGTCTGCACTCCCTGTCTTGGATCACCGATAATCTGATCAGCTGGATGATCTCTTAAATGTCTTGTAGCTGGAGGTAGATTCCTTTCTTGTTGAACATCTCCAGCTTCTTCTTCATGCTGAACCTCTTGGTTTTCATCAGCTCCTATTGAGTCTTGTACTCCCCCTGGACAATAGCCTTCATTTTCCAATGCTTCATCTTCCTTTGTTGCTTCAGCAATGGAGAGTTTGTCTATACTTTTGCTTATACCTGTTGAATCATTTGATCTACAAGACAACTCACAGTTGATTAATCTTGTTTCATCAAATATAACATGAACAGACTCCTCTACAACTTGAGTAGTCAAGTTGAAGACTCTATAGGCCTTACTATTTGTGTTGTACCCAACAAATATCCCATCCTGGGATTTGGCAGCAAACTTAGCCAAATATGACTTGCCATTGTTAAGTATATAACACTTGCAACCAAAGATCCTTAAGTAGGATAGATTTGGTTTTATGCCTTTCATAATCTCATAGGGAGTCATTTTGTGGCTTTTGGTGATAGAAGCCCTATTGATTACATGACAAACAGTGTTTAC
Source organism: Platanthera zijinensis (assembly GCA_039513925.1). Lineage (NCBI taxonomy): Eukaryota > Viridiplantae > Streptophyta > Magnoliopsida > Asparagales > Orchidaceae > Platanthera > Platanthera zijinensis. Next base: position 9,613,955 of record CM077092.1, read on the forward strand.
TGCCTCAGCCCAGAAATATTCTGGAAGAGAGGTGTCACTCAATAGTGTTCTACCAACTTCAATTAATGTTCTATTATTTCTTTCAGCAATGCCATTTTGCTGTGGTGTTTTAGGTGAGGAGAACTCTTGGAAAATCCCAAAGTCTTCACATAACTTTGTCATGCTTTCAGATTGAAACTCAGTACCATGGTCACTTCTAAGTTTGACCACTGTACTATTCAGTTCATTCTGAATTTGCTTCACAAAGTTGAGTAAGACACTTGGGGTTTCTGATTTCTGTCTCAGAAAGAACACCCATGTAAATCTAGAATAGTCATCTACAACCACAAAAGTGTAGACCTTCCTACCTAGACTATGAACTGTCATAGGACCAAAAAGATCCATATGCAAGAGGTATAAGCACCTCACAGAATCCTTGTTTTCAAGGCTATGAAAGGAGGATTTTGTCTGCTTGCCCTTTGGACAAGCTGAGCATATTCCTTCCTTTATACACTTAACTTGAGGACCATTCCTCACTAACTCTTTGCTAAAGAGTTGGCCAATTGTCTTGTAGTTAAGATGAGTCAATCTCTTGTGCCACTTAATACAATGAGAAGCATTGTCATCAGCTACAAGACAGATGGGAGAAGCCTTATTCTCACATACAAAATTAAGACAATATACATTTCTCTTCCTATACCCAGTCAATATGATCTCTTGATCACTTGACCTTTTGATATGACATCCATCCTTAACAAATGAAATGTCATATCCTAAATCACTCAGCTAGCTTATGCTTATTAGATTGTGTTTCAAACCTTTTACATAAGCCACTCGGGTGATAGTAATTAGGTTAGAAGAAATGTTACCAAACCCTTTGATGATTCCTTTTTCAGATCCACCAAAGATCACTTTAGGTCCATCCTTGACAGATGTATACTCCTTCAGCAGCCCTTTTGTCCCAGTCATGTGCCTGGAACAACCACTGTAAGTACCAAATAGGGGCATGGCCACTTGGACTTTCCTGCAACACAGATTTACTTACCCTTAGAACCCAAGAAAGTCTTGGGTCCTTGGTTCAGGTTAGCATTAACAAAGCTACCATTATCTCTTCTAATAGGTAGACTATTGTTCTTTCTAACACTTGTGTTATGCCAGCAGTCTAATGCAAAATGGCCTCTCTTGCCACAGCACCAACATTCAAACTTATTGTATCTAGATCTAGATACACCCTTGACATAAGAATTTCTGTCCATTGCTGGTGCTGCAACAGCTTCACCCACTAATTTCTTGTAACCATTGGATTTATGAACATGGATAGGCCTATTGGCATTTACACCCTTGTTAATCAGAACATTAGTCTTAAAATGACCATGAATATTTTCATGATCATATTGGTTAGAAGGCACTTGCACCTTTCTAAACTTAATAGGGACTGAAAGGTTTAGTGGCTTGACAGGAGCTTTGCCTTTCCTCTTGAATTGGGCTGCCCTGGGGTTACCTTTGAATCCTAATCCTGCCTTACCCTTTTGAGTCACAAATTCATCTATCAAGGGTAAGACAGACTTTGGCTTAAAGTAACTAGCCACAAAATCTTTTTCTATTCTTAGTCTGGCCTCCAGATTCTTCACTTGATCATTGGTATAATTAATTGTGCCTATCTGAATAAAAGTTATATTCTTCAGCTTGGCAATTTCATTTAACTTCTGAGCAATTACTTTCTCTAACTCAGTTGCAGCTACCCTTAGATCAGCAATTTCCTGAGCCTGAGATTTAACCAGGTTCTTGCTTTTCTTAAGGGCCTGCAACAAGTCCCCATACTTATCTATCAATTGATAGACATCTCCTTCAGATTCAAATGCATCTACATCACTTGATGCAGATGTAGCTGATTCTGCACTTGTACTACAAACAGATTTTATTGAAGGACATAGTACCTTACTAGGACCAGACTGATTCTGGCACATGTCTTCTTCTACTCCTACCATCAGTCCCATGCACTGATGATCCTCTTGTTCATAGATGGAGTCTAGCAATTGCATGAACTCCTCTTCTTCAGTAGCAGCATACAGTCCAATATATGCTTCAGCTTCAGATTCTGATTCTGAAGTTGATTGATTTGTTAGGCTCTTTTCCTTCTTTGCAACAAAGGATTTTTCCTTCTTGCCCTTTTGATAAGTCTTCTTCTTGTCTGATGACTCCTTTCTCTTATCAGGATAGTCAGCCACTACATGTCCAGGCCTATTGCAACAATAGCAGATAATCTTTGAAGTAGTGGCCTTGCTGGGCTTTGTTCTGCTCTTCTCTTTCCTTGATGACTTTTTCTTCTGATAATAGTCATCAACTTGCTGTGATGAGGAGGGCCTAGACCTCCACTGCTTCTTCTTTAAGAATCTTTGGAATTGCCTTGTAAATGCAGCAAAATCTGCATCTGACTCACAGCTTTCTGAACCCTGATTCTCTGAATTTTCAGAACTAACTTCTTCAACTTCCTTAGGAGGAGATGATGATATCCTCCTATTCTTTCTAGTGGCTTCTGCCTTGAAGGCCACTGTCTTCTCTCTATGTTCTCCTTTTGAATTCTTTTCCTCCTCCTTCCTCACCATAAGTTGCATTTCATAGGATAGCAACTTTCCAAACAAGGTTGGAGGAGAAATCTCTGCCAGTTTAGCCACTTCTCTTATGGCACAGATCTTTGTGTCCCAATCCTTTGTCAAGGATCTTAAGAATTTGTCATTCAGTTCATAGGTACTGAAGACTTTTCCATAGGACATTAACTCATTCACAATTCTATAGAATTTCTTATAGCATTCAGTTATGCTATCAGTTTTTCCTTGGTCATTTCAGAATAACTCTTTGGAGTTTGAATATTAGCATCAAGAACTGATACCTTCATTGGAATGAAGGGTCCTTCCTGAACTGTGATGTATATTCTTGGGTCAGATGCTTCCATGAACAATCTGACTCTTTCTTTCCAAATTCCAAAGATTTCCTTCCTGCAGATGGGTAACTTCATTGACCCTAACTCCTTGTGATTTTCTCCAGAACCCATCTTCTTGAATCTTGATTCTGCCTTTCAGATCTACCTCAGACTGTTAAGTCCTTTTTGAGGAACCTCCCTCTGATACCACATGATAGTTTTACTTTCAAGACAACCTAAACACCTAGAGGGGGGGGTGAATAGGTTCTTATGCTTGTTTACACTTTTAGGCAGAATTCAATTACAGAATTAATACACTCAGCACAGGAATCACATAAAATCATACAACACAGATTGCACACAGTTTTATAGTGGTTCCCCAAGGTTTGGGTACATCCACTTTCCCCCTTCATCTATCTAGCAGTATGCTAGATTCGGCCAAACTTCCTCTTTACTCAGATCCACAGATCCTACAGCTCAGAACCTGAAAAGGTCCCTACAACTCAGGCTCAACAGCCCTACCTCAGCCTTATCACAAGGCCTATAACTCAGAGAAGAACCTTCTCCTACACTCAGGCAAACAACCCTACCACTCAGAGATCAACTCTCCTACACTCAGCCTTTATAACACAGGCTTACAGATCAGATCTGTATTGACAGATCCTATAGAAATTAGAAAAGAAGTTTGTATTAACTTGCCCTTGATGAGAGAGAGAAGGACAAGGCAGTTCTTGATCAGCTGAAGAATGAAATCAACTGAATCTGAGCTTTCTTCAAAGCTTCTTGAATCTAAACTTAGCTGAGTTGATTTCCCAAACAGCTTCTTGAGAAACCAGTGATGGCTTCCTTCTTCTTCTTCAAATGGCTGAATCTCTCTCTATCCAACACCTTTGATGACACTTCTGAATTCTTGATAGAACTCTTTTTAGATCGATCCTGAGATCGTCTTCTTAGATCTTCTGATGAAGATCTTCTTTTGTGTATTACTCCCTCTTGATTTGATTTCTCAAATTGATTGCCAAAATTCAATCCTTTTTTTTACTTCTCTCTGAATCTGTCTATTTATAGACCTTCTTAATGGTAACCGGCTGATACGGTTTATAACTGTCTTCTAACGAGTCTGACAACATCAGTTAACTGGCTGCAACCCACAACTGTCAAGTCTTCAAACAGATCCTGTGCTTTAGTCTTGGTCAGCAAAGTGTTGAGACAGACTGTCAGGAAGTGTCGAGACCAACTTTCTATATGTGTCGACACAAGTAACTTTGGTGTCGACACAGCCTTTGATGTTGTCGACAAGTTTGCCTTTAAGTCGACACAGCTTCTTCAGAACTTCATCTTGAGAATGAGTCGACACAGAGAATTTGTGTCGACTCAACACTTCATCTTTCATCAGAAAATAACTTGGTCTTGACTTTGCAGTGTGTCGACACAAGTCCTGTGTGTCGACACAGTTGTTGTAGATTCAGAACTTAATATGTGTCGACTCTGCCTTCAGGTGTCGACTCAGCAAATGTCAATCCTACCAATATGTGTCGACTCAGTCTTCTGGTGTCGACACAAGTATTGTTGACTTCTGCCAATGTGTGTCGACTCTGTCTCAATGTGTCGACACATCCTTCCAGTGTCGACAAAGTTGAGATCGACTATCTTTCAGTAAGTCGACACTGCTTCCCAGTGTCGACACAAATGTGGTCGACTATCTTTCTGTGAGTCGACACTGCTTCCCAGTGTCGACACAAATGTGGTCGACTATCTTTCTCTGTGTCGACACAGCTTCCTTCAAGTGTCGAACCAATTATTCTGAAGTGTCGACACAATTTCTTCAGGTGTCGACACATGGACTTAGAATAATTTTCTGTATTCTTTAATACTTCTTCACCTGCATATGTCAACTTAAAACAACATCAAATACACCTTGATGTATATCATTAAGCTAAGTTAGGCTTCTTCAAATCAGGTACACATTTTCCAATGTACCCAACAGCCCTGAACTAAAATTTAGAGAGTAAGAGGGCTAAAAGTGCCAAGTTTCAAGCAATCCTGAATGAGGTGGTTGTTGGAGGAGTTCATGTTGATCAAGAAGAGGACACTAGCATACTTAGGAGCACAGGTTCAAAGGGTCCAATGGACCAGTTCATTCATTCAGCTGTCGAGTCTACCAAGGGAAAAGATTCCCAACAGAGCACGATAGAGAGTAAGTATAAAAAGAAAGCCAGAGATGATGATGCCGTGTACATAGGTAGATGGGCATATGAAAACGGGATCCACTTTAACGCCATATATAATTCATCCTTTCAGAAGATGGCTCATGTCATTGGTTTATGCGGACCTGGGATGAAGATCCCAACATTTTATGAGTTGAGAGAGAAAATTTCGTGAGGGGAGGTGGAGAGGACGAATGAGATGTTGGGCATATTCACGCAGACCTGCAAATTGAATGGTTGCAGTATCATGACCGATGCGTGGACAGATCAGAAGGGTAGGAGCGTGATGAATATCATGATACATTGTAGTTCCGGAGTGGCATTCTGGCTTTCGAAGAATGTCTCCTCCTCCACATACGATGGAAAGTTCATCTTTGACTTCTTAGATGAGGCGATTGAAAGCCTGAGAGCCCAGGAGAGCATAGTATCTTGCAGATTGTGACGGATAGCGCGTTCAATAATATGGCTGCTGCAAAGCTTATGACTTTGAAAAGACCTACGATTTTTTGGACTTGCTGTGCGGCTCACACTATTAATCTACTGTTATAAGATATAGGAAAATTGAAGCCAATAAAGAGTGCTATCTCCTTAGGCCGGCAACTCTCTATATTCATCTATGGTCACACCATCTCGCTCGACATGTTTAGAGAGTCAACAAAGGACTTGGACTCTCATGAGCTTATTCGACCAGGTGTGACGAGATTCGCTACAGCATTTCTATCTTTAGAGAGCATCTTAGAGAAGAAGAATCAATTGAGGGGTTTATTCACATCTGCAAAGTGGGCTGCAACAAAGTTCGTCAGTAGTGCTGGGGAAAGCAGGTAAAACTATTGCTTCTTTATTCATTTCATTTAAAATATATGTTTTGAAAGTTGCCCTTTTATAGTATTTTCTTAATATTTTATTTTGCATATGGTAGGCTGCAATGATAGTGATGAGCGCTAGATTTTGGGCGAATGTCGAGCTGGCTGTTGGTATATTCACACCATTTGTGAGAGTTTTGAGAAGAGTTGACGGGGATACACCATCCATGGGATGGTTATATGGTGATATCAAAAAAGCTAGGGAAGAGGTTGCCGTAGTTCTCGATCACCAAGAGAACAAATATGTTCCTATATGGAAGTTGATTGATAGCAGATGGGAGAAGAATATGAGCAGCCCTCTGCACCTTGCAGGTTATTACTTAAACCCAAATTTTTATTATTGTTGTCGAGTGGAGATTGAACAGTCATATGCACTTTGTAGGGTATTACTTAAACCCATATTTTTATTATTCTCATCGAGTGGAGATTGAGGCTGATGGAAGGTTTATGAGTGGTTTTGTTGAGTGTCTCTCAAGGATATATAGGAAAGATCCTTCTACACAGGATCACATCAGCGCTGAGCTTGATGTTTACCAATGTCAACAAGGGTTATTTGGTAAAGAGATGACAAAGAGACGGCTACAAAATCCCAACTTAAATCCAGGTACATTTTAATATATATTTATTAACAATAATGATGTATTTATGTATAATAAATGAATAATTAATAGTTTAATACATTGTGTTGTCATTTTAATTTTCACAGTACATTGGTGGTGGCTTAACGGTGCTGATACACCGTACCTTAAAACTATGACCATGAAAATTTTAAGTCTGACTACTTCATCTTCTAGCTGTGAGAGGAACTGGAGCACCTTCGAGATGGTATACGTTAACTTAGTTATGTAGTTAATCATTTATATCTTATTATATGATTATATGCATTATTTAACTCTTTTTAAAAATTAACAGATATATTCTAAAAAGAGAAATAAACTTGATATCAAGAGATTGAACGATTTAGTATTTGTAAAGTTCAATGCTTTGCTAAAGTCGAAATATTCAGAGACATCTCGGGATCCATTGGCAGCTAAGAATGTTGATTCTGGAATGGTACAAGAGTAGATGGTGAATGTTGATCCTGAGGAGGATGAAGATGAAGATGATGATGAAGTCTTTCCTAGCGAGGGGCTGACATGGGCACAAATTAGAAATATAGTCGACGCTGATCATGATAAAAGGAGATCTCAAAGATTAGCTACAAGCAAAGAAGTGACAATTAGTTATCAAAGAAGGGGAAAGAGAAAATATCTGAAGTGGATGGGGGAGATCTAGAGGGTTCATCGGATGAAGATCATATTCTATCTACTATGCCGACTATAGATGAGTTTTCAGGCGATGAAGAATGAGGTATGTTTGAAATTTGATTTTTGGAATTTTAATCTTAAAATCACTAGTTTTGCAAATTTTCATCTTTAAAGTGTTGTATGTTAAATGCTACATATAGATTTTAATATTTAAAAGCTCAATATATTGTAAAATAGGTAGTACTGTGATATGTATAAAAATTAAAAAAATATCATTTAATTACATATATAATTAATTAAATATTAAAATCCGATATATGAAATATCCCTGATATATCCCCCGATATATAAACAACCGACATGAAAACCCAAATCGACGTGTCCCCGACATCCAACATCTACAATATTGGTATTAGCAGAAACAATAAATAATCTGTCTACATATAAAAAAACTATACTATGAATGTCAATAATCTGACACGAACCCATAATACCAGCAATAAAAATCTGAGATACACTAAAAAGTTAAGAAAAATAATAGACTGTCTCTCACTAATGAGAGGAAAGGAAATCAGCTACTGAAGCCTGGAAGAAATGAACTTGGTCAGCTTTAACTGCCACTGGTCCGAACCTGAGACATTCAAAAAGAAAAGAATGTCTCATCACAAAGGTGCAAAAGGCAGCTCAAAGAGAGTTCAAAAAGTTAATAAGCTTAAGAAGATTACCAACCCAACGAAAATAACTGTGAAACAACAATAATCAAAGACCGCATAAGCAGTAAGTATAATTAATTCAGCACGAAATGACTATATAAGAGAAGGATTTGCACAAAGTGCAATAAGTATTCATATTAATAATTATTTATATATATATATATATATATATATATATATATATATATATATATATATATATAGTAAAAGAGACTGATCAATTCGAACAGTGAATCATTAACACAGGGCATAAAACGGTACTGAAGTGATGACATTCTTTTCAACATAAACCATCAGACCAAAACATCCAAAGAAAAAAAGGCACTATGATGGTGGTCATCCATCCAACCCAACCCAACAGTTCATAAAGAAGTCACTAGGTGTTATGATTCATAAACAGGCATTGTAGTGGTGGTCATCCATCCAACCTAACCCAACAGTCAAAAAAATATCATAATAAAATTTGGCACCGCACAAGACTTGACATCGGATCACCACGACGACACAAGGAAAAAAAATCAAAAAATTTCAAGTAAAAATAACCATTCACGACGAATTCATCGAGACTATACGTCGAATTCAGCATGATCACTCGACAAACTCATCGTAACAACTCGACAAATTTACAAGAACACTCGACAAACTTGACATAACTGCTCGACGAATTCGACTTAACTACTCTACGAACTCGACGTAATCACTCGACAAATCCGGCGTAACCACTCAATGAATTCGACGTAACCACTTGACTAATTCGACATACTTACCCGACGAATTCGACGTAAATACCCGACAAATTCGACGTAAATACCCGACGAATTTGACGTAACTACTGTTGGGTATTTTATCAGCAATAACCTAGATTTGTGTGAAGTCACCCTTGAACTAAGTAGAATTAATTATGTATTTGATACTATTCTTTAGTTAAGTGCTTGCAGGTCATTATTGCTAAGTGTATACCAATGTCAGTTTACAATGAGTCACTAAACACAGGACCATGCAATGTAATCCCTCATTGTGTGACCCATGATATTGACTCATGTGTAACCTCTTTATTGAGATGCACTTCATTTTCAAGTATTATGGAAGAAAGGAAGGGTTGCTGATTTTCAACAAAAAAGAAAAGAAAATTTCCAGAAAATTTTCTAAGTACTTTTCTCGAGAAAGGAAGTCTATTTCTCGAGAAGTCTAAGTATATTTCTCGAGAAAGCAAAGCTGTTCTCAAGAAACCTTATGACTTCTCTGAAAACTCTCAAAAACTATCTTTAAGTCCTTTTCTCGAAAAAAGATTTGAAGATTTCTCGAGAAACCAAGTTCAATTCTCGAGAAAGCAAAGTAGTTCTCGAGAAGTCAAAAGTTTTTCTCGAGAAGCCAAGTATATTTCTCGAGATATCAAATTCTTTCTCGAGAAATAAGTTCCTTAGTTCAAAGATCTTGCACAAAGTATTTTCTCGAGAAGCTAAGTACATTTCTCGAGAAAGCAAATCATTTCTCGAGAAATCAAATTCTTCTCGAGAAATAGGGTTGCAGAAATTTTCTTTTTAAACAGACTGACGGGATTTTGATTTAACCTAAGTCTCTCATGATTGATCAACACGGATCTTTCCTTAACAATTTTAGACCGTTAGACGAGGTTCTATAAATAGTCCTTTCAGAATCGCTAACCCTAACAAGAAGAAAGAACAATACTCTGAATCGCTTCGAAATTTCTAAATCGGGAGAAGCCGCGCCGTCTTCATTGCTCTTCTTTGTCGCTCCTCTCTCGATCGAGCGATTCCAAGGAGAAAAGATTCGACAGATCCTAGATTCAAAGATTCTTCAACTTCTACTTGATCGTGTCAGATCCTAAGCTTTTCAGATCAAGTTTTCTCTCGGGATTTCTTCCTCATCTTCTTCACAGAGATTTACAGTTTTCAATAAGGAAGAACCTTGAAGATTTCAGATCTGGAAGTATAAAATTTTTATTGTTGTTGTAAAAATTGTTTTAACTTTTGTAGAAGTTTTATCTCCGAGATTGTAGGAAGTTTGTTCTTCCGAGTATAGATCCCGTCTTGTGGGATCGAGTTTGTAGGAGTATGTTATCTCCGAGTTGTAGGAGCGTTGCTCCGAGGTGTAAGATTATTGTAATCCAAGATATAGTGAAGTAGCTGAGGCTAGCCGTGGTGCTAGATAGGTGAGGTGAAGAGCGGACGTACCCAAGATTGAGGAACCACTATAAATTCTTTGTGTCGTCTGGGTTATGCTTGGTTATTTTCTGTGTTAATCTCTCTCAAATTTTTATTCTGCAAAAGACACAGAACTCACATATTCACCCCCTATAGTTGATTTAGGTAGACAACTAGATACTTTCAACTACTCGATGAATTCGACGTAACTACTCTACTAATTCGACGTAACTACTCCATGTACTTTACGCGAACACTAGATGAATTCAACATGACTAGACAAATCCGATGTGCGGAACTACTGAACGTCAAAGTTCGACTATTCCTCACTCGACTTCCATTCCACCCGTCCTGCTGGTCACATCAAAGGCATTCATTCCGGCCGAAGGGTCGATAGGGAGCAAGCAGGTCCCCAGAATGGTCTCAGAGTACGCAAGTCTGACTTCGATTGGATAAAGAGGTGGGGTTAGGACAGTAAGGCTAAAGCTGCTACTGAAATTCGTCAATGCATGGAGCCTAACCAGCTCTCTTACATCTTCGCTATCGCTCGCCTATTTTCTTTATCCTCAATCAAGGCACTTCTTTATCTAGACTCATACTCATATAGATAGAACTATAGAATGCTGTGAAAGATATGGGGGCTCTTAGCAAAGTCCCCGCCCTTTTGAGATGCTTAAGCAAGTTCTGGCAAAGCCATATAATAACATTCTCGAAAGCTAAGCTATTATCGATCCTGAAGTCAATTCGAGCAAGATTAGGAGGATAAAGCAGCGGGTAAAGCAGCCGTTGAAGTAGTAACATTCTCTATTCTATGAATCCATCGATTCTGGGCTTCGTGATCCAGCCGACTGAAGTGGAGTGATCGACCTTAGTAGTCGGTGATGTTTTCGACGTAACTACTCGATGTACTTTACGCGAACACTCGATGAATTCGACGTGACCAGACGCGAATTTTTTGCCCGGGCGTGATGTTTTTGCCTGGGCGCGATGTTTTCGCCTGGGCGCGATGTTTTCGCACGGGCGCGTTGTTTTCACACGGGGCGCGATGTTTTAGCACGGGCGCGATGTTTTCGCACGGGCACGATGTTTTCGCACGGGCGCGATGTTTTCGCCCGGACGCGATGTTTTCGCCCGGGCACGAATTTTTCGCCCGTGCGAGAATTTTTTGCCCGGGTGTGACTTTATCGTTCAGGTGTGAATTTTTTACCCAGACGTGAATTTTGGGCTCGAATTTTTCGCCCGAGAGCGATATTTTCGCCTGCACGTGATATTTTCTTCTGTATGCGAAAAATACGTCCGGGCAAAAAAAATCGGGTTTATGCGAAAAATTTGTGCCCGGGCGAAAAAATCGCGCACGAGCGAAAAAATCACGCCTGGGAAAAAATGCACTGTTAGGAGTGGGAATTGTGAATGAGGACCTCATGAGATCAGAAATGAGGGAGACATGTTTCTTTTATATCCGATTCCTATTAGAATTAAAATGAATTACAATTTTTAGGTATTTTTATGGCCGCCGAACACTAGAATTGGAATTGTCAATTGAATTCGGTTAGAAGTTGGCGGTTTAACATCTAGTCGGGCGGTTAGCAGTTCGGGCGGTCTGGTTGTTTAGCTGCATAACCAGCTTGGTGGAAAGCCACATCAGTCTGGCAGAAGGTTGTAGCTGTGGTTTGGGTATAAGCCGCAACGGTCTGATATAAGCCGCAGCGGTCTAGATATAAGCCGCAGCGGTCTGGTGTAGCCGCAACAGTCTGTATGAAGCCGCATCAGTGGTCTAGAGTTAAGTTGCATCGGTTTGGCAGAAGGTTGTAGCTGTGGTTTGGGTATAAGCCGCAGCGGTCTTGTGAAGTCGCAACAGTCTGCTTGAAGCCGCAACAGTGGACTTGTGGTTAGCCGCAATTGCGGTCTGGTAGCAATCTGCAGGTGCAGCCTGACGGCTTATCTGGCGGTCTACCTTGGATTCTGACGGTTTTCTCTTGTTGTCGCAGGGTGTAATATTATATTTTGGATAGTGTGCAGTTTGTATATGTCAAACCGCCCAAGCCGCACGGCTTAAGTTTAGTCCCACATTGTATATTGTATTCTCTCACCTCCCCCATTTTTTATAAATAAGGGGGCTTACCCAAGGGCGGAATTAATATAGAGCGAGGGGGTGCGGCCGCACCCCCTGAAAAAATCGTGGAATTGATTTTGCCCTAGCCACTGAAGAATTGCTCCCGTCGCCGCTCCCGTCGCCGCTCCCGTCGCCGCTCGGCCTGCTCCCGTCGCCGCTAGTCCCATCGCCGCTCGCGCTGCTGCTTCCGTCGCCGCTCGCCGCTCGCGCTGCTGCTTCCGTCACTGCTCCCGACCAGCAGACAGGTAGCTTCTTCTTCTTCTTCTTCTCTTCTTCTTCTTCTTCTTCTTCTTCTTCTTCTTCTTCCTAGGCTTAGGTTCAGGCTTCAACAGAAGCTTCAGGCTTCAACAGAAGCTTCAGGCTTCAACAGAAGCTTCAGGCTTCAACAGAAGCTTCAGGCTTCAACAGAACTGTTGATCTGTTTTCAACAGATCTGTTGATCTGTTGAAACAGATCTGTTGAGAACAGATCTGTTGAAGGGGAGAGAGATATTTGCCTCAAGAGCCATATCAGTAGGTATTGCCCCTGCTTCGCCAGCCTCATCTAATCTCTTCTTGTACAGCTTGTTGAAATTTTCTATCTCCTCAATGTCTGGACACCCATATCTGAGATGCCAAAGAAGATCTCATGCAAGAACACAAGAAATTAAACATTGACAATGAAAATCGAGCTGTAATCTTCAACCTTTTAGGTTTCGCTAACAACTTATATTCGTCGACTTGGAATGACTTATCCTCGAACACAATCTAAAGAGACGATCGTATCATTCATTCACCGGCTGATTTCTCGAGCCGATCCGACTCTCGTTCAAGATTAGCCTGAATTCATTTGATCAGACCTTGAGCTGAGCCAAGTATCGCTGTAGGATGGCTTATGCAATCATTATTCTGGTTAGATAATGGTATAGAAATCTGAAAAATTCTAGTCCAATTTATGTAATTACTTACTACATGTGAGACATTGTCTGTTTTGACTCTGCCCAACTCTCATTAAGTAAAACATATAGTCTACAAGAATTTTCCAGTAGGTCATTCGTCCTGGTTCACCGAAACAGGCTCAACACTCTTTTCCCCGTCAAATCTTCTTCGGCTTTTCACTGAATTGGTGTGTTACATGATGGGCCATGAGAGCAATCAAGGTCTGTTTGTTTGGGAGGTGAAAATGAGAACAGTGAGAATGATAGTGGTGGGAATGGAGTGGTGAGAGATTGAGGGAGAGTGTTGCGGTCAGTCTCATATTAGGCCAAAAATGACGTTTTTAAGCTGTGGCAGTGGGAATGAGAGGTTTATGTTATGGATCCATGATGGGGGCGCACCAATCAACGCCGCACACAAACCACCAAGTTGTGATCATTATCACATTATCGTATTTTTACGTTGCATGTTTTATCTTATCGTATTTTTACCTTGCACATTTTTATCTTTTATCTCACTTGTAGTGTGATTCAAGTGAGGGCCCCTTGAACCATGCTGGAGCTCCTTACTAGGGGGGGCTTGGACATTGCATACATAGCAATGCCGTCCCCAAAGCTGTTGTCGTCCCCAAAGCTGTGGAGGACCTCACGAGCCAATGAGAGAGCATGCTCCCCCTACTTCACATTTCCCAGAACAACCCCTCCGCCATCCCCTCCGTCGCCCATCTGAGACAACCAATCCATACCAAAATGCTTGTAAAACCCTACAGAATTAGATGAATCCGCAACTTCCTGACGGAACAATCCACATACCGCGGGCTCTGTTTCCTCCTCTTCCTCCCATTCGACGCCCCGATCTTCATCCTCCGTCGCTTCACAAAATGAGCAGAGATGAGGTTAGATTTGCGATATTCATAACCATCATGTTCACGACCGTCACCGCACTACCGAACTAATCCTATGTTTGTCGAATTCATAATTTATTCGCTTTTTCCCATGTATATGCAAGTAATTTTGATTTATTATCCTGCTGTTTTTTTCCTTGAGAGGAATTTGTTCTGCAGAATCTTATCTTTTGGATTTTGAAGCCGGCCCCAGTATAGTGGATAAAGGCTCGAGTGTTGTTGTTTGTTGTACATTAGGATTTTGAATATGTATGTTTGTTCTCTTTCATGACAGGCTGAGAGTGTCATTCTAGCTCTGAACTGTAGTGGCATGCTTTTAGGATCTCTTCCAATTAGGTATGTTTCACTTCATGATCAGCGATGCCACAATCAGCCTTGCCACTCATGCTGATGTGTTTCTTTTTTTCAGGATTAGTCCATCAAAGATGCCGGTGAGGCCCCGCTTTCTAGAAGCAGCTGAAAAAAGAGCCAAGAACCTTTAAGTTCCTCCAACGAGGTAACAATTCGTTGCTTATGAATTCTATGTTTGATATGCTATTTTATTATTTTGAACGGATTTGGGAGCCAACCCGACCTCTTTTCGTCGCTCTTTGGTCGGAGTACTCTTGGATTAAAATTGTACGGATTTGGGAGCCTACCCGACCCATTTCGTTCGCTCTTTGGTCGGAGTACTCTTGGATTAATCTTGCGTGTGCTTGTTGATGTTTTCTAATGTTGATGTTTTGTGGATTAATTTAGGTTTTAGCAAAAAGAAAGTTATTTCAATGGAAAAATATTTCAAGAGAAAAATGAAAACTTTGGAAAGTTCATGTGTTGATAATGCAAATCAAGAGATTGTTCCAAGTCCGTGTATAGAAATATCAAAAGAAATTCCAAGAAGTTCTTGTGTTAATAAAGCTAATATTGGTGAATCAAGTACATTCACTAATTCCAAAAGACCTCGAGAAGATTTTGATGTTTCCGAAATAATATCTGATCCTGGTTTACGCCCTTTAATATCTGATTTTCATGTGAACATACGCGACCAAGTTCGAAGAGCTTATTGGTTAAAAGGTCCTTGCCAGCCTCGTAACCATCAATTTAAATGGACTTATTTTGGAAAAGATCCACGACGTTTTATTGGAGATTGGTTCAACTTATATGGTGATTGGTTAGAATATAGCGTTTCTAAAGATGCTGCCTTTTGTCTATGCTGTTATTTATTTAGAGTTGATCATGGGGAACAAAGTGGAGGAAATATATTTGCTACGACCGGATGGTCTTATTGAAAAAAAACTTCAAAACTACAGAAGCATGTTGGGGCATTTGATAGTGCACATAATGTTGCCTTGCGAAAATATCAGTTGCTTACAGATCAAAAATCTCACATTACAGTTGCATTCACTAAACAATCAGATATTTCAAAAGCCGATTATCGTACTAGATTGATTGCATCAATTGATGTAAGATTTCTTTTAAGACAAGGTTTACCGTTCCGAGGACATGATGAATCTGAGACTTCTACAAATAAAGGAAATTTTCTTGAGCTCTTAGAATGGTTAGCGGATCACAATGATAATGTTTCAAGTGTTTGTTTAAGAAATGCACCTGAAAATCTGAAGCTAACATCACCACAAATTCAAAAGGAAATTGTGAGTGTCATAGCTTGTGAAATTAGAGAAAAATTAATTTTGGAAATTGGTGAAGAACCTTTTTCAATTTTAATCGATGAGTCACGTGATATTTCAATTAAAGAACAAATGGCTATTATTTTTCGATATGTGGATAAAAAAGGATGTGTGATCGAATATTTCTTTGCTATTATCCATGTTAGTGACACCACTGCTTTATCATTAAAAACAGCATTAGACATGCTTTTCTCCACTCATGGATTATCTATTTCAAGGCTAAGAGGGCAGGGATATGACGGAGCCAGTAATATGCAGGGTATTTATAATGGCCTTAAAAGTTTAATACTGAGGGAAAATGAATCTGCTCATTATGTACATTGTTTTGCTCATCAGTTACAACTAGCATTAATTGGAGTAGCAAATAATGATTGTCAAATTGCAATGTTATTTTCTTTGATGACCAGTATTTCTAATATTGTTGGAGCATCGTGTCAAAGAAGAGATAGTCTTCGAGAAAAAGAAGTTGCTAGAATCACAGCAGGATTGAGTAGTGGGGAAATCTCTAGTGGATATGGTTTAAATCAAGAAACTAATATCAAGAGAGCAGGTGATACTCGTTGGAGTTCACATTATAATTCAATCTTAAGCTTGATACTCATGTTTTCTTCCGTTGTAGATGTGCTTGATGATATTCGATTGAGTGGCACAGATTTTAAAAAAAGAGCTGAAGCATCTTCTATTCTTACTTTTGTGCAAACTTATGAATTTGTTTTCAATTTACATATGATGAAAACTATTCTAGGAATGACAAATGATTTGTCACAAGCTCTACAAAAGAAAGATCAGAATATTGTTAATGCTATGCATTTGGTAAAGATAACAAAGGCTCAACTACAGATGTTCAGGGACAGTTGATGGGAAAGTCTGATAACAGAAGTCAATTTATTTTGTACCAAACATCAAATAGAAACTTTGGATATGAATGCTTCATTTCGAGCTTTGGGTAGGTCACGTCGTAAGGTTGAAGAAAGAACAAATTTGCATCATTATCGAGTTGATGTCTTTTATTCAGTAATTGATTTACAGCTTAATGAGTTAAATCACAGATTTAACGAGGTCAACACTGAACTACTCATTTGCATGGCATGTTTTGATCCGGGTGAAAACTTCTCAGCATTTGACATACAGAAATTGTTATGTTTAGCAAAATTTTATCCATATGACATTACTCAAATTCAGCTTATGACACTTCAGAGTCAGCTTGAGACTTATGTTTTAGACGTCAGATCACGTGTTGAGTTTTCTGATCTTAATGGTATCAGTGATCTTGCTAAACAGTTTGTTAGAATGAAGCTGGATATCACATATCCTTTGATATATTCACTGATAAAATTGGTATTATTGCTACCAGTTGCAACAGCTACTGTTGAAAGGGCATTTTCTGCTATGAAGATTATAAAGACCCGATTGCGCAATCCGATGAATGATGAATGGCTTAATGACAGTTTACTGACATATATTGAGAGAGAAACATTCAAAGTTGTTGATAACGAAGCAATTATTAAGCGTTTTCAAGCAATGAAGACAAGGAGAGTACAAATTTGAGCATGTATTACAATGTAAGTGACTTTATACTTAAATATTGTTATTTTGCTTAAATTTATTTTGGATTATTCATAATTGATAAACCTTAATTTGAATTAAAAATATATAAAAATAAATTTAGCACCCCCTGAACAAAATTTCTGGCTCCGCCTCTGGGCTTACCTATGTATTGGTTACTTTTTTGGAGCAATAAAATTTGTGATTTATTTAGCTCTTTGTCCGTTTTTTACATGGTATCAGAGCTAACTGATTCTTTGCTCCAATCAAATCGCGGTTTGTTTGTTTAACCGCGCGGTCTCTTCTATCGGCTTCTTCTGGTTTGTCTTGTTTTTTTCCCTCCCCTTCCCTCCCTTGCTTCTTGAGGCTTGCTTCTTTCCGGGTTTTTTTGTTTACCCGGCTTTCTTTGTTAATCGCGCCTCTTTGCGGCTTGTTGTGTTCGCGCGGTTTCTTTTCCGATTGCGAGTTTGACTTTTACAAATTCCAATTCCAATCCTCCAATTCCGACTTAACGAACAGACTCTAAGATTAGAATAGAAAAAGCTTACCTTCCGGAACAGATATCACCTATACTTTGGATCATAACATATTGCAATTTAACCATTTTTTTAATCGAACAAAATCAAGTTTTCAAGTATTATTTCTATAAATTATTAGCCTATTAGGTGAGGTAGTAAAGGTTCTCCCGAGAGATTATCAAATCAAATCGATAAAACTTCAACCAAAACAAGCAAGAAAGCCAACCCGATCGAGCGAGCCGCGCGAAAGGACCGCGCTCGCTCGAATAAGCCCCAAATCTCCCTCAAGGCGCGCACACACACACGGGCAAACATTTTCCAAGCATGTGTGGCACCCGAGCGCGCGCTCAGTGCGCAAGCGCGTGCCTTGCACGCAAAACACGCACATCGCGCAAGCGTGCGCCCACGTTGCACATGTGCCTGCCCGCGCAGTGCACTCGCACGCGCCTTGCATGTACACGCAGTATGCTCACACGCGCGCCTTGTCAGCTAGCGATAGCGCAAGCCTTGCATGCGCGCAGAGCGCGCTGGCGGCCGTCACCGTCGTTGGACAGTTTGCCCGGGCCGCTCGGACCCTCCGAGGGGGGGGGGGGCACGTCCGTCATTTTGTGAAAATTGGTGATCCAAGTGATCGAAACGGAGCGATGTCATTCGTCAGCTAAAAATCTGCCCTGGCGCAATTACTAGCACGTCCCTCCCGGAAACTATAAAAAGACCTGCATACCTTCATTTGAAAACAAGCAGCTCTAGAGATTATAGAGAGCTCTGAGATTTTCTGGTGAGAACATAAGACTTAGATCGTTTCTCCGCTTGGAATTCGCTCTGCTCCCTCTTTAGTGTGCACAATGCCCGATACTCACTTGGACACTTTTATGAGCCCGGGAGAAGACACTGAGATTCGCTTCTGCGGATGCTGGCGTGAAGGCATCACAAGGCTTCAAGTACTCAATATTCTTCTTTGTGGGAGCGCTCTCATCAAAGCTCTGAGGACTTAACATTTTTTCCTCACCGAACTTATATTATCAAGGCTCTAAGGATTTAATTTATTTTCTACTTTTTTTGTATTCAAAGCTTGTAACAGAAAGGTGACATGTCACCCTCCAATAAGACTCCCGAAACTTGAAAACTTAAAGAAAAATAATGGATTTTGGTCCGGCACAGATCCGACAACGTGATTTTTCACCATTTCCCGATTTTCCACAACAAAAAAGCCTCTTGTAATTACTGTTGGATTTTCATCGACTGTTTGCGCGCCCGGTCCAACTCCGAGCTATGACGATCTGATTCTCCGGACCGAGGGAAAACTGAGTGACCCGCAACAGTTTGACACTGTCTGTAAGAAAAAAATTCCCAAAAAGCTCGAAGGAATTTCAAAGAACAACACTTGCCCCGCACGAGTACCCCCCGGTTTGTTTTAATGATAAAAGGAGGCACGCACGACGCAAACCAAACAACCGGCAAGGAATCTGACGAGAAAGCCGCTGTCAACACACCTGTCGGCAGCATGCCGCTTCTTGAGGGGATATTTATCGCACTAACATCATCAATGGAGGAGTGGATGCGTCAGATGAAGGAACGTCAAGTTCAAGCGTTTGCCCTACTAAGGGACTCAGAGACTTCTAAGTCTCTGAGGGCACTTCCTACTCCTACGAGCCAAGAATCACTCCCTTCAAGACACCACTCGCTAGGCGGAGTCCCCCGCGCTGCATGCCACACATGGACTTGGGTGGGGCACGAATCGATGGAGGCGTCACACCCTATAGAGCACTTCTCCAGCAAGAGCAAATGAAGCAAAGAGGAAGGAGTGGAGTCTGATCCCGACATCCGAAGGAGGTGATGCAGGACGACGCGTAGGGTTTGCGTATCTGTCGGCTATTTCTAGGAAACCTCAAATGCATGCAATGAAATATGAAGTTTTGCAAAATAAATGAGCGGATGTTGCGCAAACTTTATGAATTTAAGCAACGTTTTTTCCTGTAAAGCACAAAAAAACTATTTTAGTAAAAAAATGAACTTTCTTAAAATAACAGTTCAATTCTGAATTCGGGGAAGGAGTTTCACAACTTTCATTTTATTTTCCTTGTTGTAGCAAAACGAAAATCGGGAACTCCAAATACACTTCTGTTTGGAGTATTTGACGTAGCGTTTGCTGACAAAATTCGGACGAATACTCAACAATGAATCTAATTAGCCTACGAGAAAATATTTAGACACGCACAAAGGAGGAGAAAGAAACAAATTACTCACGGAAAAAGACGTCTTTCCGTATTTGACGTCGATGGCGATCATGCGAGGAACTCATCGTCACCTTCGATCTCCTGCTCCGAGGTCGACCTCTATCGCACACAGGCACCAAAGAGAAATTTCACGCACTCTCACACAAGTAAATCCACGAAATCTCAAATCACTCTAACAAATTGGCCATTCCCTCTCCATGAAGCAATCAACAATCACCTAAAATAACTTTCCCGTAAGGAAGCGGGTCTACCAATCCTCTCCTAAAGCACACAGCAAGCTACTACAATCTTTAGCACAGGAATCTAACACTTAACTCAATCAGGACTTAACTTCACAGCGCGCAGCAGATGAATTTCACTATTCATCATTCATGGGGATGAACCCCTTTTGTGGAAAAAATGGTGTGCACATAGCCCACTCCTCTATGCTCTCCACAAAAATAGTGGAGATCATGAGTTTGACCGCCGTGCGCGCAATCAGCACACCTGATCGGCGCACGCGATCCCGCTACGCACACGCGCCGGCAACCGGCGCTGTCGCGCCGGCGGCGGCCAGCCGCTCCGCCTCCCGCGGCCGCCTCCCGTGGCCGCAAGGCGCCGCTCGGGCAGACGGCCGCTCCCGACTTTCCCGCCTCTCGCGGCCGCATCCTGCGACTGCGAAACGTCGCCTCTCCCCTCGCAGCAACCTCTCGCAGCCGCGAGGCGCCGCCTGGGTAGCCGGTCATACCCGCCTGCCTCGCCCCTTGCGAACACTTCCTGTGACCGCAAGGAACAACTTGGGAGGCCGGCCGCGCTCGGCCGCCTTGCCTCTCGTGGCCGCTTCTCGTGGCCGCGAGGCGCTGCTCGGGCGGCCGGCCGACCCTCCTCTCGTGGACGCCTCCCGAGGTCGTGAGGCGCCGCTCGGGAAGCCGGCCACGCCCACCCGCCTGCCTCTCGCGGATGCCTCCCGTGGCCGTGAGCCCTCCCGTTGTGGCCGAACGACCCGCCGGCCGCAACCCCCTTTGCCGGCGAACATCACCGGCAGTTTGGTCATCCTTCCATGGCGGCCCTTTCCCGCCGTTCGATCTCCCCGGCACGATCATCGTCGTCCATCTTATGCATAACCACCCACTAACCATCATGGTTAGTGAGGAATATTTAATTAAAATATCAGTGTAAGAATAACGGATTTGATGACAAAAATACGCGTCCTTAACTATACTAAAAAATGATTATTTTGGTGTTTACGGTGTGCGTATAACCGCATAACCACCGTAACCACCTCCTGAAAGATAGAAAAGAATCCACAAGCCTCCTCATTTCTCACCTTTTGGCTCCTCCGCTTTCTTGCTCCTCAGGCCAGAGCTTTGCCAGATTCCTCTTATGGGTCGTCTTCAAGTCACCTTCAAGCCATCTTCAAGCCACCTTTAAGCCATCCTCAAGCCACTGTCAAGTTATCATCAAGCCATCTTCAAGCCCTCCCTAAGCAGCCCGCCAGCTAGTAGCAAGCCACCGCCGCCTCGCCAAAACTCGTCTAAGTCCGCGTCAAGCATCGAAAAGGAGATTCCCGCAACAAGCATTCCATTCATCTACGTCCTCCCTGCAAACAAGCCCCAAAGTGTAACGAGAAGCAATCTGTCGCTCTCGATTCTTCATAAAATTTGTAACCGCAAGCGAATAGTGGAGTTTGGCCGGCGCAGATCCGGTCACGTGGTTTTTACCCGGTTGAGAGGTTTTTTCACGTCAAAATCACCTTGTGTACATGCTCTTTGATTCTTTGACTGATTACGTGCTCGACCGCTCTCGGGCTAATATGGTGGAATTTGGACCGGTTTAGGAGCGCCGAATTAGACCGCAACAATCATCTTCTCCAATCGAAAACTGTAGCGAATCGATCTCATTCAACTCTACAGAAAAACTCGTCCATATCTACAACTTTCTAACAGGCTACATGTGGCTCAAGAAGGAAACTCCACATAATTTCATATATTCATCAACATTCACCCTCATACATTTTCATCATCCATCCCCTTTTACGGGGCATTTCAGAAAGAAAACAATAGAAAAAAAAACTACTAAACAAATCCAAACCGTCCGTCGGTCAAGCAGCTTGGCCGTGGGTTGTAACCACCAGGAAGGGCGTCATGGCAGCAGTTGTGGACGCGGGAGATGTCGATAGGGGCAGGCAGTTGCAGCAGTGTCGTAGGGCTGAGCTGCGAAGCTGACAATGGTGGACTAGGTTTTTTCGTGCTTAGCAGAGGTAGGTGCGCTGACCCAGTCAACTCAATTTTTAACTCATATCTTTTTTATACCTTTCAAGTGAGAAGACAGCAAGGCTGATCCGGTCATTTATTTCAAGCAGGAAAGGTGGACTGGCTGGATTTGGAAATTGAATTGGAGCTTTAGATAGCAGTTAACACTAGTCATGGGCAAATAGCCCGTCAGGCTCGGGCATTTTCTCGATCGGGCTCGGCCCGGGCCCAGTTTGAACCGGGTCGAGCCGGGCTCGGACTCCCTCAAAGGGGGATCTCGGTTAGGCCCTTCAGGCCGGCCTGGCCCGGGCCGACCTGAATTCAAAAAATACAGGAGAGATTAAAATCCCGCCTGATTAATCCCACCTCATCATAGGCGGGAATCTTGCCTATGATTAGGCAAGATTTTAATCCCGCCTAATTAGTCAGGATTAAAATCCCGCCTGGCGGGATTTTTCCTTAACCCGGCGCCGGACTCAGGCTAACCCGGCGCCCGAGCTTTGCCTGGCCCGGACGGGACAACCGACAAAAATGGGGCCCGGTAAGGGCCCCAAACCCGGGCTTGACCCGGGCCGGGCCGGGCCCGGGCTATTTGCCCACAACTATTCGCACGGGCTACGCCCGTGCTCGATGCTCTCGGGCGGCCTTCGGCCGCATCTAGGCGGGCTTCGCCCGCCTCCACACGGGACGGGCTACGCCCGTGCTCGATGCTCTCGGGCGGCCTTCGGCCGCATCTAGGCGGGCTTCGCCCGCCTCCGCACGGGCTTTGCCCGTGATCGATGCGTCGTTGCGGGCTGCGCACGCATCAAGGCAGGCAGCGCCCACAATATATACATATGAGTACGCAAAATGACCGTACAAAAATATAAATCGTTATTACAATTTTTATTTTATTCAAATTTTTATTTTTTGACATTAAAAATTTAATTTCTCACTCTATTTCTCTTCTTATTTTCTTTCTTTCTCTCTCCCTCTCTCTCATCCCCTCTCTCCGCCCCCTTTCTCATCTTACTTCTGCCATCTCTCTCCTATTCTCTCTCCCTCTCTCTTAACCCTCATAATTACTCACTATCTCCTCTCTCTTCTCTCTCTTTCCCTCTCTCCTACTCACATCTAACGATTCCCACCCCCTCCCTTCCACTTCCGCTTGCTTGGCACCCCCCTCTCCCCCATTAATTCTTCCGCCGCCCCTCACCCTCTCCCATTTTAAATATATATATTTATATATCCCCTCTCTCTTCCTCTCTCTCCTAGTCACAACATCTAGGGATAGGAGATCTATGAATATGCTCTTTTGCCCATTAAATATCATTAAATATCCGATGGCTATGGCTTGAAGTTGAGATCATCGGACGGCTAATATTCAACCGATGGTATGAGTTTGAAGATATGTATATTTTCTTATATGTAGTAAAGATATATATATATATATATATATATATATATATATATATATATATATATATATATATATATATATATATATACAACAATTTAAAAAAATACAAATACAGATAACTACACCAATTTGCAAAATATTAAAAGTGCATAAATAAAATACAAAATTTAGGATTGATAGAGGTCCGGGTGGGTGCGGCATCGGAAATCTTTGCGTTGGCCTGATATGGGCTGGTCTCCACCAACTCTACCCCTCTCGAAATCATTCATCTCTGGTGAGTGCTCCAAGTGGTAGAGCTATAGAAGATCAACATCCATGTGCTGTAACTTCTCAACCAAGACCCAACTAGTCTCGGTCTCTGGTTTGTCATGCCAACGAACCAAATATCTCTGAAAATCACCATCAGTAGTGGTCACTGTTGAGTCATCCAATATTTGAAAACTGTCAGTGGAAGTAGGAGGAACTGCAGTGGATGTGTCAGTAGCTGAATGAATGTTGGTATGTCCTGAATGTGACTCCTCACTCTCACTCACCAACCCAGAAGAATCAATTTGAGGAGAAGGCAAGGGAAATCTAAAGATGCATGCGGGTAATCATGGAATAAAGTCAGATCGTCTACGTTAAAAACATGATTTGCTCTCCAAACGGAAGACATCTCTAGTTCATACGTTTTTTGCCCAATCCGCTTCACCGCTCTAAAGGGTCCAGTTCTACGATCAGATAGCTTCTTTACGATACTCGATGACAACCGTTCCTGATTTAACCGAACTATAATCAAGTCATTTACTTTAAAACTAGTAGCTCTTTTATGTCTGTTAGCTTGAGTTGCGTAAAAATCATAAGTACTATGCAATTTTTGCTCAATTTTTTTTTGCAAATTATGCAAATGTAAAGATGAACTACTAACACGACTAACTCCACAACTGGTGGTTTCAGATATTAAAAATAACTCCTGAGATAGGTACATGATCAGGAGGCTCTGAGGGGGGATCATAAAAGAATTCATTGCAGGGGCGATGAACACTCAAGTGCAAATCAGGGACATCGATGATCAGATGTGTCAACATGGTGTGCGAGCAGTATCTACAAGTGCGGGTGATAAGTATCAATGAATAAACGAGTGCACCCTCAAACTTGATGGTGATACTAAGGATAGATATATCCCAAATGTGCTGTCAACCCATATATGGTTCATCTGGAGGTTCGCCGAGATGGGTATAATAAAATTCGTCACAAATACGATGCGTACAGACGTAGGCTCCAAAAACATATGTAGTGCTCTCATATAAATGACAATGCACGTGAAAAACTTATTAAGGGAATGCGAGGCATCTGGTGGCTCACTAGGTGGGACATCTAAAAACTCATCTAGAGGGAGAGTGACCAGATGGCTATGATTAAGCCCTACTATATGGATGTCACACTCAAAATCATCTCTTTGAAGCACTATAGATATCAAGGGAGAAAATGGAGCAGGTATCCATGTCGTAAAATTCACAGGTGTGTTACTCATAAGAATCTCATCCACACAAGGATGAGGTGGCTCATCTGCAGACTCAATATGAGGTTCGTCAAAAAACCTACCAGTAGAGTGATGGTCCTCCAGTAGCAAACCATCAAAAGGGGTCATACTCCAGGAAAGGGTAGGGGTGACTACCTCGAGATCACTACTGATCTCTCGGCTCCTGATTGTAATGTCACTCGGTGCGCCATCGAGTGAAGTGATGTGACTCGATGCACCATCGGGTGTGGTGATGTGACTTGGTGCGCCACCAGGTGAGGTGATGTGACTCAGTGCGCCACCAGGTGAAGTGTGCAAAGAATCTATACTCAAAAGAGAGCTAGTAGATATAGAATCAAGGGTGGATTCACTAAGTGGAGCAGACTCATGTGGGGGTTGACTCCACACATCATGTATTAGAATATCAGACAGAGTGGGTGATGTCTCCCTGTTTTGGGCAATGGAATGCTCTTGCTGACCCTTAATGACTATCATCATATTCATCTTCGGAACACTAGGAGGATCACTAGGTGTGATGTACTCTTGACGATAGTGACCTCTATATATATTTTGAGGATAGTCATGATGATCGTCCATAACATAATCATGTTGTGCTCGTAGTTGATCATGTGTCCTACGAACGTATGACGGTGATCACACATACACAGTCTCAGATTCCTTATATAGAGGTGACGTGTAATATCGATAACATGCGTCATACTGAACTCTATCCTCATAATATAGTGTCGAAGGACCAATATGATACACTCGAGTACGAGGATAAAAATGACGATAGTCATCATACTGGTCGTCTCTAGCATAATCAGATCGTATTAGTGGATCAACACGTTCTCTGACAGTGATGTACTGTGATCAAGGATAATCATCGAAGTATCGCACAGATCTCTGTGATGGGGTACTATGGGAGTGAGTGTAAGTGAAGTCGTGATCCTCAAATAAAGAATTTCTCCTAAAAGTAAACTTTTCCACGTAGTGATGTGGAACATCATAATGTGGATGGACAGAATGCTCACCTCGAATTTGAGGTGGCAATGACGCTCGATGGGGTATTTCTAAGCTATTCACCCTACCTCTATGATTTTCTAACCTTTCACGCATTTTACGGGTACCCTCAGTTAATGTCATCATTTGGTGGGCGAAAGGTAAAAATCACTGGGGTGGTTCTTCCCCTTCATTCCCTTGGCTCGATTGACCACGTTTAACTCGACACATCCTACCACTATGCAGATGCATGCAAACAAAAAAAGTCAAATGCAATGTATGATTATGCAATTAAAAAACCTCTTTTTTACAATAAAAAATGCTATGTGGGTTCCTATTCTACGCATGACGGATCCGAAACTTAGAAAAATTTCATAACCTCCCTCTGATACCAAATTGATGCAGGACGACACGTAGGGTTTGCGCGCCTGTCAGTTATTTCTAGGAAACCCTAAATGCATGCAATGAAATATGGAGTTTTGCAAAATAAATCAAGCGGGCGTTACGCAGACTTTATGAATTTAAGCAACTTTTTTTCCTGTAAAGCACAAAAAACTATTTTGTTAAAAAAATGGACTTTCTCAAAATAACAGTTCAATTCTGAATCCGGGGAAGCAAGTTCACAACTTTCGTTCTGTTCCCCTTGTCGTAGAAAAATAGAAATCGAGAACTCGAAATACGCTTCCGTTTGAAGTTTTTGACGTAGTGTTCGCTGACAAAATTCGGGCGAATACCCAGCAATGAATCTAATTATCCTATGAGAAAATATTTAAACACGCACAAAGGAGGAAAAAGAAACAAGTTACCCAAAGAAAGAGACGTTTTTCCGTACTCGACTTCGATGGTGATCACGCGAGGAACTTCTCGTTACCTTTGATCTCCCGCTCTGAAGTCGGCCGCTATCGCACACGAGCACATAGGAAAAATTCCACTCACTCTCACACAAGTGGATCCACAAAATCTCAAAGCACTCTAACAAATTGGCCGTTCCCTCTCCAAGAAGCAATCAACAATCATCTAAAATAACTTCCTCACAAGGAAGCGGGTCTATCAATCCTATCTCCTAAAGCACACGGCAAGCTACTACAATCTTTAACACGGGAACCTAACACCTAACTCAATCCGGACTTAACTTCACAGCAGCGGATGAATTTCATATATTCATCTACATTCACCCATGTACATTTTCATCATCCATCCCCTTTTATAGGGCATTTCTGAATACAACACAAAGAAAACAACGAAAAAAAAAACTACTACACAAATCCAAACCGTCGGCCGGTCAAGCAGCTTGGACGTGGGTTGTAACCACCGGGAAGGGCGTTGTGGCATCGGTTGTGGACGCGGGAGATGTCGATAGGTGCGGGCGGTTGCGGCAGCGTCGTAGGGCTGAGCTCCGAAGCTGACAACGGTGGACTGGGTTTTTTCGTGCTTGGCAGGGGTAGATGAACTGACCCACTCAACTCAATTTTTAATTCATACCTTTTATATACATTTACTGTGGGAAGATAGCAAGGATGATCCGGTCTTTTTTTTTCAAGCAAGAATAGTGGACCGACTTGATTTGGATGCTGAATCGTAGCTTTAGTTAACAGTTAACACATAATATATAAATATATATATTTATAAGTGTGTGTGTATATATATATATATACAACAATTAAAAAAATAAAATACAAATGCACACAATTACACCAATTTGCAAAATATTAAAAGTGCACAAATAAATGCAAAATTTAGAGTCGATAGAGGTCCAGACGAGTGCGGCGTCGGGAACCTTTGCGTCGACCTGATCTGGGCTGGTCTCCACCAGAAGGCATGCACCTCATTAGCACTTCAAGGACTAGGGGGGTGCTACACAACCCGCATTTCACTTTATTCAGTACGTCTAACGCGGAAGTTCTACACACCAAACAAGCCCCTAACACGACCATCGCTCCAGGAGTCTAGCCACCGTTGATCCCAAATTAGACAATGCCTAAAGACGTTGTCAGCTCCGGGGATTTCGTCGAAGATGAGTTGCCTGACGCTAACCGGGAAACATTCGTACGACAATAAAAGCTACAACTTTGACTGATAGAAGGCTCGCTCATGAGGGAGTAGGATGCATGATCGAGGAAGAGCATGAGCACGGGGGACATTGGGGCATATACGTGTAACACCCGGTTCACCTCATCTCTCTTATGGCCCTGCAAGTCTTGGCGCATCCCATTCAGCCCGCGATTGAACTCCGCCACCTTGATACGCTCTGTAATGACCTAGGCCTGACCCCACATGGGCAAAGCACACTGAGATCACCTAGGCTACATCACAAATACCCCAAAGCCTCTTCGCGCCTGTTTCTTGGCCACGACGCGTTGTTGAGGCCGGGTCTCGAACCCACAATCACCTTAATAAAGAACCATTAAACCACTCTTCATCACCAATTGAGTTGCAACCTTCTTGATAAAGAGCCTTCAAATCACTCTTCATCACCAATTGAGTTGCAGCTCAATTAGTGACGAAGAATGATTTGAAGGCTCTTTATCAAGGGGGTTGCAGGTTCTAGACCCGGCCTCGACAACGCGTCGCGGTCGAGAAGCAGACACAGAGAGGCTTTGAGGTGCTTGGGATGCAGCCTGGACGATCTCAGTGTGCTTTGCCCATGTGGGGCTAGGCCCGGGTTGTTAAAAAAAGTGCAGCTCATTTGGTAATGAAGAGTGGTTTGAAGGCTCTTTATAAAGGGGGGTTGCGGGTTCGAAAACCAGCCTCAACAACGCGCCGCGATTGAGAAACATGCGCGGAGAGGCTTTGGGGTGCTTGAGATGCAGCCCGGATGATCTTAGTGCACTTCACCTATGTGGGGTCGGGCCTGGGTCGTTACAAAAAAGTGCATTTTTTAGTGTGTTTCATTCCTTGTAGATGTGGAAATTTGGGCCCCCTTGTTTTGGGCTTTTCTTAGCTTCCATTGCAGGTGTATAATATGATTGGTTTAAGTAGTTTCTTATATCAATTAATAACATTTTAGATTTGTGGATTATGTATGTCGTGGGACCTTGGTTGGATCCATGTTATATGTTATTTGCTGGTCAGGGATGTTACACGTTTGATGGGACAGATGACCATGCGATGCACATTGAGCACTTTGCAACTGTCAAAAGCATCTACAATGCCTCAGAACCGCATCTATGCCATGTGTTCCTGGTAACACTGAAAGGAGAGTCTCATACCTGGTTCCATTCTCTGAAAGTAGGAGAAATCAAGAATTTCATGGAGCTAACTCAAATTTTCACGGATCGGTTTGTCGCCAACCAGAGACTCCTTCACCTTGCATGGATCTAACGGACTAAGGGAGAGCCGCTCTAGGATTTCTTTTGTTTCTTGACTACAGAGGCATGAAAAATTTCGAGATTCAACCACGGGTGAGCTCATACCTGCAGGCATACATGTCTCTGAGCCGTCCATGTGGTAGAGAATCCGGCGTTCCTTCAACTGGCGCTCTGCTAGGACCCTCTCCAAGTTCAGTTGGGTATGCGCTTGACTCACACAGAGGCATGTTGAGATGAGCTCATATGCAATATTCTCCTCAGAGGAATCCAACTAGGAAAGTTCCACTCCATGTTGATGAATGAATCAAAGATCAACTATCTTGACCTCATCCGTCGAGTCAAGGCTCAAATCGCGGCAGAAGTGGAAATTGAGAATTATCGACTGCATTCCGAAGGAATATCGAATATGAAGAGAAATCAAGGGCCACTGCCAGATCCCAAATGGAGCAGCGCACACCGTATTAACTCTCTCCGAGCCGGGGGAACCGCCAATATCAGACCCTCATCAAAACTTTGCAAACTAAAGTGTTGCTCGCCATCCCTAATCACTCCTCTCTTTAGAGACCAAGGCCTCACACACTAAACTCAAGGGACCGGTTTAAGTACTACGACTATCATCAAAGCTAGAGGCACAACCTGGAAGAATGTCGACACATGAAGAAGGAAGAGGTCAGCATCACAACCTGCCCTGACCAAACTCGTGAATAGACCAAGGTGCGGAGGGGATTCCCCTAAAGAACAACAAACCATTGCCAAGTAGGTCTCCTCTGAAATGCGAGGATCTACGTCAAGCTACCCGCGTCATCCAGTTCATCATAATGCAGGCCGGATTAACACACAGTACCATTCTAAGGGTACCACTACTAAAGGCGCTTCAGATTGATGCCATCACACAAGGCAATGCAAAGGAAGTCTAGTCACAACACGTAACTCCCGAGGATACCACAGGAGCCTGAAGCGCGGGGAAGATGAAGGGGGCCTCGCCACAAGCAGTAGTTTGCTTTCCCATATAACAAGTTGCATGACAGGAACTACTCACGTTTGTATCTTCTTTTCAAGTAATAACACAACAAATTCTCAGATGCATCTACGACAGACAGATTTATGAAAGAAGAATAGGCCTCGGGACCTTCTACCACTAAGGCGAGATGGATGAAAATCCTGCACCTCTCAGGAAAGATAGAAGAAATTCCTTTTGCACCTCTCAGACGAGATAGAAAAAAGTCATTCTGCACCTCTCAGGCGAGATGGACAAAGGTCCTTCTACACCTTCACCTGGACGGACCCTGATCATCCCGAGGCGTGAACAAATAAAGGTTCTTCGCCACCTCCACCTGGACGGACCCCGGTCCTCTTGAGGCGCGGACGAATATGGGTTTTTAACCATCTCCACCCGAACGGACGAGGGTCCTTCTGAGAAGCAAATAAACAAAGGTTATTCACCACCTCCACCTGGACATACTTCAGTCCTTTATAAGCGCGAATGAATAAAGGTTCTTCGAAAACACCATCCGGATGGACCCCGATCCTCTCGAGCCACAAACGAACAAAGGTTATTCGCCACCTCCATCCAGACGAACTCATGTCTTCCTAATGAGCGATCAAATAAAGTTCTTTGCCACCTCCACCTGGACGGATCCTAGCATAAACGAGCAAAGGTTCTTCGCTACTACCATCTGAATGGACCCCGACCCTCCTCAGGCAAGAAAGAACGAAGATTTTTCACCGTCTTTAATGAATCGGACCATACATCCTTCCAAGGCACAAACGAACAAAGATTTTTCACTATCTCCAAGGAAATGGATCCCAAGTCCTTTCTGAGACAAGAGTGTGTCTTTGATACTCTGAGGGATTTTTTCCAGGATGAACCATTAGTTCTCCTACGCCACTCAGCCAAAAGCGGACTCCGAGCCTTCGGGCGCTATCTGGAAAAAGGGGAAAACATCCCATTACACTATACCCCAAAGTCAGCTCCAAGCGCTCATACCTAATAGAAATCACCAAATCAATATGCCGCATCATATACACATGTTCAAGCAAGGGGGGGGGCACAAAAGGTGAAGCGGTCCCAATTCAACAGGACACCTAAGGCTCTAATAAGAGAGACAAAGTATAAGACCCCCCCCCCCCCAACTTGCCCAGGTCGGGGCGGAGGGGATCTTACTTACACAAGACATCCACCCAGTGCTCCTTAAGGGGTGTCAGGACCCACTTCGCTAAGCATTGTTTGACCTCCTTGCTCGGATTGAATCACAACATTCACATCACAGAGTTAAGCAAAAGAATTAACAGGAGCCACAACACACACATATATATATATATATATATATATATATATATATATATATAAGACAATATATATAAAGAAGGAAAAGAAGAAGGCCGTAGCCATTGTTTATACACAAAGCCCGTAGGCTATGCAGTTCTATAGCTAATAACTCCTCTCTCTCTCTCTCTCCAATTCTGCTAGCTAGCACTCACGTCTCGAAACTCGGGAGACGACGGGGGTGCTTTTGCTCGGGTAGTCCTATCAGCTGACATATCGTTCTGCAATAGCTGGTCTCTACCGTGCTCTATCTCCTGTGAATGGTTATTAAAATAACTGTTAGACACAGAGCTAAGTGGAATCAAATCTCCTCTCCGGACCCATATCCTGGGGACGAGCGCATGCACCCAACAAAACAAGATAGTTGAAGCAAGAGATGGTTAGCACATCATTTCATAAATAAGCTAGGAGCAACCAAAAGAGGTACACCATGTTATAACTGGACTAACAACAGTAATATACATCAGTTATGATTTAGGCTCCACTAGCACAGTAGCACAACATGTATTCAAAACTGTGCAAACTTCACAGGCCTTCAATCTGCGCATATACCGCATGCATTCATAGCCACATACACATCACAGACATTCACTATCGCGTACACATCGCAGACATTCACTATCGCGCACACATTGCAGGCATTCACTACCGCACACAATACCCTATGTCGACATAATATGAACCGCTTCTCTTTAAGCAGGATAGCGAGCCCCGTGGGCCTCACCGATGTGGCCGTCAGTGACAGTGGCCAGTCCTGCCACTTCTTGGGGTGATCATACTGCACAGCTATTGGGTCTATTGCCCACAATGTTACCTAGATTGAATTTGAAGAGGCATCACCATCAACACTAAGAGTATATGTGTATTTGATGTTGTTTAAGCTCATCATGTGTACGATGTTCCATGAAACAAGTCTAGACAGATTGTCTAAGTGATGTGACAGGTGGTCATAAAGTGAAGATGCTGGAAAGGCAGGAATTTGCCTAAGTCCGCAGGCATTGAGTAGAGCAAGCTCACTCAACGCCAAAGGTAAGGAAGAATGTTGGCAAGCTGGAAATATGGCTATGTCCACAGGCGTTGAGTGGAGTTGCCTCACTCAACGCCATACAACTAAATGCAAAAATATGGCTAAGTAGTTTGGCGTTGAGCGATGAAGACACACTCAACGCCATACAGTAAGAATCTGAATTAGTCGAACTAAGTTCAGAGTTTGTCGAGCTGAGCTAATTGTTCGTTGAACTAAACTCAGAGTTTGAAGAATTTGGCTAAGTCCAAATTCGTCGAACTGAGTTCATAGTTCGTCGAGCTGAGCTAATCGTTCATCGAACTAAGCTCAGAGTTTAAGAAATTTGGCTAAGTCCAAATTCGTCGAACTGAGTTCAGAGTTCGTCGAACTGAGCTCAGGGTTTGAGAATCTGAGTTAATTGAACTGAGTTCAGAGTTCGTCAAACTCAGTTCAGAATTCATCGAACTGAGTTCAGAGTTGAGTGAGACAGGTTGAGACAGTTAAAGCCTAAGGAATAAGAGGAAGAAAAGTGGCTAAGTCCACAGGCATTGAGTGAAGGTCATTCACTCAACGTCATAGCCTCATAAGTATTGAGTAACACTCAGTCAGTCAAAGCTAGTGTTTTTAAACACAGAAATTTGGCTAAGGAAAAAAACGTTGAGTGAGGCATGCTCACTCAACACTCTCAATGCCTAGGATACAGAAAGCTTTTCTAAGGCAAAAAGCGTTGAGTGATGAAGACACACTCAATGCTCTCAAATGCCAGAGAAGCAGGAAGATTTTGCTAAGGCAAAAAGCATTAAGTGAGGCTTGCTCACTCAACGCTATCAACGCCTAAAGGCAGAAAAGTTGCCTAAGTGTTTTGGCATTGAGTATAACTCACTCAACGCCTAGTTAAACATAATTCTGTCTAAGTGTTTTGGCATTGAGTGATGCTTACTCACTCAACGCCTATGCTAATGTTGCTTGATTTTTAGCTAAGTCCACAGCTGGTGATGTCAGTAAGTCAACAAGTCAACATATTTCAAATTAGTGACGAGATGACTACAGTAAGCGACAAATGTTGCCGCAGACCTACTGTACGACAGTTGGCGTTAAAGCAAGGTTGCTGCTGGCCATTTATGATGTGGGGCCCACTACTCAAGAGCTGTTGGGTCATAATCAATAAAAGGGAAAGACTTTACAGAGGAAGATAGTTTTTCGAGAAAAGCCATCAGGTCGGTCTTATTCACTGCCATTGTTGTTGTGCTGAAGAACATGAAGCTCAAGTCAGCTTGACTAAGAGCAAGTTAGTTGTTGTCATCTTCATCGACTTCAGCAGTTCAAAGTATTTTTCTGAGGAAAGAAGAAGAAGCCAAGGGCCGACCCTTGCTGCAAGTTCTTCACAGTTCCAGATGGAAAAATATAAAAGAAGGCTGAAGAAGCAGAAATCTGGAAGCTCTGAAGAGAAGAAGCTTGAAGAAGCAAAAATCTAAAAGAAGGCTTAGGGGACTATTCCTTAAGAGTCAAAATTAGGGCTGAATCACCTCAGCCCAGGAAAGGAAGAAGAGGCATAACTATCTTAGTCTGCAAAGTTAGTACTGAGATCTTCTCAGCTCTGGTAGCAGCAATTAGATGCAGTAACTTCACAGTTCCAGTAGGAAAAATCCCTGGTGCTGTGAAGTAGTTGTAACACCCCAAAATGTTGTAGGAGCGGCGGGGATCACTTTTGGCCAAGACAGGGTTTTGGTGCAGGTGACACGGGCCCCGACACGGGCGTGTCGGAGGCCGTGTCGGGCGTGTCGAGCTCGGGCCGTCGAGCTGGCAGTGTAGTCGACCAGTTCAGGTCGACGATGGTCGTGTGGTGGAACACGGCCTAGGACACAGGCGTGTCCCAGGCCGTGTCACACCTGGGCTGCACGATTGGGTACACGGGCAATGACACGGGCACGAACACGGGCGTGTCTAGTTTGACACGGGCGTGTCTGATGCCGTGTCACCAAGCCGTGTACCTCTCTAACTGCGAAGTGTTGATAAATTGCACACGGGGGGCGTGACACGGGTCCCGACACGGGCGTGTCGCAGGCGACACGGGCGTGTCGGAGGCCGTGTCACATGCCGTGTTGCTGGTTTTCAATTTTGGTCGAGACGGCGAATGAGCTACACGGCCGTGTGTGAACCCGTGTTCGGCCCAATTTTTGTGATTTCAGATCTAATCCTGGCCGTTCGTTTCCTTGGCTTTGGATCCGACGGTGGGGGGCTGCTCCTGGGTGGTTTTAGCCAGGAATAGGGTTTTGAAACCCTTATTTCACTTGGGTACTCTCTCTCTAAAACCTAGAGAGAAGGGAGAGCTTGGAGGAGGAAGAAAGTGGTCAACTCCGGCGGCCGGTGGAGATTCGGAGCTCCAAATCGCGAGCCATCTTCGGATCCGCGGAGGCAAGGAGATTGCGGTGCTTTTCATCCGCATAGATTTTCATGGCGCCGCGGAAGAATGCAAGGGTAATGATTTCTCATCCTTGGGCATGTGAAACCCTTTTTCCCTTTGCATAGGAAGCCCTCTCTCGCGAGTGAGCGAAGAGTTGGAGCGTTCCTTGGGGTAGATATGTGAAGTCCCCCTTGTGTAGAGTCCGTATGCGTAAACGGGCATAGGCATTGTGGATGAAGCCTATTCGGACATGTTGGTCCGGATCGGTGATGTTGCATTGCATTTGTACCGGGCAAGACTCCGGATGTTTGGGTGTTTTCGGGTTTTCTACGTAGTAGATTGCATCAGGGAGCCTTGGAGATTAACTCCAAGGTGCACCCGGAAAACTGGGCAAAAGCGGGTTTTGCCAACACGAGGGCCGGGGAGCCAACGTGAACATAACCGGGTTATGTGATTATTGTGGTGGAAACGGGACTCGGTGAGTCTTGGCCTGCGCATATGGCCTAAATTGTCGTTGCGGTATGAGCACGGGTCAGGCGGAACCGTACCCGGTCTATGTCGTTCGGTAGGACCGTTGGCATGGATGAGGGTCTTCGGCGGTCTATGGATTAAATTGCCGTGACCAAGGCCAGGAAGGCAAAATGCTCATATGGATGACCGTCCAAGAGGCGGTGGTGGATTGGGAACGTCTATGGATTGAATTGACGTGACGTTGGCCGGTTCACCGAGAATGTGCCCTGAGTGCACGGGGTGTGTGGCCGTGCGAGCCTACGCCTGTGGTGAAGTGCAAATACTTTATATAAGTGCCTATGCTAATAAAGTGCAGGGAAAGAGCATCGCCGCCCCGAATGTGGGGGCGGGATCGTTATAATTTGGTCAGCATTGCTGACCGTTGCTATTATTTGCCACCGGGCGGTGGTTTGTGGCTTGCAGGTGCTGCGGAGCAGAGCGGGAAATAGCGGGCTAAAGCCCTTGTTACTGTGCCGGCCCTCGAATGCCTAATTGCTTATGTTTCTTTCCCGTTTTTCATGTATGGCCGGCCTGCATGCCGAAGTTTGGAAAACACTTCTTTTGTTAAGTGAACAGTGTAAGGCCCTTAAGGCCATTTCTCTTTTGGTGTATGTATACATTCCTGAGTTTGTAGTGGACATTCATGCTGCTGTGGCTGGGTTCTTATTTCTGTTGCAACCTAATAAATTGCTTTCGCTAGGTTTTGTGTAGGATGACATGATTGGTTGAATGGTTTCAACGCGTAACCAACCGGTCTGTCCGTAGTATATGGCGTCGGGCCCCGGCCGGACCTACTGCTATATGCTATGTGACGGATAGGGGTGTTACAAATTGGTATCAGACTTCTGGTTTCGGTTAGGCTTAAATGAATTCGTGGTCGAATTCACTTTAAGGGGTGGTGAGCACATGTGTGTGCGTCATCGTTATAACATGAAAAGAACCCATGAATGTCCACTTAGGAATGAAAATACACATGTTTGAGGAACCTGCGTGTTCCTATTATTGCTGTTTGTTGTAGTGTTTGGTCGCTTATCGGTGTTTTTGCACGATTATAGGTGACCAGAAGTGGTGCTGGGCCGTCTGAACGGCCAGGTTCTGAGGCGAGCAGTGCGCCAAGCGATGCGCCTGCAACACCTTTGTCTGCTGAGACCGTTAGGTTGGTGGCAGAAGCGGTCATGGCAATGATCAATGCGCAGCCTGCAAGGCAGGTGCAGCAGCCTGCTCCTGCTGTGGAGCAAGTACCGCTTCAGACGGCAGAGCAAAGGAGGGTTGAGCAAGTACTGGTGGAGCCAGAGTTGCCTCGAAGAGCAACTGAAAGACAACTGAAGCATGTGATGGGTTTTCATCCACCGGTATTCACGGGGATAGAAACCCCGACCCAAGCAGAGGATTGACTCTCAAGGGTCAACAGGGTGATGACTGCGACGGAAACAGAAGAGTGGCAGAAGACCACTATAGCGACTTTCCTTTTGGATGGGGACGCAAGACTATGGTGGGAAGGCCTAGAGCTACATCAGTTGCAGGGAAGGCCGTTGGCCGAAGTTTCGATGGAGGAGTTTGCGAGACTATTCATGGCTCGATACCTCCCCTCGGCGCAGAGAATTGCGCTAGAAAGCGAATTTCAGAAGTTGGTGCAAGGGGATAACACCGTTGATGAGTACCTCCACGAGTTTACTCGGTTGGGGAGATATGCCGGCGCTACCTTCGCAGACGAGGAGCGCAAGATGAGCCGCTTCTATGAAGGGCTAAGGGATGATTTAAGGTTGCTACTGTCGGGGCCCAAGGCGCAGGGTTTCATGACCCTGGTCAGTTCGGCCCGGTCCTTGGAGAAGGACATGAGGAATGTGCAAGCGAAAAAGGAGAAGGAATCCGGTGCTAAGAAATCGGAGTTCAAGGCGCCGACTATGTCGAAGTCGGGCTACCGCAGATTCTATAAGAAAGCTAAGACGTTGGGTCCAGTTCTTCGGGTGCCTCGGGGGCAACTACCAATCGAACCCCGGGCGCTTGTTTCACGTGTGGAAAGACTGGGCACTTCGCCCGTGATTGCTGGAGTGGACGCTCAAAGTCCGAAAGGAAACAAGGAGCTACCCACGAGGAGAAGGGCAAAGCGGTGGAGTCGACCGTGTCCCACTATGCTCCGACTCAGCCTAGAGTCTATAACTTGGGCCAGCAGGAGGCCATCAAGCAAGCGGATGTGGTGACAGGTATGAGTTAATTTATAGCAAGTTAGCTTTAATACCGTTATTTATTGCTTGTTAGCCTAATATTGTTTGTATAGGCTTTGTTGTGATTAGTGATAGTCCGGCACGGGCACTGTTCGATACGGGAGCTTCACACTCCTTCTTGTATGAAAATTTCATATCGCGCATCGGAGTCCCTTCTTCGATGGCGAAGGACAAGTTGGATGTGTTGCTACCGAATGGGTGCTCGATGCGTGCGGACAGAGTGTGCGCAATGAAGGTTCACATTGGGAGCCAAGAGTTTGACTTGCTAGCGTCATTGCTGCCGCTAGTAGAGTTCGACGTTATCTTTGGAATGGATTGGCTTTCAGAGCAGAAGGCTTGGATCGACTGCGACCGAAAGGAGGTCAAGCTGGGGGTAGGGCGGGAGACTACATTCGAGGGACTGAAGGGGTCGAGCAAGACACTGATGTCTGCTCTTCAGGTGGTGAAGGCGGTTCGTGCTAGTGCAGAGCTGTTCTTCGCATTAGTGGAGGCCGCAGTGCCGAAGTCCACTTTGGGTGAGATCCCCGTGGTATGCAAGTACCCAGATGTGTTCCCGGATAGCCTTCCTAGAGCCCCACCGCAGCGAGAGATTGATTTCACGATCGAGCTCATGCCGGGTGCCAAACCCGTGTCACGTGCTCCTTATAGGTTGGCGCCAAAGGAGATGGCGGAGTTGAAGGTTCAGCTGGAGGAGCTGATGGAGCAAGGTTATGTGCGTCCAAGTTCGTCGCCTTGGAGCGCACCGGTCCTCTTCGTTAAGAAGAAGGACGGAAGTATGCGGCTGTGTATCGATTACAGAGAATTGAACAAGCTGACGGAGAAGAATAAGTACCCGATCCCGAGGATTGATGATCTCTTTGATCAGTTAGTCGGATCGTCGGTATACTCCAAGTTGGACTTGAAGTTGGGGTACTATCAGCTGAGGATCAGGTTGAGTGTGATATCCCGAAGACGGCGTTCAGTACGAGGTATGGGCATTTCGAGTTCACGATCATGCCGTTTGGACTGACGAATGCGCCATCGGTATTTATGGATCTGATGAATAGGACGTTCAGAGATTACCTGGACCGCTTTGTAATCGTCTTTATTGATGATATTCTAGTGTACTCGCAGAGCGAGGAAGACCACTTCAAGCACTTGCACCTGGTGTTGGAGACTCTGAGAAGGAATGAGCTTTACGCAAAGTTCTACAAGTGCGAGTTCTGGCTACCCTCGGTAGCGTTCCTTGGTCATATAGTGAGTGGGGAAGGTATAGCGGTGGATCCGGTGAAGATTGTTGCGATACGGGAGTAGCCTGCGTTGTCTTCCGTCGCGGAAGTCCGTAGTTTTCTCGGGCTTGCCGGATATTACAGGCGCTTCGTAGAGAACTTCTCGCGGATAGCTTTACCTCTCACGAAGTTGACAAGGAAGGATCAGAAATTCTTGTGGACGCAAGAGTGCGTGCAAGCTTTTGAGGAGCTGAAGAGGCGGTTGACCACGGCGCCAGTGCTTAGTTCACCGAGTGGGACCGAGGGCTTTGAGGTGTATAGCGACGCTTCGGGTAGTGGTTTGGGCTGTGTGTTGTTGCAGCATGGAAGTGTGATTGCGTATGGATCGCGTCAACTAAAGATGCATGAAAGAAATTATCCGGTGCACGACTTGGAGTTGGCGGCCGTGATATTTGCACTCAAGTTGTGGAGGCACTACCTTTACGGCATAAGGGTCGATATATACACCGATCACAAGAGCCTAAAATACTTGCTGGATCAAAAGGATCTTAATATGAGGCAGAGGAGGTGGATGGAGTTCCTGGGGGACTACACCTTCAAAATACATTATGTACCCGGGAAGGGCAACGCAGTTGCGGATGCGCTGAGCCGCAGGGCTCCCGCCCAAGCCAACTGGTTGTCGGTGCATGATGAGCAGCTAGTACGGGAGTTGGAGGAGCTTGAGATCTGTTGCGTTGACAAGCAGACGAGCGCCAAAGCAATGTTAAACTGGACGGAGGTGCAGTATGACCTGGCTGACCGGGTTCGGCAGGCATTGGAGTTAGATGACTCCATGAAGGAGCTTATGGAGGCCGCTCTGGATGGGTCAAATTCCCAGTTCTCAGTTGAAGAGGGTTTATTAAGGAAGGATCATCGGTTGTGCGTCCCGAGTGGGGGTAACCTCCGGGCGGAGTTGATGTACGAGGCTCATCATACCAAGTACTCAATCCACCCAGGGAGCACGAAGATGTATCGTGATCTCAAAAAGTTGTTTTGGTGGCCGGGGCTCAAGAAAGATGTGGCGTTGTACGTGGCTAAATGCCAAACGTGCGCCTTGGTGAAGGCGGAATGCCAAAAGCCGGGAGGATTTCTGAAGTCCTTGCCTATACCGGAGTGGAAATTCGACGACTTATCTATGGACTTTGTGCACGGGTTGCCAAGGTCGCAGAAAGGGAACGACGCCATTTGGGTGATCGTAGATCGGTTAACTAAAGTGTCGCATTTCATTCCGCATAGGAAGGATGATCCAGTGGAGAAATTGGCAAAGTTGTATGTTGACAATATAGTTAGACTGCATGGTGTGCCCCGTAGC
The DNA here is from genome assembly GCA_039513925.1 of Platanthera zijinensis. Lineage (NCBI taxonomy): Eukaryota > Viridiplantae > Streptophyta > Magnoliopsida > Asparagales > Orchidaceae > Platanthera > Platanthera zijinensis. The sequence goes on from CM077092.1 coordinate 9,654,418, forward strand.
ATTGTGAGTGATCGCGATGGGCGGTTCACGTCAAATGATTGGAGGTTGGTGCAGCAGATGCTGGGAACAAAGTTAAAGTTCAGCACAGCTTTCCATCCGCAGACGGATGAGCAGACCGAGAGGGTCAATAGAACGATGGAGGACATGCTACGCATGTGTGTTCTGGATTTCGGTAAGCATTGGGAAGACCACCTGTATTTGGTGGAGTTCGCGTACAACAATAGCTACCAAGTGAGTATACAAATGGCGCCCTTCGAGGCCCTGTATGGTAGGAAGTGTCGCACGCCGTTATCGTGGCTTGAAGCGGGTGAGGCAAGGTTGTACAAAAAGCAGGAGGTGGAGAGTGCTACCTCGTTAGTGCGGATCATTCGGGAGCGCTTGTTGATCGCTCAGGACCGGCAGGCGAAGTATTACAATGCCAAGCACCGGAACGTGGAGTTCGCGGTAGGCGATTGGGTATATCTGAAAAGGCCGTTCAAGGGGGTTTCACGGGTGAGACGCTTGAAGAAGCTGAGCCCAAGATACCTTGGACCTTTTGAGGTTCTGGAGCGAGTCGGCGAAGCAGCATACCGTTTGAGGCTATCAGAGGAATTAAGTTGATTACATGATGTGTTCCACATTTCTGTGTTGCGGAAGGCGGTGCAAGAGCCTTCGCAGGTGATCGCGGTTGATCAAGTGCCGGTGGACGAGGGGTTGACGACTAGGGTCAAGCCCATTCGTATTGAAGATGTTGAGGTCAAGAGGCTTCGTAACAAGGAGATCCGGATGGTTAAGGTCCGGTGAGATAATTGCGGGCGTGAGGAGCTCTCTTGGGAACGGGAGCAGACTATGCTCGAGGAGTACCCGGAATTGTTCCGCTCAGGTACTGATTTACTTTAAGTCCTGTTTTTCCTTTATTAATTTCGTGGACGAAATTCTTTAAGGGGGGTAGAATTGTAACACCCCAAAATGTTTGTAGGAGCGGCGGGGATCACTTTTGGCCAAGACAAGGTTTTGGTGCAGGTGACACGGGCCCTGACATGGGCGTGTCGGAGGCCGTGTCGGGCGTGTCGAGCTCGGGCCGTCGAGCTGGCCGTGTAGTCGACCAGTTCAGGTCGACGATGGTCGTGTGGTGGAACACGGCCTAGGACACGGGCGTGTCCCAGGCCGTGTCACACCTGGGCTGCACGGTTGGGTACATGGGCAATGACACGGGCACGAACACGGGCGTGTCTAGTTTGACACGGGCGTGTCTGATGCCGTGTCACCAAGCCGTGTACCTCTCTGACTGCGAAGTGTTGATAAATTGCACACGGGGGGCGTGACACGGGTCCCGACACGGGCGTGTCGCAGGCGACACGGGCGTGTCGGAGGCCGTGTCACATGCCGTGTTGCTGGTTTTCAATTTTGGTCGAGACGGCGAATGAGCTACACGGCCAAGCACACGGCCGTGTGTGAACCCGTGTTCGGCCCAATTTTTGTGATTTCAGATCTAATCCTGGCCGTTCGTTTCCTTGGCTTTGGATCCGACGGTGGGGGGCTGCTCCTGGGTGGTTTTAGCCGGGAATAGGGTTTTGAAACCCTTATTTCACTTGGGTACTCTCTCTCTAAAACCTAGAGAGAAGGGAGAGCTTGGAGGAGGAAGAAGGTGGTCAACTCCGGCGGCCGGTGGAGATTCGGAGCTCCAAATCGCGAGCCGTCTTCGAATCCGCGGAGGCAAGGAGATTGCGGTGCTTTTCATCCGCATAGATTTTCATGGCGCGCGGAAGAACGCAAGGGTAACGATTTCTCATCCTTGGGCATGTGAAGCCCTTTTTCCCTTTGCATAGGAAGCCCTCTCTCGCGAGTGAGCGAAGAGTTGGAGTGTTCCTTGGGGTAGATATGTGAAGTCCCCCTTGTGTAGAGTCCGTATGCGTAAACGGGCATAGGCATTGTGGATGAAGCCTATTCGGACATGTTGGTCCGGATCGGTGATGTTGCATTGCATTTGTACCGGGCAAGACTCCGGATGTTTGGGTGTTTTCGGGTTTTCTACGTGGTAGATTGCATCAGGGAGCCTTGGAGATTAACTCCAAGGTGCACCCGGAAAACTGGGCAAAAGCGGGTTTTGCCAACACGAGGGCCAGGGAGCCAACGTGAACATAACCGGGTTATGTGATTATTGTGGTGGAAACGGGACTCGGTGAGTCTTGGCCTGCGCATATGGCTTAAATTGTCGTTGTGGTATGAGCACGGGTCAGGCGGAACCGTACCCGGTCTATGTCGTTCGGTAGGACCGTTGGCATGGACGAGGGTCTTCGGTGGTCTATGGCTTAAATTGCCGTGACCAAGGCCAGGAAGGCAAAATGCTCATATGGATGACCGTCCAAGAGGCGGTGGTGGATTGGGAACGTCTATGGCTTGAATTGACGTGACGTTGGCCGGTTCACCGAGAATGTGCCCTGAGTGCATGGGGTGTGTGGCCGTGCGAGCCTACGCCTGTGGTGAAGTGCAAATACTTTATATAAGTGCCTATGCTAATAAAGTGCAGAGAAAGAGCATCGCCGCCCCGAATGTGGGGGCGGGATCGTTATAATTTGGTCAGCATTGCTGACCGTTGCTATTGTTTGCCACCGGGCGGTGGTTTGTGGCTTGCAGGTGCTGCGGAGCAGAGCGGGAAATAGCGGGCTAAAGCCCTTGTTGCTGTGTCGGTCCTCGAAGGCCTAATTGCTTATGTTTCTTTCCCGTTTTTCATGTATGGCCGACCTGCGTGCCGAAGTTTGGAAAACACTTCTTTTGTTAAGTGAACAGTGTAAGGCCTTAAGGCCATTTCTCTTTTGGTTTATGTATACATTCCTGAGTTTGTAGTGGACATTCATGCTGCTGTGGCTGGGTTCTTATTTCTGTTGCAACCTAATAAATTGCTTCCGCTAGGTATTGTGTAGGACGACATGATTGGTTGAATGGTTTCAACGCGTAACCAACCGGTCTGTCCGTAGTATATGGCGTCGGGCCCCGGCCGGACCTACTGCTATATGTTATGTGACGGATAGGGGTGTTACAGTAGTAGTTAGGGCTGAGCTTCAGTCTCAGTTTAGAAAGAGGCAAAACCTAGTTCTGCAAGTCACTTCCAGCTCAAGTTAATATATACTTGTTGCTGTGGAAGTAGTTAGGACTAAGTACTTCTTAGTTCAGTAAAGGTAGACTTAGGAAATAAATCCCTGTAGTCATAGTTGGGCTGAGTTTATCTCAGTTAAGAAGCTTGACACAGAGAAACATCTTTTGTGTCAAAAATGACCACCAACCCACCTTCATCCTATAGGATACAAGTGTGGATCTGAGCTGTAGGGCTTAACAGCTTGAAGTAGGAGAGTGTTTCTCTCTAAGTGTAGGATCCTTTGTGGATCTAAGGTAGGGATGTCCTCCCAGCCTGAGTGAAGGGCATAACAGCCTGAGGTAGGTGGTCTGCTGACCACTGAGTTGTAGCTCTTGTGGTTAAGAAGTAAGTCTTGGAGGAGACTTAGAGATCCTGAAGGATTTGAGGTGTAAGCTCATTGGAGCAGGTTTTGGAGAAGTGCTTAGTCCAATAAGATAGTTAGATAGGTGGGAGGGAAAGTGGATGTACCCTTATTAGGAGAATCACTATAAATCTGTGTGTGCTTATTGTGTTGTTTCTTGGTGCAGGTTATGTACATTTTGAAAGCATAAGACAACTAACAGTCAAAGTTCTTAAAGAAAAAATATATAAGAAACTCAAAAAGAGATCAATAACCTATTCACCCCCTATAGGTGATTAAGCTATCTTTAAAATAAAGACTTTCAAGTGGTATCAGAGCCAGGTTACTCAAAAAGGACTTAACAATCTGAGTAGACCTCGAAGGATAGCTAAAATATCTACATTGGTGGGTTCAAAAGAGAACCATATGGAGTGGAGCTTAATGAAGTTTCAAGTCTGCAGTAAGAGCAAGGACCACATTGGACTGTTGGTAGCTCTTGAAGATGATGATGTCTATGCAGATGCAAGAATAGAGATTAGAGCCCCTCTATCACACTCAGATAGTGACTCAGAGGTGGATGAAGCTGAGGAAGGTGAATGCAGATGCTATGGGCTGATTGCTACACCAGAAGAAGAAGAAGAATCCTGTCTGGATCAGTCTGGTCCAGATCAAGTACAATCTCTGTCTGGTTCTTCTTATTACTCAGGGCATAAGTACAGCTCAGACTCTGATGCTTCCTCATCAAGTGATGATGAGAGTCCTCTATCAGAAGATGATATCAATACATGTATTGAGAATTATGCTGTACTTCTGAAAGCTTTAAAGAAAAGCAAGCTGCTTATTAAGAAACAAGCAGAGAAAATTGCCTCCCTACAGCTGACTGCTTCCCAGCAAGATGAGACTTCATCTTTGCTATATCTGGAGATGAGGGAAGTTGGTCATCTGAAGAACATGGTAGATATCCATGTTGAGTTCATTAAATATAAGGACTCTATTATCAAGGTTATTGAAGAGATACTTGAAAGGGTGAAGAGGATGTTGGATCCCTAGTTGGATTTGGGCTAGGTTCACTAATTTAGGCTGAGTCTGACCCACCTTGTATAGTCAGGGTCAAGTCTAGTAATCCTAGAGTATAGGCTAAGTCTGTTTAGTTCAACCTTATTGGACCAACCAGCAGAGGACCTCAGAAGACTCAGACTTAGAAGATTTCAGAAGACAGTTTGATCAGTTCGAAGTTCTTCGAACTCAGCACGATGATCGTCGATCTCCGATCGACGAACTCAGAGTTATTTCTCTGAGCTGAGCTCGACGATTAGTTTTCTTCAGACAGACTCTCAGCTCGACGAACTCAGAGTGCAGTTTTGGCAAGTCATTCTCAGTACGCATTTCGCAGAACTCAGGTCGACAAACTGGAATTCTTAGGTCGACGATCTTGGATCTCAGGTCAACGAATTCTGTTCAGTGATCGACGAATTCTGTCCAGTTCCAGAATGAGATATTTCCCTCCTTCTGTTCCTTTATTTCTATATTAATTAGCAATATTATTCCTGAGTAATTAATGTATATATTCCTCTGAATATATCTGTTATTGGCAACATTAATTATGGTATTCATCAGGATATTTACTTGCTTATTTTATTAAGGAAGTTTGGAGAAACTCATTAATGATATATTCCAGCCGTTTGTATTCTCTAGATCAGCCAACATTTAAGGCAGTAATTCAAATTTCAAAGGAGAAATAATTGACTGAGAATATAAAAAGAGATTTTCTCTTTTTTAGAGAAACACATGAGATACATAAGAGAACTACCAGAGAACTCACAGAAAAAGACATACAACACAAAGATAGAAAAATCTTTCAGAACTCTCTCTCTCTCTCAGTGCAGAAAAATTCTCTGTGTTTCACCTTGTCAAGTCTGAAGACTGAAGAAGAACAATCATCACAATCAAGAGTCTTCTTCAAGCTTCACATATATGAACATTCAGGAAAACAAATCCTCATTCAGTCAGAAAAGTTCCAGGACTGTTTCAGACAAGGTTGAAGACCTACACCCTGAAGCAAAACTCCAGTCTTCCTGAACCTTCAACATCTCAGGGGGAGATCTGTCCACTAAGTCTTCTCTGTTTAATAGAGAAAGAGAAGACATCTTCACCTCATCTTACCTCTTGTAAAAGGGTTTTAACTCCCTTCAAAAGTTAGCTTTTGGTTGTCAAGTCTCCTGATCAAAAGACTTGGTTTGGTTTTTGGGCACCTGGTCAAAAACCAAAAGGGTTGCAATATCTCCCTGCAAATAGATATTGTGGTGGCAGTCACTTGATCAAAACCTGCTAGTGGATTCCTACCAGGGTGGTAGAAGAGTGGATGTATCCAAGTTTAGGGGAACCACTATAAAATTTCTTGTGTTGTCTGGTTGCTCATCTTCTGCATTTTTTTCTTGATGTGGCTGTGGTAGTTAGAATAGTTTAGCTTGCTTTTCCTTTTATTATTATATGGTATCACTTATTTTAATGTGATATAGATCTAAAAATAGCCAAAAGTTTTAAATACTCTATTCACCCCCCTCTATAGTAAGTCAAATCTAACCCCTCCTTTCAATTGGTATCAAAGCTTGTGTTTTATTGGTTGTACAAGTTAACACTTGAACCAAGATCCCTTTTTGATAGATTTCCTCCTTCTTAGCTTTTCTATTATCACAATGGCACAGAACAAAGATTATGCAAGCACCAGACCTCTAGTGTGCAACTTAAACAAGTTTTCCATCTGGAAGGCAAGAATTAAACTTTATATGAACTCTATTGATGAGGACATTTTTAATTCCATTTTGACAGGAACTCCTGCTCCAGTGACTGCATCCACCTTAATTTCAAGCACACATGCTTTTCCACAACCTGAGTGGACAGATGCTCAGAAAAAGGACAAGATTGCTAATGCATATGCCATGAATATTCTTGCTCAGACTATGTCTGATGACATCTTCCAGAAAGTGGCTGAATGCACATCAGCCAAAGCTATTTAGGACTCACTTAACCAGATGGTAGCTGGTTCTGCTGATGAGAGAAAGAATAGGAGATCCAACCTCATCTCTCAGTATAAAAATTTCAAGAAGGATGAGTCAGATTCTGTTGGTGATATATACAACAGATTAAACTCAATAATCAATGAGCTGAAGACATTGGACAAGGATATCACACTTACAAAAGTGAATGACAAAATCCTCATGTGCTTCCCTAGCTCACGGGATTCTAGGATCTGACTTATCAAGGAAGCCAGAAGCCTCAATGAGATATCCACTAAATCTCTATTGGGAAAGCTCAAATCTTATGAGCAGCTTATTAAGTCAAGAGAAGATGCAGAATAGAAGACTCCTTCTTCTGGGAGAAAGGAGACAAATATAGATTTCAAAGCTACTGAAGAATCAGAAGCCCCATCAGTAAATGAAGAATTCCTAAGTCTCTTAGCCAAGAGATTTTACAAAATGGGAAAAAGGGACTTCAGAAGAAAGTCATCTAAGCAAGATGACAAACTCAGGTATGATAAAACACCAATTAAAGAAATAGTTTTTTCTGGATGCAGGAAGCCTGGACATTTCATTTCAGAGTGTTCAGAGACTCAAAAGAAAGATAAAAGAAAAGAAAAGGAGACCAGAAGACAACATTACAACAAGCCCTCCTCCAGCAAGCACAAAAGAAAGGAGAAAGGTTTCATTGCTGAAACCTAGAGTGACACTGAAGAAGATTCTTCATCCTCCAGCTCCAGTGAGGATGAAGAGGAAGCTAAAACCAAGGAGATATGCTTGATGGCTATTGATGCATCAAGTACCCATTCGGATGCTGACCTGACAGACACAAAAGAACCTCTAACTGAAGAGGATCAGGTATTATCTTTATTTGATTTTAATTTTGAAAACTTTAGAACTGAATTCAAATCATTGTTCTTAAACTTAATAAATTCTGAAAAAGTAATTAAACAACTTAGAGAGAAACTAAATGAACAAGTGAACCTGATGTCAGAAAACAATAAATTAAAAGTTGAAGTAACTTTAACAAATGAACAAATTGTTAAATTAAAGACTGAGTTGTGTGAGGCTAAGCAACTTGAGGAATATCTCAATGGGAGAAGCCTTAAGCTGATGGACATTACAAGAACAGTAAATGTCAGGTTAAATGGCAAGCTGGGCTTAGGTGCTTCATTAAGCCTACCTCCACTAATTCAGAAGAACATACTCACAACCCCAATAAAATTTGTTTCTGAAAAAGGTAAGGAGAAAATAAAAAATAAATAAAAAATAATAACCCTAATCAAACAGAACTTAAACACAAACATAAGAAAAAGAAAAAGAGTAAGAAAAACAATAATCAGAACAATGTTCAGCAGATTTCGTCGAACTCAGATCGACGAAATATGTTGAGTTCGTCGAACTCAAGGCGACGAACTCCAAACGCAAACTTTTACCATAATTATTCTCTGAACTGCGATCGACGAAACCAGTATGATTCGTCGACCAGAGATCGATGATATTGGGACCCAGAAAATGAATATTTTCATTCTTTGAGTGGAGTTCGATGAACTCATCCCCGTTCGTCGACCTCAGATCGATGAACTCACAAGAATTCGCCGACCTCAGCTCATAATAATAAAAACTTTAACTTCAATAGGTTCTTTAATCAATCCAGAGAAAACTTTAACCCTTTTAATCAATGGATAATTCCACCAAGGAAATACCATCCCTTAGGCTATAAAAATCAACCTGAGTATTCATACATCTCTAGCTTTAATTATGTGAATTAACAAGGACCCAAGGTAACCTGGGTCAATAATTTCTAATCTATTTTTGTGCAGGTAAAAGACTATCCTACCACAGAAGAACAGTGGTATCTGGATAGTGGTTGTTCAAAATATATGACTGGCTATAAGAACAACTTATCCAATTACAAGTCCAAGCTAGGTCCTAAAGTTGTTTTTGGTGACTCCAACTGTGGTTTGACGGAAGGTTATGGTGATATAAAGATTGACATTGTCACATTCAAGAAAGTAGCATATGTAAGCGGATTAAAACACAACCTGATTTCCATAAGTCAACTCTGTGATGAAGGGTTTTAGGTATCATTTGATAAATCCTCTTGCATTATTTCTTCTGCTGAAAATAAAACTGTTTTAATTGGCTCTAGAGTAGGAAACATCTACATAGTAAATTTCAAATCAGCTAGAACAGAAATTTGTTTATTTAACCAGACTAGTAATAATAATGAACTTTGGCATAGGAGATTAGGACATGTCAACTTAAAAAATATTGCTAGATTATCTAAAGACAACCTTGTTAGAGGATTGCCTTCTTACCCCTACAAGAAGGAAAACCTTTGCAGGGCTTGTCAGTTAGGCAAGCAAACTAAAAATAGTTTTAAGTTACTTAATATGAGTGATTCACCTAGGATTTTGTATTTGCTCCACATGGATCTTTTTGGACCCATTGCTATATAAAGCCTAGGAGGGAATTCTTATACCTTAGTAATTGTTGATGACTTCTCAAGGTTCACTTGGGTGTTCTTCTTGAGAAACAAGTCAGATAACTTCAAGTTTCTTACAGATTTTCTCAAGAGTATACAGATTGAGTACTCTACTCCAGTTGCATTGATCAGAAGTGATCATGGTACTGAGTTTGAGTCTCTTCTTTTGCAAGAATTCTATTGGAAGAAAGGTATTAAACAATGTTTCTCTGCTCCTAGAACTCCTCAACAAAATGTTGTAGCTGAAAGGAAGAACAAAACACTCATTGAAGCTACAGGCACATTAATTGCAGATGCTCACCTGCCTCTATCCTTTTGGGCAGAGGCTGTGAGCATAACAAACTATGTCCTGAATAGAAGTTTGATACACAAACTTAAGGGCAAGACCCCCTATGAACTACTCAAAGGGAAGAAACCTAAAGTAGACTATTTTAGAATATTTGGTTATGTCTGTTATATTCATAACAACAATAAGAAATACCTCAGAAAATTTGAAGCCAAGGCTGAAGTTGGAATTTTTCTTGGATATTCCCAAGTAAGCAAGACTTATAGGGTATATAATAAATCAACCATGAAAATGGAAGAGTCTATTCACATTTCTTTTGATGAGACTAACATGTTTTACAAGGAGAAGATAGCTTCTACCAGTGAAACCTTGCAGGTACCTAACATGTATTAGAAGCTAGATGAGTTGACCCTCATAAATGAAGGCTGTTACACATCCTTCTCCATATGTTGCTGAAGAAAGTGATGATGAAGATACTGATTTCAATACAGAGCTAACAACAGCTAACTTAATTCCACTAGAGGAATTAATTACCCAGGCTGTTGTTGAACCAACTCCACCAACTGATTTTGTCGTACTTAGAGATCACCCTATATCTCAAATAATAGGAGACATATCAGGTAGGTGTGCAGACAAGGCATCAACTCCACCAGGATATGATGCATGCCTGCTTCATATCTCAAATTGAGCCCTAATCCATCAAAGATGCTGAGCAAGATCCATACTGGATCATTGTTATGCAAGAGGAGCTCAACCAATTTGAGAGATGTAGAGTTTGGGACTTAGTTACAAGACCCAAAGACTACTCAGTTATTGGAACTAAGTGAGTATTCAGAAATAAACTTGATGCCCAAGGATCTATCATAAGGAACAAAGTAAGGCTAGTTGCTCAAGGCTATAGGCAAGAGGAAGACATTGACTATGACCAGACATTTGCTCCTGTTGCCAGGCTTGAGGCAATAAGAATTTTCCTTGCTTATGTTGCATTCAAAAAGTTCAAAGTCTACCAAATGGATGTAAAGAGTGCATTTTTGAATGGAGAATTTAAAGAAGAGGTTTATGTGGAACAACCATCAGGTTTTATCTCTTCAACTTATCTCTCTTATGTTTTCAGATTGCATAAAGCTCTCTATAGTCTAAAGCAAGCTCCAAGAGCTTGGTATGAAACCTTAGCTAGCTTTCTTTTAGAAGATAAATTTTCTAAATAGGACTTTATTTTTCAAGCATCATCAAGACAAAATTCTATTAGTACAAATATATGTAGATGACATCATATTTGGCTCTACATATCCCAAACTATGCAAAAGATTCTCCAACCTTATGCATTCTAAGTTTGAGATGAGTAGCATGAGTGAACTCTCCCGCTTCCTTGGTCTCCAAGTGAAGCAGACTCCTAATGGCATTTTATTATCTCAATCCAAGTATGGCTGATGCCTCAGCTAAGAAAACACCTATGGCTATAAATGTTGTGGTTGATTTAGATGAACATGAAAAACCTGTTGATCAGAAATTGTATAGGGCCATTGTTGGATCCCTTTTATATCTCAAAGCAAGTAGACCAGATATTATATTTGCTACTTGTCTTTGTGCTAGATTCCAGGTGAACCATAAAGAATCTCACCTAATTTTGCTAAAAAGAATTTTAAGATATATAAAGAGTTGCCCAAATCTAGGACTCTGGTATCCAACTGAGTCAGAGTTTGAGTTAACTAGATACTCAGATGCTGACTTTGTTGGATGTAAAGTGGACAGGAAGAGCACATCAGGAACATGCCAGTTCCTTGGTGCTAGACTTATCTCCTAATTTTGTAAAAAGCAGACATCTGTGTCTATATCAACAGTAGAAGCTGAATATATGGCAGTTGCTGTTCACAGATGCTATGGATACAAAATCAACTTCTGGATTATGGATACAACTTAAATAATTCAACTCTATTCTGTGATAGTACCAGTGCTATATCCATAGCACAGAATCCAGTGCATCATAGTAGGAAAAAACATATATGTGTAAAGCATCATGTCATTAGGGAGTGTGTTGACAAGAAGAAAATTAATCTTACATCCCCACTGATTTGCAAAGGGCAGACATCTTCACCAAACCCTTGGATGAGAAGAAACACTTATCCTTTATGAATCAACTAGGCATGATGAATGGAGATGGATTAATTTAATTCTCTGTCTGTGGTCGAAGAATTTGCAACAATTCGTCGAACGGAGATCGACGAACTGAGGAAAGTTCTTGAGAATTTTTGTCGACCTGAGATTGACGAACTCTCTGTGTAAGTCATTTTCGTTGACCGGAGATCGACGATCTGGCTTCAAAAAAATTTTCGTCAACATGAGTATGACGAAAAGTTTTCCCTTCTTCAGATTGAGATCGACGAACTCTTTTGTCAATAAAATATTTCGTCGACCCCAGATCAAAGAATTTTTCTGTTTCGCAGGACGGAAGTTTGTCATTTCATATTCTGAAAAACCTTATAACTAGGTTTTCTTCGAGCTTCATCCCGCGCTTTCAGTTCCCTTGCACTTGATCTCTCTATTTCTTTGTTGCAGGTGATCATGACGACTCCAGCAAGCGTTCTTGCAGCTATGAAATTTGATATGGGTTTTGACATAGACTTTGAGTCTTTCCAACACTCAGATCAAATTTTCCTTGATATTTTGAAGCTATTTGAAGAGCTACAGTTGAAGAATCTATTGACTACCAGGATGAAGATTGCAGCGACTAAGATCAGAGAATGGGTTTTCACTCTATCGACTCCAGATGCTGATACGCTGATTGGAAAAATATCGAGTAACGTCGTTTCACTTACTCCTGATGTTCTAACTGCGATTTTTGGATTACTGAATGAAGAAGAGGAATTAGAGATCGATACTGTTGAATTTGATGAAATGTTGATTCGAATGGGTTATTTAGGAGATAACCCTAACAAGCTGCTAAAGAAACATTTATCTGCAGACTATAAGTTTCTGGCAGACGTTGTAGGAAAGGTACTGCTGGGCAAGCACACCGCCCATGATTACATTACTAGACAACAGTTCCTAGTGATGTGTGCTGTGGTAAACAAGAAGGCCATGAACTGGGCCAAAATCATGTTTGAATTGATCAAGAAGAAAAACACAAAGAAGGAAGTGTGTTTTGGAAGAATTCTGGGAATCTTCCTTCAGGCCAAGGCTGTTGAATCACTAGTCTCCCCGACCATATTCATAAATGCCTCCAAGAGGCTAACTTGTGCCTTATTTGGCAGGTGGGAGAGGAACATCCCTAAGCCTTCCAAGGATTCCTCTTCCAGATCTTATGAGAGTACAAGGGTTGTTCCAGCCACTCCCCACCCTGCTGAGATTGCTTCCATTCCCCCTCCACCTACACTTGTTCCCACACCCTCAACAACCCTCTAGCTTACTTACACATCACAAGAACATCAACCTACACCTCCTACTTCCCCAATCCATCTTGCTTCACCACTTCGTTCACCAGTTCACTCTCCACTACATCTTCATTCACCTGTTTATTCACCAGTACATAAACCTTCACCACATCAATCTCCTCAACATCAATCTCCAGAGCATGCTCATACACCAGAGCATGTTACTCCTCCTCTATCCCCTCTTCCGTCTCATCTTACTGACATTCCTCCTCTTCACAATCTATCATCTCTACCATCATTCAATCTATTGTAATCCCCCAGTCATACTCCATCCCCCACAGATGAACCAACAGACACCTCACCCCTACATCCATCATCATCCACCTTCAATCCTTCTATATCTACTCAAACCCCACCTGAATTCATAAACATAGATTCTTCCTCCATTTCATCCATTCTGCAATCCATCACACCTCTCCTTAAACAACTCATAACAGAGGCTATTTCACCTCTTGCTTCTTCTATTTCATCCCTAGCTGCTCAGATTTCTGCCTTCCCTGTCCCTCCTTCTTCAGTCAGGGGCCTGGCTCTAGTGCTTACTGAAACCAGGCAGGGGGAGATACTCCATGAAGAAGTAGCTCCAGCAGCAGCAGTAGCAGAAATAGAGTTTGTTGATTCTGAGATACCAGATGCAGAACTCACAGAATTTTTGGATATAGATTCTGAGACAGTTGAGTTAGTTTATTCTTTGGATATTCCTTCTGGAGACTGCTCCATTTCTCCAGCAGTTGAACTGAACTCGGTTCTAGATTCTTTTGATCTTATGTATAGAAACATTCTTTTATTTGTTTCACCTCAGTACTGCACAGATATTGTTTGCTATACAACTCCAGTTAGCATATAAGTTTTATAGCTTATTCAGAGCAGTTTTACAGCTCCAGAGCCTGAGCTTGTTCCAGCTTCTGAGGCTGAGCCTGTTAAGATTGCTGAGGATGAGTTCTCTGAGCCCACGGCTCTTTCCCCTCCTTCCTTTGTCTTCTCTACTTCTCTATTACCTGATATGGATGAAATTTTTGCTGAAGAAATGGCTCAGGAAGCTGAAGTAGTTCCAGCAGAAGTGGTTCCTCCTCTAGTTGTTCCACCTCCAGCTCCTCCTCAAACAGACAAACAGATTTCAAAGCAAACATTAGAAGAAATAGATGATTTATATGATAATCCTCCTAGATCATTTGATGATGATGAGGATTCAGAAGATGATTCTGATTCTGATACTTCTAAGAGATCCAAATCAAAGAAAAGGAAAGCTCCAGGAAAGGATGTTCCTAAGGCCAATCCTAATAATGATGTTCCATATTATATTCTGCACAACATTCCTCTCACTCCAACGTCTCCTCATTGGATGAGACTGTCTAGAAACCAAGCTAAAGCACAAAAGAAGAAGAAGTTGGGATCCTCTCTAAAGAAGAAATTCAGGAAAGATCCACCTCCTACTCCTACTCCTGCTGCAGGTGCCTCAGGCAATTTGGCAAGATCTACTTCCAGTGCTCCTCAACCTCCAAAGCAAACTCCTTATCAATATTCAAGACAATCTTCTAATCCAGCTCCTTCTCACTCAAAACAATCTTCAAGACCATCTCAAAGGCAATCTTCCATCCTTGCTGGAAAATATAGTGAATGCAGGCCACCAAAATGTTATTATGCTGAATAATCTGTACAGAATTATCCTTCAAGAAATTTTCAGCAACAATCTGTCATTTTCAGTAAGTCTCAAAGGACAGCTCGGGATGCTTCAACTGATCCAGGATATGAACCAGAGCTTGATCCTAACTTTAGGATGGCTAGATTTTATGAGTTGATTGGCTTATCTCAGATAAACAATGCAAAGACAGAAGGAACAGATCCATCACAATTTACAATTATGTCTTCCTTCAGACAGAAAGAGCTTGATAAGTTTGAAATTGACAAAGAATTATTTGATCCAAATGCTTATATGCAGGTCCACCCAGAAGTTATTGTGCCTAGAGCTTCTACTATAACTCTTTTGGGAGCCTAAGACCTGAAGATGTCAAAGCAATAAGCAGAAGACCCTCTCAGAACTATAGTGTTCACTAAATCTTCTTCTGCTCCTCCTCCAGACAGGCTCTAAAACATTTTATTCTTTGTGAATATTCTTTTTATCTGCTAAATTGTGTTGTCAGTTACTTACTTTCATGTTATATATCTGTATTTTCTTTTATTTTATATTGTACTTAGTGACCTCACCCAAATAGGGGGAGATTGTTGAATCACTAGTTGGATTTGAGCTAGGTTCACTAATTTAGGCTGAGTATGACCCACCTTGTATAGCCAGGGTCAAGTCTAGTAATCCTAGAGTTTAGGCTAAGTCTGTTTAGTTCAACCTTCTTGGACCAGCCAGTAGAGGACCTCAGAAGACTCAGATTTAGAAGATTTCAGAAGACAGCTTGATCAGTTCGAAGTTCTTCGAACTCAGCTCGATGATCGACAATCTCCGATCGACGAACTTAGAGTTATTTCTTTGAGCTGAGCTCGACAATTAGTTTTCTTCAGACAGACTCTCAGCTCGACAAAATCAGAGTGCAGTTCATTCTCAGTATACAGTTCGCAGAGCTCAGCTCGACGAACTGGAATTCTTAGGTCGGTGATCTTGGATCTCAGGTCGACGAATTCTGTTCAGTGATCGATGAATTCTGTCTAGTTCCAGAATGAGATATTTCCCTCCTTCTGTTCCTTTATTTCTATATTAATTAGCAGTATTATTCCTGAGTAATTAATGCATATATTCCTCTGAATATAGCCGTTATTGGCAGCATTAATTATGGTATTCATCGGGATATTTACTTGCTTATTTTATTAAGGACGTTTGGGGAAACTCATTAATGATATATTCCAGCCGTTTGTATTCTCCAGATCAGCCAGCATTTAAGGCAGTAATTCAAATTTCAAAGGAGAAATAATTGACTGAGAATATAAAAAGAGAATTTCTCTTTTTCAGAGAAACACACAAGATACAGAGGAGAACTACCAGGGAACTCACAGAAAAAGACATACAACATAGAGATAGAAAAATCTTTCAGAAATCTCTCTCTCTCTCTCTCCCTCAGTGCAGAAAATCTCTCCATGTTTCACCTGTTAAGTCTGAAGACTGAAGAAGAACAATCATCATAATCAAGAGTCTTTCAAGCTTCACATCCAGGAACATTCAGGACAACAAATCCTCATTCAGTCAGAAAAATTCCAGGACTATTTCAGACAAGGCTGAAGACCTAAACCCTGAAGCAAAGCTCCAGTCTTCCTGAACCTTCAACTTCTCAGGGGGAGCTTTGTCCACTAAGTCTTCTTTATTGAATAGTGAAAGCGAAGACATCTTCACCTCATCTTACCTCTTATAAAAGGGTTTTAACTCCCTTCAAAAGTTAGCTTTTGGTTGTCAAGTCTCCTAATCAAAAGACTTGGTTGGTTTTTGGGCACCTGATCAAAAGCCTAAATGGTTGCAATATCTCCCTGCAAATAGATATTGTGGTGGCAGTCACCTGATCAAAACCTGCTAGTGGATTTCTACCATGGTGGTTGAAGAGTGGATGTACCCAAGTTTAGGGGAACCACTATAAAATTTCTTGTGTTGTCTGGTTGCTCATCTTCTGCTTTTGTTCTTACTGTGGCTATGGTAGTTAGAATAGTTTAGCTTGCTTTTCCTTTTATTATTATATGGTATCACTTATTTTACTGTGATATAAATCTAAAAACAGCCAAAAGTTTTAAATACTCTATTCACCCCCCCCCTTTAGAGTAAGTCAGATCTAACCCCTCCTTTCAGAGGATAGTGGCCAATTTCTCTAAGACAGATACTGTCAAGAAAAAATCTGAATCTGAGTGGATCTCTAAAGTTATCCAATCTCAGAGGAGAGGTCAAGCTCCTATTGTGCCACAGTCAACCTTTCAAGTGGTATAATAACTGTGGGAGTTGTAACTGACCATGATCAAGGATGAAGGCAATGATCTAGGAGGAGTGTGAAGTTTGAGTTGCCAATACAAAAAGGTCATTGGGGCTTGAAAAGAAAGCTGGAGCCAGAGGCAAATCTATTGCTAAAGGGAAGAAAATGACCTGGCTCAGCAAAAAGTGATCATGGTGCAAGGGAGCTGTTGTGATCAACTAATGAGAATCCAACTACAGATCCAGGACCATAAACTCCAGAGGTGTTTCAGAAGGAATTTCAGAAAAGCTCAGTTCGACAAACACAGAGATCTGTTTGACTAACGTTGAGCTCAGTTCGTCGAACGCAGAGTTCTGTTCGATGAAATCCAGGCTCAGTTCGTCGAATGCAGAGTTTAGTTCGATGAAAGCTAGGATTAATTCGACGAACGCAGAGAGATGTTCGACGAACGCAGAGAGCTGTTCGACGAACACAGAAATAAGTTGCAGGAACATATTCATCTTCCTGTTAAGAGGCAGCCAATAGTTGAAATGAGTCAAGGAACTTCACAGCTGATCAGCAGGTCCTCAGGACTATGTACAGTCTGAGGGGGAGATCAACCCTAGTATATGACAATTGTTGTACAGTCTGTACTGTTGCCATAATAATATGCTACTGCAGGACAAAAGTAAAAGGCTAGCATATCCTAAAAATGCATGAGGCCCTAAGTGGTGGAAAAGACCTTCAATGGTTTGAAGACTTTTTTAGTGGCATACCTTAATTGGTATCAAGGCTGGCATACAAAACCCTACCAAAACTTTCCAAGTGGTATTCATCCAACTCAAACAGTCAGGTAGCTTGGTCAGATACATATCTGGTACTAAAGTAGTGAAAACAGTGAAAGAACAATTCTTCCACCTCTTCATAGTACAAGAAAGAACACAACAACTCTGGGATGATGCTCTCCAAAGGAGACAGGTAATGATCCAAATCTTAGAGAACATATTTCCCTAACATAATATATTGCTGTTGTAGCAAGGTTGGGCTTGGCAGAGCTGACTGCCCAGTCAGATGAAAGGAGAACAGGTGAGAAGATGCACCTCCACCACAGAGTGCAAGGTAGGTAGGATAAGCAAAGATGGAACCTATCAAATCCTATGAAGAAGACTGACTACTTGGAGCTACAAGATAGAAACTAGTCTTGCAATATCAGCTCCATGGTATCAAGACCACATCCTCCAGATAAGTAGAACTACCTTATATTTGCATTCTACTAGTATAATCTAAATTGCTACGAATCCTGTCTTTCACAGCAAAACTATGCATATGTAGATTAAGTATCAGCTTGTTATGGAGCATATGGAAAAGCTCAATCCTGAGTTTGTCCTCACTGACAAGTGGCTGATATGTTTATCATACCACTAGATGAAGTCAAGTTCAACACCCTCTAGGTTGAGATTGAGTATGTTGAACTTGGTATAGCTTCAGTTGCTCCTTGCTATACTTGTGTTGCATGATTCACTTCTCTTGTAGGTAAATAAGTCCTTGATGTGACATCAAAACTATAAAGACTATTAAGTGGTATCAAGACTAAGATAGACTCAAGTTTCCAGCAGAGGGAATGACATTGATGCTCCTCTTAAGGGGGAGCAAGCTCAGCACCTGCAGAAATGATGACATGAAATTCTCCTATTAAGGGGGAGCATGTCCAGCACTTGCTGGAACAGGATCAGCCTCCTGATTGAGAAGGAGCAAATAGCTACTGCAGTGGATTAGAAATCTTCACTACTGATCAGCTTGTCCTAAGAACAATGCACAGACTAAGGGGGAGATTATTTATGACATAGTCATAATCTTCTCTGAGTCTAAGAAGACAGTGTTGTAGTGTTGTGTTGTATCAATGTATCAACACAAAAGATATACCTATTGAAGAAGACAAAAAATGGGAGATATGTGGCAATACATAAGGGGGAGATATAGAAGCAATACTTGACATGGCTAGGTCATGTTGAGTTAGTTCATATTACTTAAAAAGATTCTAGTAGTATAAGAAAGGCAATGACTGACTACATATTGAGCCATGATTCTGTCAGTGCATATTTTGAGGTAAGTGCTTATAGTGGTGCTCCATTTAAATATTAAGTGGTATAAAGGAGAGTGCATACTACTTGAGCAATTGTTCAAGTAGTATAAGGATGCATTGACTTGACTTATTAAGTCAATGCAGTTAAATGGAGTACATAAAGTTACCTGCTTATTATGTTAATGCTTCTTAGTATTACTGGGTGTTCTACCTTTTTTAAATAGGGGGAGATTGTTGGGTCCATTTCCCACAATGTTACCTAGATTGAATTTGAAGACGCATCACCATCAACACTATGAGCATATGTGTATTTGATGTTATTTAAGTTCATCATGTGCAGGATGTTCCATGGAACAAGTCTAGATAGATTGTCTAAGTGATGTGACAGGTGCTCACAAAGTGAAGATGTTGGAAAGGCAGGAATTTGCTTAAGTCCACAGACGTTGAGTAGAGCAAGCTCACTCAATGCCAGAGGTAAGGAAGAATATTGGCAAGCTGGAAATGTTGTTATGTCCACAGGCATTGAGTGGAGTTGACTCTATCAACGCCATATAGCTTGAAAGTTAGGTGATAAGATCTATCTACCTCTAGAGGGGGGGGTGAATAGAGTAAGTTCAAATAGATTGATGTATTTAAAACTTTTGATTTACTTAGTGTAGAAAGTGAGTTATGCAATGGTTAAATATATGATAAAACAAACAGCACACAATACATAGCAAGAAGTAAACATAAACCACAGAAGACACAAGGAAATTATAGTGGTTCCCCAAACTTGGGTAGTCCACTCTTCTATCACCCTTTGATAGGAATCCACTGCAGGATGGTTGATCAGGTGTCCTGGGCACCACCAGATTTTTTGATAAGGTGTCTTGCCACCACTGATTTTGACAAGGTCTCAGCTAATCAAAAGGGTAACTTTTGAAGGGAGTTAAAGCCCTGTACAGATGGAATAAGGTAAAGAAAGGATGAGTATGCTTATCTATCAACTATCAGAGAGAAGCTTGTGGATTTTGATGTTGTCAGAGCTCCCCCTGAGATGTAGATGAGTTCAGGTAGAAGAAGCTTTGCACAAGGGTGACAGGCTCTTCACTGCTTGTCCTTCTTCAGCAATAGATAACTCAGAAACTGAGTGTTTGATGTCTGAAGGTAGAAGGCAGTCTGTAGAAGAGTTGATTGCAGAGCAGAAGAGAATCAGAGAGTATTGATGATGATATTTCTCTGAGTGATGTTCTTCTCTTTGAATTCTCTGCAGCAGATTCTGTGAGAGAGAGATGATGAAGAATCTTCTCTGTAACAAATCTGAATAACTGTGTTACTGTCTCTCTCGAAAAAATCTCTAAGTAATAGAATTACTACTGTCTGATAGATAGCCGTTGGCAGGGCATTCAATGCATTCCTTAACTGTCCATGCCTTGGAAGGAAGTGCCTTAATTGATTTCCAATGAAAATTCCTTGAGATATGGACCAATTAAGTCTTGAAACGGCCAGAGGATCTCTTGCAATAACTGCTTTGATGATCTTTAATTTGAATTTCAAATGTCAACAGACGGGAGAACTCAAAACATCGAACTCATCATAAATCGTCGATCTGAGCTCGACTATCCGTCGATCAGAGAGTGATTAAGGATGCAGAGAGAATCACGCCAAAACGTCGAGCTGAAGTCGACGTTACGTCGAACTGAGGACGACGCTGCGTCGAGCTGCGATCGACTATGCGTCGAGCAGCGGTCGACTACGCGTCGAGCTGAGGACGACGACACGTCGAGCTGGGGTCGACTATCCGTCGAGCTGAGCAGAACTAAATTCTCAAATATCCTAAGTTCTAAACTCACACTCAATGACCTATGCTATACAATGAGGTCATGAATCCTTAGCATAGTTATCCTGACCCAAATATAAAAAGGGTGTTCCAACAATCTCCCCCTATTTGGATTAGGATTACTATTCACATGATTATAAGGAAATAAAATGCATACAGAAGATTAAAACACAGACAAAACCATAAACCACAGATAGGAGCAGGAGCAGATATATAAATATCAAAAGTGTTTATGGCAGTTGTAGAGAGGTAGAGCCATCTTACATTACTTCTTCTTTGGTTCTTCTTCAAAGCTTTTCTTGAACTTGATTTCTCTTTGAGGATTGGCAATATCTTTCCTGGATCTGTAATCCTCAGAAGTACCCAAGGAAGTTATGCTTTTTCCACTGGGAGGAACAGCAGCAGGATGCAATTCCATGTACCTATCAAATTCAAAGAATTTACTGGAGTTGTATTTGTCCAATTCTTGTCTTCTCTGCTCAGACATAGTACTGATATTTG
Source organism: Platanthera zijinensis (assembly GCA_039513925.1). Taxonomy (NCBI): domain Eukaryota; kingdom Viridiplantae; phylum Streptophyta; class Magnoliopsida; order Asparagales; family Orchidaceae; genus Platanthera; species Platanthera zijinensis. The sequence continues at coordinate 9,675,370 of CM077092.1, forward strand.
ATGTGTCCAGTCCTCTTTCTTTATTCTTCTTAATCAGGTCTAGAGCAACAAGCTCAGCCATTCTAGCTTTCCAAGCAGTAGGATTGTTGACTGGATCATCATAAGGGACAGGAAGTTCATATTTGTTGCTTTGATCTGAAGGAGGAGGTTTTTGCCTTACACCATCATTGAGCTTGAAGGGAAAAGGACCAGAGGCTGAAGCAATAGTCTTTCCTCCCCTTTGATATGGCTGGTGTCTAGCTTGACCTCTTGATTGGTTTCCTCTTGAAGATCCTCTTTGTTGATAACCTCTTGGTTGGCTACCTCTTTGTCCTCTCCTGGATTGATATGTCTTGCCTTGGAAGGAGGATGTGGGAGGTTTGCTGACAGGGTTAGCACTGCCTCCTGCACCTGGAGAAGATGGAGGAGGAGGAAGAAGAATAGATTTAGAGGGGCCTTTGAAATACTTCTTCTTCTGTTTCATAGCCTTGAGTTGGTTCTTGGAATATTGCATCCAGGGCTCTGTAATCTCACAGTTGTGAAGAATGTGATAGGGAGTATCATGGTCAGTGGCCCTTTCCATTGGAACTCTCTTTAGAGCTTTGCTTCTAGCTTTTCTCTTTTTAGCAATGGTGGCAGATGAATCATCTGAGCTAGTGGCAAACTCATCAGAGGAGCTGCTTTGCACATGATCATAAGGATCATAAAAATCCTTCTTGGAGGCAATTCCTGAAACAGGAACAGAAGCAGCTGAGTCACTGATAACTTCAGATATTACAGCCTCAACTGAACTGGCTGGATAGATCTTATTAGCAGGAGCAGAAGCTACTACTGCATCAGAGACTTGAGAAACAATAGAACTGGCAGGAGCAACAGCTACCACTGCCTCTGGAACAACAGAACTAACAGGAGCATCAGCTACCACTGTTAAGAAAACAATATCAGAATCAGCATCTTCAACTGATTTGGCAGGAGCTGAAGCTACCACTGCAACTGAAACAACAACTTCAGGAACAATTGCAGGAGCAAGGGCTTCCACTGCATCAGAAGTGTTGGGCAACTCATCAACAGTCATATCATCAACAGAATGATCAACAGTACTAATATCAACATTAGAACAAGCAGGAGCAGCAACAGCACTATGGTCAAGAGAATCATTTGCAGGAGCATCAGCTACCACTGCATCATCATCAAGGATCATTTCATCAAAAATAACAGCAGCAGCAGCAGAAAAGGGAACAATAGCCCTGGACAGATCTTCAGGAAGCAATAATCTATATGGGCTGAAAGACCTTTGGAAAAAGCATGCTGGCACTGCCACTGTAAAGTCTTCAACTGGAGGCTGAACAAACTCTCTATCTGTAGGCTGAATTTCTGAAACTAACAGCTCTTCTCTATCAAAAGGAGGCAGCTCTTCTTCTACAAAAATCTCCCCCTGCCTAGAATCAGTAAGAACTGACTCTAGGCCCCTAGAAGAAGGGCCAGCCACAAGAGGAGTAAGGGAAGAGAGTTTAGATGAGATGGAGTTCAAAGAGAGGATTATTGGAGCTAGGGAAGCATCCAATAGAGAAGAAAGCCTTGGAGCCAAGAGCTCATAGAGCTTGTTGGCCAAGGGAAGCAAATCTACTTGCTCAAGGGGATGTTGAGCAGAGGTAGAGGGAGGAGAAACAGATGCAACAGGAGATGATGTTGGGATAGATGGAATGGGGATGGTAGGTTCAATGATGGATGACATGATGAGGTCAGAAAATGATGGTGTCTCAGATATGTCATCAGGAGAACCATCCAAGAAAGAATCATCTGGATTGTTGATCTCAATATCCATTGGAGGGAAGAAGTGAAGAGGATGAAAATCTTCAGATGTGGTAATGGATGGAGGAATGGAAGAAGCAATTGTAGCAATTGATGATGTTGTTGGCATAGGGGATGAAAATTGAGATGTGGATGGAGTGAAGGTGGTTGGAAAGCTGAAGGAAGATGAAATGGTGATGGATGGCATGGCTTCTTCTACTAGATCAGAAGGCTGAGGTGAAGTGACCACAACAGTCCTTGTTTTTGTAGAAGTTTTCATAGCTGTAGCAGCTCTGGGATTGGTGATTTTCCTGTCCCACTTACCAATGAGGGCACAGGTCAGTCTCTTAGAAGCATTGATATGCTTAGAGGATACCAGAAGCTGAGGGCAGATATGATGAAGCAGCAAACCCAGCACTCTTCCAAAATGGACATAGGTCTTGTTGACCTTCTTCTTCACTAAATCAAACAGAATTTCTCCCCAATTCAAGTGCTTTTTGTCCAGGAGAGCAGCCATGATGCAAAATTGATGCCTGGAAATGGCATCATGTGCTGTTCTCTTAGCACAGATAACCTTGCCTACCACATCAGCTAGAAGTCTGAATTCTATGGCAAGGTCTACTTTCAACAATTTGGAGGCATTCTCAGAGGAATGACCCATCCTGTCTAACATTGCAGCATATTCTTCATTGGACAGCTCCATACTGTCATTGCCATTCTCCAATTTAAACACCTCAGTAAATATAGCAGAGGTTAAGGATACCTGAGTCCCTGAGATTGAACCAGTAATGGTGCTTTCATCTTGAGTGATTGCTGTATAAATCCATTCTTTGATTTCTGTTTCTGCTATTGGCATTCTGGTTGTCATGAACTTCTCCAATTTCTGTTCCTTGAACAGCTCCAGAATTTCCAGAAAATTCTGAGATGATCCTTCAAAGGAATCCAAATCAATGTCGAAACCGCAATCAAATTTCATTGCCGCCAAGATTGCTGCTGGAATCGCCATTTCCTGTAGAATACCTCTCGAAAACAAGTGTAAAATCTTTGGAGGGAGAAAATACTTGCAGAAAATATGAAAGCGCAAATGAAATCGACGCCGAGAAGATGATTTTATACTAGGGTTCGACGCAAAAAAGGAAATAACGTCGAGCTTAGATCGACGCTAAGAAGCTCTAGGGGAAACGAAGAGACTCGGTGGCGTTCAGCTTAGATCGACGTTCGACGTTTTGAAGGTCGACGGTCGACGCTATTTGGGATGCTGAACGTCGAGCTCTGGTCGACGTCAATTAACGTCGTCGACCGAGACAGAAACTTAACAAACTCTAGACAGGGTCGATCTCTGGTCGACGCAAAGATGAGGTCGACGGTCGACGCTTTTTAGCGGTCGACGATCAGTCGATCTCCAGTCGACGTTTTCAAATGAAAAACGTCGAGCGTCGAGCAGAGTTCAGACAGAACCTCTAGACACTTAAGAAAGAGATACATTTGCCTAGACTTTGTCATTTTTATGGTTTCAAAATCTTGTAGATTAACTTATGCTATCTCCATCTATCATTCCCAACTGATTAAGGAAGAAGAAGTGCTTCTTTTCATCCAAAGGTTTGGTGAAAATATCTCCCCTTTGTAAATCAGTAGAAATGTACTCTAGTGCTATTTTATTCTTTTCTACATTATCCCTTAAGAAGTGATGTCTGATCTCTATGTGCTTTGTCCTACTATGGAGAACTGGATTTTGAGCAATGCAAATTGCACTAGTATTATCACAAAGAATTTTTGACTTCTCTAAGTTGTAGCCATAGTCTAGGAGCTGGTTTTGGATCCACAATATCTGTGAGCAGCAACTACCTGCAGCCATGTATTCAGCTTCAGCAGTTGATGTAGACACAGATGTTTGCTTTTTGCAAAACCAGGAGACAAGTCTATCACCAAGGAATTGACAAGTTCCACTGGTGCTTTTTCCTGTCTACTCTACATCCATCATAGTCAGCATCTGAAAATCCAGTGAGATCAAATCCTGAGTCATGTGGATACCAGAGACCTAGATTTGGACAGCTTTTTACATACCTAAGAATTCTCTTAACTAATGTGAGGTGTGACTCTCTAGGGCTCACTTGGAACCTAGCACATACACATGTAGCAAACATAATATCTGGTCTGCTAGCTGTAAGATATAAAAGAGAGCCAATGATTGCTCTATAGTTAGTCTGATCAACTGGTTTACCAGATTCATCAGCATCTAAAACAGCATTAGTAGGCATGGGTGTTTTCATAGAAGATGCATCTGACATACCAAATTTCTTAACCAATTCTTTTGCATACTTGGTTTGAGAAATAAATATGCCATCAGCATGTTGTTTGATTTGCAATCCCAAGAAGAAGGAAAGCTCACCCATGCTACTCATTTCAAACTTTGAGTGCATTAGTTGTGAGAACTTTTTGCACAAGCTGAATCAGTAGACCCAAAAATTATGTCATCTACATATATTTGTACTAGTAGGATATGGGACTTATGGGTTCTAATAAAAAGAGTTTGGTCAACTCTACCCCTTTTAAAATCATTTTCAAGCAGAAAGGAGGCTAAGGTCTCATACCATGCTCTTGGAGCTTGCTTGAGACCATATAAAGCCTTATGTAATTTGAAAACATGTTCAGGAAAGGTTGGAGAGATAAAACCTGGAGGTTGCTTGACATAGACTTCTTCCTTGATGTCTCCATTGAGAAATGCACTTTTAACATCCATTTGGAATACCTTGAATTTCTTGTGTGCAGCATAAGCAAGGAAAATTCTTATGGCCTCCAACCTTGCAACTGGTGCATAGGTTTGGTCATAATCAATCCCTTCTTCTTGACAATAGCCTTGAGCAACAAGCCTTGCCTTGTTTCTCACAATGATCCCTTGATCATCTAACTTGTTCCTGAATACCCATTTAGTTCCAACAATTTGCTAGTTTCTTGGTTTTGGAACCAATTCCCATACTTTGTTTCTTTCAAACTGGTTTAGCTCCTCTTGCATTGCAATGATCTAGTTTGGATCTTGCTCTGCATTTTGAATTGTTTGAGGCTCTATTTGGGAGAGAAAACAAGTGTGCATCAGATGTTGATTTATCTGATTTCTGGTTTGCACACCTTCTGAGATTTCTCCAATCACTTGAGAGATTGGATGATCTCTTATTGTTACTAAATCAACAATGGGTGTTGATTGTTCACCAACCTGTGTTGTTGTTTCCTCTTGTGGAACAACAACTGGTTCTTCAAGTTCTTCATTGTTTCCTTCCAAAATCTGATCAGTATCTTCATTGTTACTAACATTTGGTTCTTGTTGTGTAGTGGAAGATAAAGAACCATTATCCATGATGGTTAACTGATTTATATTTTCAGCTAGAGATTGTACCTGCAAATGGTCTATGGTAGAAGAATTCTTCTCCTTATAAGACATATTAGACTCATCAAAGGTAATATGCATGGATTCTTCAATTTTATGGGATGACTTGTTATAAACCCTATAAGCTTTGCTGTTCAAAGAGTATCCCAGAAACACTCCTTCATCAGCCTTAGCTTCAAATTTTGCTAAATATCTCTTGTCATTATTATGAATGAAGCAAATGCAACCAAAAATCTTGAAAAAGCTAACTTTAGGTTTCTTCCCTTTGAGCAATTCATAGGGAGTCTTATCCTTTAGTTTATGTATCAGGCTTCTATTCAAAACATAATTGGAGGTGTTCACAGCCTCTGCCCAAAAGGTTAGAGGAAGATGAGCATCTGTCAATAATGTTGTGGCAGATTCAATTAAGGTTCTATTTTTCCTTTCAACTACCCCATTTTGTTGAGGAGTTCTAGGAGCTGAGAAAGTGTGCCTGATCCCTTCATTCTGACAGAACTCTTGCATAAGAAGAGAATCAAACTCTGTCCCATGATCACTTCTGATCAGGGCTATATGAGTATTGAACTCAATCTGTATGCTCTTGAGAAAATCTGTCAAAATTTTGAAGTTATCAGACTTCTTTCTCAGGAAGAACACCCAAGTGAATCTTGAGAAGTCATCTACAATCACTAAGGCATAAGATTTCCCCCTAGGCTTTGTACTGTAGTGGGTCCAAAAAGATCCATGTGCAACAGATACAAAATTCTAGGTGAATCACTCTTATTAAGTGATTTGAAACTGTTTTTGGTTTGCTTTCCTAATTGACAAGCCTTGCAGAGTCCTTCCTTCTTGTAGGAACCAGAAGGTAGTCCTCTAACAAGGTTGAGTTTAGACAGCCTAAGCAATAGTTCTAAGGTTAACATGTCCTAATCTTTTATGCCAAAGCTCATTTGGCTTACTAAGAGAATTGAAAAGGCATATATCTACTTTAGAAGAATTGAAATCAACTAAATATATATTATCTTGTCTATTTCCAATCAACACAATATTGTTATCTAAAGCAATATTACAAACCAAATCAGTGAACCAAACCTGATAACCAGCATCACAAAGTTGACTGATGCTGATTAAGTTGTGCTTTAGTCCTTCCACATAAGCTACCTTCTTGAAGGTGATTGATCCAATTTTGACTTGACCATATCCTTTGGTTTGTCCAAAGTTGGAATCACCAAAGATTACTCTTGGTCCAAGCTTTGCCTTGAAGGATGTAAGATTGCTTTTGGTCCCTGTCATATGTTTGGAGCAACCACTATCCAGGTACCAATGCTGGTTCACCACTGGATAGCTCTTCATCTGCACATGTAACAGCTTAATTGTTTTTCACCCAGTTCACCTTGGGTTGAGGTTGATAACCAATGAAATCAGAAATGAAAGACATTTCAGGCTGACTCTTATAGCCTTCAGGATGATATCTCCTAGGAGGAATCACCCATTCAGTATAAGGGTTAGGCTGAGATGTAGGATATTTATGATTTGATTTAGATTTATCCTGTGTAAATAAAACAAGGCTCTGAGCTCTATTCGACGATCGTCGATCTAAGTTCGACACTGATGTTTCAGGACGTCGAGCTCCATTCGACGTTCGAACAAGCCTACCTTCAGGGACAACAGCCAGTCGACCTGAGTTCGACGTGTGTCGACCTGAGTTCGACGCTTCAGCATGGTGTTGCTGATTCTTGTTAGAATGGCGTCGAGCTTTGGTCGAAGATCGTCGAGCTCTGTTCGACGTTTTCTGTTGTACTTGAAATGGCTTAGGTAGATCAGAATTTTTTCTGGCTACCACCATAATTTCTTTACCCTTATTACTGGTAAACTTTATGGGAGTTGTTAGCACTATAGGTTGGCTTGAAGAGGCACCCAAACCTAGTGAACCATTCATTCTTGAATTCACTGTGCTTGTGATGTCTATTAACTTGAGACTCCTCCCATTGAGAGTTTCCTCAAGCTGTTTAGCCTTGGATAGCTCACTCTTTAGTGAAGCTATCTCCTCCCTATAGCATTCTAACTCATCAGAAAGCTTGAGAATATTTGCACTTAATGTGCTGTAATCAGACAACTAACTTCTAAGAGAATCAATTGTTTTCTCAGCAGTCAGCAAGTCTATGCACATAGATTTAAATCTAAATTTGAAATCATCAGAAGAAAAATCAAAGGAGTCAAGTACCTGATCTTCACTTAATTCCTGATCAGTCACATATTCAGATTCATGCTCTGAATCTGAGCTGCTTTGTGATGCATTGATTGCCATCATGCAGAATCCTTTCTCAATGGCATCATCCTCATCATCACTTGTGCTGGATGATTCTTCAGACTCTTCAGTATCACTCCATGTTTCAACAACAAATCCTTTCCTTGTATGTTTGGTGTTGCTGGAGGAGGATTTATCATAGTATTTCTTGGAGTCTTTATCTCTTTTCTTGTCTCTTCTTTCTCTCTTGTCTTTCTTGTCTTTCTTGTCTTTGCCATGATTTTCAGGACAGTTTGGTGCAATGTGTCCTGGTTTCCTGCAGCCATAGCATATAATATCTTTATTATTGGATCTGTCATACCTTGGCTTATCTTGGTCTTTAGAAGACCATCTTCTGAAGTTCTTTCTAGCCATCTTGTTGAATCTTTTGGCTAGTAGGCTTAATAGTTCTTCATTGCCTATCTCCTTCTCTTTAGGTACTTCCTCTGAAGCTTTGAGAGCTATTGTCTTCTCCACTTTGGGTGCAGAAGAAGTTATGTTTTGCTCCCCTTCTCTATTTTTGACAAATAGCTCATAGGACTTGAGTTTGCCTAAGAGAGCTTCAGTGGATGTTTCAGTTTGACTTCTGCCATCTTTAATTGGCCAGATTCTTGAATCCCAAGTGCTAGGTAAGCACATGAGAATTTTATCATTTATCTCTGTGAGAGATATATCCTTGTCCAAAGTTTTCAGTTCACTGACAATCAGACTAAATCTGTTGTACATGTCAGCCACAGATTCAGCTTGAGCCATTTTGAAATTCTCATACTCTGTTATCAGCTGAGCTCTTCTATCTTTTCTTTCATCAGCTGAACCTGAGACTATCTCAGTTAGTTTGTCCCAGATTTCTTTGGCAGAGTTGCATTCAGCAATCTTCTGAAATATGTCATCTGACATTGTTTGGGCCAAGATGTTCATGGCCTTTGCATCAGCAACTTTCCATTTCTTTATATCAGTGTTTATTCCTGCAGGTGGTGGAACAGCTGAGGTACTTGTTGTAGTAGGAGGCCTTGGACAAATCTGTTAAGACACAGTTAAAAATGTCTTCATCAAAAGAGTTCATATATAATTTTATCCTTGCCTTCCAGAGTCCAAACTTAGATAGTTTGCACACTAGAGGTCTTGTGCTTGCATAATCCTTATTTTGTGCCATGAGTTTTTATAAAAACAATTTTTATCAAAACAAAATAAACCCTCTGTAGAGTTTGATCTTATCAAAGATCTTTGTGGTCCAGGTGTTAGCCTGAAGGAAAGACCAACCTCCCTCTGATACCAATTGAAAGTTAGGTGATAAGATCTATCTACCTCTTGAGGGGGGGGGGTGAATAGAGTAAGTTCAAATAGATTGATGTATTTAAAACTTTTGATTTACTTAGTGTAGAAAGTGAGTTATGCAATGGTTAAATATATGATAAAGCAAACAGCACACAGCACACAGCAAGAAGTAAACATAAACCACAGAAGACACAAGGAAATTATAGTGGTTCCCCAAACTTGGGTAGTCCACTCTTCTATCACCCTTTGATAGGAATCCACTACAGGATGGTTGATTAAGTGTCCTGGGCACCACCAGATTTTTTGATAAGGTGTCTTGCCACCACTGATTTTGACAAGGTCTCAGCTAACCAAAAGGGTAACTTTTGAAGGGAGTTAAAGCCCTATACAGATGGAATAAGGTAAAGAAAGGATGAGTATGCTTCTCTGTCAACTATCAGAGAGAAGCTTGTGGATTTTGATGTTGTCAGAGCTCCCCCTGAGATGTAGATGAGTTCAGGTAGAAGAAGCTTTGCACAAGGGTGACAGGCTCTTCACTGCTTGTCCTTCTTCAGCAATAGATAACTCAGAAACTGAGTGTTTGATGTCTGAAGGTAGAAGGCAGTCTGTAGAAGAGTTGATTGCAGAGCAGAAGAGAATCAGAGAGTATTGATGATGATATTTCTCTGAGTGATGTTCTTCTCTTTGAATTCTCTGCAGCAGATTCTGTGAGAGAGAGATGATGAAGAATCTTCTCTGTAACAAATCTGAATAACTGTGTTACTGTCTCTCTCGAAAAAATCTCTAAGTAATAGAATTACTACTGTCTGATAGATAGCCATTGGCAGGGCATTCAATGCATTCCTTAACTGTCCATGCCTTGGAAGGAAGTGCCTTAATTGATTTCCAATGAAAATTCCTTGAGATATGGACCAATTAAGTCTTGAAACGGCCAGGGGATCTCTTGCAATAACTGCTTTGATGATCTTTAATTTGAATTTCAAATGTCAACAGACGGGAGAACTCAAAACATCGAACTCATCATAAATCGTCGATCTGAGCTCGACTATCCATCGATCAGAGAGTGATTAAGGATGCAGAGAGAATCACGCCAAAACGTCGAGCTGAAGTCGACGTTACGTCGAACTGAGGACGACGCTGCGTCGAGCTGCGATCGACTATGCGTCGAGCAGCGGTCGACTACACGTCGAGCTGAGGACGACGACACGTCGAGCTGGGGTCGACTATCCGTCGAGCTGAGCAGAACTAAATTCTCAAATATCCTAAGTTCTAAACTCACACTCAATGACCTATGCTATACAATGAGGTCATGAATCCTTAGCATAGTTATCCTGACCCAAATATAAAAAGGGTGTTCCAACATAGCTAAATGCAGAAATATGGCTAAGTAGTTTGGCATTGAGTGATAAAGACACACTCAACGCCATACAACAAGAATCTGAATTAGCCGAACTAAGTTCAGAGTTCGTCGAGCTGAGCAAATCGTTCGTCAAACTAAGCTCAGAGTTTGAGGAATTTGGCTAAGTCCAAATTCGTCCAACTGAGTTCAGAGTTCGTCGAACTGATCTAATCGTTCATCGAACTAAGCTCAGAGTTTGAGAAATTTGGGTGATTCCAAATTTGTCAAACTGAGTTCAGAGTTCGTCGAACTGAGCTCAGGGTTTGAGAATCTAAGTTAGTCGAACTGAGTTCAGATTTCGTCAAACTCAGTTCAGAATTCGTCGAACTGAGTTCAGAGTTGAGTGACACAGGCTGAGACAGTCAAAGCCTAAGGAATAAGAGGAAGAAAAGTGACTAAGTCCACAAGAGTTGAGTGAAGGTCATTCACTCAACACAATAGCCTCATAAGTATTGAGTAACACTCAATCAGTCAAAGCCAGTGTTTTTCAAACACAGAAATTGGCTAAGGCAAAAAGCGTTGAGTGGGGCATGCTCACTCAACGACTAGGATACAGAAAGCTTTTCTAAGGCAAAAAGCGTTGAGTGATGAAGACACACTCAATGCTCTCAAATGCTAGAGAAGCAAGCAGATTTTGCTAAGGCAAAAAGCGTTGAGTGAGGCTTGCTTACTTAACGCTGTCAACGCCTAAAGGCAGAAAAGTTGCCTAAGTGTTTTGGCGTTGAGTGTAACTTACTCACTCAACGCCTAGTTAGATAGAATTCTATCTAAGTATTTTGGCGTTGAGTGATGCTTATTCACTCAATGCCTATGCTAATGTTGCTTGATTTTTAGCTAAGTCCACAGCTGGTGACGTCATCAAGTCAACATATTTCAAATTAGTGGCGGGATGGCTATAGTAAGCGACAAATGTTGTCGCAGACCTACTGTATGACAGTTGGTATTAAAGCAAGGTTACTGCTGGCCATTAATGATATGGGGCCTACTGCTGAAGAGTCGTTGGGTCATAATCAATAAAATGGAAAGACTTTACAAAGGAAGATTGTAACACCTCTACTCATCACGTGCAATATAATAGAGGGTCCGGCTGGGCCCAACACCATATTTTACAAACAGGCAGAGAAGCTACTACATAATATCAAAGACCATCGAACCATAACACAGAGCATTCTAGCGGAAGTTTCATTGTAGAAAACTTGAACTCAAGAATCATAAAGAGTGTCCACTATGCAGGAAAAAGGAATGTATACAACATAGATTGGCCTTAAGGCCTTACAGGTTACTCTTAACAAGAGTGTGGTTTACAAACTTCGACGTGTAGGTCGGCCACACATGAACAAGAGTAAACACAAACATAGCCTTCGAGGTCTAGTAGCAGCAGCAGGGACTTCAGCCCTTTACTTCCCGCTTGGACCTCCATTACCTGCGCAAGGACAATCCACTAAGTGGTGGCGAACAGGGCAACGGTCAGCATTCAGCTGACCAATTATAATGACACTGCCCCTAGTACGGGGCAGCGGAATTCCTTCCATGCAAAGCATTTAAATCACACAGCATATATGTATATCAAGCCACCCAGGACGTGCGCAACTGCACAGGCCAATACATATCACAAACGCCGGCCTGACGGCCCAATGTTCCGTGCACTCAGGGCACATTATTGTTGTACCGGAAAACCAGGGTCCCACCACCGTTCAAAGGTCCCAGACATGACGGTACATTATGAGCATTCCTACTCTTTATGACGGTCCATTCTTAGAAAGAGATAGGTAAAGATTATGATGAGAAAGAACTCATCATTCCCGTACTTATCCATCCAGGAAACACCCTGGGTCATTAGATCTTCATCAAAGGAAATGAACGGCTCAGAACGGCTCTAAAAAGTCTAATTTTGGCCTGACACGGCTTGTGACACGCCTGTGTCACTGGCTGTGTACTGGAAGCAGTACATGAACCGACTCAACCTGAATAGGACATGGCCTTGTAACACGCCTGCGTCACAGGCCGTATGCCATGACACGGCTTCAGACATGCCCGTGTCTAGCCCGTGTTCACCAAGTCTCATTTCCCTGACACAATCCAGAAAAGGACACGGCCTAGGACACGCCAGTGTCCTTGGCCATGTGGGGTTCCTTGACCAAATTTAGAGGAGAACAAGGCCTAGGACACACCCGTATCCTTGGTCGTGTGCCCTAATATAGAGCAGAACACGGCTTAGGACACGCCCGTTTCCCTAGCCGTATTGCCCAGTCCAAACTCCACTTTGGGATTCGGGGTGTTACAAAGATAGTTTTTCGAGAAAAGCCATCAGGTCGGTCTTCTTCACCGCTATTATTGCAGTGCTAAAGAACAGGAAGCTCAAGTCAACTTGAATAAGAGCAAGTTAGTTATTGTCATCTTCATCGACTTCAGCAGTTCAGAGTATTTTTCTGAGGAAAGAAGCTGCAAAGGGCCAACCCTTGCTTCAAGTTCTTCACAGTTCCAGCTGTACAAGAAACATCCTGAAGATCTTAATTTGGAAGTTGTGAAGAGAAGAAGCTTGAAGAAGCAGAAATCTGAAAGAAGGCTCAGGAGACTATTCCTCAGGAGTCAAAGTTAGGGCCGAATCACCTCAGCCCAAGAAAGGAAGAAGAGGCAAAGCTATCTTAGTCTATAAAGTTAGAGCAGAGATCTTCTCAGCTCAGGTAGCAGCAATTAGCTGCAGTAACTTCACAGTTCCAGTAGGAAAAATCCCAGGTGCTGTGAAGTAGTAGTTAGGGCTGAGCTTCAGGCTCAGTTCAGAAATAGGTAGAACCTAGTTCTGCAAGTCACTTCCAGCTCAAGTTAATATATACTTGTTGTTGTGGAAGTAGTTAGGATTAAGTACTTCTTAGTTTAGTAAAGGTAGACTTAGGAAATAAATCTTTGTAGTCATAGTTGGGCTGAGTTTATCTCAGTCAAGAAGCTTGACACAGAGAAACATCTTTTGTGTCAAGAGTAACCACCAACCCACCTCATCCTATAGGATCCAAGTGTGGATCTGAGCTGTAGGGCTTAACAGCCTGAGGTGGGAGAGTGTTTCTCTCGGAGTGTAGGATCCTTTGTGGATCTGAGTTAGGGCTATCCTCCCAGCCTGAGTGTAGGGCTTAACAGCCCGAGGTAGGTGGACTGTTGACCATTAAGTTGTAGGCCCTTGTGGCTGAGAAGTAAGTCTTGGAGGAGACTTAGAGATCCTGAGGGATCTGAGGTGTAAGCTCTTTGAAGAAAGTCTTGGAGAAGTGCTTAGTCCAACAAGAGAGTTGGATAGGTGGGAGGGAAAGTGGATGTACCCTTGTTAGGGGAACCACTATAAATCTATGTGTGCTTGTTGTGTTGTTTCTTTGTGCAGGTTGTGTACATCTTGAAAGCATAAAAAAACTAACAGCCAAAGCTCTTCAAGAAGAAATATATAAGAAACTCAAAAAAAAAACCAATAACCTATTCACCCCCCCTCTAGGTGATTTAGCTATCCTTGAAATAAAGACTTTCAACAGCCCAGGCCCTTACGTCCAACCCCATGTACTCTTAGATGTGAGCGACATACGACGATTCAATATTTTGGCTAACCAACGGAGGAAACCCAATGGAGAAAACGTAATGGCCGGTCACCTGTGGTACTCATGTCCCTATCGCCTAGAGTCGTCGAACTTCCCACATCGGTATGATCGGTCTGCGAAAGTGACTGATCCGCCAAAATTCACCGCAAGCAATTTACAAACAAATAAATAAGACCGTTTGTTAGCATGCACCAGGTTTACAGCGGCATTCCCTACTATGCTTTAAATAATTAGGGCAAATGACACTTGGCTTGACTCTCGACAACGAGCGTGGGAACACTAATTTGGGGTTAACTTAGGAGGAACATCTCAACTCCCGTTATCCTCAACTAAGGCTCAAACTGTCAAATCATTGTCCGTCAGGGAAGGACCCGTGCTTAGAATAGTAAATTGTAGAAATGAAAGTGCGATAATAGAAATTGTTATTAGTATAATCTGCAGAATTGAAATGTTATAAATAAATAGAACCAGTAGAACACTGGAGCAGTAATGAAAGGAATGAACTGAAAAGAACTTGACCAGTGCGATATTGGAATAGTATTTTAAAGGAATGAACTGAACTGCAAGTAAATAGCCAGGACCAGTATGAAACTGGAGTACTGAAAAGAAGGGACTGAACTGAATAAAAGAACTGGACCAGTACGAGACTGGAATAAAACATAAAGAAAAGGTTAAGTAGTCCAATCACTCCATTCAGGAGGCTTCAGTTCCATCTCCGTTCTCAGGAGATTTAGTTCAGTTTAATTTCCGTTCTCAGTAGGTTTCTTTGAGTTTTATCCACTATTTAGGTCCAATAATAGTTCAGTTGCTCCCTTTTTCATTATGGCTTAATCAGACTTGCAGGATTTATTAAGTGTTACACCATTATTATTTGTTGAGAATAATTAACAGTTCAAACGCTCATACTCTCATTTTCCGAGTCTGACCAGTTTACCCGAGAGTCCTTTAAACGACGCGCTCAACGATTTTACGAAACCTTGAAATCCTCAGGGCTTGGGCATTTGTCTCGAATACTCTCGTTGGTAAAATAATTTGAACTTACAACTTAAAATTTTGATCGCGCTCTCCAGTTTTCATTTTGAGAAATACGGAAGCATAATTTTTTGAGCGCGACCCTAAGATCCATTAAATTTGAAAAATCTTCAATTTTTATTTCAAGGTTCTCAATTTTTTATATAAATTTTGGGGAGGCCTAAAATGAGCATATAATTTTTTCAAAAAATTTCAAGCAATTTTGGGCCTCTAAATTTGCCAAATAAAACTTATTTGGACTTTTAAAATTATCAAAACAATTACAAAAATTCTCAATTTTATTGTGGAGAAAGCCCTCGATAAGTGAAACAATTTTCATGTTCAACACTTTTCCCTAGGAGCCTATATTTTTTTATAAAAAATATTCAAAGTCTGCTATATATTTTGGTCTGCATATATCAGATCAAAGGTTCATCCTGCGGCCAGGATTGCGCTAGACGGGAAAATTGGCCAATGCTTACCCACTGTGGATCGGCCACGGATCTGCTATGGGGGGTACAGAAGTTGATGCGGGGGGGGGGGGGGGGGATAAGGTTATCACCGTCGTTCATCTCATCACTGAGGGATGGACGGTGGTGATTTCATCCCGCCGGTGAAGAAGGCGGTGTCCATCTTCCACTATCGGCCGACCACTATTTGGCGCTGGTGCCGCCCTCAGTTGACTCGCTGGGGGCCGGCAAACATCTAAGTGGTGGTTCGGCGACCTGCCGCCGAAAATAGCGAAACCGAGAGCAGGGTGGCATGTGGCTTTGCTCCCAGCGCCACCGCGCCACCCCGCCTATCCGGTGACTACCCCGACCATGAAACAACCCCCGGTCAACACACTAGGGGTAGAGCTCCTCTCTGACGGTGGCTCGGTGCCCTACCGCAAAAAAGTACAGAGAAATCCTATGTTTTTGTGTGTCGTCGGAGCAGCGATTTCCAGCGGCACATCGGCCTTCCACCACCGAAGAAGGTTGTCCCTGGTAGTTTATCCCTTCCCCAGCGCCACCATCGGCGCTGGGAAAGGCTAGCCACCTGCAGCCACCACCTAACCTAGAGCTTTGCTCGAGTGGTGTCGGCAGCGCTCCGGATACCGGGGGGCACATGCAGGTCGTCTAGAAAATTAGGAAGGGGGAGGGGAAGAGGTTCCGCCTATACGGAGGGGGCTTGGTAGGGTCCTTGCCGAGCAGCCATTGGAGGTGGTGGTGGAGCTCGGGTGGTGAAGGTTTTCCGACGAGCTAGAGCTCCGGTGAGGGTGCCCTGGGCTCAGGTAGGTTTGTGTAGAGGGGAAGCAAGGTGGGCAGTGCCTTTTATAGGACTGGTGAGGGTGGTCACCACTCCCCTACCCTATGTGGGATTATTCCCATGAGAGGAGTTCCTCTCCCTTCCTCCACTCACCCTGGCCAAGTGTCAACATCAGAGGGGGGATGTTCACCAAGTGGCAGCCATCAAGGGGGGAAAAGTTTGTGGGTTTGGGCTTGGTAGTGAGGAAGAGGGGAGAGAGGTGAGTTGGGCCTACCTTGACCCATGGCCCACCTAGCCTCCTTATGTGGACTGGTTTTGGTGGCCTAAGGGTAAAGGGGGTATGGCCTTAACCATCATGAAGAGGAGGTGTGCACCTCTTTTGGAAAAAAAATCCAAAATGGGTTTTTAGGGGGGTTTGACAAAAGTCAACCCTAGGGTGGGTCCCCCTTGCTGATCAAAGTCAAAATAAGTCCATGCCATTGGGAGTCGGGTTAAAGTTGGGGCGTCGTGTCATAATTTGTATGCGCATGCTTTCCGGTGCACAATTATGCTTAATTGGACCGCGGGTTGACTACTTGTATTTGAAATTGACCGGGACGAACTCGGTTGACTTCATATTGACCATACGAGTCCAATGCTATTGACCGGGATCGAATCGGAATTCGTTTCGCAAATATCCAAAATCTGCGCGTTGCAACGCACTAAGACGGTCAAAATGCTGATATTCATCATTAAACTTCGGATTGTAACGCAATGAGTTCCAATGCATTTGTATTGAATATACAAAGTAGTATGAACTAACAGAACTCAAATCGGAGTTCTTTAGGTCATTATCCAAAAATCCCGTTTTTGCGACGTTCTATGAGGAACGTCCACATCCACAATATGACCTTGGAATTTAACGGAACGAGTTCCAACGCACTCGTATTGACTATACGAGGCTGCAGGAACTGACAGAACTCAAATTGGAGTTTTCTAGCTCTATATACCCTACCCAGGGTTACCTTCTGCCCGGGGGTGGGTTGTAGGCAGAGGTACGTGTCACTTTTTTGGACCCAGTAGGGTTCTGGTGGCCCAATAAAAGTGGGGATGTTACAGTCCAACAAAAATAAAAGGATTTTCTTCCCCGAAAATTTGCTTAAAGTAGGGGGAAAAGTAACATACCTAGGGAAAGAGTTCTGGGTATTTTTCTCGGACGAGTGCCTCTGATCCCCTAGTGTACTCATCTTGTCGGTGATTTGACCACAATATCTTGACCATCGAAATGATCTTATTATGCAGATTCTTCACTTTATGATCTACCATTCTGACTGGTTCAAGCTGGACGGGTTTATCAGACTGTAGTTGAACTGGTGGTGTAAGTAGACGCTGTTCTGGTTGCTGGAGGACTCACCTCAAGGATGAGACATGAAACACAGCATGAAGATTTCCCAATTCTGGGGGCAGGGCTAATCGATAGGCAATATGGCCAACATGCTCTATCACCTGATAGGGGCCCAAGTAGCAGGGATCTAGCTTCTTCTATTTCCTCAACCGGGATATACCATGCATGGGCTTGATTTTCAAAAATACCATTTCTCCCACGCTAAACTTCACTGGTCGGTGCCGTGCATAATAATATTTGGCTTGCCGGCTCTGTGCTTCCTACATTTGCTCCTGGATTAGCAGTATCGATGACGTAGCATCATCAATATAAGCCACTCCTAAGGCTTCTAGGACCTCATCTTGAGCCTAAGTTAACGGAGTTCGACAAATCCTCCCATACAATGCCTCGTATGGGGCCATCTTGATGCTGGCCTGATTGTTGTTATTATAAGAAAACTCAACTAAAGACAACAGGTGTTCCCATGGCTCGTTGCGCTCTATAATGCAAAGTCGGAGTAGATCCTCCATTGTTCAGTTCGTCCTTTCTGTCTGTCCATCTGTCTGCTGGTGGAAGGCGGTGCTAAAGGCCAACTTGGTCCCCAAGTATGCATATACCCCCTCCACTCCTTGAATGTAAAATTTCTATCACGATCAAAAATAATGGGCTTCAGCACTCCGTGGAACTAGACTACTTGTTCTATGAACAACCTGGCCAGGATGTCAAATGCGTCACTCTATCGGTTTGGAATGAACCGCGCCATCTTGGTAATCCGATCCACGACAACCCATATAGAGTCATTTCCAGCACGGGATCGTGGTATGCCGTGAATAAAGTCCATGGAAATATCCTCAAATTTCCACTCTGGTATCGGCAGGGGCTGCAGCAGACCTCCAGGGTTGCGGGATTCAGCCTTAAACTTTTGGCAAGTCTGACACTGAGCCGTGAAGTTGGTGACGTATCTTTTCATTCCGGGTCAATAAATGGTTCTGCACAGATCAACATACATTTTAACAACACTGGGATGAATAAAGTACCTCGACTGGTACGCTTCTCGAAGGATTTCATCTCGAATTTCCCCGGTAGAGGGAATAAATATACGGTGCTTGAACTGCAAGATCCCATCGTGCAAGGTTAAACTCGCATTTTGAGCTTCTCGTATTCGATCCTGGATATCGCACCGAATTTCCATCCAATATAGTTAGGCCTAGTACTCTTTCGGATCCCTACCAGCTACAAGAATGATCCCCAAGTCTATCAAAGACCGAAACCAATCCCTTGGAATCTGCTCCATCCAATTCCCGACGATTGAGGGATGGCGGCTCAACGCATCAGCGACTTTATTTGTCTTTCTGGGGTGGTACTGGAGAGCGAAATCATAATCATACAGAAATTCAACCCATCGGTGTTGTCAGAGGTTTAACTCCTTTTTGGTAAAGATATATTTGAGACTCTTATGGTTGGAGAAGATTTCACATCTTACCCCGTACAAGTAGTGTCTCCAAATCTTAAGGGCGAAAACGACGACGCCCAACTCAAGATCGTGGGTTGCGTAGTTCAGTTCGTGTGGCTTTAGTTAGCGAGATGCGTAAGCCACTACCTTACCGTACTGCATTAGGACAACTCCTAATCCTTTCAGGGATGCATCCGTATAAATCTAGAATCCTTCAGTTCCTGAAGGATCGTAAGGATCGAGGCAGAAGTTAGCCGTTTCTTTAGTTACACGAACGCAGTCTCACATTCTCGCATCCACCGAAATACAACATCCTTTCTCCTAAATGTTGTGAGGGGTAACACAATCTTGGAGAAGCCCTCTACAAATCTCCTGTAGTAACTAGCAAGACCGAGAAAACTACAAATATCTGTTGCCGTCTTAAGCGGCGGCCAGTTCTGAACTTCTTGGATTTTGGCTTTGTCCACCGCCACTCCATCCTTGTTGACAGTATGGCCCAAAAATTCGACTTCTTCTAACCAGAATTCACACTTGCTGAACTTGGCGAAGAGAGAGTGTTCTCGAAGTGTAAGTAACACCAACCGCAGATGTCTAGAATGATCGGCTTTGGTCTTTGAGTAGATCAAAATATTGTCAATGAAGACAATCACGAAAAGATCTAGAAAGGGTTCGAATATCTTATTCATCAGAGCCATATAGGCAGAGGGGGCTTTTGTAAGCCCCAAAAGCATTACTATAAACTTGTATAGTCCGTAGCGAGAGCTAAAGGGAGTTTTGGGGATGCCTTCCTCCTAGACCCGAAGATGATAATAACCGGATCTTAGGTCCATCTTGGAGAATACAGATGCACCTTAGAGTTGATCTAACACCTCGTCAATCCTTAGAAGTGGATGTATATTTCGTATACTAAGCTTGTTTATCTCTCTGTAGTCTATGCACAAATGTAGTGTCCCATCCTTCTTTTTCACAAACATTACAGGGGCTCCCTAGGACGAGGAACTTGGGCGGACAAATATAGCATCTATTAATTCCTAAAGCTGGATCTTCAACTCGGCCAATTCCTTGGGGCCATCTGATAGGGTGATCGGGATACTGGTCGAGCTCCAGACACAAGCTCGATCTGGAAGTCGACCTCTCGTTGTGGGGGTAAACCTGGGAGGGACTCAGGGAAAACATCCGAAAAATCTCATACTACTGGAACCTTGGCGAGCACTTGAACCTTATTCTCCATTTCGAAGTAGATAAGAAAAACTTCATCTTTTTGTCGGACTCACCTTACAGTTTGAGCGGAGGTCAAAATGATGTGAGAGACGGAGGGTATACTTACCAGCATAACGACCTGTCCATCTGGGTTTTGAAGCTTGATCTTTCGAGTCGAACAATTTATTTGGGCCTTATGCTCGGCCAGCCAATCCATTCTTAGTACACGGTCGAATCTGGTTATTGGTAGGATCGTTGCATAAATCTAAAATTCCATGCCCCTTAACACGGCCTGGAATGAGCATTTCTCCGTAGACGTCATATCCGATCTGTCTGGTAGACAAATCCGTATAGACATTCCAGGCGAGCAGATGACATTTTCCTTAGTTTCAATAAAGTCCTGAGATACAAATGAGTGTGTTGCTCCAGTATCAAAGAGAGTTTTCGCGGGGTGTCCTACCAAAAGTAGTCATGAAGAAGTAAGGAGTATATACATATCATATAACAAAACATACACCCGATATAGATGTATACATGCAGAAAGGCTAATACATAGGTAGTAATATCTGACGTATCTCTAGCGTCTAAGATATATAACTATCACTACATCGGGGGCTGGCCCATGATGAAGGTCTAAGGTATAAGCCTCCAAGAGCGCTGCTCGGCCTTGCTGACCTCTCTTACCAGCTCTACCTCTACAGCCTCTCTAGACCTGTCCTCGCACTGCCTGTCCTCCCTGAACTGCTCCTAATCCTGGCCTTCCTGCTGCCTGCAGGCAGAAATCCCTCATGTGTCCTGGCTGCTGGCACATAAAGCAGTTCCCTACAAAGGGAATATCTTGTCGAGCTGCTGGCACAGGCTGTGGTACTGGAGCTGGCCTGGGCTCCTGCTACGGTGTTAGGGGTGTTGGTGGTACTGGTGGGTTCCTATAAGTCTGCCTGCGATATTTCTGTCTGCGGTCTCTCTCTTGTCTACGGGGAGCAGCTCCTCTATCTCGTTCCTAACCTCTGGGGACCTCAACCTGTCCTCGGCGCTGCTGGGCCACCATCCTCTAGTCTAACTCCAACACTATGGCGTGAGTCGCTATGGTGTGGAAGGTGGATTGAGAGATCATGATCAAGGCCTGTCTCAGGTTATCTCGCAGGCCTCGGTAAAAGCGAGCAACTCTATCTCTGTCAGTGGTTGTTAGGTTCCCAGCAAAGCGTGTCAGGTGGATAAACTCTCTCTCATAGTCTGGCACCGTCTGGTCACCCTGACGGATGTGCAGGAACCTCTCGTATAATGCAGCTTGGTCGGCGTCTGATGCACGTAAAATAGAGCTTGAAAATGCAAGTATACGTATCGTACAAGTAATACAGAGTGAGTGAGATCGTTCCCACGGAGAAGTGATGAGTTTAGCGCTTACAATTACTAGCTACACCGTTTCTATAAATCCAAGTAAAACGGTTAATTGATTTTTCTGAAAATAGATTGAAATTTTTAGATAAATATTAATTCTAATTTAACTAGATCTTAAAGTAACTTCTTCGCAATTAGAGAAAATAGCCTTGCATTTCTGATTTCATATGTATAACATGATGATGATAAAATAAATATTTCATTTGGTTTAACTTTGAATTATCTTGCGATGATTTTTAAAGAAGAAATCTTTATCTCTCGATACAAGAAGTCTTAATATCTACGAAACCCTAGTTATCTCTAACTTAGGCGAAGCAAAAATATTATGAAGCGCAAAAAAATCTAATTCGCTAGAATGAAAAGGAAATCTCTTTCACTTTTCAAAACTCAAGAGATCTTGTGATGCACACACGTTTCTCCTCTCTCGACTCTTGAAACGCCGTAAAGATAAAGAAATTTTGGTTAATGATTCATACTGCTCATCTCTCGATTCTCGCACTGCGATAAACTAGCCCTTAAATTAATATTACGACGCTCATCTCTCGATTCTCGCAGCACAATATAATAAAAAGACATGATCCAACAATTTCACCAAAAAAATCACAAGATCAATAAAGATAATCACAAGACAAACTCAAAATCAAAGATGTTCATCATCAAAATTAAACATACTACTCTCATCATGCAAGACTAGAGAGTTTTAGTTCATGATTGCGGGAAAATAACACAACTGAAGAGATCTTACTAAACATTTCGAAAGAAATGCGAATCTTCCCTTCTCTAGTGGCGTGGAAGTGTTTCCTTCAGCCCGAATGCCGAAACTGGATTGGTTTTTCCTTGACAGAATTTCTCCCCAGATTTTTCCCTCCTCTCTAATGGCCGAATATGGAAGAAGATCCCTTTAAATGGCTGAAATCTTCCTCTTTTAAACTTTCCTTTTCCTCCTCCCAGTGGGCCCCACATCCAGTCATTTTTAAATGCTGAACGGATGCTAAAAATTAGGATGTAACTGTTGAAAACTTGGTAATTTCGGATTTGAATTTCTTGTAACTGTCAGAAATATTACGAATATGTTGCAACATTTCTGGTTTTGTCTTTCTGCACAATTTGACCTGCCAGATTTGTTGAGAATATGTTGCAACATTTTTCCCAGATTTTCCACAATACTTAGCCTTCAATCCTTGACTTAAATTCTCCCTGAATCCTATCATAAAAACATATAAAAATGAGAGTAACAACCATTTTGATCTCAAACCATGCGGCAATTGGATTTTTATCTACTTTTCATGTATAAATATCACATAACATGGCTGAACATAGTTAAAATATGGATGAAGATAACTTTTTTTTTGCGAAGTTATCAGCGTCCGAGATGAAGTACTCTAGAAAAGCCTCTGAAAACTCCCCCACGGGATAGTGCTCAACGGTAGTCCTCTAAACATCGAGCGGTTGGCCGCTCTCTACCAGTCTCTTGCATTTCTCTCTAACAAGGTCTCCACTTGTGATACTGCAGCTACTGCTGAGCACATCATTCCAACCAATAGCTCCTCTACACGCTCAACCCACTCCTCTGCCTGTATGGCAGTCTTTGTGCCTATGAAGGTAGGAGGCCTTAGCCCCTGGAAGGTCGCCAATAGGCCAGTGGGTACAACCAATTATTATGGTGGTTGTGTCATATCTGTCCGGAATGTCGCCAAAATAGTTGTTAACGTTTGCCCCAAGTCTATCTCGGCGAACGGTACAGTTGCAGGCGCAACCGGGTCTGAAGGTGGGGTGGTGAGGATATATCCTCTGGAGGAGGATCTCCCGTTACTGGACTCTGGTATCTAGAGAACTAACATGAAACAAATGGAAGTATTTTGCAAAAGTAGGGGAAATTTGTAAGAATTGATAAAATGGAAATGAAGGTACGCGGGTGTGCTATTATATTGTCTAGAATCCCTAAGCCTCTATACTTGGGTCTATCAGGCTTCCGCTGCATGATTCGTCCCAAACCAAAGAATGAAGCGAGGGACGAAGGGATCCTGAGACTACTCTATAAGGACGGATCATGATCGCTCTGATCCCTTTGTAAGACCCCCCCCCCTCCCCCCCCACGCAACCTTGCCCGGGTCGAGCTAGAGGGGATCTTACTTGCCCAAGATGTCTGCCTAATACATCACCAGAAGCCAAAGAGTTTCAACAACATTACCTAATTCCGAGAAGATGCAATCAGATCAATCAAAGCCAACTGCATAATAAATGTATTAGAGTTCTATAAATGTAATGTCTGAGAATGTATGAGGAGCATGAATTGAAAATAAAAACTTCCCTGTTGTTTCTTCCGCAAATTTCATTTCCACTGTAGTTTTATCGTTTTTCATCATGGTATCAGAGCCAGGTTGCTCTTGTGAGGTGGCCATCAGTGGGTGGTTGTAGTTGAGTATAATCTCATTGCATTCATCCCATTCCCATCATCACATGGCATCATCCAATACAGCCCACATGTTCAGCTTCACCCAAGCCGGTGTTCCCATCTTTGATGGAGAACACAATGATTTTTGGTCGGTGCATATGCGCCTTGTGTTCCAGTCACAAGGGCTTTGGCATCTTATTGAAAAGGAGGCAGCAAAGGAGCCAGCCGAGACGTCCAAAGGGAAGGAACCTGCAGGCGAGACCCTGAAAGCAGCACAAGAAGAAGCAATGCAAGAAGCAAAAGCTCTTCTCCTCTTGCATCAGGGAGTAAGTAAAGGTATCTATCCAAGGATCATGGGGGCATCCACACCAAAACGTGCATGGGACATCCTTCATAGTGAGTTTCAAGGCTCCGAGAAGGTAATCGCCATAAAATTGCAACACCAATGGAAGATGTTTGAAAACATCTCCATGAAAGAAAATGAAACCATAAAAGAATTTGTGACAAGACTAATGGCCATTGTAAATCAAATTAGAAGTCTAGGGGACAAGTTGAAAGATAAGAAGATTGCCCCTAAAATTCTAAGATGCTTACCCCCAAAATTTAATGTCATTGTCACTACAATTGAAGAGACAAAAGATTTGAAGCATCTCTCAATATCTGAGCTGATGGGATCTTTACAAGGCCATGAAGAAAGGGTGAAAGGGTCTAGTGGAGAACTAGAACATGTTTTTCAAACCAAAATAAAGATAAATAAACCTGAAAGAGGTCCATCCAGAGCCCCAAATCTGTCCACAAGAGGAAGAGGCAGAGGTAGACAAGGAGAAACAAGAGTAAGTGAGCAGCATAACAATCAAACCTATTGTGTTTTGTGTAAAAGAACAAATTATGTAGCCTTTGATTGTTTTTATAAGTGTAAGAGATGTAAGAAGCCCACGCACATGGAAAAAGATTGTTGGTCAAAAGATAAGAAGGAGGAAGCAAAATTTCTTGACACAACTGAAAAACTTCTCATATCTAGAACTTGTATTGATGCTCATAACACATGGTTCATAGATAGTGGGTGTTCTAATCACATGTCCCCAAATGAGAAGATCTTCATTAACCTTGTTCCAGCTAAGAAAACTCATGTAATTTTAGGAGATGGAAAGGGGTTAGAGATAGCTGGAACTGGAACAGTAGCTGTTCTGTCTAAAGATGGGCAGGTTAACCACATAGAAGGGGTGCACTTAGTTCCTAAATTATCACAAAGTCTGTTGAGTGTAGGGCAACTCATGAGGAGTGGATACACTATTACATTTGATGGGGAGTACTGCCATATAATTCATAAAGAAACTAGTGTATGCATGGCATCAATCGGCATGACCTCAAACAACATGTTCCCATTCATCTGGAATGAACAAAATGACTGTGCACTTATGGGAAGCACGGCATTATCTTTGTGGCATCACAGATTTGCTCACTTGAACAACAAAGATTTACAAATGCTGAAGCAAAAGGAGATGGTAGCAGGACTGCCAAAGCTTGATGGAGATGTTGCCACCTGTGAAGGTTGCATTATGGGAAAGATCCATAGGCTGCCTTTTCCAAAATCAACCAACTGGAGAGCCAAAGAACCGCTGGAGCTGGTCCATGCAGACCTCTGGGGACCGGCAACTTCACCATCACTAGGTGGAATGAGGTACTACTTATGTTTAACTGATGATTTCTCCAGGTATTCCTGGATCTATTTCCTGCAGAAGAAATCAGAAGCCTACACGAAGTTCAGAGAATTCAAAGCAATAGCAGAGAAGGAATCTGGGCACAGCCTGAAGTGTCTAAGAACTGATCGTGGAGGAGAGTTTACAAGCAAGGAATTCCAGGACTATTGCAGGAGTCTAGGAATTACAAGGGAACTCACCTCACCATACTCACCAGAACAAAATGGCATGGCAGAAAGAAAGAACAGAACTATCATGGAGAAGGTAAAGGCAATGCTACAGCATCACAATCTGCCCCAAGAGCTATGGACAGAAGCTGCTCAGACTACTGTCTATGTTCTCAACTGATCCCCAACAAGAAGCTTGGAGGAGGTCACTCCATATGAAGCCTGGAGAAAGAAAAAGCCCAATGTACAGCATCTAAGAACCTTTGGATGTTTAGCTTACAGACACATTCCAAAGGAAGGAAGAAGGAAATTAGAAATGAAAGCAGAAAAAGGAGTATTAATTGGATATAGCCTGGAGTCTAAAGCCTACAGGATATATAATCCAGTTACAAAGAAGCTAAGCATATCCAGGGATGTCATATTTGAAGAAGGAGCTAGCTGGGATTGGGATCAGAATCCAGAAGTCTTGCAGCCTATCACAGAGGTTACTGAATTTCAGCCATCCAATCCTGTGGAGGCACGTCCTCAACTTTTGCAGCCTGAGCCTGTTGAGCTAGAGCCGCATGAACCTGCATCAGAATCAAAAGAGGAAGAAGTGGAGTCATCACATCCCAAGTTCAGATCGTTAGCAGACATCTATCAGCAAACTGAAGGAGACATGGCACTGCATACTAAAGAAGAACCAGAAAGCTATGTTGATGCTGCTGCCGATCCCAGATGGAGAAAGGCTATGAGAGAAGAAATAGAGATGGTAGAAAAGAACCACACCTGGGAGCTTGTACCAAAACCAGCAAACAAGAATGTGCTTAATCTCAAGTGGGTATATAAAGCAAAGCAGAATGAAGAGGGAGAAGTAATAAAATACAAAGCAAGGATCGTATCCAAAGGATATACCCAACGTCAAGGCATAGATTTCCATGAGACTTTTGCACCAGTCGTCCGAATGGAATCAATAAGGGCATTCCTTGCAGTTGCAGCTCAAGCAAGGCTGGAAGTCCATCAACTTGATGTGAAATCAGCCTTCCTAAATGGAAGTATAGAAGAAGAAGTGTATGTCCACCAACCAGAAGGCTTTAAGAAGAAGGGAGAGGAAGAGAAGGTATACAAGCTAAACAAAGCCCTCTACGGGCTAAAGCAGGCACCAAGGGCATGGAACCAGAAGATCGACACCTATCTTACCACAAATGGTTATAATAGAAGTCAGAACGATCCAGCCCTCTATATCAAAAGGTTTACTCCTAGCCATTTTCTCATATTATGTCTTTATGTGGATGATCTAATATTCATAGGATCCACACAAGAAATTGTAAAAGAATTTAAGCAAACTATGAAAAAGGAATATGAGATGAGTGATTTGGGTTTGATGAAATTCTTCCTTGGATTTCAAATTAATCAAAAGCCAGGAAGAATCTTCATCAATCAAAAATCATACATTGAGAAGGTGCTAGAGAAGTATGGAATGAAAGAATGCAAGCCAGCCCAAACCCCCATGGCAACTGGAACAAAGCTGTTAAAGAATGGAGATTTTCAGCCAGCAAATGAAGCAAACTACAGGAGCCTGATTGGATCACTCATCTACATCACAAACACAAGGCCAGATGTTGAGTACGCAGTAAGTATTCTATCCATATTCCTGTCCAAACCAAGTGCAGAGCATCTCACAGCCGCCAAGCGAGTACTACGTTATTTAAAAGGGACATTGCATTATGGATTACTCTATGAAGAAGAAGCATCCACAGATTTAACAGGCTTCTCAGACAGTGATTGGGGAGCAGATTCAGAAGACAGAAAAAGCACAAGCGGTTACGTTTTCATGCTAGGAAGCAAGGCGGTCACTTGGTCTTCACGGAAGCAGAAATCTGTGGCATTGTCAACAGCTGAAGCAGAATATGTAGCTGTTTGCTCGGCAGCTTGTGAAGCTGTGTGGCTCAACCGTCTGTTCAAAGAACTGCTAGCAAAAGAAGAAGGAAAACCAATCCAGATTAAGTGTGACAACACTGCTGCGATTGGAATAGCAAAGAATCCAATCTTCCACAATCGTACCAAACACATCGAGCTAAGATACCACTTTTTAAAAGATCTGGTAGAAGAGAAACAAGTCGAGCTTAGCTACTGTCAATCCAACAAACAGTTGGCAGACATCATGACAAAGCCTTTACTAGAGCAGAATTTCATGGAGTTTAGGAAACTTTTGGTCTCAGCATTAAGGGGGGATGATGAGAATATTAATGCAGAAGACAAAGTTTCAATGAAACAGAATACAAAGAGGAGCACAGAAGTTGAAGCAGACGGAAAAGAACCAGAAGCCGAGAAATTGCAGCAGCCAGAATTAATACATCACCAGAAGCCAAAGAGTTTCAGCAACATTACCTAATTCCGAGAAGATGCAACCAGATCAATCAAAGCCAACTGCATAATAAATGTATTAGAGTTCTATAAATGTAATGTCTGAGAATGTATGAGGAGCATGAATTGAAAATAAAAACTTCCCTGTTGTTTCTTCCGCAAATTTCATTTCCACTGTAGTTTTATCGTTTTTCATCAAACCTTGCCGGCGGCTAGGGAGGCCGGAGGTGGCGGCGCCGCCCTACCCGAGCCAACCAAAACTCCATTAAAAATGGTGTTTTTCTAGGTTTGCACTCCACTCGACCTGCTCGTTTGAGCCCGGGCTTACTCCTAACATGTCTAAGATCTATGCATGAGAAAAGGGAGTGGGGGAGGACCTGAGTTCGGGCACGAATGCGGGTTGAACGGCGGGATGCCATGGTGGCGGCGGTGGCGGCATTTCTCTCCTTGGTGGCTCCGGCAAGGGTTCTCTCCTCCTTCTCTGATTTCAAAAATGGTCTCCCCTCTCTCCTAAGTGAGTATATAAGGGGGAGAGGGGAAGAGGGGGCAGTTTCATCCAAGAGGCAAAACACCCCTTCATGGTGGGGGGTGGGTTTGAGGTGAGGAGGGGTGAAACCACCTCTTGGTGGCCGGGAAAGGTTTGGGGGGAAGAGGTGCCAGCCATTATGTGGCTATGGGCCCCTCCTTGGCCGAATTCATGCCTCCTCCCTCTTCAAAACACCCCTTCACCTCTCCACCGCCTTTTCTCTCTCCTCTATATAACCAAATACTCATTTTTTCTCTCTCCTAGTCACCCTCACGAATTTTCTTCCCCTAGAAGCCTAAAATCAGCCCATAAAATTAATATTAAAACCTTAAATGCCATATGAGAGGGGGGCACACCATTCTACCATGAAAATACCCTTAATTCACACTTTCTCTCTCCTATATTTAGCCTATTTCTCACTTCTTTCTCTCTCCTAGTCAACATGTTGGCTAGCCTAGGGTTTAGGCTATAGGCAGCCATAATAACTCCTAATAAGACCCTATGAGTCAACATGAGGGGGCTTGAGCTTGAGTTAACCCGATTGAGCTAGGTTTGACTTGATTTGGGTTTAGGGTTGACTTGGTCAATTTGAACTTCCGAGTCAACATCAATAGACCCCTAGGGACCCATTGACCTCCCCTATGGCCTAGGTATGGTTAGGTAGGGTAGACTTGGCATAAAGAGGGTGAGTTGATCCAGGGCAGGGTTACTTTGGCCTAACTAGGGCTTAAGTTGACTTGGGTCAACTTAGCCACTAGGTTTGCACCCAATTGGTCCTTGGTGACCCATTGATCTCATATTAGGTCTAGGAATGCCTTGGAGTCAGATTGAACCCACTAGGCCACCAAAATCAGGGTTTTAAGATTTTACTATTTGCAGCCCAAGTGAGTCTCAACTAACTAGTTGGGTCACTTGACCTCCTAGGAATGTTCAAGTCACTCCTAAGGGGGGTCTAATTTGAAAATGGGATGTTACAAATCCCAATAAACAAAACAAAAATTTCGTCCCCGAAATTAAGGTTAAGTCTATGGGAGCTTTTCTACCTGATTATCTTAAGCTTGTAACATCCCACGAGGGTTGAATTGCTTAACCAAGGTTAATAAACAAGGGCTAGACCCAATAAACAAAGGATTAGCCTCTAATCTTAGGTGATACTCCGGTGTAAAATAAGTAGGGAAAAATAATTACAAGCATCTTGAGAAGCTAGAAGATATTACCTGACTAAACAACTCCGGGTACTTCTCTCGCATCAAGTCCTCGGGTTCCCAAGTATGCTCCTCTTGCCCATGATTCCTCCACAAGACTTTGACTAGCGGGATCTTCTTGCGGCGCAAGACCCGCATCCCCTGGTCGTCAATCCGTATCGGCTCCACCTGAACGGACCGATCTGTAGCTACCGGAACATCAGTGGTGGTAATCTGTAGCTCCGGGCGTAGTAGAGCCCTCCTGAGTGAAGATACGTGGAATACGTCGTGTAGGCCGGACAGCTCCTACGACAGCTCTAGTCTATAAGCTAATGGACCGATCCGCTCCAGGATCCTGAAAGGCCCCATGTATCTCGGACTGAGCTTCTTCCGCCGACCACGTACTCGTGAAACCCCGTGCATCGGCCGGATCTTCAAGAACACCCGGTCCCCAACCTGAAACTCTACTAGACGATGTCGAGCGTCATAATACTTTGCTTGTCTGCTTTGTGCCTCTAACATCCTCTCTCAAATCAGTCACACCTGAGCCTCGGCGTCTTCAACAAACTCTGAATCTACCATCTTCGGATCCGCATCATGTATCCAAGACAAGGGAGTCCGGCATCTCCTCCCATACAAGGCCTCATACGGAGCCATCCGTATACTGGACTGATGGCTGTTATTGTATGAAAACTCCACTATGGGCAACATCCGCTCCCAGGGCTCTCCATGATCCACAATACACAGCCTCAGTAAGTCTTCCAGCATCCTGTTGGTACGCTCCGTCTGCCCGTCAGTCTGGGGATGGAAGGCCGTACTGAAGGTCAGTCGTGTGCCAAGGTAAGACTGCACTGATCTCCACTCTCTGGATGTGAACCGACCATCTCGATCAGATACGATCGTCCTGGGCACTCCATGGTAACGAATAAACTGATCCACGAACTTCCGAACCAAAACTCCAACATAGTCATCCTTCCTGATCGGGATGAACCTAGCCACCTTCGTCAGCCGGTCAATGATTACCCAGATAGAATCGTTTCCTGTGTGTGAACGAGGGAGGCCATGGATGAAGTCCATCGCGATATCATCAAACTTCCACTCCGACACTGGGAGTGGCTGCAGCAGTCCAGTGGGGGTGTCTGCACTCTGCCTTCACTAACTGGCACGCCTCGCAGTGGGTCACGAAATAAGTGATGTCCTTCTTCATGCCCGGCCAGTAGAGTGTCTTCTTCAAATCCGTCGTCATCTTCGTAATCCCGGGATGTATAGAGTATCGGCTATGATGAGCCTCTGTCATAATGTCCTCCCGAATCTGCCCTCCATCTGGTATGTAAGTCCGACCCTTGAAACATACCAGACCACCTCTCATCGAATAGTCCCCAGCTGAGCCTGCCTCTATGGCCTTGAAAATCGGCTCCAATTTGGCATCCTGCCTCTGCCAATATCTAACTCTGTCATGAATAGTGTCGGTGGCGCTCGTCGCAGCTAAATACTCCTCGTACAGATCGGTGTCTTCGGACGATACCAAGGTGATGTGCATATCTTCAAAGCTCCGCAATATCTCTAAAGACATGACCTGGTGCCCTTCTCCTGAAGTAGTAGCTCTCCGGCTCAAGGCATCGGCTACCACGTTTGCCTTACCCGGATGGTAGTGCATCTCATACTGATAGTCTGCCAGGAACTCCACCCATCTCCGCTGTCTAATGTTCAGCTCCTTCTGCGTATCCACATACTTCA
This sequence comes from Platanthera zijinensis, assembly GCA_039513925.1. Lineage (NCBI taxonomy): Eukaryota > Viridiplantae > Streptophyta > Magnoliopsida > Asparagales > Orchidaceae > Platanthera > Platanthera zijinensis. The sequence continues at coordinate 9,706,765 of CM077092.1, forward strand.
GATTTTTATGATCTGAAAATATGTCGCAGTGAACTCCATAGAGATAATGGCGCCAGACCTTCAGCGCAAAAATAACCGCACCCAACTCCAGATCGTGCACTGGGTAGTTTTGTTCATGCTTATTTAGCTGGCGTGAAGCGTAAGCAATAACATGCCCATTCTACATCAGAACAGCTCCCAAGCCCTGGTAGGAGGCATCTGTATACACCTGGAATCCTTCTTTCCCCGAAGGGAGAGTCAGTATAGGAGCCGAGGTGAGTCTCTCCTTCAACTCTTGAAAAGCTGCCTCGCATTTCGGGGTCCACACAAAAGGTGTCTCCTTCTTCGTCAAAGATGTGAGAGGGAGTGCAAGACTAGAAAATCCTTCTACGAACTTCCAGTAGTAACTGGCAAGTCCTAAGAAGCTCCGAACATCTGTAGCTGTCTTCAATCGTGGCCAATCTCGGACTGCTTGAACTTTCGCTGGATCCACTGCCAACCCAGCTCCACTGATAACATGACCCAAAAAGGCCACCTCCTTCAACCAAAACTGGCACTTGCTGAATTTTGCGTACAACTGATGCTCCCGCAATCTTTGTAGTGTCAGTGCCAAATGCCTCGAGTGCTCCTCTTCCGTCCGAGAGTAAATGAGAATGTCATCGATAAAAACGATGACAAACACATCTAAGTAAGACTCGAAAACCTGGTTCATGAGAGTCATGAACGCTGATGGCGCATTCGTGAGCCCAAAGGGCATCACGATAAACTCGTATAGACCATATCTGCTACTAAAAGCTGTCTTCGGGATGTCCTCTTCTCGGATCCGTAACTGGTAGTAGCCCGATCTCAAATCCAGCTTCGAGAAGAAGTGAGCTCCCTCTAGCTGGTCGAATAGCTCGTCTATCCTTGGCAATGGATAAGTATTCCGGACCATCAGTCGATTCAAGGCCCGGTAATCTATGCACAGTCTAAGTGTCCCATCCTTCTTCTTGACGAACAATACAGGGGCTCCCCATGGCGAGGAACTTGGCCGGACATAACCGGCTTCCACCAGCTCCTGTAATTGGCTCAGGAATTCCACCAGCTCCTTTGGCTCCATCCGGTAGGGGGCTCTAGATGCTGGCTTAGCCCCTGGCACCAGCAAAATCTGAAAGTCCTGCTCTCTGTGCGGGGGTAGCCCGGTAACTTCTCGGGAAAAACATCCTCGAAATCTCGCACAACAGGAATCTCCGCTACAAGAACATTGGCCTCCGCCATCTCGAATAAAACCTGGTAAATCTCGTCGCCCTGTATATGGGCCTTGACGGCCTGAATAGATGACAAAAATGAAAAGGAGGCATGTCTTATACCTTCTATTACGACGGAAGAATCTCCATGCCTCAGAATAATCTTCTTGGCCACGTGGTCAATTAGGGCATGGTTCCAATATAACCATGACATGCCCAAAATCAAATCATATGAAGGCATCCTCAGGATTGCGGCTGGTGCCTCGAATGCTCTCCCGCCAATTTGTGCCTCCATGTTGCAATGCGCAGTGGTGTGTAGCTCGGACCCGTCAGCTAGTCGTACCCTTAATGCCAAGCCGATGAATCTCTCCATGCCTGCCAAGCCAGCAATGAAGGCCTCTGATACAAATGAGCGTGACGCACCTGTATCGAACAAAGTATATGCGGGCTTGCCGCTGATGAGGACAATGCCTGGGGTAACAAAATTTTTGAAGTCTAGTTAAAGTTTTCTTTCCCAGTTTGTAATTTCTTAGTTTAGAGTCTAACTATTAAACAAAGGAAATATACAAACTTTTGATGTACCTGTGATTACCTCCTCAGGATGTCGAGGCTGGGTCAGATCTAATGCATATACCTGTTCCCTCTCCTGTCGGCGATCTCCGCCCTGATATCCACGACCTTGGCCGCGTCCTCGGCCTCCATAGTGCTGAGCCGGTGGGGCAATCTGCGGTGCTGGAGGGGGTGCTCCCCTCATAGGACAGTTCCTCTTGATATGCCCCAACTGGTGACAGTAGAAGCATTCCGGCGGAGTGTAAGCCCCACCTCCCGGTCTCTGCACGTCTCGCATCTGAGGTCTCGGCAGTTCCCGCACCTGAATATGCTGAGGGGCCAGTGTCACCTGCTCCCTCGGCTCCTGCCTCACCTCCTGTCGAGGCTGAACCTCTGTCCTCCTGCCATCTGCTGCATGGCCTCGACGCTGATCGCTCCGGGCTCCCCGACTCTGATCCTCCGTTGGCCGCTTCCGGCCTCTGGTGGTGTGCCAATCTGCCTTTAACCTCTTTGCCATCTCCAGAATACGGGAGATAGGCCCGTCCGACACAAATAGAAGGGCATCCCTCATGTCTTCCCGCAGACCTTTGAAGAACCTCTTTGTGTACGCTGCCTCATCTAGCTGGTAAGAGTCTGCAAAATGAGCCAGATGGTTGAACTCTCGATGGTATTCCACCACCGTCCTGGTACCTTGCTTTAACTGCAAGAAGCGGTCCTCCAACTCATCTCGGGCCGACTGTGGAACAAAATGCTCCAACAACATAGGCCTGAACTCATCCCATGAAACCTCAGCAGCCAGTCTCCCAGCAAAAGTAGTATCCAGAACTGTCTTCCACCACCGCTTGGCGTGAGACTCCAAGCAGGACACAACCAAACGTACTCTCTCCTCCCACGGGCTCCGTATCCCTGTCAGCATTTCCTCCATGATGTCCAGCCACTCTCCTGTCCGCACTGCTGACTCCGTCCCCAAGAAGGACAGAGGAGAAAGTCCTCGGAAGATGCTGAGCCAGTTGGCTCCTGGTATCTGCTGTGGAGCCGGGGCCTGTTGGGCCCTGAAAGCATCCAAGATGGCAGTCAAAGTCTGCCCCATGTCGGTTTGTAGGAACTGAGCGGGAACTGGTGGAATCGGCGCAGTATCCGGGGTCTGCTGGGCCCCACCCTGTAATGTAGGCAGTGTTGGAGGCTGCACAACAAAACTTCATCGTCAAAAAGCGTTAACTCAATCTAAAATGGACATATATTATGTGATACCCATATGGGCCCACCACTGCTTCCGCTGCTTAGTTTGTCCACAAACTAAACTCGAACGGGGGTGACCTAGGGATTTTGTGGACTGCTATTTGATCGATCGGGGTTTGCTCTGATACCACTTTGTAAGACCCCCCCCCTTTTTTTTAAAAACTCGGGGTCTTATGCCCAGAACCGCCGCTTTGCGGTGACACCTTCGCACCCGGGAAGGTCGTCACTACAATGCGCCGATTCTGCCGGCCTTTTCGATCACTATCAAGTAGCAAGTAGTAAAGAAAGAGAAATGCAGTCCACAATAATAAATCACATATATGTAAACTCCACGAAGGGAGTGTCCACAGTATAACATCAGAGTAAAAATAGATTACTGAAAGGAAGAGTGCTTAAGCCCGGTACAACAACACCTCACTACATGGTCACTCAAACGGAAGCTGAAAAACAAACTGCTACTAAGGAACGGAACTCACGGTCCCGGCTGTCTGAACTCCTGAGCTAGACTGCCCTGTCTCCAAGCGCACCGGCCTCGTGGGCTGCTCCTCCGGGTTGGGCTCCACGATTCCCTAAAATGATGTGGTTCGAAAACCGTTAGTCTATAAGACTAAGCCCTATCATCCCCCACCCCTTCCCCCATGCCCTAAGGCACCGAGTGGAGAGGAAGAAAGGGAAGGACATGAAGGTGGAGAGTAGTCAAAAGCAGATGACGGTGGACCTAACTAGCAAGTTATGATAGACGAACAATATAAGTGTTGTAATAGGTAAAACAGGAAGGTAAGTAAGTAAGAAAATAAACCTTCACTTATGTGAGTACACATAAGCCAAGGGATCTTTTACAAGGCTCCCATCGTATAAATGTCCCATTCCACTTATACGTTGGGGTGTCGGTTATCACAAGCATTGTTTAAATATTTAAAAAAGACCTTAATCTATAAAACTTGCCCACACAAGCTTATAGACCAAGGGGTCGTTTTGCAGGTCCTAATGTATAAGCGTCCCATACAACTTATACATTAGGTGTCAAGGTTCTTGTGAATGATTATGTATACAACTCACACACCCAACTTTGTGTACACAAACCTTTAGTTCCCCCTTTCAGAGCCGTTACCTCCCAGGATACCTCCGTAGTGGCAGACGGAAGCGGTGGGTTGGGCCTCGCCCACCTCAAAACCAGTATTTGCACTACCGGTCTGACCTATCGTACGCCCTCAACGCCTGGTACACAAGGCGGACTCCTGCGTACTCTTGCCGACTGGACCGCCAGACTTAAGTTTGGCGAGGTGCTAGCCACCTTGCCGAGTCAACGCTATTGGTGTCGGTGCAACGAACTCCCCAATATCGAAGACCCACCACCTTAAAGTTTCCTATTTATGCACATGCAACCTTTAATATAAGAAGTTAAAGTAAAGCTCCCGGACCAAACCGTCCATCTCAACCACAAACCGAGACTAAGCTCCCCGGACTAAACCGTCCGGCTCAATTCCAAACCCCATCCCTTTGAGCACCGCGGGATGGCGCCCCCTTAAACACCTCGGGGCGACTTAACCATTACCAACCCTAACTAATGAGTATGTGCAATGTGAATCCCTATTAGGCTAATTACTCTTTCGTTTGTTTTAAGATTTACGTTAACCCAGGACTGCCTCCGGAATATACCCTGTGAGGGGTTCTCAATAGGCACTAGGAACCAAGACGGCGGTATTACGGCCCGAAGTTCCCTTTCGCAAGGCACTTATTGTTATTGGTTGTTTTTCCCTTACCCTATCCCTTTATAAATTACATCAAACTAAACCTAGGGTGAATTTGACTCTTCACTCTTACGGGGACGACGATCTTTCGTCGGTCCCGCGCACCTTCTACCACAACCACTCACTTCTCGTCACTCCTTATAACCTTCCATGACGACCTATCTAAATCCATCCAAATCAGCACATTGAGAAACTCCAACATTGCCCTAAGTCGTCTCCAAATGCGATCTTTTACGAAAACGTCAAATGCAGACCAGCCTACACTATATGATGACCTTGATAGGATTTCCTTTGTGTCTTCATCCGAACAGCCTAAGTTATTTACTGGGGGCCTATCACGACCTAATTGAATCAATTCCCGGTTATAACAATTTTCTCAATTAATCTATTAATTAATTAATTTTACTAAAATCGAAGGTCTTCCAAATTTGAACAAGGAGTATACTTTTCAGTCATGTATAAATCATAATAAATTTAAGACAAATACTACTATGTCTAAAAATGATATATCCAAGGTTTGGCAATTTTTCACTAAGGTCTAAGGGGCCTAAACATATTTTTGCAATAATCCATTTCTTTCATGTCTAATGAATAAACTACATCAAATTCTCTTCAAAATAATTTGGATTAATTACAGGGTACTAGAAATACCATGAAAACAGTACTATAAAAGTTTCATAATTTTCCTGTTGGAAATTAATTTATAATAAATCATTTACTAAAACCCTAATCCAGCATGCTTGTGAATCAAGTACTATATTCATAACTCCAAAAATCCAGAATAAAATCACATTGATTCAAAATGATTTAAAAACCCTATTTACCAACTTTCATAATTTTCCAGAAACTATTTATGCCATAAAATATTTTTAAACCACAAAGCCCTTTAATAACACTTGTGAAAGAACTACTCTATTTATTCAACATAAAATTAAAATAAAATTCATGAGCATTTCGAATGGCCAACACCATTTAATTCCAGAGTTTCAAGGGGGCTTTATTTGAATTAAAAATCTTTAATAAATAAAACATCAAATAGGGCTATACCCATATTCATGAATGAAGTACTAAAAACAATAATCCAAAAATTCTAGTAAAATCAGCCAAGGGTACTAACTACCCTAGAAACACTCTACCCAAGTTTCATAGCTTTTGAGTGAATTTAAACTACTGCTTTGACCTAAAAGCCCTTCTACTCTATAACTAGGTTTTAGGTTTTGAGGTACCTACCTACCTCAAAATTTTCTAATATTACAACCAGAGGGTTAAATACCCATTAACAACCTCTCCACCAAAAATCAAGGCCATACAAGGGCATTTACCCCTATGTCCTTCACAAGCCCCCAAAGTCCTCATTTAGGGTTTGAACCTGGGCCCTAGGGTAAACTCACCCTAATCCATCCCATTTTCCCCAAGGGGGTTCTTAGGATCATTTCAAACCAATGGTCAAAATATCAACCTCTGTTGAGGTGAGATGATCTCTCAAGTTTCAAAAGTATTTTTTTCCCTAAATTTCCCTTTCCTAGGTCCAAACTACAGTTTAGTGAATTCCTATTCAAAACTCAACCAAATGAGTTGAAATTTGAACCAGACCTAGATACCTATACCAGGGACACCTCACCAAAATTTGGGAGGGTATGGAGGTCATTTGACCCTTTAATTACCTTGCCCTAGCTTTTCTAGGGTTAGGGCAAAACCCTAAGCTACACTATCCCAAATGGTCTCCAAATTTTACAGGAGCTAGTATTAGATTACATTAAGCTCCTGTCCAAAATTTAAAGAATTTGGAACAAGGGTTAGGTGTGGGGAATTATTTGAAAATCTGCCCTATGTATAGGACCTACCCTAGAAAAATGGCCCTATAGGTCAGTATACTTGTCCTAAAATTTTCTATTACATATCAAACTGTAGATAATAAAAATTCCTACAATATTTATGTTGATCATGTTTGATGAACATGCCCCTAAAGGGCCTAAATAATTTTTATAAGAAATCTGCCCTAGTTGTAGGACATACCCTTACTAAAAAGGCTATACAGGGCAGTACCCTCATTCAATTTTTCACCACTGCATATCAAATTGTAGGTATTTAAAATACCTACAACTTTCATGTTATGACCTTTTTCAGTAGGTGTTCATAAGGGGCCTAAATTTAATTTACAGTGAAACTGTTTTATTAAAATACAGAAAAAGAATTAATAAAAGCTGTAATTCGTGTATTTAAGTCTCGCACGCATCTTAAAGCAATCTGAGGGCAGATGTACTTCGTCTTCTCCAAATGGCCTGAACCAGAACCGTGAGAAGTGAATCTTACGGGTCTTTTCCCAGCCACCAGGGGCGGCGCCACCACCGGGAAACAACTCCTACATGTTCCCGGTGGTGGGGGCTAACCTTGCCGGCGGCTAGGGCGGCCGGAGGTGGCGGCGCCGCCCTACCCGAGCCCACCAAAACTCCATTAAAAATGGTGTTTTCTAGGTTTGCACTCCACTCGACCGGCTCGTTTGAGCCCGGGCTTACTCCTAACATGTCTAAGATCTATGCATGAGAAAAGGGAGTGGGGGAGGACCTGAGTTCGGGCACGAATGCGGGTTGAACGGCGGGATGCCATGGTGGCGGCGGTGGCGGCGTTTCTCTCCTTGGTGGCTCCGGCAAGGGTTCTCTCCTCCTTCTCTGATTTCGAAAATGGTCTCCCCTCTCTCCTAAGTGAGTATATAAGGGGGAGAGGGGAAGAAGGGGCGGTTTCATCCAAGAGGCAAAACACCCCTTCATGGTGGGGGGTGGGTTTGAGGTGAGGAGGGGTGAAACCACCTCTTGGTGGCCGGGAAAGGGTTGGGGGGAAGAGATGCCAGCCGTTAGGTGGCTGTGGGCCCCTCCTTGGCCGAATTCATGCCTCCTCCCTCTTCAAAACACCCCTTCACCTCTCCACCACCTTTTCTCTCTCCTCTATATAACCAAATACTCATTTTTTCTCTCTCCTAGTCACCCTCACGAATTTTCTTCCCCTAGAAGCCTAAAATCAGCCCATAAAATTAATATTAAAACCTTAAATGCCATATGAGAGGGGGGCACACCATTCTACCATGAAAATACCCTTAATTCACACTTTCTCTCTCCTATATTTAGCCTATTTCTCACTTCTTTCTCTCTCCTAGTCAACATGTTGGCTAGCCTAGGGTTTAGGCTATAGGCGACCATAATAACTCCTAATAAGACCCTATGAGTCAACATGAGGGGGCTTGAGCTTGAGTTAACCCGATTGAGCTAGGTTTTACTTGATTTGGATTTAGGGTTGACTTGGTCAATTTGACCTTCCGAGTCAACATCAATAGACCCCTAGGGACCCATTGACCTTCACTAAGGCCTAGGTATGGTTAGGTAGGGTAGACTTGGCATAAAGAGGGTGAGTTGATCCAGGGCAGGGTTACTTTGGCCTAACTAGGGCTTAAGTTGACTTGGGTCAACTTAGCCACTAGGTTTGCACCCAATTGGTCCTTGGTGACCCATTGATCTCATATTAGGTCTAGGAATGCCTTGGAGTCAGATTGAACCCACTAGGCCACCAAAATCAGGGTTTTAAGATTTTACTATTTGCAGCCCAAGTGAGTCTCAACTAACTAATTGGGTCACTTGACCTCCTAGGAATGTTCAAGTCACTCCTAAGGGAGGTCTAATTTGAAAATGGGATGTTACAAAACATGCAGAAGCGGATGAAGAATATGCTAAGTCAAAAAGCGTTGAGTGGGGTTTGCTCACTCAACACTGTCAACGCCTAGATAGAAAGAATTTTGTATAAGTATTTTGGCGTTGAGTGGAGCTCACTCACTCAGCGCCTATGCAAATGTTGCTTTATTTTGGCTAAGCCCACAATAGGTGTTGACGTCAGCAAAATTGACAAAGTCAACTGATTTTAAATCAAGTACGGAGAAGCTACAGAACACGACAAACTCTGCTGAGAAGCTACTGTAGTCTTCTTCCGTTAAAGCAAGGTGCAGCTGGAAGCTGAAGGTGGGCCCCACTGATATCTAAGAGTCGTTGATCATCGAACTACAAAAGGAAGAGATGGGCCAAGATGCAAAACAACTTTAGGGCATTATCAATTTAAAAATTTAGCAGCTGACTTCATCTCCCACGCCATTATTGCCGAGAAAGAGTTTGAAGTCTCCCTGCAGGAACTCAAAAGTTCAGTGAGCTGTTGCATCTTCATCTACTACAGCATAATCAGAAAGGCTTCTGATAGAGGAAGAAAGAATAGCCATTATTATTCAGAGGGCTCAGTTGGCTTATTAAAGAATATAAGTTCATCTTCTTCTTAAGCAAGATCAGAATCTTATTCTGGGTTTCTTCCAGCAGAATTTCTACCTGCTACTGTGAAGCAATATAGTACTGAGATAACTCGGCCCTAGATTTTGACACACAGAAATTTCCCCGTGTCAAAATATTCAAACCCTCATCTTTCTGTAAGATCCAACTGGATCTGAGATTGTAGGGCCACTGGCCTGAGGTAGGTCAATCTTGCCTGAGTAGTAGGAGGGTGAAGCTCTCTGAATTGTAGGATCCAACTGGATCTGAGCTATAGGGCCTTTGTCCTAAGGTAGGGAAAGTTGCCTAAGCTATAGGAGAGTGTATCTCTCTGAGGTAGGATCCTTTGGATCTAAGGTAGGGCTGTCCTCCCAGCCTGAGTGTAGGGCTTTTGGCCTGAGATAGGTGATCAGCTGATCACTAAGGTGTAGGCCCTTGTGGCTGAGTTGTAGGTCTTGGAGGAAACTGAGAGATACTGAGGGATCTGAGGTGTAAGATCCTTGTGTTGGATCCGGAGGCCAACCTTAGAGGGGGGGTGAATAAGGTTTTATAAATTTCGCTTGAATAAACGGAATCTTAACGTAAACCACACCACAAGTGAAGATTTAAAACACAAGTATTAAATTCAATAACAATCAATTTCATACAAGTACAAGATGAATGTTTTACAGTACGATCTTCATGACGTCGAAGATCAAAGACGAAGAGAAGAAAACTTTGGGTTTTCTGTACCGACCCAAAACCCGGACCGGTTGGCTCTCTCACTTTCTCCCCGAAAGGTCTTAGAGCCGCTCTTCACCTCCACACCCGGAAGGGTCTTAGAGCACCGCTAGATCCCCGATCTAGACGCCCCAAATCCCGGGACGATTTTCCACGGAATCCAACCCGGATTCCGACGACCTTCCCCGGTCGATTTCCCTTACCACTTACAACAATAGAAGAAGAAAAAGATACAAAAAGAGATTACAAAATATATTCGTTAAAGTTTAGGTTCTCCCTCTTGAGAAGTTCTCCGGATAAATCTACGGCCGGTGCTTGTGATCTTCGATGGAAAGCACCCGGTCGCTAGACGTAGACGATGCGAAGCCTTGATCGCCGGAGTTCTTCGATCTCGAACGGGAGGAAGAAGCCTTGCTTTTTCTTTGACGAAGACGAGTAGAACGGACGTAGGAAGACGGCCGAACTTGGTATTCCTGGAGCACTTCGTCAATAATCTCTGGAGGCCTAGGTCTTGAGGAAACGGCGCTGCTTTTTATACGTCTTGGAGAAAATAGACTACCCCCTGCGATAACTCTATCGCCAGGCGGTAAGTTCGCGCGTAACGCCTGCCAGCTGTCTCCACACGTCTCCCGAAACGGCAACTATAACTGCTCATTAAGGAAACTGCCGTTTCAAGAGAGCTATCGCCGGGCGGTAATGGTTACCGCGCCCAGTCAGAGCGATAGCGCCATTTCGCCAAATAATTCTACCGCCTGCGATAAGACTATCGCCTGAGCGGTAGGTACCATCGTCGACGATCGTCCCCTTGATGCACGTCGACCGGATACCGCCGGCGGTAGCGTCCTGTCGTCGGGCGGTAGCTTTTGATTGTCGACGATCCTTCCTTAGCTGATAATTGGGCCGTCGACCATCGAACCGATATGCGTCGATCGAGATGGTTACCGCGCTGCGATAAGGTTATCGCCGGGCGGTAGTAACCTTTTGAAGCTCTTCTCCTTTCCTTTCACCTGTCAGCCTGCACACTCTATCACACAACCAATCTCATCAAATACAAGCAGGGAGTTTATATTCTCAAACCTAAGGAGTGTGAAACCATGTTCCAACAAACTCCCCCTTTTGATAATATCAATCCCGTTCATGATAAACCAAAATCAAGTAGATAGAGTGCCAGAATAAATGTATGTAGCAACGTAGAACAGTATAAAGTAGAGTATCAGAGTAAAATGATATTGAACAAATAAGCAATACACACCTATATCGATCCCGTTCAATCCTGTTCTATCCTACTACATACTCCCCCTATCGGTGGGACGCTCCCCCTATCTATGAGCACACACACACCTCAATACGCTCCCCCTATCATGAACACTACCTCCAATACCTTCTCCCCCTTTGATAATATCAAAAGAATGGGCGAGGCCAACCGACCAAGGAGGATGAAAATTGTAGGCGAGAGATAACGTAATATAGACCCACAAAGCACTTGAAATCAGAGAATTGTAAAATAGGGTCAAAATCAGGAGCAAACGCTAATCAGAGTGAAGAAATTGGACTATATGCACGAGACATAGCACACATCAAGTATGACATGAATGTTTGCAAGGTTTAGATAAATAGAGAGAAAAATAGGCAAACACAAATATCGTCATGAGAGAAAAAAATGTGCCAGTACGTATTGTGCGAAAAGCATCGAATGTAGTTGAGGTCCAATTCTTATGCGCGGAAGATTTAAATAAGATAATGACATGTGCATGTGTAGCATCAAGAGACAAAACATTCAATAGAGATATCATGCAGACATGTTTTATATCAAGCAAACTAACGATGCTAACACCAAAGAGATATAGTGAAAAATCACGTCACATGACATAGTGTGGCATAAAGAAATTAAATCAAGGGCACAAATCATAAAGTGTAGTCCATGCACAAGATCGAAACGACTTTGTAATCCAAGGTGCTCACCCTCACAACGCTTATGAAGACTTATCAGGAGGGATGAGCAGTGCTTGGGGGGTCTGTAAGCGGGATTTGATGGCCATCATTTTATTTTGAGTTAGGCCATCAATTTTATACATAATCAAAGCAGAACAAGACCCCAAGTCAATCGAAATCTACCCACATAGGTAGATCCACTTTAACTTGTTTACATTGGACATATGCGTTTCTAGTTTTGGCCCAAAAATTTAATTAGCATAGACACACGCAATTTAATTTCATGACATTGATTGTTCAAGATATATCAAATATGTTAAATTTAGTGTCACGATTTATAACATGTCAGCTTATTATCTCAGGTTGAGTGCATGATCAAGTGGTGTGTGAGTGGTGTAGTCATTATCGTAAATAAATCCTCACACATACTTAGAGGCGTAGACAACGTACACCCACATTAATTTTTGCACTCAATAGCTAGACAAAAATTTAACTTCGCTCATCATGACCGGATACCAATGTGCCGTACAAATTGACAAGAAGATTAGCAAACATTGTATATACTTGAAAATATACCACGACTCGGTCATATGAGCCCCAAACCAACTTGTCAGTTTTTTTTTTTTTAATTTTTGAAAACAATTTTAGCCACAAACAGGGAACAACCAAAAACAACACGAGCAGGGAATAAAAAACGAACAGAACATTTTTTTTTTTTGGTGTTACAACTTTGAACAGAACAAGAACGAAACCAAAAAAAACAAAACTACAAACACACAAAAAAAAACACATATAACAAAAAAATTAGGACGATAAATCAAGAATCCCAAGTTCGAGTCGTAGAAGTGAAAAACGAGCATCCGGAAGCGGTTTAGTAAGAATGTCCGCGAGTTGATCATCGGTCCCAATAAAGACGACACTCACATTCTCTTTCTTAATGTGGTCGCGAATAAAGTGATGTCGAACGTCTATGTGTTTGGACCGAGAGTGATGCACCGGATTATACGTTAAGTCTATCGCACTCTTGTTGTCGCACCTAAGTGTAATGTTGCGAAAAGAAAGACCAAAGTCTTCTAAAGTTTGCGACATCCAAAGTGCCTGTGCACAGCAACTTCCTAAGGCGATATACTCGGCTTCGGCGGTCGAAAGAGCCACCGAGTTTTGCTTACGACTTGACCACGAGACAAGTGCCGGGCCTAAAAAATGACAAGTACCGCTAGTGCTCTTGCGGTCAAGAGAGCAACCGGCATAATCGGAGTCAGAATATCCATGAAGGGTAAAATCATCCGAGTGAGGGTACCACAACCCGAGGTGTTGCGTGCCAAGGAGATAGCGAAAAATATGTTTTACCGCTTTAAAGTGAGACTCCCTAGGGTCAGCTTGATAACGGGCACACATACCTACCGCAAACGTGATATCGGGCCGTGACGCACTCAAGTATAACAAAGATCCAATCATGCCCCGAAACATTGTTTGATCCACAGAGATTCCACTCTCGTCTTTTCCTAATTTAAGGCACGCACTCATCGGAGTTTTGACTTGTTTTAAAGACTCAAAACCAAAACGTACAAGCATATCTTTTATATATTTGGATTGATTTATGAAAATTCCGTCTTGTCGTTGAGAGATTTGAAATCCTAAAAAATAATTGAGTTCTCCCACAAGGCTCATTTCAAATTCAGATTTCATTAAACTCACAATCTCTTCAACCAACCTCTCATTAGTCGCTCCAAAAATAATATCGTCAACGTAAATTTGGAGGATAACGAGATCCAAATTTTTGGCTTGTACAAAGAGAGTTGTGTCCGCACTACCCATCTTGAACCCATGATCTAAGAGGAACGTAGTTAGCCTATCATACCAAGCACGGGGTGCTTGTTTCAATCCATATAAGGCCTTTACTAATCTGTACACATGATGAGGGTGGGCGGCATTTAGGAAACCGGGTGGTTGCTCGACATACACTTCTTCTTTTATATAACCATTTAAAAATGCGCTCTTAACGTCCATTTGAAACAACTTTATTTTCTTATGGCTTGCGAATGCCAAAAACATTCGAATGGACTCAAGACGAGCAACCGGTGCAAAAGACTTCTCAAAATCCACACCCTCAATTTGTGAATATCCTTGAGCTACCAACCGAGCTTTATTCCTCGTGATCCTAGACTCACCATCAAGTTTATTCTTGAACACCCACTTTAAACCAATCACGGGATGGTTGTCCGGACGAGAATCCAAACTTTGCTACGCTCGAATTGGCTCAATTCCTCATTCATGGCAAGGAACCATGATTCATCTTGAAGAGCCTCGGACACGTTTTTGGGCTCAATATCCGATAGAAAGCATAAGTTGGAGAACGCCTCATGAAGAGCAGATCGAGTTCTAACTCCATGGGATGGTTCTCCAATAACTAGATCACGAGGATGTTGTTTCGTAAACGTTAGATCCTTAGGAGGCACATATGCGTGCGACTCACTCTCCTCGTTACTCTCAACCGGAACACTCTCCTCAACCTCTTCTTCGGGCATCCTAGGCTCACTAGATGGTGGACTCTCATCAAAATGCACATGAGCCGATTCTTCAACCACTAAAGTTCTCTTATTATAAATCCTATAGGCTCGACTTTTGCTAGAATATCCTAAGAATATGCCTAGATCGGATTTTTCATCGAATTTTCCTAAGTGATCCTTAGTGTTCAGAATATAGCATGGGCACCCAAAAACTCTAAAGTACGAGACGGAGGGTTTTCTATCAAAGTAGAGCTCGTAAGGGGTTCGCTTAAGAAGTGGGCGAAGCATGACACGGTTCATCACGTAGCTTGCCGTGTTGACCGCTTCGGCCCAAAACGATCGAGGTAAGCTGAACTCCGCGAGCATCGTACGTGCTAGCTCTTGAAGTGTGCGATTCTTTCTTTCTACCACTCCATTCTGTTGAGGCGTGCGAGGAGCGGAGAATTCGTGCTTAATCCCTAAAGTCTCACACAACTTCGAAAAATCCTCATTCTCAAACTCTCCACCGTGATCTGATCTGATACACTTAATGTTTAGTTCTTTCTCATTTTGAATACGCGTGCATAAAGTAGAGAATTCCCTAAACGTGTCAGATTTGTTGGCAAGAAATATTGTCCAACAATAACGAGAAAAGTCGTCTATGATGACGAATGTATATCGCTTTCCTCCTAGGCTACATGTGGAAAGCGGTCCAAACAAATCCATGTGCAAAAGTTCTAACGGTCTAGAGGTGGAAATCTCTGTTTTACTTTTAAACGAGTTTTTGACAAATTTTCCCTTTTGACAAGGCCCACACATAACGTTAAAACTACCGCTTAGAGACGGAATTCCTCTAACAAGTTTCTTTCTAGATAACTTAATAATTAGCTTGCTACCCGAGTGTCCTAATCTCCTATGCCGAAGGTCTAGTTCTTCATTCTTAGTTACTAGGCATTTTAGATTGGACGAAGAGAAATCATCAAAATTAACTGTGTACACATTGTGATTTCTATGGGCTACAAGCAATACATTAGAGGTTTTAGCATCAATGAGTTTGCACGTGTTCGATGATGATTCAAAAATAACATCTATACCTTTATCTCCTAGTTGACTTACAGAAATAAGGTTATGTTTTAAACCATCAACAAACAGCACATTTGAAATAGAGAAAAACTTGTTACCTATTGTGCCGATTCCCAGAATTCTTCCTTTAACATTATCTCCAAACGTGACCACTCCACCTCTCTTCTTTTCCAGGCTAAGGAACTTATCTTTATCACCCGTCATGTGCTTGGAGCATCCAGAGTCCAAGTACCACACGTTCTTTGTGTCCCTTGCCTGCCAACATACCTAAAAAGGAGATGAGAGTAAAGATCTGGTTACCCAAGTTGTTCCACCTATTTTGTAGGTAGTAGACTTTGGTAGCCAGACTTGCGCGTTTTGTTTAGCACCTTTCCTCCCGCAAGAGCTTGAAGCATGTCCGAACTTATTACAGTTGGCACATAGAGCATAAGCTGAGGAAATGACTTTCATCACCTCACTCGATCTCTTGCTAGAGGAAGGAGATAATGTATTCAGATTTTTGATCTTATTTGTTGACTTAGGCGTGGACAGAGTGCTATAGTCCTCCAATGGTGATGATGGACTTACATAGCCGATGCCAAACTTTCCAGACCCATGACACTGTGCGCCCAATAGCATGTTTAGAGATTTTTGGCCTACACCAAATTTTTGAACCGCACAGTTGAGATCATGGATCCTCGCTTTTAGAGCGGTGTTCTCAGTTACTAACATCACACATCGATTAGCAAACTGTTTCTTTCCTTCCTCAACTTTAGCAAGGGAGATATGAAGCTTCTTCTCCAAGACATTCTTCTCATTTTTGAGAGATACTAGTCTCAAGGATGTCTTGGAGAGACTTGCTTTACCCTCCTCGATGGATGCTACCAAGTGAGGACATTCAAGGCATTCCACCTTCTCTTTCCCAATTTTAATTACTTCTTTCTTCAGCTTTTCTAAACTCTTGTTTAGACGTTTATTTTCAGCTCTTAAGGAATTTTTCTTAGATGTTACTTCTTCTAACCTACCAACTACATGATCATAAATCTCAAGTAATTCAGAGTAAGTAGGAGGAGTTACCTCAGTGTCGCTTTGGACACTGGACTCAGCATCAGATTCAGATTCCTCTTGACCTTTTCCCATGAGGCACAGATTTGCTTCGTTGTCACTTCCCGAGTCGGTGCTACTCGAATCTTCCGATCCATCCTCATCCCAGGTCAGAGCCTTCAGTACTTTCTTCTTCCCTTTATACTTGTTGTCCTTTCCTTTCTCTTCCTTCTGGAGTCTTGGACAGTCTCTTTTTAGATGTCCCAGCTTGTGACAATGAAAGCATTCAGGCTGATACTTTTCATCATCGCTATCGATCTCCTTTACCGACTTGTTCCACTTCCTACCCTCTTCAACTCCCTTCTTCAGAAACCGTTTGAACTTCCCTTGTTTTCTGGGGTTCTTCATGAATTTTTTGAATTCCCTTACATAGAGACTTTCCTCTTCATCTTCTTCAGAGAAATCAGATGTTTTCCTCTCTTTTGAAGCCTTCAAAGCCAATCCCTTTTTCTTCATTTCCTTGGGATATTCCTCGGCTTGTATCTTCAGTTCCACTTCATGAGTCTTCAGGTTTCCGATAAGACTCTCAATCTCCAAGGCGCTGATTTCATGAGATTCAGCGATAGCAGTCACCTTGGGGTTGAAGCGGGGAGGTAGAGATCGCAGTATCTTCCTCACTAGATCACCATTTGGAAAGTTCTTTCCAAGAGATCTTGATGCGTTGACGATCTTGGTGAACCTTGTGTACATGCTGTCAACATCTTCATCGATCTCCATCCGGAACTGTTCATACTCGGATTCAAGCCGAAACAGCTTTGATTCTTTCACCTGCGAGGTACCCTCATGAGTAAGTTCAAGAAGTCGCCAAATATCAAAGGCAGTTTCGCAGTTACATATTCTATTAAATTCCGTCTTATCTAACGCACAGAATAGAGAATTCATAGCCTTGGCGTTATTAGTACATCTAAGCTTGTCCGCATCGTCCCACTTATCGCGCGGGTTTTCAAGAACGACTTCTCCAACCGTGGTAGTGGGTGTGGTGTACTTAGTCTCTATCATGGCCCATACGTCCATGCTGTGCGTCATCAGAAAGATTTTCATCCTTGTCCTCCAGTGACTATAGTCACTACCCATAAAGAGTGGAGGACGACTCACACCTTGTCCCTCAGTGAAAGCATGCACTGGGTTGGCCATCTTACTTCAGGTGGTTAAGCCTATTCGAAGTAACCTCCCTCTGATACCACTTGTTGGATCCGAAGGCCAACCTTAGAGGGGGGGGGGGTGAATAAGGTTTTATAAATTTTGCTTGAATAAACGGAATCTTAACGTAAACCACACCACAAGTGAAGATTTAAAACACAAGTATTAAATTCAATAACAATCAATTTCATACAAGTACAAGATGAATGTTTTACAGTACGATCTTCATGACGTCGAAGATCAAAGACGAAGAGAAGAAAACTTTGGGTTTTCTGTACCGACCCAAAACCCGGACCGGTTGGCTCTCTCACTTTCTCCCCGAAAGGTCTTAGAGCCGCTCTTCACCTCCACACCCGGAAGGGTCTTAGAGCACCGCTAGATCCCCGATCTAGACGCCCCAAATCCCGGGACGATTTTCCACGGAATCCAACCCGGATTCCGACGACCTTCCCCGGTCGATTTCCCTTACCACTTACAACAATAGAAGAAGAAAAAGATACAAAAAGAGATTACAAAATATATTCGTTAAAGTTTAGGTTCTCCCTCTTGAGAAGTTCTCCGGATAAATCTACGGCCGGTGCTTGTGATCTTCGATGGAAAGCACCCGGTCGCTAGACGTAGACGATGCGAAGCCTTGATCGCCGGAGTTCTTCGATCTCGAACGGGAGGAAGAAGCCTTGCTTTTTCTTTGACGAAGACGAGTAGAACGGACGTAGGAAGACGGCCGAACTTGGTATTCCTGGAGCACTTCGTCAATAATCTCTGGAGGCCTAGGTCTTGAGGAAACGGCGCTGCTTTTTATACGTCTTGGAGAAAATAGACTACCGCCTGCGATAACTCTATCGCCGGGCGGTAAGTTCGCGCGTAACGCCTGCCAGCTGTCTCCACACGTCTCCCGAAACGGCAACTATAACTGCTCATTAAGGAAACTGCCGTTTCAAGAGAGCTATTGCCGGGCGGTAATGGTTACCACGCCCAGTCAGAGCGATAGCGCCATTTCGCCAAATAATTCTACCGCCTGCGATAAGACTATCGCCTGAGCGGTAGGTATCATCATCGACGATCGTCCCCTTGATGCACGTCGACCGGATACCGCCGGCGGTAGCGTCCTGTCGCCGGGCGGTAGCTTTTGATTGTCGACGATCCTTCCTTAGCTGATAATTGGGCCGTCGACCATCGAACCGATATGCGTTGATCGAGATGGTTACCGCGCTGCGATAAGGTTATCGCCGGGCGGTAGTAACCTTTTGAAGCTCTTCTCCTTTCCTTTCACTTGTCAGCCTGCACACTCTATCACACAACCAATCTCATCAAATACAAGCAGGGAGTTGATATTCTCAAACCTAAGGAGTGTGAAACCATGTTCCAACACCTTGGAGTTGTATTTTGGAGAAGTGTCTTGACCAATAGGAAGTTGGCAAGGTGGGAGGAGAGTGGATGTACCCACAAGTTGGGGAACCACTATAAATCTGTGTGTGCTCTTCTGTATTGTTTTCTTTGTGCAGGTTCTTGAAAGCAACCTACTGCCAACACATTTAGAGCTAAAGGAAAAAAACCAAAAGGAGAATAATAAGAGTATAACAACCTATTCACCCCCTAAGTTGCAAGCTACCTTGAAAACAAAGACTTTCAAGTGGTATCAGAGCCAGTTTACTCAAAAAGGATCTAACCATCTGAGTGATCTTCTAAGGTAGCTTCAGACTGCCCTTTATGGGTTCAGGAGTAAACTACAAGGAGCTGGGTTCCATGAAGCTTCCTATCTGCATGAAGGAGGGATTTGGCATCTGGAAAGAGAAGATCGGACTATTCATGGAAGCAGCTGACCGTAGAATCTTTATAACTGTTAAAGAAGGACCTTTCATCCCCATGAAAGTGTCTGTCATAGATGCAAATATCCAGACACCCAAGACTTATGATGAGATGACAAATGATGAATTCATTCTTTCCACCATGGACAAGATGGCTCATAACATCATTATCAGTGCAATTGATGATTCTACCCTTCAGAATCTGATTCAATGTACAAATGCAAAAGAAATGTGGGACACTCTGGTGATCTACATGGAAGGCACAGAGGAGGTAAGGGATGATAGGAAGTCCATGCTCAACCAAGAGTATGAAGCTTTCAGACAGTCCAAGGGAGAAGACATAACCACCTGGTATGAAAATTTCTTTAGGATAGTGAATGAACTAAGGACCTATGGAATGATCTTTAGTCACTATGAGATAAATGATAAGTTTCTTAAGTCTCTCGCCAGAGACTGGGACACAAAAATTTGTGCCATCAGAGAAATGGCCAAGCTGGGTGACACTCCACCCCACACCCTATTTGGTAAACTGCTCTCATATAAGATGCAATTAACTGTCAGAAAAGAGGAAGAGTCCAACTACAAGTCTCAGGCCAAAGAAAAATCTGTGGCTTTCAAATCTAAAGCCACAAAGAAAAGTAGGAGGAAGACCCCTTCTTCTCCAAGAATACCAGTAGGTTCAAACTGCTCTGAATCAGATGCATCAGACAGCAACATGTCTGATGAGGACTTTGCTGTCTTCTCCAGGCAGCTCCATAGGCTGATGAAGAAGAATCACTGGAAGAGTAGATCCTCCTCCTCAGCACATCACTGGAAGAAGTCCTCCAAGGAGGACAGGTATGGTGCTAAACCCAGTAAACACAATTCCACTAATATTATTTGATACTGCTACAGCAAGCCAGGGCATGTCATTGTTGATTGCCCAGTGAAGATAAGGGAGGATGGTGAGAATAAATCTCACCAAAAGCACACGGGCAAGAAAGAAAAGTCCTTTGTGGCTAAGAAAGAGAAAAGTTGGACAGACTCATCATCATTTGAGTCTGAAGAAGTGGAAGTCTACATTGGCCTAGTTGTTGTTGCTGCTAAAGATAAAGTTGTTATAGTAGGAGAAGTCAATCCTCCACTGAGGATAGGAATCAGGACCCCTCTGACACTTTCAGACAATGACTCAGAGGTGGATGAAGATGCCCACAGCTATAGAGGGCTGACGGTAATGACTAATGAAGAGGGCAGGTAGGATCATCCTGGTCAAAGTAAGGTACATCCCCTATCCAGTTCTGTGTCTGGGTATGAGACTAAGCCTGGTACAGAAGCCTCTTCATTTAATGGTGGAGATGATTCTGGCTCAGAAGGTGATGTCAATCAATTGATTGACAGATATGTTGAACTTCTTGATGCCCTTAAAAAGTGCAAGAAGTTGACTAAGAAATAGGCTAAGGAGATTCTATCTCTTCAGCCAGTTGCTTCCCAACTTGCTGAAACAGCTTCTGTGCTTAATCAGACCATGAGGGAACTCACTCAACTAAAAACCCTTTCAGGCATATAGATGGAGGCTATCATAGTCTCATTAAATATCTCGAGGAAAAGTTCCAGAGGGAGAAAGGTATTGTGGACAGTTTCTCTCAGCCCAATACAGTGTTGCCCCTAATAGACTCCTTCTCCTCACAGAAGGGTAAGCAGGGGTTAGGCTTTAAGGGCAACACTAGACCTGCCCATCCCAAAGGGAAAGGGAAAGTTCTAGTTGTGCCAATGGCATATAGGCCACCTATCCCATTCAAGAGGGTGATTTTCCCTTCAAATATATATGACCAGGAAAGTATATATGGTCACTATATGAATGGTGCTTCCATAAGTGGAACAAAAGATGTTCTCAGCCATTGTGGAAGGCATAGCAGGGAGAGTGCCTTTAAGGCTTCCCATAAAGAAATTCAAATGGTCCATCATGGACCATTTGTTTTTGGTGCTACAGCCCCCTCTCTCAAGAATGTGGCTGCAACCCATTCTCTAAACCCGTCAACACAAAATCTGACTAAGGGTCAATCTGTCAGCTTGCCTAGCATGGCTATTTCTGATGCTTCAAGAGCACACTGTCTGAAAAGAAAGGTGCTACTGACAGGATTTAGAACAGGCCACACAAGCCAGCAAGCAAACTTACCTTCAGTCAAATCCTTGCTGAAAGGAATCAGAAAATGGCTACTGCACCTCTTCCTTTTGTTAAGACTACAATTAATCTAGATGTAAGGCCTACACAGAAAAGAAGATATAACATACATAATTGTTAGTGTTGTAGCAAGGTAGGATATTATTCCATTGATTGCTGACACAATCCTAATGTGGCTAGGCCTAGAGTTAGTCCACTAGTCAGAAAAATTGTTGGTGGACATGTTCAGTTTCAGACTAATATGCACCTAGGACCCAATAGATATTGGGGTCCTAAGGTAAAGTAAACTGTATATTGCAGGTTAGTCTAAGTGGCCATACTCCTATATGGTACTTGGACAGTGGTTGTTCGACACATGACTGGGATAAGGAGCAACCTGAAGGAGTACACTCCAGTAAAAGATGGACCCAAAGTTATCTTTGGTGGTTCTTATAGAGGGGTAACAAGAGGGTATGGTAAGATCACTAATGACATAGTCATCATCACTAAGGTGGCTTATGTTGAAGGTTTGTAACACAATCTTATAAGCATAAGCCAGCTCTTTGTTCTTGGCTATGTTATTGTCTTCCACAAGGATGAGTGCCTAATCAAGAGGTCAAGTGACCAAGAGGTCATTTTGAAAGGCACTAGGAGTGGAAATGTTTATTACTTAAACTTTCTATGTTTAGATACAGACTCTCTTATCTGTCTAGTGGCTAATGAGAAAGCCTCTTATTATGTCCTATGACACAAAAGGATAGCCCATGTAAATAGTCTTGGTAAGCTCTTTAGTCAAGAGCTAGTTAAGAATGGTCCCAATGTGAAGTGCTCTTAGGAGGGCATGTGTTCTGCTTGTCAAAAGGGCAAGCAGACAAAAGCCTCCTTCAAAGGCATTGAGACCAAAGATTCTGTGAGGTGCCTATACCTCCTTCATATGGACTTGTTTGGTCCTATGTCAGTTCATAGTCTTGATAGAAAGGTCTACACCCTTGTGGTGATTGATGACTTTTCCAGGTTTGCTTGGGTATTCTTTCTCAAGAGAAAGAATGAAACCCTTGATATCTTCATTAAGTTTGTCAAGCAAAATCAAAATAAGCTCAACAGCTTTGTGGCCAAAATCAAAAGTGACCATGAGACTGAATTCCAATCTGATAGTATGACAAGGTTCTGTGAAGAGCAAGGGATTCATCAAGAATTCTCTTTACTTAGAACACCCGAGCAACATGGGATTGTTGAGAGGAAAAATATAACTCTTATAGAGGCTGGAAGGACCCTACTGAATGACACATCTCTCCCAGAATATTTCTGGGTTGAGATAGTAAACACTACATATCATGTTCTCAATAGAGCTTCTATCACTAAGAGCCACAAGAAAACTCCCTATGAGATCCTGAAAGACAGGAAACCAAACCTGAACTATCTCAGAATCTTTGGTAGTAAGTGATATATGCTTCACAATGGAAAGTCCTATATAACTAAGTTTTCTGCCAAGTCCTTTGATAAGATTTTTGTTGGGTATAATAACCATAACAAAGCTTATAGAATCTACAACTTGAAAAGCCAAGTTGTAGAAGAGTCTGTACATATAATCTTTGATAAGTCTACCATGATTTATAGTGAGCTACCAAGCTCCTCTTCTAGTACTACAGATACAGAAATGTTGGTGGAAAAACTTGCCATCAATGTTGAAACCGAAAATCGGTCTCTGAGGAGTTCAACCCTTGGGGAAGGGGTGGTCGCACTCCTACTTCGCTCCTGCAAGAAAAACGACAAGAAGAGGAAGAGTGCAAAGGACTAGACCAAGGGCCCGCGGAGGTCCCACCACTATCCCGGAAGATCTCAGAGCGCTTCCCCTCCTCAGCCAAAAAGCCGGGCTAAGGCACCTCAAAAAGCACTGGAATACTGGAGACCCGTCTCTCCTTTTGAGGTGCCCCCTTGGGTCCTATTTATAGATTTCCGGAAACGGCCTGCAAATAGCCAACCTGCGCTGTTCTAAACAGCTATGTGCAGCTCAGCTGGGTCTGCCAACAGCATAACTCCGCTGTTCTAACTGGCTATGGGCAGAGCAGTAGGGGCAAAATGGTAAAAATACTTCACGGCTGGGGGGCGAGTGGCCCTATGATGGCTGGTACTCGGCAAGGGCGCTGAGTACCGGGTGGAGTCGGATGGAGCCGGAACTTGCCGTCCCAGCTTGGCACTAGGTGAGTGTGAGCTCGGCAGGTTCTACCCGCCCGCTATTTGGCAAGCTCTTGCCCCCCGCCGGGACTGACCCACCAAAAGGCGCGGGTCGGGGCTGACCCGCCTAAGGGAGCAGGCTGAGGACTGACCCGCCAAAAGGCGTGGGTTGGGGTTGACCCGCCTAAGGGCGCAGGCCGAGGGTTGACCCGCCCGAGGGAGCGGGCCGAGGGCTGGCCTGCCTGAGGGCGCAGGCCTGGGGCTGACCCTCCTGATGGCGGGGGCCGAGGCTGACCCGCCTACTCGCCTAGGTTCCCTCGGCGAACACGGGGTTGTACACAATCCCCGCTCTTTGCGAGCTTCGCAAGAGCTCAGAAAGAAACATCCAACCCCACGTGTTCGGCGGGGGCCCTGCTGAGCTGGAGGGAATCTTTGGAGGGGGTCCCACCTTTGCTCTATAAATAAGCTGCCGTAATTTTGAAGGCTACTCCTTTTCTTTGCCCTCTTCCGCAATTTAAAAGCTGGAAGATGCCTATGTCCGAGGAGATGCGGGCTCGCTTGGCGCATACGAGGGAGGGTGCCCGGGAAGCGGCTCTCGAAGCAGCCCCGTGGTTGGCGTGCGGATCGCCCGGCCCCCTATTCAAGCCAGTAAAAGGAAAGATCATCCGTCGACCCCCACCGAGCGGTGACCCTGCTTCCAGTTCAGCCGGCAATGCTGAGGTCGCTCCTAAGGCATGAGGTTTCCTTATTCGATCTGTCGCTCCTCCTGATTTTTCTTTTTGACAGGAGGCGCCTCATGACAACAGGGCGGACAGGGGGGAATCAGGGAAATCCCCTTTGGTGGTGACGGGTCGGGCTGCCAGTCCCCCTTCTCAGGCGCATCTTCCTCCTGCAACTCCTCCATCGCCAAGACCCCCTGGCTGGGTAAACCATTTATTAACCATGGAGGACCAGCATTCCAGGGTCGGTCGGGCTCTTCCCGACCTGCTGATGTTGCGGGCGACGTGCCGACGCCCGGTAACTCCCTTGCTTTAGCCCGCTTATCAATTGTCGGCTGCCTCTAACTTTGACTTCGCAGGTTACAACACGGTCTCTTCTGACGTCGAAATGAGCGAGGGATATTCGCCTCCCCCCGAGCTGGACGGCATCGCAGGTTATCTGGGCGACCAGCTGGATACCGCGAGGATGAAGATGCAAGTGACGCGATTGTTTCAGAAACACACGCTGCTACTACATGAAATCTTCGAAATAGTAGAGAAAGACAAAGCTGAGACGGAGGAGCGACTCGCGGCTTTGGAAGGAACTGGGTGAACTGCTGACGAGGACGGAGCAATGTCGCCGGACGCGCAAATTACGCGGGCTGAGGAGCGGCTTAGGCAGGTCTCGGAGCAGGTTGATCTGACCCAGCGGGAGCTGACGGCAGTTCGCGAGTATCACTATCCTCGTGTGCCGCCCCAATCCGGCAAGCGGGGGCGGGGCAGATGGAAATGGGTTCAGTACTGAGCCATCTGCCTCGCTCCCGTCGGTGCCTGCTGCTATTTGCTGGGTCCGAGTTGCCTCGCATGTTGATCAAAACTATCGGAATCGCAAACATTTGCTTGAAAACAATTATCCGTCTGTAATAATTCAGGACCTGTCCCGTCCGCTTATGGGCGTCCGCTCGCTGTGCTTTTTCTTTTGGCTGCTCTGTTCTAACTTTTTAAGAGATGTCGGCGAGGCGAGCCGGCTCTGCCAGTTCGCCTTCTTGCTTGCTCGGCGTCGCGGAGTTGGCCTGCCTGGGCCTTACTCGCATCTATTCTGGCGGTAGCGGGCCGACTTCCCGCGGGTCTTCCTCTTAAGGGCTTGCGCGCTACTCTTGGCGAAGCCCGCGTCGCTCGTTACTCTCTCATGCGGGAGCGGGTGCAGGCGGCTTGCGGCCGAGAACCTCTCGCGGCCGACCTGCGAGTCGACGAGGATCCCGGTCGGGTTCAAAAGTCGAAGTGTCGGGGTTAATCTTGTTATCCGCACTTTTCCCGCCACTGAGGTTTTTTCCCGCCCCTCTTGGCTCTATAAATAGGCTCCGCCGATCTACTTTTCACCTACCGCATTAAAATCTTCTTCTTTCTTTTCCCGCGAGGACCTTCCCCCCCCCCCTTTTTTGCTTAGTGCACCTCTCGGAAAATGGTTGGCGACGGCGGCAGCGGCGAGGCGGATGGGAGGGGAAAGTGTGCTTGGGCCTTTTCCGAGCACGATTTCCCTCCCGCCGCTATTACTGAGCGGGAATTCCATGAGGCCCTTGGCCAATTCATCCCGCCAGGCTTTAAGGCAAGACGGCCCGAGATGAGCGAGCGCATAAATGATCTTTCGGCAGAGGAGCTCGCGATTCCCACCGCCCATTTCGATGCGGGTCTCCGGCTGCCCTTATGGCCGGAAATCCGTCAAGTCTTCAAATATTTCGGGTTTGTCCCTGGACAAATGACCCCTAACTCTGTCATGGTGGCGGTCAGGTTCGCTGCTTCCTTCGGGAGGAGAGGATCGAGTTCAGCCTCGCGGTCTTCCGCAAGCTGTTCTCCTTTCGGACGAACAAGGATGGAACCGCCTGCTTCGCCAGAAGCCAGGCGAAGGTGCGGGAGACAGTGAACAAGAGCCACAATTGGCTAAAGAAGTTCATCTTCGTCAAGGGGGACTTCGGCAACATCCCCTTCTCTCCGATCCAGCTCGGCGAGGCGAGCTACCGCCCCACCCCCCCCCCCCCCGACTTTGGGGGGCCATGAGGATAAGTAAAGTTTGTTTGGTTTTATATAATCTTTTACGTATATAAGCACTCTTTGTTTATTCTTATATCCTGGGTTAAGGCAAGAGTTGCAAAGGAGTATAGTATTTTGTAGTATCAAGGTCGTATTTTCCTGGATCGGTGTTAATTATTCTACTTTTTAGAACTTTGAAGTGGCTAAAGATAGAAAAATATATATACTACCTTAGAATTTAGTCCGCAGGAACCTGGACGACCTCATCCCCGTCCCGCCCGGTGAAGGTAAGTGATTCGACTGCTTCTTAGCCTCTTCTCAGGATGGGGGCGGTTAAAGTCTAAAAACCATCCTTCGAATAATAAAATTTTGCTTAATCTGTCAGGACTTAGGCACGCTTTTGCAAGCGAGCGCGACATTCCCCTCCATCCTCCCTACGAGAGCGCGTGCCTCGCATCTGGCGAGCTTGCCCGAACCGAGGCGGCGGCCACCGCACACCGCGAGCTATCGGTCCCCGCTCCACCAAAGCGAACCAGTCGCGAGCGAGCCCAGGATCCGCCACCGCCCAAGAAGTCGAAGAAAGCGAGTGGCGTGCCTCTCCCGGCTCGCAACACGGGCAAGGCTCCTACTGATCAACCATCCGCTGATTCTCTTTCCCCTCGTCCCTCGGCCACTCCGGCCATCGGCCCAGCTGATGCGGGGGCAGATACGTTGCGGCCGCAAGAAGGGGGCCAGCCAACAGGGAAGCTAGTCCCCCGGGGGCATCGCAACTTCGGATACGGGGAGGGGCCCTTGGAAGAGCTCGGAGTCCCGCTACTTCAGTGGGACAAGGAGACCAACCGGGTCTTCTTATCCTCGGCACTGCCGAGTTGGGTGGAGAAGGAAACCAGCAGCGGGGATGCGTACAACCTCTCCTTCGGCGTCTACGGGCGAGAGGATGCCGCTGTCTATGGCGAGGAGGCGACACGGATGCTGATCTACGAGAGCGCGCGGGCCCAGCTTCGTAGCCTCGAGCTGGCCCATATGGTCTGCCGGCGGTGCCTTCGGTTGGAGAAGAATGTCCTGCCCCTTAACAAGATAATCGATGAGAAGGAAGCGGCCCGCAAGCTCGCTCGAGAGTAGGCGGACGAGCTGCGGAAACGGGCTGAGGCATCTGATGCCGCCCTCGCGCAGTACCTGGGGGGGTGGTAAGTTAGTTGACTCGCGTTGGCCTTCCCTCATTTTGCGTGGTTTGACCCAGTGACTTTCCTTTTCAAAGGAAGCGACGACGGCTAGCCGGCTGGGTACTGAGATCGCCACCCTTCAGCAGGAAAAACAGGCACTACAGGCGCGGGTGGATGCACTGGAGGCTGCCGCGGCTGCGCCGCCGCCGTCTACAAGCGGCTGTCAGCTCGCTCATTACAACGATCACGAGATCGAGGTGATGATGCAGAAGAACGCGGCCAGCGCGGTGAAGTACACTTTCCAGATGCTGCAGCGGGCCAACCTCCTCAGGAGCAGTTGTGCTAAGCTCTCAGCGAACGAGGTGGTACCGGAGCTATTCCTCCTGGTACCAAAGCCGGGCGGCTCCCCCTTTCATCCTATATGAGGGGGCTCGCCGCTTAGGGCTCGCCTCGCCGAGGGCTTGCACTCGCTTGATTTTCTTTGTAGCAATGTCGGGGGCCCATGCCTGGGTTTTTGTAATTTTTCTTTTTGATAAGTCTTAGTGTAATCAGAAACCTTTGATTCTTTCCTTTTGCTGTA
This sequence comes from Platanthera zijinensis, assembly GCA_039513925.1. Classification (NCBI taxonomy): domain Eukaryota; kingdom Viridiplantae; phylum Streptophyta; class Magnoliopsida; order Asparagales; family Orchidaceae; genus Platanthera; species Platanthera zijinensis. Next base: position 9,734,846 of record CM077092.1, read on the forward strand.
ATGTAAATGTTTTCTTTTCCCGCGCTTCGCTACTTGCTTCTCGCGTTCTCCGTTTACATTCTGCCTCGAATGTTCATTTTTTGACTTTACTGCCGCGAGCGAGTGAGTCCGTCTGTACGCTCTAGATTGGGAATCTTGACTTAGGAGCGTGGGGAACGTTGGGTAGTCACGGCGCGGACGGGCGACTCGCATCCTCCGTCCGGGCTCGCTGCTATGCTCTTGCCGCGGAGCGGGCGAGTAAGGCCAGGCTATTGCGCTAAAGGGCCTCGCGAGGGTCGGCCTTTCTGGGAGTCTTGGTGCAGCCAAATTCTCGGCACCCGCGTCCTTTCCTCAGGGCTCGCCGAACGACAGGCCGCGACTGACACTCCTAGCTCGCCGATTCGTTGGGGTCTTCTCGCCGGCCCGTCGGCCCAATCGTTCATGACGCGGGCGGCGAACTCCTTCCCTTATGCACTACGCCTTCTGGAGCGTCCCGCCTTAGCCGGACGGCGGGAGGGTCCGGGCGGACTCCTGGAGTGATGTCCGTCCGATCCCTGTGGCTTGGCGGGGTACATCAGCTGAAACCGGCCGGAGTTTAAACTTGCTCCTCCGAGTGTCATCCAGCCCTGCTAGCTTGGTGGGAACCTGGTAGCGGGATCTGCTCAGGGTCTGGGGCAGTCTCCTCTGAGTGACATCCAGCCCTGCCAGCTTGATGGGAGCCTGGCAGTGGGATCTGCTCGGGGTCCGGGGCAGACTCCTATGAGTGACATCCAGCCCTACCAGCTTGGTGGAAGCCTGGCGGCGGGATCTGCTCGGGGTCTGGGGCAGACTCCTCTGAGTGACATCCAGCCATGTTTACTTGGTGGAAGCCTGACAGCGGGATCTACTCGGGGTCTGGGGAAGACTCCTCCGAGTGACATCTAGCCCTGCCAGCTTGGTGGAAGCCTGGCGGCGGGATCTGCTCGGGGTCTGGGGCAGACTCCTCTGAGTGACATCCAAAACTGTCTGCTTAGTGGAAGCCTGACAGCGAGATCTGCTCGGGGTTTGGGGCAGTCTCCTCTGAGTGACATCCAGCCCTGTCAGCTTGGTGGAAGCCTGACAGCGGGATCTGCTCGGGGTCTGTGGCAGACTCCTCTGAGTTACATCCAGCCATGTCAGCTTGGTGGAAGACTGACAGCGGGATCTGCTCGGGGTCTGGGGCAGACTCCTCCGAGTGACATCCAGCCCTATCAGCTTGGTGGAAGCCTTATAGCGGGATCTGCTTGGGGTCTGGGGCAGACTCCTCTGAGTGACATCCAGCCCTGCCATCTTGATGGGAGCCTGGTAGCGGGATCTGCTCGGGGTCTGGGGCAGACTCCTCCGAGTGACATCCAGTCCTGTCAGCTTGGTGGAAGCCTGACAGCGGGATCTGCTCGGGGTCTGGGGCAGACTCCTCCGAGTGACATCCATCCTTGTCTGCTTGGTGGAAGCCTGATAGCGGGATCTGCTCGGGGTCTGGGGCAGACTCCTCCGAGTGACATCCAGCCCTGCCAGCTTGATGGGAGCCTGGCAGCGGGATCTGCTCGGGGTCTGGGGCAGACTCCTCCGAGTGACATCCAGACCTGTCAGCTTGGTGGAAGCCTGACAGCGGGATCTGCTCGGGGTCTAGGGCAGGCTCCTCCAAGTGACATCCAGTCCTGCCAGCTTGGTGGGAGCCTGACAGCGGGATCTGCTCGGAGTCTGGGGCAGACTCCTCCGAGTGACATCCAGCCCTGCCAGCTTGATGGGAGCCTGGCAGCGAGATCTGCTCGGGGTCTGGGGCAGACTCCGCCGAGTGACATCCAGCCCTGTCAGCTTGGTGGAAGCCTGACAGCGGGATCTGCTCGGGGTCTGGGGCAGACTCCTCCGAGTGACATCCAGTCCTGCCAGCTATGTGGGAGCCTGGAAGCGGGATCTGCTCGGGGTCTGGGGCAGACTCCTCCGAGTGACATCCAGCCCTGCCGGCTTGGTGGAAGCCTGACAGCGGGATCTGCTCGGGGTCTGAGGCAGACTCCTCCGAGTGACATCCAGCCCTGCCAGCTGGGTGGAAGCCTGGCAGCGGGATCTTCTCGGGGTCTGAGGCAGATTCCTTCGAGTGACATCTAGTCCTGCCAGCTTGGTGGGAGCCTGGCAACGGGATCTGCTCGGGGTCTGGGGCAGACTCCTCCGAGTGATATCTAGCCCTGTCAGCTTGGTGGGAGCCTGACAGCGGGATCTGCTCGGGGTCTGGGGCAGACTCCTTCGAGTGACATCCAGCCCTGCCAGCTAGGTGGAAGCCTGACAGCGGGATCTGCTCGGGGTCTGGGGCGGACTCTCTCTTCAACTTGCATAAACATATGAACCTTAGCATCTCGACAAAGAATTTTATTTCATAGAACAGAGTTTACATGATTCAGGGATAGAAACGTTTCAGGTCATCACCACTCCAGGTGGGACCCAGGGTCTCGCCTTCCGCATTCCGAAGGCGATAACCTCCTGACTTCAAGACCTCTTGCACTATATACGGCCCTTGTAACACCCCAAAATGTTGTAGGAGCGACGGGGATCGATTTTGGCCAAGACGGTTTTTTGGTTCATGTGACACGGGCCCCGACACGGGCATGTCGGAGGCCGTGTCGGGCGTGTCGAGCTCGAGTCGTCGAGCTGGTCGTGTAGTCGACCAGTGTAGGTCGACGATGGTCGTGTGTAGGAACACGGCCTAGGACACGGGCGTGTCCCAGGCCGTGTCACTCAAGGGGATCGTCGAAGTGGTACACGGGCCGTGACACGGGCATAGACACAGGCGTGTCAGATGTGACACGGGCGTGTCCAATGCCGTGTCGCAAGGCCGTGTACCTCTCTGACTGCAAATGTTGGCAAATTGCACACGGGGGGCTTGACACGGGTCCCAACACGGGCGTGTCGCAGGCGACACGGGCGTGTCGGAGGCCGTGTCACATGCCGTGTTGCTGGTTTTCAATTTTGGTCGAGACGGCGAATGAGCTACACGGCCAGGCACACGGCCGTGTGTGAACCCGTGTTCGGCCCAGATTTTGGGATTTCAGGTCTAATCTCGATCGTTCGTTTCCTTGACTTTGGATCCGACGGTGGGGGGCTGCTCCTGGGTGGTTATAGCTGGGAAATAGGGTTTAGAAACCCATTTTCCTTTGGCTAATCTCTCTCTAAAAGTTAGAGAGAAGGGAGAGCAAGGAGGAAGGAGGAGTCCAAGATCCGGCCGCCGGAAGAGCTTCGGAGCTCCGAATCGCGATCTGAGTCCAGATCCGCGGAGGCGACGTCGTTGCGGTGCTTTCCAACCGTATAGTTTTCGATGGCGCCGCGGAAGAATGCAAGGGTAACGATTTCTCATCCTTGGGCATGTGAAGCCCTCTTTTCCTTTGCATAGGAAGCCCTCTCTCGCGAGTAAGCGAAGAGTTGGAGCATTCCTTGGGGTAGATATGTGAAGTCCCCCTTGTGTAGAGTCCGTATGCGAAAATGGACGTAGGCATTGTGTGTGAAGCCTATCCGGACATGTAGAGTCGGATCGGTGATGTTGCATTGCATTTGAACCGGGCAAGGATCCGGATGTTTGTGTTTTCGGGTTTTCTACGTGGTAGATTGCATCAGGGAGCCTTGTAGATTAACTCCAAGGTGCACCCGGAAAACTGGGCAAAAGCGGGTTTTGCCAACACGGTGGTCGGGGAGCCAACGTGAACATAACCGGGTTATGTGATTATTGCGGTGGAAACGGGACTCGGTGAGTCTTGGCCTGCGCATATGGCTTAAATTGTCGTTGCGGTATGAGCACGGGTCAGGCGGAACCGTACCCGGTCTATGTCGTTCGGTAGGACCGTTGGCATGGATGAGGGTCTTCGGCGGTCTATGGCTTAAATTGTCGTAACCAAGGCCAATAAGACAAAATGCTCATATGGATGACCGTCCAAGAGGCGGTGGTGAATTGGGAACGTCTATGGCTTGAATTGACGTGACGTTGGCCGGTTCGCGGAGAATGTGCCCTGAGTGCACGGGGTGTGTGGCCGTGCGAGCCTACGCCTGTGGTGAAGTGTAAATACTTTATATAAATGCCTATGCTAATAAAGTGCAGGGAAAGAGCATCGCCGCCCCGATTGTGGGAGCGGGATCGTTATAATTTGGTCAGCATTGCTGACCGTTGCTATTGTTTGCCACCGGGCGGAGGTTTATTGCTTGCAGGTGCTGCGGAGCAGAGCGGGAAATAGCGGGCTAAAGCCCTTGTTGCTGTGCCGGCCCACGAAGGCCTAACTGCTTATGTTTCTTTCCCGTTTTTCATGTATGGTCGGCCTGCGTGCCGAAGTTTGGAAAACACTTCTTTTGTTAAGTGAACAGTGTAAGGCCTTAAGGCCATTTCTCTTTTGGTGTATGTATACATTCCTGAGTTTGTGGTGGACATTCATGTTGTTGTGGCTGGGTTCTTATTTCTTTTGTAACCTAATAAATTGCTTCTGCTAGGTGTTGTGTAGGACGACATGATTGGTTGAATGGTTTTAATAAGTAACCGACCGGTCTGTCTGTGGTATATGGCATCGGGCCCCGGCCGGACCTACTGCTATATGCTATGCGACGGATAGGGGTGTTACAAATTGGTATCAGACTTCTGGTTTCGGTCAGGCTTAAATAAATTCGTGGGCGAATTCACTTTAAGGGGTGGTGAGCACATGTGTGTGCGTCATCGTTATAACATGAAAAGAAACCATGAATGTCCACTTAGGAATGAAAATACACATGTTTGAGGATCCTGCGTGTTCCTATAATTGCTGTTTGCAGTAATTTTTGGTCGCTTATCGGTGTTTTGCACGATTTTAGGTGACCAGAAGTGGTGCTGGGCCGTCTGAACGGCCAAGTTCTGAGGCGAGCAGTGCGCCAAGCGATGCGCCTGTAACACCTTTGTCTGCTGAGACCATTAGGTTGGTGGCAGAAGCGGTCATGGCAATGATCAATGCGCAGCCTGCAAGGCAGATGCAGCAGCCTGCTCCTGCTGTGGGGCAAGTACCGCTTCAGACGGCAGAGCAAAGGAGGGTTGAGCAAGTACTAGTGGAGCCAGAGTTGCCTCGGAGAGCAACTAAAAGACAACTGAAGCATGTGATGTGTTTTCATCCACCGGTATTCACGGGGGCAGAAACCCCGACCCAAGCAAAGGATTGGCTCTCAAGGGTCAACAGGGTGATGACTGCGACGGAAACGGAAGAGTGGCAGAAGACCACTATAGCGACTTTCCTTTTGGATGGGGACGCAAGACTATGGTGGGAAGGCCTAGAGCTACATCAGTTGCAGGGAAGGCCGTTGGCCGAAGTTTCGATGGAGGAGTTTGCGAGACTATTCATGGCTCGATACCTCCCCTCGGCGCAGAGAATTGTGCTAGAAGGCGAATTTCAGAAGTTGGTGCAAGGGGATAGTACCGTTGATGAGTACCTCCACGAGTTTACTCGGTTGGGGAGATATGCCGGCGCTACCTTCGCAGACGAGGAGCGCAAGACGAGCCGCTTCTATGAAGGGCTGAGGGATGATTTAAGGTTGCTACTGTCAGGGCCCAAGGTGCAGGGTTTCATGACCCTGGTCAGTTCGGCCCGGTCCTTGGAGAAGGACATGAAGAATGTCCAAGCGAAGAAGGAATCCGGTAGTAAGAAAACGGAGTTCAAGGCGCCGACTACGTCGAAGTCGGGCTACCGCAGATTCTTTAAGAAAGCTAAGACGTCGGGTCCAGCTTCTTCAGGTGCCTCGGGGGCAACTACCAATCGAACCCCGGGCGCTTGTTTCACATGTGGAAAGACGGGGCACTTTGCCCGTGATTGCTGGAGTGGACGCTCAAAGTCCGAAAGGAAACAAGGAGCTACATACGAGGAGAAGGTCAAAGCGGTGGAGTCGACCGCGTCCCACTATGCTCCGACTCAGCCTAGAGTCTATAACTTGGGCCAGCAGGAGGCCATCAAGCAAGCGGATGTGGTGACAGGTATGAGTTAATTTATAGCAAGTTAGCTTTAATACTGTTATCTATTGCTTGTCAGCCTAATATTTTTTGTGTAGGCTTTGTTGTGATTAGTGATAGTCCGGCACGGGCACTGTTCGATACGGGAGCTTCACACTCCTTCTTGTCCGAAAGTTTTATATCGCGCATCGGAGTCCCTTCTTCGATGGCAGAGGACAAGTTGGATGTTCTGCTACCGAATGGGTGCTCGATGCGTGCGGACAGAGTGTGCGCAGTGAAGGTTCGAATTGGGAGCCAAGAGTTCGACTTGCTAGCGTCATTGCTGCCGCTAGTAGAGTTCGATGTTATCTTTGGAATGGATTGGCTGTCAGAGCAGAAGGCTTGGATCGACTGCGACCGAAAGGAGGTCAAGCTGGGTGTAGGGCGGGAGACTACATTCGAGGGGTTGAAGGGGTCGAGCAAGACACTGATGTCTGCTCTTCAGGTGGTGAAGGCGGTTCGTGCTGGTGCAGAGCTGTTCTTCGCATTAGTGGAGGCCGCAGAGCCGAAGTCCACTTTGGATGAGATCCCTGTGGTATGCGAGTACCCAGATGTGTTCCCGGATAGCCTTCCTGGAGCCCCACCGCAGCGAGAGATTGATTTCACGATCGAGCTCGTGCCGGGTGCCAAACCCGTATCACGTGCTCCTTATAGGTTGGCGCCGAAGGAGATGGCGGAGTTGAAGGTTCAGCTGGAGGAGCTGATGGAGCAAGGTTATGTGCGTCCAAGTTCGTCGCCTTGGAGCGCACCGGTCCTCTTCGTTAAGAAGAAGTACGGAAGTATGCGGCTGTGTATCGATTACAGAGAATTGAACAAGCTGACGGAGAAGAATAAGTACCCGATCCCGAGGATTGATGATCTCTTTGATCAGTTAGTCGGATCGTCGGTATACTCCAAGTTGGACTTGAAGTCGGGGTACTATCAGCTGAGAATCAGGGAGTGTGATATCCCGAAGACGGCGTTCAGTACGAGGTATGGGCATTTCGAGTTCACGGTCATGCCGTTTGGACTGACGAATGCGCCATCGGTATTTATGGATCTGATGAACAGGATGTTCAGAGATTTCCTGGACCGCTTTGTGATCGTCTTTATTGATGATATTCTAGTGTACTCGCAGAGCGAGGAAGACCACTTCAAGCACTTGCACCTGGTGTTGGAGACTCTGAGAAGGAATGAGTTATACGCAAAGTTTTCCAAGTGCGAGTTCTGGCTACCCTCCGTAGCGTTCCTTGGTCATATAGTGAGTGGGGAAGGTATAGCGGTGGATTCGGCGAAGATTGTTGCGATACGGGAGTGGCCTGCGTTGTCTTCTGTCGCGGAAGTCCGTAGTTTTCTCGGGCTTGCCAGATATTACAGGCGCTTCGTAGAGAACTTCTCGCGGATAGCTTTACCTCTCACGAAGTTGACAAGGAAGGATCAGAAATTCTTGTGGACGCAAGAGTGCGTGCAAGCTTTTGAGGAGCTGAAGGGACGATTGACCACGGCGCCAGTGCTTAGTTTGCCGAGTGGGACCGAGGGCTTCGAGGTGTATAGCGATGCTTCGGGTGGTGGCTTGGGCTGCGTGTTGTTGCAGCATGGGAGCGTGATAGCGTATGGATCGCGTCAGTTGAAGGTGCATGAAAGGAATTATCCGGTGCACAACTTGGAGTTGGCGGCCGTGATATTTGCACTCAAGTTATGGAGGCACTACCTTTACGGCGTAAGGGTCGATATATACACCGATCACAAGAGCCTAAAATACTTGTTGGATCAGAAGGACCTTAATATGAGGCAGAGGAGGTGGATGGAGTTCCTGGGGGACTACACCTTCAAAATACATTATGTACCCGGGAAGGGCAACGCAGTTGCGGATGCGCTGAGCCGCAGGGCTCCCGCCCAAGCCAACTGGTTGTCGGTGCATGATGGGCGGCTAGTACGGGAGTTGGAGGAGCTTGAGATCTGTTGCGTTGACAAGCAGACGAGCGCCAAAGCAATGTTAAACTGGACAGAGGTGCAGTATGACCTGGCTGACCGGGTTTGGCAGGCATTGGTGTTAGATGACTCCATGAAGGAGCTTATGGAGGCCGCTCTGGATGGGTCAAATTCCCAGTTCTCGGTTGAAGATGGTTTATTAAGGAAGGATCATCGGTTGTGCGTCCCGAGTGGGGGTAACCTCCGGGCGGAGTTGATGTACGAGGCTCATCATACCAAGTACTCAATCCACCCAGGGAGCACGAAGATGTATCGTGATCTCAAAAAGTTGTTTTGGTGGCCGGGGCTCAAGAAAGATGTGGCGTTGTACGTGGCTAAATGCCAAACGTGCGCCTTGGTGAAGGCGGAATGCCAAAAGCTGGGAGGATTTCTGAAGTCCTTGCCTATACCGGAGTGGAAATTCGACGACATATCTATGGACTTTGTGCACGGGTTGCCAAGGTTGCAGAAGGGGAACAACGCCATCTGGGTGATCGTAGATCGGCTAACTAAGGTGTCGCATTTCATTCCGTATAGGAAGGATGACTCGGTGGAAAAGTTGGCGAAGCTATACGTGGACAACATTATTAGGCTGCATGGTGTGCCCCGTAGCATTGTGAGTGATCGCGATGGGCGGTTCACGTCAAATGATTGGAGGTTGGTGCAGCAGATGCTGGGAACAAAGTTAAAGTTCAGCACAGCTTTCCATCCGCAGACGGATGGGCAGACCGAGAGGGTCAATAGAACGATGGAGGACATGCTACGCATGTGTGTTCTAGATTTCGGTAAGCATTGGGAAGACCACCTGTATTTGGTGGAGTTCGCGTACAACAACAGCTACCAAGCGAGTATACAAATGGCGCCCTTCGAGGCCCTATATGGTAGGAAGTGTCGCACGCCGTTATCGTGGCTTGAAGCGGGTGAGGCAAGGTTGTACAAAAAGCAGGAGGTGGAGAGCGCTACCTCGTTAGTGCGGATCATTCGGGAGCGCTTGTTGATCGCTCAGGACCGGCAGGCGAAGTATTACAATGCCAAGCACCGGAACGTGGAGTTCGCGGTAGGCGATTGGGTATATCTGAAAGTGAAGCCGTTCAAGGGGGTTTCGCGGGTGAGACGCTTGAAGAAGCTGAGCCCAAGATACCTTGGACCTTTTGAGGTTCTGGAGCGAGTCGGCGAAGCGGCATACCGTTTGAGGCTATCAGTGGAGTTGAGTGGATTGCATGATGTGTTCCATATTTCTGTGTTGCGGAAGGCGGTGCAAGAGCCTTCGCAGGTGATCGCGGCTGATCAAGTGCCGGTGGACGAGGGGTTGACGACTAGGGTCAAGCCCATTCGTATTGAAGATGTTGAGGTCAAGAGGCTTCGTAACAAGGAGATCCGGATGGTTAAGGTCCGGTGGGATAATTGTGGGCGTGAGGAGCTCTCTTGGGAACGGGAGCAGACTATGCTAGAGGAGTACCCGGAATTGTTCCGCTCAGGTACTGTTTTACGTTAAGTCCTGTTTTCCTTTATTAATTTCGTGGACGAAATTCTTTAAGGGGGGTGGAATTGTAACACCCCAAAATGTTGTAGGAGCGACGGGGATCGATTTTGGCCAAGACGGGTTTTTGGTTCAGGTGACACGGGCCCTGACACGGGCGTGTCGGAGGCCGTGTCGGGCGTGTCGAGCTCGAGTCGTCGAGCTAGCTGTGTAGTCGACCAGTGTAGGTCGACGATGGTCGTGTGGAGGAACACGGCCTAGGACACGGGCGTGTCCCAGGCCGTGTCACTCAAGGGGATCGTCGAAGTGGTACACGGGTCGTGACACGGGCACAGACACGGGCGTGTCAGATGTGACACGGGCGTGTCCAATGCCGTGTCGCAAGGCCGTGTACCTCTCTGACTGCAAATGTTGGCAAATTGCACACGGGGGGGCATGACACGGGTCCCGACACGGGCGTGTCGCAGGCGACACGGGCGTGTCGGAGGCCGTGTCACATGCCGTATTGCTGGTTTTCAATTTTGGTCGAGACGGCGAATGAGCTACACGGCCAGGCACACGGCCGTGTGTGAACCAGTGTTCGGCCCAGATTTTGGGATTTCAGGTATAATCTCAATCGTTCGTTTCCTTGGCTTTGGATCCGACGGTGGGGGGGTGCTCCTGGGTGGTTATAGCCGGGAAATAGGGTTTAGAAACCCATTTTCCTTTGGCGAATCTCTCTCTAAAAGTTAGAGAGAAGGGAGAGTGTTGGAACACCCTATTACTAATTTGGGTAAGGATCACTATGCTTGTCTTAGGAATCCCAGTTGACCTAGTTGTATAGTTGAAAAGGTCAACATTAGAATGAGTCTAGGTCTTAGAACCTAGGTTTGAAGCTGCCCCCAGGATCATTCCAAGATCAAGGTTGAAGAGCTTAGTCTAAGGCAATTTTTCGTCGAGCTCAGGTCGACGAATCGTCGAACTCCGTTCGACGCTCTCTGAGCTCATCTTTAATAAATCGTCGTACTCCGGTCGACGATCGTCGAGCTCAGATCGATTATCTGCTTTTGTCTAGCTTCTGCTGAGTCGTCGAACTCCCCTCTACTATCTTTTAGCTCAGTTCGACGATCGTAGAGCTCAGATCGACGTTTTCTGTCTGCTTGTCCATTTGATCTCTGAGCTCAGTTCGACGATCGTAGAGCTCAGATCGACGTTTTCTTTGGAGAGATCGACGCTTTCAGGAATTCAAATGCTGCTGTTCTTTGGAATGTTTTTGAATATTATCAGCATTTATGTCAGAAGATCTCCCAGCCGTTTGTCTTTAATTCTGGAGCAAGTTTCAAAGAATTATTCAGAGAATGTTTGCTGGACTTTCCTCTAGAAGACAAGACTATTTTTGGAAGACATTTATGACTCCCAACGGCTAATTTTGGACAAGGAATCGTCAGAAAATTTATTATTCCTTTCTTCTGTGTTATTAAGTTTTTAGGGGAATACACACAGAAGTGAACACATAGAATAGAATATACTGATAGCAGAAGAACAACAGAAGAACTGTGACTCAAAAATCTTCTTGCTGACTAAAAAGTGTTCACAATCTCATTACTCCAGACACCTCACCTTCAGCCTTCTTGCTGAAACCATCTTGTGCTGGAGATCAAAGTTTTGAAGACCTATCACCCTAGAGCAAAGCTTCTTTTCCTGAACCTTTCTACATCTCAGGGGGAGCTTTGACTTCATCAATCCACTTGTGCTTCTCTCATTTGATTGAGAACAGAGAAGACACCCTTCATTCTTATTTTTCTTTTCCTGCTGTAAAAGGGTTCTTGAACTCCCTTCAAAAGTTCTGTCTGGTTCTGAGAGCCTTGCCAAAACTCAGTGGTGGCAAGACACCTTATCAAAAAATCTAGTTTTGGTTTTTGGGCACCTTATCAAAAGCTCATTGGTGTCAGGACACCTGATCAACTCATCCTGAGTGGATTCCTACCAAGGGTGGTAGAAGAGTGGATGTACCCAGGTTTTTGGGGAACCACTATAATTCCTTGTGTCTTCTGGTTTGTTTGTGTGATTTGTTTGCTGTGTGCTGTGCTTTTTACTTCTTAGCTTTTAACATTTTTACTAGCACTCTACACTATATCATAAATTAAATTTTATATGTGCTGTTCATTTCAACTGTGAAAAATTATTTTAAAATACTCTATTCACCCCCCCTCTAGAGTTGAGATAGATCTTAGCCTCACTTTCAATTGGTATCAGAGGCAGGTTGGTTGCTCATACAGGCTAACACCTGAACCAAAAGATCCTTGATAAGATCAATCTCTTAAGGGGATTATTTTCTCTACATCTTCTTTTTATTTAAAGACATGGCACACAACAAAGATTATGCAAGCACCAGACCACCAGTGTGCAACCTTTCTAAGTTTGCACTCTGGAAGGCAAGGATTAGATTATACATGAATTCTATTGATGAAGACATTTTCAATTCTGTCTTGACAGTTTGTCCAACTCCACCAGCAAGCTCAAGTTCAAATGCTGTCCCACCTCCTTCTGGAATAGATGCAGATATAAAGAAGTGGAAGACTGCAGATGCTAAGGCTATGAACATCTTAGCCCAAACAATGTCTGATGAAATCTTTCAGAAGGTAGCTGAATGCCACTCAGCCAAAGAAATCTGGGACAAACTCTCTGAAATTGTCTCAGGATCTGCTGATGAAAGGAATGATAGAAGATCTCATCTGATAAGCCAATATGAGAACTTCAAAAAGGGAGAAGCTGAATCAGTGGCTGACATGTACAATAGACTAAGTCTAATTGTCAATGAGCTAAAAACCCTAGACAAAGAAATCTCACTGACTGAGCTAAATGACAAAATCCTGATGTGCTTCCCCAGCACTTGGGATTCAAGAATCTGGCCAATTAAGGATGCCAGAAGTTTGAATGAGATTACTACTGAAGCTCTCCTGGGCAAGCTCAAATCCTATGAGCTGCTCATTAAAAATAGAGAAGAAGAACAAAAGGCTATCTCTCCAGCTACAAGGAAAGAAAAGACCATAGCTTTCAAAGCTGTAGAAGAGGAGCCTGAAGATAAAGCTACAGGAAATGATGAGCTCATAAGTCTTCTGGCCAAAAGATTCTACAAGATGGCCAGAAAAGACTTCAGAAAGAAACCATACAAGGGTCATGATAAACCAAGGTATGATAAATCAAATAACACTAAAGAAATCATATGCTTTGGTTGCAGGAAACCAGGCCATATTGTGCCTGACTGTCCAGAAAACAAGAATAAGGACAAAAGGGAAAGAAGAGAAAGAAGAAAAGAAAAGGATTACAAGAAGAATAGCTCAGACAAAGCCTCCTCCAGCAAGAACAAACATACAAGGAAGGGCTTTGTTGCTGAAACATGGAGTGAGACTGAAGAGGAATCTGAAGCCTCATCCAGCTCCAGTGATGATGAGGATGATGTAGATGAAAAAGAATTTTGCATGATGGCTATCAATGCATCACAGCAAAACTCTGATGAAGAATCAGATTCAGATTCAGAAAGTCAACCAGATGAGGATCAGGTAATCAACTCTTTTGATTTTGATTCTGAAGACTTCAAAGATGAATTTAAGACACTGTGTCTAGATCTATTAAAATCTGAGAAGGAGATAATCTCTCTCAGGAATCAATTATCTGAGCATAGTGTCCTAAACTCAAAGAACCTCAAACTCTCTGAGGAGTTAGAATGTTGTAGGGAGGAGATAGCTTCATTGAAGAATGAACTATCAAAGGCCAAAAAGTTTGAAGAATCCCTAAATGGGAGAAGTATCAGACTGATGGACATCACAAGCACAGTGAACTCTAGATTTAATAGCACACTGGGCTTGGGTGCCTCATCCAGCCAACCTATAATTCTGACAACTCCAATCAAGTTTGTCTCTGACAAAGGAAAGGGAGTAATAGAGGTACCTAGGAAGAATGCAGATCTGTCAGAGAAGAACTCAGTTCAACAGATGGCGTCGAGCAGAGCTCGACGATCGTTGAACAGAGCTCGACGATCTAACTACAGATCGTCGACCTCAGCTCGACGATATCCAAACTCTGAATCTCAGCATAATCGATCTTCGAACGGCGATCGACGATCTGACCCAAGATCGTCGACCTCAGTTCGACGATCGTCGAACAGAGTTCAGGCTTGTGAACACACCTTCAATGGCACATTCAGATTCAATCCTAGAAGCTCCACATCCCAAGGCTTTAATCCCTATACTGAATGGATAGTACCTCCTAGGAGATACCATCCTGAAGGTTATAAGGATCAACCTGGGATGTCCTTTATTTCAGAATTCAAGGGATATCAACCTAGGCCCAAGGTCAACTGGGTCAAAAACAAATAAGTTGTTTTTGTGTAGGTGAAGACCTATCCAGCATCAAACCATCAATGGTATCTGGATAGTGGTTGCTCAAAGCACATGACAGGGGACAAGGACAACTTCACTTCCTTCAAAGCCAAGCTTGGACCCAAAGTAATTTTTGGAGACTCAAGCTTTGGAACTACAAAAGGATATGGTGCAGTCAAAATTGGCCCAGTCACATTCAAGAAGGTGGCATATGTTGAAGGACTCAAGCACAACTTGATAAGTATCAGTCAATTGTGTGATGAAGGATATCAAGTAACCTTCAACAAAGCCATATGCAAAGTCAAGTCTGTGGACAACACAACTGTGTTGACAGGTAACAGAAGAGGTAACATTTACTTAGTGGATTTTCATTCACCAGTGGTAGATATTTGCCTGTTTAATTCCATTTCAAAATCTAATGTGTTATGGCATAAGAGACTAGGACATATTAACCTTAGAACCATTGCTAAGCTATCTAAAGACAACCTTGTTAAAGGACTACCTTCTGGTCCCTACAAGAAGGAAGGACTTTGCAAGGCCTGTCAATTAGGCAAGCAAACTAAAAGTAGTTTTAAATCAATTAATAAGAGTGATTCACCTAGGATTTTGTACCTGTTGCACATGGATCTCTTTGGACCCATATCTGTGCAAAGCCTAGGAGGGAAGTCCTATACTTTAGTGGTTGTAGATGACTTCTCAAGATTCACTTGGGTATTCTTTCTGAGGAAGAAGTCTGATAACTTCAAGTGTTTGACAGATTTTCTCAAATGCATTCAGATTGAGTTCAACACTCACATTGCCCTGATCAGAAGTGATCATGGGACAGAGTTTGATTCTCTTCTCATGCAAGAGTTCTGTCAGAGTGAAGGGATCAGGCACACTTTCTCAGCTCCTAGAACTCCTCAACAAAATGGGGTAGCTGAAAGGAAAAATAGAACACTCATTGAATCTGCAACTACATTATTGGCAGATGCTCACTTACCTCTGTCCTTTTGGGCTGAGGCAGTGAACACCTCCAACTATGTGTTGAACAGAAGCCTGATACACAAGCTGAAGGGCAAGACTCCTTATGAATTGCTCAAAGGGAAGAAACCTAAAATAGGCTATTTCAAAGTTTTTGGTTGCACTTGTTTTATTCATAATAATGACAAGAAATATCTAGCAAAATTCCAAGCTAAAGCTGATGAAGGAGTGTTTCTGGGATACTCCATGATCAGCAAGGCCTATAGGGTTTATAATAAATCTTCCTGTAAAATTGAAGAATCTGTTCATATTATTTTTGATGAAGCTAACATGTCTTTCAAGGAGAAGAATGCTTCTACCATAGAACCTCTGCAGGTACATTCTCTAGCTGAAGACTTGAACAAACTGCAAGTTGCTGAAAAGAATGAGAGCAGTGATGATGAAGAAGAAGTTCAACATCTTGAAGAAAATCATCCTGAAGAGCCAGTTGCTGCTCCACTAGAGGAGACAACAACACAGGCTGGTGAACAATCAACACTCCCTGTTGACTTAGTAACAACAAGAGATCATCCAATCACCCAAGTAATTGGAGAGATCTCAGCTGGTGTGCAAACTAGAAGTCAGGTCAACCAAAACCTGATGCATACTTGCTTTCTATCTCAAATTGAGCCTCAATCCATTCAAGATGCAGAGCAAGATCCACACTGGATCATTGCAATGCAAGAGGAGTTGCATCAATTTGAAAGGAACAAGGTTTGGGAACTAGTGCCTAAGCCAAAGGATCATCCCATTGTTGGAACAAAGTGGGTATTCAGGAACAAGCTGGATGATCAAGGAGTTATAGTCAGAAACAAGGCAAGGCTAGTTGCTCAAGGGTACTCTCAACAAGAAGGAATAGACTATGATCAGACATTTGCACCAGTTGCAAGGCTGGAAGCCCTCAGGATATTCCTAGCCTATGCTGCCCACAAAGGTTTCAAAGTGTATCAAATGGATGTAAAAAGTGCATTTCTCAATGGGGACATCAAAGAGGAAGTCTATGTTAGACAACCTCCAGGTTTTATCTCTCTAACTCACCCTGATTATGTTTACAAATTGCATAAAGCATTATATGGTCTCAAGCAAGCCCCTAGAGCATGGTATGAGACCCTAGCATGCTTTCTTCTGGAAAATGATTTTGTTAGGGGGAGAGTAGACCAAACTCTTTTTATTAGAACCCATAAGTCCCACACCCTGCTAGTGCAAATTTATGTAGATGACATTATTTTTGGTTCTACTGATTCAAAATTGTGCAAGAAGTTTTCCAAGCTTATGCACTCTAAATTTGAAATGAGTAGCATGGGTGAGCTATCCTTCTTCTTAGGACTGCAAGTCAAGCAACATGCTGAAGGCATATTTATTTCTCAAACCAAGTATGCAAAAGAGCTGGTTAAGAAATTTGGTATGTCTGATGCATCATGTATGAAAACACCCATGCCCTCAAATGCTGTAATAGATGCTGATGAACATGGGAAACCTGTTGATCAGACAACATATAGAGCAATAATTGGCTCTTTATTGTACCTTACAGCTAGTAGGCCTGATATAATGTTTGCCACATGTATTTGTGCTAGATTCCAAGTTAGCCCTAGAGAGTCACACTTAATCTTAGTTAAGAGAATTCTTAGGTATGTTAAAAGTTGTCCAAATCTAGGTCTCTGGTATCCAAAAGATTCAGCATTTGATTTAACTGGATTCTCAGATGCTGATTATGCTGGATGCAGAATAGACAGGAAAAGCACCAGTGGAACCTGTCAGTTCCTTGGTGATAGACTTGTCTCTTGGTTCTGTAAGAAACAAACATCTGTGTCAACTTCAACTGCTGAAGCTGAGTATATGGCTGCAGGCAGTTGCTGTTCACAAATATTGTGGATACAGAATCAGCTCTTAGACTATGGCTACAACATAGAGAAGTCTAAAATTTTCTGTGACAACACTAGTGCTATCTCTATAGCACAAAATCCAGTCCTCCATAGTAGGACAAAACACATAGAAATTAGGCATCATTTTCTAAGAGATAATGTAGAGAAAAATAAAATTGAAATTCAATATATTCCTACTGATTTGCAAAGGGGAGATATTTTCACCAAACCTTTGGATGAAAAGAAACACAGTTTCTTCCTAAATCAGTAAGGTATGTTAGATGGAGGAAGCCTTAATTAAATTACAAGATTTTGAAAAGCTAAAACAGACCAAGACTAGGTCAAAAATTTCCCTCTTTTTGTGTCTGTAGAATGAGTTTAGACTCTGAACTGCGCTCGACGTTTTCCCCAAAATCGTCGAACAGAGATCGACGATTTTCCAAAAATCGTCGACCAGAGATCGACGCTTTTGCAGTCGTCAATATGAGTTCAGAGCCCTCGCTAGAGCTAGGCTTTCTCTCCTTCTGATCAGAGGCCGTCGAGCTGAGCTCGACGTTTTTCAACATCGTTGAACGAAGATCGACGATTTTGAAGACTCTTCAGATTCCCTCTGTAGCCCAAATCGTCGAGCTGAGCTCGACGTTTCGTCGAACTGAGCTTAACGATTTTCCTTTTTCGCGTCGAACCCTAATATAAAATCTTTCTTTCAGCCGTCGTTCTCCCTTTGCGCTTTCATACTCTGCAACTCTCTTTCTTTTCCCTCCAAATTCTCTACGCTTGGTCATTTTTGGTTTTTTGTTGCAGGTGAATATGGCTGAATCGAGTGCTGCTTTTGCTAAGATGAAGTTCGACACAGGTTTTGACATCGACATAAACTCCTTCGACGGAAGCGACCAGCGCTTCAAGGACATCCTAAACTTATTCCGAGAACAACAGCTGACTCCAATAATGACTACAAGGATGAAGATCGCCTCAGAAGAGATAAAAGAGTGGTGTTTTACCGCAACAGACGAGTCTGAGAATTCTGTTGTCGGCACCATTAAGGGGACTCAGGTATTTCTATCCCCGGCTCTTCTAACAGAAGTCTTTCAACTCAGCACTGGAGAAGACTCCATTGAACTATCTGGAGAGGAGTTTGACACCATGCTGGATAGGATGGGTCACAATGCAGTAAACCCTAATAAGCTGCTGAAGAAAAATCTGGCAATCGAATTTCAATTCCTGGCTGATGTAGTTGGGAAGGTGCTGTTGGCCAAGCATTCAGCCCATGACACCATTTCCAGATATCAGTTCTGCCTGATGGGAGCCTTATTAGACAAGAAACACCTGGACTGGGGCTCCATCTTCTTCACTCTGATTAAGAAGAAGATCAACAAGAATGCAGTTAGTTATGGAAGAATCTTAGGGGTCTTTCTGCACAACAGGTGCCCTGACCTATTAACCTCCTCTGGCATGTTTATCAATGCATCCAAGAGGCTTTCCTGTGCCCTCTTCAGTAAATGGGACAGGCAGATTATAAACCCCTCCAGGGCTGCTGCAACACTTCATTCAGGCACAAGGACTATTTTAGTCACTCCTTCAGCAGAAGAGCTGCCTGCTTCCTCCCCTCTTCCAGCCATAACCACCCTAACCACCCAAATTGTCACCTCCTCACCACCAGTATCCACCATAATCATCTCATCCCCAATTACCATTTCCTCACCTATGCCATCCCCTCCTCTATCCACCTCAGAGGAATTCCATCCTCTCTTTTCCTATTCAACCTTCACCATCCCATCCTTCTCACTTACAGATGACTCCTTCATGGATGATTCACCCTCTACTCCTCCTGAGCCACCCTCCACTTCCTCCTTTCAACAACTGCTCCATGACATTCTCTCTCAACCCTCCTTCACACCATCTCTTACTTCCCCTATCTCCACCTCAACCTCCTCTATCTCCATTATTCCATCTTCTGAACCAACCATTCCCTCTCCACCTTTCTCCACAATTTCAGTTTCAGCCACCATCCTTCCATCTACTTTTGCCTCTACCTCTGCTCAAGCCCCACTTGAGCATGTAGATATTCCTATTTTGGCAGACAGGCTGTATGAGTTGCTAGCTCCCAAGCTGACATCTCTACTGGAGTCTTCCCTGGCTCCACTCCTAAAGCAAGTACAGGAGCTGTCTACCAAGATTGCCTTCCTTTCCTCCTCCCTGGCTATCCCATCTTCTGTGTGCCTTGATTCATCTTTCTCTGAACCAAGGCAGGGGGAGATGCCTTATGAAGAAGTGGTTGTGCCAGCTGCTGATATTATGTCTGCTCCAGCTCCAGCTCTTGGATGTGCTTTTGCACTGAATCTGCAGAGGCTGCTATCTATATTTGATACAGTCCATTTCAGTTGTCTGCCTGCAATTCCTGCTGAAGATTTGTCTAAGGCCATTGTGCCTATAGCTACCTGTGATCCAAGCCATATTGATTCCTACATCAAATCCTGGAAGGCTGTGGATATCTCTGATGCTGATACTAAGGCCACTGTGCCTCTTTCAATTGTTACTAAGGCCACTGTGCCTCCTTTTGTTGAAATTGCTGCTGATGCTACTGCTGACATAGAAATGATTCCAGCAACTGATGCTGATGAAACTGCTTCTGCCTGCTCTGCTGTTGCTCCCTCTCCTCCTGCTCCTGATGTTTCTGCAAAACTTAAAGCTCAAGAAGAGCTTATCAGAAGAATTGATGATCTGTATGATCAACATCAAAGTTCTGAGAGTGACCAATACAGGACTGATTCTGATGATTCTGCTAGAACTATTGCCAAGAAGAGAAAAGCCAGAAGTAAAGCAATGATGTCAGTCCCTCCTGCCAAAGCCAAAGACTCAAATGATATTCCATACTACATTCTGCATGACTGCCCAATCTCTGAGCCTTGGATGCAATATTCCAAAAATCAACTGAAAGCTATGAAGAAGAAGAGGAAGCTTGACAAATATGAAAAGGGTTCTTCTCAATATCAGCCTCCTCCTCCTCCTCCTCCAGATTCAGGCTCAGGTTCAGCCCCTCAAGCTCCAGTCTCCAGACACAGCTCTTCCCAGCATTATCAAAGATCATATCAAAGGGGACAGCATCAAAAAGGATATCAACCCAGAAGGGGTAATTACAGAGGAAATCAAAGAGAACAAAGATTCTATCAAAGGGAAGGACAAGGTCTCCCTGACCCTTCTTCAGGTCCTTTTCCTTACAAGCTGAAAGACACTATTGTTTCCAGAACTCCTTCTACTGTTTCTGAAATCATCAACAGATATGAACCTCCCATTCCTTTTGAAGACCCTGAGAACAACCCTGTATCCTGGACAGCCAGAATGAAAGAATTGGCTGCCCTTGATCAAATAAGAAAGGCCAGAGAATAAGGAAAGGATACTTCAAACAAAACTACCTTATCAGAGCAGAGAAAGAAAGAACTGGAAAGATATGCATCAAGGAAATTCTTCAATCCAGAAGATTATATGAAGCTGCACCCAGAGGCTGTTGTTCCAAGGCCCAAATCTCAAACTTCTCTAGGTGCAGAGGATGACAGAAGGTCAAAGAAAGAAAGTCAGAATCCAAATAGAGAAATTTTATTTAAAAAGGGATCTGAAAGGAAGTGAACTGTGTAAGCTAAACATCTCATCCACCTTTGGACATCTGCTGATATTTATCTGTGATCTGCTTTACTGCTATATATCTTCTCTGCATTTTGTATTAGCTTATGTATTGTTGTATGCTTTTCATTTCCTATGATTATCTGTAAATAGTAATCCTAACCCAAATAGGGGGAGATTGTTGGAACACCCTATTACTAATTTGGGTAAGGATCACTATGCTTGTCTTAGGAATCCCAGTTGACCTAGTTGTATAGTTGAAAAGGTCAACATTAGAATGAGTCTAGGTCTTAGAACCTAGTTTTGAAGCTGCCCCCAGGATCATTCCAAGATCAAGGTTGAAGAGCTTAGTCTAAGGCAATTTTTCGTCGAGCTCAGGTCGACGAATCGTCGAACTCCGTTCGACGCTCTCTGAGCTCATCTTTAATAAATCGTCGTACTCCGGTCGACGATCGTCGAGCTCAGATCGACTATCTGCTTTTGTCTAGCTTCTGCTGAGTCGTCGAACTCCCCTCTACTATCTTTTAGCTCAGTTCGACGATCGTAGAGCTCAGATCGACGTTTTCTGTCTGCTTGTCCATTTGATCTCTGAGCTCAGTTCGACGATCGTAGAGCTCAGATCGACGTTTTCTTTGGAGAGATCGACGCTTTCAGGAATTCAAATGCTGCTGTTCTTTGGAATGTTTTTGAATATTATCAGCATTTATGTCAGAAGATCTCCCAGCCGTTTGTCTTTAATTCTGGAGCAAGTTTCAAAGAATTATTCAGAGAATGTTTGCTGGACTTTCCTCTAGAAGACAAGACTGTTTTTGGAAGACATTTATGACTCCCAACGGCTAATTTTGGACAAGGAATCGTCAGAAAATTTATTATTCCTTTCTTCTGTGTTATTAAGTTTTTAGGGGAATACACACAGAAGTGAACACATAGAATAGAATATACTGATAGCAGAAGAACAACAGAAGAACTGTGACTCAAAAATCTTCTTGCTGACTAAAAAGTGTTCACAATCTCATTACTCCAGACACCTCACCTTCAGCCTTCTTGCTGAAACCATCTTGCGCTGGAGATCAAAGTTTTGAAGACCTATCACCCTAGAGCAAAGCTTCTTTTCCTGAACCTTTCTACATCTCAGGGGGAGCTTTGACTTCATCAATCCACTTGTGCTTCTCTCATTTGATTGAGAACAGAGAAGACACCCTTCATTCTTATTTTTCTTTTCCTGCTGTAAAAGGGTTCTTGAACTCCCTTCAAAAGTTCTGTCTGGTTCTGAGAGCCTTGTCAAAACTCAGTGGTGGCAAGACACCTTATCAAAAAATCTAGTTTTGGTTTTTGGGCACCTTATCAAAAGCTCATTGGTGTCAGGACACCTGATCAACTCATCCTGAGTGGATTCCTACCAAGGGTGGTAGAAGAGTGGATGTACCCAGGTTTTTGGGGAACCACTATAATTCCTTGTGTCTTCTGGTTTGTTTGTGTGATTTGTTTGCTGTGTGCTGTGCTTTTTACTTCTTAGCTTTTAACATTTTTACTAGCACTCTACACTATATCATAAATTAAATTTTATATGTGCTGTTCATTTCAACTGTGAAAAATTATTTTAAAATACTCTATTCACCCCCCCTCTAGAGTTGAGATAGATCTTAGCCTCACTTTCAATCATTAATTGAAGGATCAAGCGCATACCCAACTGCACCAAAAGCCCGGACTTTTGGAGAGGGCGCTACTTAATTTTTTATATAAGTAGCAGAGCGCCACGGGTCAAGTGAAGGAACGCCGGACCCAACAATCCCCCCCCCCCCCGGCGTCCAGCACAACCCGTCGGCTCAGAGGTGGGGTTACCACATGGCCCACACGGCTCAGAGGTGGGGTTACCACATGTCCACGATTGCCTGACCCACCGGACCCACACAGGTAGAAGGGAAAAATCAGGATTTAATAGCGCCCCCCCGGTCTTGAACCCGTGACCTCCTCTGATACCAATTGAAGGATCAAGCGCATACCCAACTGCACCAAAAGCCCGGACTTTTGGAGAGGGCGCTACTTAATTTTTTATATAAGTAGCAGAGCGCCACGGGTCAAGTGAAGGAACGTCGGACCCAACAGAGAGTAAGGAGGAAGGAGGAGTCCAAGATCCGGCCGCCGGAAGAGCTTCGGAGCTCCGAATCGCGATCCGAGTCCAGATCCGTGGAGGCGACGCCGTTGCGGGGCTTTCCAACCATATTGTTTTTGATGGCACCGCGGAAGAATGCAAGGGTAACGATTTCTCATCCTTGGGCATGTGAAGCCCTCTTTTCCTTTGCATAGGAAGCCCTCTCTCGCGAGTGAGCGAAGAGTTGGAGCGTTCCTTGGGGTAGATATGTGAAGTCCCCCTTGTGTAGAGTCCGTATGCGAAAACAGACGTAGGCATTGTGTGTGAAGCCTATCCGGACATGTAGAGCCGGATCGATGATGTTGCATTGCATTTGAACCGGGCAAGGATCCGGATGTTTGGGTGTTTTCGGGTTTTCTACGTGGTAGATTGCATCAGGGAGCCTTGGAGATTAACTCCAAGGTGCACCCGGAAAACTGGGCAAAAGCGGGTTTTGCCAACACGGTGGTCGGGGAGCCAACATGAACATAACCGGGTTATGTGATTATTGCGGTGGAAACGGGACTCGGTGAGTCTTGGCCTGAGCATATGGCTTAAATTGTCGTTGCGGTATGAGCACGGGTCAGGCGGAACCGTACCCGGTCTATGTCGTTCGGTAGGACCGTTGGCATGGATGAGGGTCTTCGGCGGTCTATGGCTTAAATTGTCGTGACCAAGGCCAATAAGACAAAATGCTCATATGGATGACCGTCCAAGAGGCGGTGGTGAATTGGGAATGTCTATGGCTTGAATTGACGTGACGTTGGGCGGTTCGCCGAGAATGTGCCCTGAGTGCACGGGGTGTGTGGCCGTGCGAGCCTACACCTGTGGTGAAGTGTAAATACTTTATATAAATGCATATGCTAATAAAGTGCAGGGAAAGAGCATCGCCGCCCCGACTGTGGGGGCGGGATCGTTATAATTTGGTCAGCATTGCTGACCGTTGCTATTGTTTGCCGCCGGGCGGTGGTTTATTGCTTGCAGGTGCTGCGGAGCAGAGCGGGAAATAGCGGGCTAAAGCCCTTGTTGCTGTGCCGACCCTCGAAGGCCTAACTGCTTATGTTTCTTTCCCGTTTTTCATGTATGGCCGGCCTGCGTGCCGAAGTTTGGAAAACACTTCTTTTGTTAAGTGAACAGTGTAAGGCCTTAAGGCCATTTCTCTTTTGGTGTATGTATACATTCCTGAGTTTGTAGTGGACATTCATGCTGTTGTGGTTGGGTTCTTATTTCTTTTGTAACCTAATAAATTGCTTCCGCTAGGTGTTGTGTAGGACGACATGATTGGTTGAATGGTTTTAATAAGTAACCGACCGGTCTGTCTGTGGTATATGGCGTCGGGCCCCGGCCGGACCTACTGCTATATGCTATGCGACGGATAGGGGTGTTACAGCCCTTCCCAATTGGGGTTGAGTTTCCCTACTGCGGCTGATCTCCCTGCGGCGTCCACCTTCCTCAAGACTAAGTCCCCTTCCGCGAATTGTTTGACCCTGACGTGCTTGTCAAAATATTTGGCCATTCTTCTCTTCACCTCCTCTTGCCTGATGGTGGAGAGGTACCGTAATTCTTCTACCATGTCAAGGGAGATCCGCAGTTCCTCCTCATTCTCGGCTCTCCACTCTTCCCTGTCTTCTCCTGCCTCCACTACCCGGGGTGTTCGGACCTCGAGCTCTATGGGAAGCACCGCCTCGCATCCATGGGAAAGCTTGAATGGGGTCTCTCCTGTGGATGTGTTGGGCGTGGTTCTGAGGGCCCAGAGGACCGAGGGGAGCTGCTCCACCCAACTACCTTTCAGGTTTTCTACTTTCTTCTTGAGGAGTTTGATGATAATCTTGTTTGCTGTCTCCACTTGCCCATTACTTCTCGGATGATGGATCGAGGCGAACCTAAGGTCAATTCCGAGTTGTTCGCAAAAGCCAAAGAATTTGGCGCTCGCGAACTGAGGTCCATTGTCCGTGACGATGGCTTGGGGCATCCCGTGGCGGCAGATGATCTCCCCCCATACGAAGTTCCTCACGACTTGGGAGGTCACCTTGGCTAACGCCTTAACTTCCAGCCACTTAGAGAAGTAATCGATCATCACGAGCAGGAACCTCCTCTGGCTGCTGGCTTGGGGGAATGGTCCAACCAAATCCATTCCCCAGATCGCGAAGGGCCAAGGGGTCGTGATGCTCCTGAGGCGCTGGGCCAGTTGCAGCTGAAGGGGAGCGAATAGCTGGCACTTGTGACACTCCTTGGCGAATCTTGCCGCATCGCGGCCTAAGGTCGGCCAAAAGTATCCTTGTCTGATGATCCTCCCCTCCAGTGTCCGGCTCCCAGAGTGGCTCCCGCATTCCCCGGAGTGAACTTGTTCCAAGATTTTTCTGACCTCCTCCTCGGCCACGCATCGGGCCAACATGCCTGAGAGGGTCTTCCTGTATAGCTGGCCATCTCGCAGTAGGTAATATGCCGACTTGTACTTGAGCTTCTTCCTATCCATCCCCTCGGGGTATTCCCCCGTGGACAGGAAGGTCGTGAACGGGTCCATCCATGAGGGGCGTTGCTCCACCTCCATCAGTTCCCCCTCCTCGACGGAAGGCCGAAATAAGTCGGTGATTATTCCTCCCGCCCGAGGACCATATTTTGCTAGTTGGTCCACCTGCTCATTTTCCTCCCGGGGCACGTGTCGGATGGAAAAAGTCCGGAACGCGCCGATAACCCCCTTCACCTTAGTTAAGTACAGCTGCAGGGTGGGCTCCCTGACCTCGAACTCCCCCTTGATCTGGGAGGCCACCACCATGGAGTCAGTGAGGACCTCCACATCATGCACCCCCAACTCCCTGGCCAAGCATAGCCCTGTAATCACTGCTTCATACTCAGCCTGGTTGTTGGTGATGGGGAAGTGTACTACCACTGTCTGCTCTATCCTTGTCCCTTTAGGGCTTTCTAGGATGACCCCGACTCCCAGGGAGTGCCTCCCCGAAGCGCTGTCCACCATAATCTTCTAAGGAATCGGGCGAGTGAGGCCTTCCTCCGCCACCTCGACCACGTATTCAGCTAGAAAATCTGCCATAGCTTGTGCCTTGATCGAGAGGCGAGGGACGAAGGAGATGTCGAACTCGCTCAATTCCACCGACCACTTTGCCAACCTGCCTGAATGCTCCACCCCACCAAAGATGTTGCGAAGGGTGTGGTCGGTCACTACTCGGATCTAGTGTGCCTTGAAGTAAGGCTGAAGCCTCCGGGCAGAGATGATTAGAGTGAATGCCAACTTTTCCAGGATGGGATAGCGGAGCTCGGCCTTCCTCAACACCCTACTAACATAGTAAACTGGAAGCTGCTTCTTCCCCTCTTCCCGAACCAACACGGAGCTCAGGGCCTCCACCCCGATGCCCAAGTATAGAAATAAGTCCTCCCCCTCCTTTGGCCCTTGGAGCAGGGGGGCTTGAGTCAGTTGCCTCTTCAGAGCCTGGAACGCCTCCTCGCATTCCGAAGTCCATTCAAACTTCCGACCTCCCCTCAAAGTTTTGAAGAAGGGAGAGCACTTCTCCCCGACTCGAGAGAGGAACCTACTCAACCCCGCTAGCTTTTTCGTCAGCCGTTGTACCTCTTTGGCATTTCGCGGTGGCCCCAACTCCAAAATTGCCTTTACCTTGTCAGGATTGGGTTCCACACCGGCGGGGGTGAGGAGATGCCCCAGGAATTTTCCCCTGCTCGCCCCGAAGATGCACTTCGAGGGGTTCAGTCTCATTTTGTACTCTCGGAGGGTAGCGAAAGTCTCCTCCAAGTCCCGGAGGGGAGAATCAACGTCGAGGCTTTTGACCATGAGGTCATCCACGTACACCTCCAAATTTCTTCCCCTTTGCTCTCGGAAGACCCTGTCCATCATTTTTTGGTAAGTTGCACCTGCATTCTTTAGCCCGAAGGGCATCATTTTATAGCAATACCACCCATCTCCCGTGATGAAAGAAACGTCTTTGACATCGGGAGGGTGCATCCTGATTTGATGGTAACCTAAAAACGCATCTAGGAAGCTCATTATAGGGAAACCGACAGCTGAATCAACCAGCGCGTCGATCCGAGGCAAGGGGTAACAATCCTTAGGGCATGCTTTTTTAAGTAAAGAAATATCAACACACATCCTCCACCGGTCGTCTCCTTTTTTAACCATTACAACGTTGGAGACCCAGCCAGGGTATTGGATTTAAGATACAAAACCGGCCTTAAGAAGTTTGGCCACCTCCTCTCGAATTGGCTCGGCCAGCCTGTCTGTCGTGGACCTCTTCTTCTGCTGGATGGGGCGAGCCTCCGGATCTAGGTTGAGGCGGTGGCAAGCCACGTCGGTGTCAATCCATGGCATCTCCGCAGCACTCCAGGCGAAGATGTCCACGTTCTTTTGGATGCATTCCAGCATCCTGCCTTGAGCCTCCGGAGTCAGACCTCCGCTGACGCGAACCTTCTCCACCCTGCCGCCGAAAGTGAGAACCTCCATCTCTACCACCTCTTCCGCCGCCTCCAGACGGGACTGCTTCCCACACTCCTCAGCATCCTCTCCCTTGGGGGTGAAGACTTCTTCCTCGACTTCCTCCACAGCCATTACTTCGGCCGGTCCCTGGACTTCCTTCGCCACTTCTTCCCGGGCGCGGCTCTCCTCTGTTTACATACCTTCTCTGTCAACCTCCTGCTCTGCCTCCTCCATCCTCTGCCCCATCTCCTCGGCTCCCTCCTGCCAAGAGATAGAGTTCACCGCCATGACGTAGCACTCCCTCGCTACTTTGGGGTCTCCGCGGACCCGGACCTGAACACCCTCGACGTTGAACTTGAGGCACTGGTGAAAAGACGAGGGGACGCAGCGGAAGGCGCTGATGAGGGGCCTCCCGAAGATGGCGTTGTAGCTATTGGGGGCGTCCACGATGATGAATTTGCAATTGCGGGACTGCCCCCCCCCCAGAGAAACATTGAGTCCTACCCCTCCTTCGACTTCCTTCCTTTCCCCCGAGAAGCCAAACAGGGGCCTGTCTGAGGCCAACACCCTCCTAGACTCCACCTTCATTGCATCGAACGCCTTTTTAAAGATCACGTTGACCGAGCTCCTATTGTCGATGAGGATCCGGAAGACGGTGAAATCCTCGATGGCCGTCTGGATGACCAACGCATCGCAAAAGAGGTCCTCATGTCCTGACATGTCCTGGACAGAGAACGTGATTCTCTCTTCTGGGGGGGTCTGGGATGTGGAGCCAACGCTCCTGAGATATATGGTGTGGAGGCTCTCCTTGCGGGAGGCCTCGACCCCTGCCCCCCCCCCCCCCCCCCCCCCCCGTGGATTGCTCCTATCCCTCCCCGGGACCACACATCGGCCCGGTCTTCGCATCTGTCCTCCTCCCTCCGAGGCAGGACTTCTTCGATCTGCACTCCCTGGCGGTCTTGTTGGTGTTGCTGCTCCCTGTTTCCCATTATCTTGAGGAACTCCGGGCACGTGACGGTGGAGTGCCCTTCTTCCTGGTGGAAGTCGCAATACGGCAACTCTACCCTGACTTCCCTTCTACTCCTCCTTGTCGGCCTTCTTCTCTCCCCCGTGGCTATGGCCATTGCCTGTTCTTGGTCGGGGAGAGGTGGCCGTTGGCCTCGCCTCCCTCCGGGAGGGTAGAACTTGCCCTGGCCTCCCTGGCGACGGTCCCCCCCCCCCCCCGTGGAACCCTCTCCTCGCCCTCTGCTCCTGCCACTCGGGCCTCCATCCTAGCTGATGATTTGGCTCTTGGCGCCCCCAACCGGGTTACTGCTGTTGTTGATGCTGATTCTTCCCATCCCTCTGTCGGGGCTCGGCTCTCCTCTCTTCCTGGCCTCTACCTCCTCTGGGCCTCTCCTCTTCCGTAGCCCATATGGCTAGCTTCTGGGCAAACTCCGGGTTCGACGCCTCCCCGTCGACTTCTCTCGCCGCCCTCTCCATTAACTCCTCGTAGGAGAGGGGGGAACCCTTTTCAACTCCATGCGAAAGAAACCATGTTGCAGCCCCAGGGTGAAGTCCATCATCAGGGTATGGCCCGGCGTCTCTTGGACCTGGGCAACCTCCTCCTGGAAGCGGTCGACGTAGCTTCCCAGGGTCTCGTTCACCCCCTGCTTGATACGGAACAGAGATTCCGACTCCCTCTTCCTCCTCTTAGAGGTGGTGAATCTCAGCATGAACCCCCGGCGTAGATATTCGAAGCAGTAAATGGAGTTGGACGGCAGCTGATGGAACCACTCTCTCGCCTTCTCCCTAAGGGTAATGGCGAAGAGTCGACACTTGAACCCTTCTGACATTTGTCGGATTGAGACCACGTCCTCAAACCACTGGACGTGCTGGATCGGATCCCCTTTTCCGGTGTAGTAGGACATCTCGGGCTCTCTGAACCCATCCGGGACTGGCGCAGAAGAAACCAATTCACTGAAGGGACTACCTCCACCCACCGGGCGAGTTAGAGGATCTTGCACCCCTAGCTCACCGAACCGGCCGCCGCTCCCCGAGCCTGGGAAGAGCACTCGCCCTGGGAGTTCGGCACCTCGACCTTCCTCAGCGACTTCCTTCCCGGCTCGTCTGGCGGGGGCCGCCTCGCCGAGTGTCGGGTCTGCGAGGACCGGGATCACCGGGGTCGCACTCTCGGCCCGCATGCCGAGTGCGAGTCAGACCATGCCGAGCATCTCCTGTCTGAACTCCTCGAACATCCCTGTGGTAGCGAGAGGGGGTGGGGTGGCGAGTCGGTCCTGTCTGATCCCTGCCCTTCTCCTCCAGTCATTGAACTCGCTGAAGGTTTTCTGAGTTGACCACGCTCCACGCTCACCGCACCAAAAATGTTGAAACCGAAAATCGGTCTCTGAGGATTTCAACCCCTGGGGAAGGGGTGGTCGCACTCCTACTTCGCTCCAGCAAGAAAAACGACAAGAAGAGGAAGAGTGCAAAGGACTAGACCAAGGGCCCGGTACGGAGGTCCCACCACTATCCCGGAAGATCTCAGAGCGCTTCCCCTCCTTAGCCAAAAAGTCGGGCTAAGGCACCTCAAAAAGCACTGGAATATTGGAGACCCGTCTCTCCTTTTGAGGTGCCCCCTTGGGTCCTTTTTATAGATTTCCGGAAACGGCCTGCAAATAGCCAACTTGCGTTGTTCTAAACAGCTATGTGCAGCTCAGCTGGGTATGCCAACAGCGTAACTCCGCTGTTCTAACTGGCTATGGGCAGAGCAGCAGGGGCAAAATGGTAAAAATACTTCATGGCTGGGGGGCGAGTGGCCCTATGATGGCTGGTACTCGGCAAGGGCGCTGAGTACCGGGTGGAGTCGGATGGAGCCGGTACTCGCCGTCCCGGCTTGGCACTAGGTGAGTGTGAGCTCGCCAGGTCCTACCCGCCCGCTATTTGGCGAGCTCTCGCCCCCCGCCGGGACTGACCCACCAAAAGGCGCGGGTCGGGGCTGACCCGCCTAAGGGCGCAGGCCGAGGACTGACCCGCCAAAAGGCGCGGGTCGGGGCTGACCCGCCTAAGGGCGCAGGCCGAGGGTTGACCCGCCCGAGGGAGCGGGCCGAGGGCTGGCCCGCCTGAGGGCGCAGGCCTGGGTCTGACCCACCTGATGGCGCGGGCCGGGGCTGACCCGCTTACTCGCCTAGGTTCCCTCAGCGAACACGGGGTTGTACAATCAAGGATGCAACTCCAGTGATGCAAGTTGAAGTGGATATACCAGAAGGTCCACCAGACACACTTGGAGCAGATGAAGATCAGCATGGAGCTATTCCTGAAGCTGTTGTTGAAAGAAGATTGCCTCCTGCAATCAGGTATTTGAGAGACCATCTTGCACACCAAATCATTGGTGAAGCCAACCAAGGCATAATGATCAGAAGAAAGAATCTGAATACAGCTATGTATGTCAGTTTCCTGTCACAGGTGGAGCCAAAGAAGTTTGAAGAAGCCAACATAGATTAACTTTGGATATTGGCTATGCAAGAGGAACTAAACCAATTCAAAAGATGCAAGGTCTGGAAGCTGGTTCCCAGATCACAAGGACATAATGGCATTGGAGTCAAGTGGATCTACAGGAATAAGCTTGATGAAAATGGGATTATAATCAAGAACAAAGCAAGGTTAGTGACTAAGGGGTACATGCAAGAAGAAGGTATTGATTTTGATCAAACTTTTGCCCCTATAGTAATATTTGAGGCCATCAGACTGTTCCTTGCATATGCTGCAAACAATAGATTCAAAGTCTACCAGATGGATGTAAAGTTAGCCTTCCTGAGTGGTGACTTAAGCGAAGAAGTCTATGTTGAGCAGCCTCCAGGTTTTGTTGTTCCTAACTCTGATGATTCTATTTATAGACTTAGGAAAGCTCTGTATGGGCTGAAACAAGCCCCTAGATAACGGTATGAAACCTTGTCTAGGTTCCTCATTGAGAATAAATTCTCTAAGTGGAAGATAGACAAGACCCTATTCCTAAGGGAATCTCGGGGTAAGATCATCCTAGTCCTGATCTATGCAGATGATATCATATTTGGATTTACTGATGATAACCTCTATAGGAAGTTTGCTAAACTCATATAGGGGAAGTTTGAGATGAGCAGTATGGATGAGCTTAAGTTCTTTTTGGGTCTCCACGTAAGACAGACTGTTGATGGCTTGTCCATATCCCAGTCTAAGCTCACTAAGGAGTTAATAAAGAAATTTGGCATGGAGAATTCCTCCACCATGAGAACTCCCATGGGTTCAAATATGCCTATAGGCAAGGATGAATCAGGGAAGCCTGTTGATGAGACCTTGTATAGTGGGATAATTAGCTCCCTTCTTTATCTTACTGCAAGTAGGCCAGACATCATGTTTGTTATATGTGTTGTGCTAGGTATCAGGCTTGCCCTAAAGAATCTCACTACTCTGTTGCAAAGAGAATTTTGAGGTATCTTAAGGGCACACCAGATATTGGCCGATGGTACCCTAGGAATGGGGAGTTTGCTTTAACAGGCTACTCAGATGTAGATTTTGCAGGCTGTAACGGGGACAGAAAGAGCACTCTGGCACCTATCAACTCTTGGGTGGAAGACTAGCGTCTTGGAGCACCAAGAAGAAAACCAGTGTTGCAATCTCAACTGCAGAGTCAGAGTACATTTCAGCAGGTCGTTGTTGTGCTCAGTTAATGTAGATCCAACATCAGCTCCAGGACTAAAACATCCAGATAAGTAGAAGCCCCCCATTTTGTGATTCTATTAGTGCTATATTAATTACTAGGAATCATGTTTCTCACAACATGACTAAGCATATTGAGGTAAGATACCATTTCATTAGGGAACATGTGGAATGTGAAGACATCATCCTTAAGTTTGTCCCAACAGACAAGCAAGTGGCTGACATCTTCACTAAACCACTAGATGAAGCAAAGTTTAGTACCTTCAAATTCGAGCTGGGTATATTAATCCTAGTATAGCTTCAGTTGCTCCTTAAATTGTTGCAGACCATATTATATCCTTCTCCCCCTTTTTGACATCATATTGAGGGGGAGCATATACAACACCACTCTAATTACTCTTAAGATGTCAAAAAGGGGAAGCAGAATATCCTCCCTGGCTATTTACAGAAGTCAAAAAGGGGGAGAAGGATTTGAATCAGCTTACTGATTTAAGGAATTGAAAGAGGTATCAAAGCCAGAGGACATAAGGAAAAGGATACTAGTGGTATCAAATTCATCAAAAGCAGGTAGCAGCTATTAAGGGGGAGCAGCTATCAAGGGGGAGCAGGTACAGGCATGCCCTGCAGACAAGGAAGTTTACTTTAACTTTTCTTCTTATACTATCTTTTCCTATTGTATTACTGTAATTTGTTAGTGTATGTCATTAACTCAGATATTTGATGGAGAGTTTTGACTTCTTCAAATATGGGGAGATTGTTGGGTCCATTGTCCTCAATATCCTAGATTTGAAAAAGTCAAATATATCAATGAGCATACACAATGGTATACTTGATATATGTTCAAGTTCACACATGCAGATTGTCCTAGTAACAATGATGGGACATGCAGCCTAAATGGCTAATTCAGGTAAAACACTTACCTAAGGTGTGGATTGAAAGAAATCTATCTAAGTCCACAGGCGTTGAGTGAAGGTTACACACTCAATGTCAGAAGGCTTATAGCGTTGAGTGGAGCCTATATAGTCAAAGCCAAAGTAATGGCAGGCAAGAAATGTGATTATGTCCGCAGGCATTAAGTGAAGTAAACTCACTCAACGCCATAAAACAAATGGTTGTGAGTCAGGCTGTAAGACCCCTCTCCCCTTACCAAGGAGGTAACCCGGTCTTATGCCCATAACTGTCGCCTTACGGTGACACTAACGTCATTCCCTGGGTTGGAAACGTTCGACACTGCAAGCGACTACGTGAGCTTTCAGCCCGATATCCAGGGCGAGTATCGATCATTCAACCAGGTATGTCGACCAATTTCGAAAGATCTTCCGTTTTTTGCCGCAGGGTAATAGAAGTAAAACAATTGGTAGTAATAACTATAGCTGGAAGGTCCACAAAGTTTATCACGGTACATATCATAGTATATATATATATGAAAATGAACATGTACAACAGTAGTCCACAATTAGTACAAAATGAAAGAGAAAAAGTATGCTTCTTCTGAGTTTGCATTAACAACAATTCTATTGTTTGATGTATATGTGCATACATAATTTCAAACCCTCCCGCAACGATCAATGAGTGCTTAGGGTGGCTCGCAAGGGCGACAAGAAACCTGCTCTGACACTGCACGCGCTACGTGATAGTATAGCGGATCAGCGAGAGCATAGCTCGAGATTGCGGGTGTACTCGGATCTAAAGGAAAAAAAATTTCAACTCAAAACTCCGCCAAACAACTTATTCAAAACTCAGAACGTCCAGAATCAGGCAGCTATCAGTTTCCAGTAACTCACGGGTTAGTCGACACTGCAAGACACTGATCCTATCGGCGAGTACGATCATTCAACCAGTTTCGACCAATCGAGAATAGAAGTATCTAACAAGGATCACGGTCATATCTCAACAGTAGTCCACAATTAGTACCTTATGCCCAATACATGGATATCAAATCTGTAACTGGTACACGCATCCAGACGTCGGGCTACAGCGGCTCCTCAAGTCATGCCACCTCGAGAGTTCCTAAAATGATACGGTCACAACTGATCGTTAGTCATAAATACTAAGTCATTTGTCCTCGCCTCACCCTGCAATTCCTAGGCACCGAGCGGGAGGACGAATGCGGAGGACAACAAGGGGTAGAAAAAGTATAGCAGGTGAAAGTGGAACTAATCTATCAAGATTATGTAGTAGCAAGTATATCTTTATTCTAGCAGTTCTATATAGTACAAGTAAAGTAAGAAAGAACTGTAACAAGTAAAGAAAGGTAAGAACAGTACTGTAAGTAAAGTAAGGTAAATAATAGTAAGTAAACTACACTATGACTAAACTACCATCACAGAAGTACCTTAACTTATATGAATGCACATACAAACTTATAAGTTAAGATTTCCAAAGGTAACTTATCATATAAAAGAGCTCATACTAATTTATATGATGAGGATCTATGGTGTGTATGACCTAAATATGTATGCATGTTATGTATGCAGGTTATGATTCATACAAGTGCAACTCACACACACGATTCTGTAATCACAGACATTTAGTTCCCGCTTTTTCGAGCTAGCATCACTCTCTGGTACCACCATTGTGGCTACGACAGCAGCGCAACGGGCGCTTCCACTTCCTAGGTGGGTATACACACTACCAAGCCCAGTCCCTTCGTACGCCTCTATACACGTCCTAGGTGCACTCTAGAGTCTACGCGTACTAATGCTGGCCAACTGCAAACTTTGTTGGTCGGGTGTGCGTTTTCGGGGATTGTCCCCCATACCGCAGTATAAACAACCTACTAGCCCCTCAAATCCTCACACCTCACCAGAGTCACCGTATTGCCATCGGTGTGACGATTGGCCCAGTACTGCATGACCCACCACTAGTTTATTTCTATGCACATGCAAGATATTCCATCCCGAGCCTCCAACTCGTAGGACCAAACTTGTCCTGATATCAACTCCCGAGCCTCCAGCTCGCAGGACCAAACCTGTCCTGATATCAAATTCCCGAGCCTCCAGCTCGCAGTACCAAACTTGTCCTGATATCAAATTCCCAAGCCTCTAACTCGCAGGACCAAACTGTCATGAAACCCTCTAACCCTTCACAAGTGAGATTGCACATCAATGCCTTAGTTCTGAATCCCTCCAACCCTCACGGGTGAGAATGTTACCATGTTCTCTTAGCCAATTAGACCACTCTTGTCTAATGATTGTTATACCTAGCAATTTAGGGCTAATCCCAGGACTGCCCAGGGCATGCCCGATGAAGGGCTCTCGGGGGGAACTAGGAACTACGATGGGCTGAATCCCAAAGCTCCTTTTCTCAAGGAAACTTACTCTTATTAGTGTTTACCTATTATTCATACCCAGTTCTCGTTGTTACTCTGGAACGAACCTAATGACTTAGGATATTATTGGGGAATCGGCGGTCTTCCGCCGATCTCCGTTCTAGCTACTGTCCTTGGGGTTTTACACTCTACCACTCGTTATCAATAAGTGACCTATTGGACACCAACTAGGGTTTATCTTCCCAACATAGATCACATCTCAACCATCAACCTTATCCCATGTGGGTCCTAGTATTATATGTTATTTATGTTAAGCGCAACCCATAACCTAATGTTAACCTGTATGGTGTGACTTCCAAATCTTTGAGTCATATGCCCCTAATTATTTATCATGGGTTGGTATGGTGTATGACGTTGACCATTCAAGACTCTATCATTTTTCTAAGTAATTAAGGGTCTAAATTAATTCCTGAATTGTATGACATAGGTCACTTTGCACATGATGTACTGCATGTAATGGTTCAACCTACCTAAGGAATTTACTAGGTCTTCCATGAGTTTAAATATCACTACCTATCAGGTTTCATAATTTTCCCATGCAAATTTCTATTTCATTCTCATTTAATATTAAAATCCCACTTTGAACACTTTCCAAATAAAGTACATCAACTTTACAATCAAAAATTCTAAGAAAATTATTAAGGATCCATAATTATATAATAAAGCTAAATACAGAATTTTAAAATCCTAAACAGTGATTCGACCTAACATATATCCATATGAATAATATTACGAAAATGCCATTATTAGGATTTTCAGCATATAGAGACATCCAAAAATTCTCAAATTATTTAACAGGAATTTAATCACAGAAATAAACTACTGTAAATTTTACCATAATATTTAAACAGTAATTTCCCTTATTTTAAATTAATTTCCATAATGGAAAAATGGTAAATTCTACTTAAATCCAAGTCAACATTATTTAACAGTCACATAAATTTTTCCAGAGGTGAACTATGTCTTACTAAATCTTGTGACAAAATTTTAGAATTTAATAAATTCATTTGCCCTAGTTTCAAATTTATTTCCTAATTAAGCATATTTTTCAATAATTCCAAATAATGGGATTCTTGATCCAAAAAATCCCAACCTTACTATGGGAGGTGTATTTCATCTCTATAAGCCTCTGGCCAGAATTTTATGGACATGCATTGGGTCAAAAGGGCTAATTCCCATTTTTGCATTTGACACAATTATTTATAAATCTACCCTCAACATGCATGTTGGTTTTCCCAAACATGCAAAAGTCAAATGATCTGAAATTTCTACCATGGCCATATAGTGACCCTAGGACAATACCACCCAAATTTGGGGGCATGTGGATAAGGGAATCTCCCTATTTCCATTTTTTTAATAAATGAATTATCTATAAAAACTTTAGAAAAATATACACCAAAAATTCTAATTTTTGGACAAGATCTAAGTATAACCTCATCACATGCATGATTAAAATTTCATGGCATATGGACTTAGGGTTTGGATTGGACACTCAATTGAAATTCTGTCTTAGCCTAGGACTAGTCTTGGTAGAATGACCCTACAAGGAGCTACAATGCTCCAAATTGCAAGTTTAGGATGCCAAATTAAAGTTAAGACATAGAGATACAATTTTCATGTTAGTGACAAGTTCTGGATTTGCCTCTGAAAGGCCTAAATTTAACATGCAATCTTCTGTATAACATGTGACAGAAAATACAAATTAAATAAAATATCCTATAGTTTATATAAACAATAATCAACGGCATCCCATCATCTTCCTCCTCCTGCTGACGGTCCAGATGCATCCCGCCTGTAGCAACTTCCCTTGGCGTTTCCCGGCCATCCGGCCACCTCCCCGATCGGCCACCACCACCACCACCACCTCCGTTGAGGTGGGAGCAAGCGGTTGGCGGCGACTTGGCCGCCGGAGGCGGCAGTTTCCGGCGAACTTGAACTTCATTATAAATCCGAAAAATCCATGAACGAACCTAATGATTTAGGATATTATTGGAGAATCGGTGGTCTTCCGTCGGTCTCCGTTCTAGCTACTATCCTTGGGATTTTGCACTCTACCACTCGTTATCAATAGTGACATATTGGACAACAACTAGGGTTTATCTTCCCAACATAGATCCCATCTCAACCGTCAACCTTATCCCTTGTGGGTCCTAGTATTATATGCTTTGTATGCTAAGCGCAACCCATGACATAATGTTAACCTGTATGGTGTGACTTCCAAATCTTTGGGTCATATGCCCCTAATTATTTATCATGGGTTGATATGGTGTATGATATTGACCATTCAAGACTCTACCATTTTTCTAAGTAATTAAGGGTCTAAATTAATTCTTGAATTGTGTGACCTAGGTCACTTTGCACATGATGTACTGCATGTAATGGTTCAACCTACCTTAGGAATTTACTAGGTATTTCATGAGGTTAAATATTACTGCCTATCAGGTTTCATAATTTTCCCATGCAAATTTCTATTTCATTCCCATTTAATATTAAAATCCCAATTTGACCACTTTCCAAATAAAGTACATCAACTTCACAACCAAAAATTCTAAGAAAATTACTGAGAATCCACGTTGATATAATAAAGCTAAATACAGAATTTCAAAATCCTAAACAGAGATTCGACCTAACATATATCCATATGAACAATATTACCAAAATGCCATTATTAGGGTTTTCAGCATATAGAGACATCCAAAAATTCTAAAATAATTTAATAGAGATTAAATTACAGAAATAAACTACTGTAAATTTTTACATAATATTTAAACAGTAATTTCCCTTATTTTTAATTAATTTCCATAACAGAAAAATGGTAAATTCTACTTAAATCCAAGTCAACATTATTTAACAGTCCCATAATTTTTTACAGAAGTGAACTATGTCCTATTAAAGCTTGTGACAAAATTTCAGAATTTAATAAATTGATTTTCCCTAGTTTCAAATTTATTTCCTAATTAGGCATATATTTCAATAATTCCAAATAATGGGATTCTTGATCCCAAAAATCCCAACCTTACTATGATAGGTGTATTTCATCTCTATAAGCCTCTGTCCAAAATTGTATGGACGTGCATTTGGTAAAAAGGGCTAATTCCCCATTTTTGCATTTGGCACAATTATTTACAAATCTACCCTCAACATGCATGTTGGTTTTACCCAACATGCAAAAGTCAAATTATCTGAAATTTCTACCATGGCCTTATAGTGACCCTAGAACTATGCCACCCAAATTTAAGGGCATGTGGATAAGGGAATCTCCCTATTTTCATTTTTATTTAATAAAAAAATTATCTATAAAACTTTAGAAAAATATCCCCCAAAAATTCTAATTTTTGGAAAAGACCTAATATAACCTCATCACATGCATGACCTAAATTTCATGGCATGTGGACTTAGGGTTTTGCTTGTACACTCAATTGAAATTCTGCCCTAGCCTAGGACCAGTCTTGGTAGAATGACCCTACAAGGAGCTACAGTGCTCCAAATTGCAAGTTTAGGATGCCAAATTAAGGCTAAGACATAGAGCTACAATTTTCATGTTGGTGACAAGTTCTGTATTTGCCTCTAAAAGGCCTAAATTTAACATGCAATCTTCTGTATAACATGTGATAGAAAATACAAATTAAATAAAATATCATATAGTTTATATAAACAATAATCAATAGCATCCCGTCATCTTCCTCCTCCAGCCAACGTTCCAGATGCATCCCGCATGTAGCAACTTCCCTTGGCATTTCCCGGCCATCAGACCACCTCCCCGGCCGGCCACCACCACCACCACCTCCGTTGAGGTTGGGGCAAGCGTTTGGCGGCGACTTGGCCGCCGGAGGCGGCGGTTTCCAGCGAACTTGAACTTCATTAAAAATCTGAAAATCCATGAAATGCTCACATTGGATCGGGCTAAATTGAGCCCGATGTCTATCCTATTTGATCTAGAAATCTAGCACAGAGGGAGGGGAGGAGAAACAGACCTTGATCGGAGCCCGACGGCGGCGGCAGCGGCGATTGGCCATGGAATTTCTCCTCTCCGGTGAGCTTGCTCCCAAACTCATTTCTCCACCAAAAGCTTCGATCCAGATATCGAATTCCACTCCTCTCGGCCTTCTGAAGCTGATGGTGAGGTCAAATGGGGTGGGGTTGGCTGGTTGTGTAGTTTTGAAGAGGGGGGATTTCGGCCAAGCATTGAATGCATCACCATGGCTGCCATGTGTCATGAAGTTGGGCTGGAAAAGCTGGGAATTATTGTTGGGGTTCAGATGGGGGCTTGGGAAGAGAGGAGGAGGGCCACATGGCCTTCATCCCCATTTTTCCTCCCTTCTCTCTCCTCTTTTTACCCTAATTTCCAAAAACACCCCCATGCATGTACTCTCTCTCCTATTTCAGAGGGGTGGGGATGTCAATGACCACTTGGGCTGGTCATGGGTCTTGACTCATGGGCCTAGCCCATTAGGAATTGGCTTGGCTCATTTCTTTTCTTTTCTTTAAGCCATATGTTGACTTGTTGACTTTTAGGTTGACTTGGTCAACATGATGAGTGGGCTTACCCATTTGATGGTCATGAACCCCATGTCTTCGCCCAACATGGGTTGGGCCATGGCTCAAGGCCTTAGCCCATTTGGAATGAGCTTGGTTTTCAAATTTACTTAAATAGGCCTAAGGTTGAACAAGTTGACTTTTAGGGTTAACCTAGTCAACTTTATGAGTGGGCTAACCCCACTTGATGATCATGAGTCCTATGGCATCACCCAACATGGGTTGGGCCATGGTGGTGCCCCACTTGGGCTAATTGGGCCCATATGTGTG
This sequence comes from Platanthera zijinensis, assembly GCA_039513925.1. Lineage (NCBI taxonomy): Eukaryota > Viridiplantae > Streptophyta > Magnoliopsida > Asparagales > Orchidaceae > Platanthera > Platanthera zijinensis. Next base: position 9,774,476 of record CM077092.1, read on the forward strand.
GATTTGACTAATTTAGGATTTAGGGGTGACTTGGGTCAGCTTAGGTCAATAGGTGACCCAATGGTGTGACTTTTGGTTCACTTAGATTGCTTTTAGAGTTAGGGGCATAGAGGTGGGGTCAATGTGTACCTATGATTCCAATTTGGGCTAGTTTGACCTAAGTTCACTTGAACCTTATAGTGGGCCCTAGGTGAATCCACCCTAACTCCTTGGGTCAAACCTAGCCTAACCTTATTCACTCACCATATGTACTACCCTAATCTAAGTTTAAGGGTCTAGTAGGAAATGGGATGTTACAAATCCCAATAATAAAAAATAATTTCGTCCCCAAAATTCAAGTTTGGGTCTACGGGATTTCTGTGCACAAGAATTTCAAGAAACTTTCAATATAAATTAAAATATACCTGGGGAGAAAAGCTCTGGGTATAGTTCACGCATCAGATCCATCGGCTACCAGGTGTGCTCCTCCCTCCTGTGATTGGACCACAACGCCTTTACCAAGGGAACCTTCTTCTTTCGCGGCACTCGAATCGCTACATCATCGATCGGGGTCGGCTCCAAATGGACTGATCTATCAGGTGCTATCAGGCCTACTATAGTGGTAATATGCTGCTCTGGTCGAAGGAGAGCTCTCTGAATCAAGGAGACGTGGAAGACGTCATGCAAAGTGCCTAACTCTGGGGGCAGCTCCAAGCCAAAGGACTGATCCGCTCCAGGATCAAGTATGGTCCCATAAATTGAGAGCTGAGCTTCTTGTGCCTCCGCACCCGCGAGGCACCTTGCACTGTACGTATCTTCAAAAACACTCTGTCCCCCATCTAGAACTCCACCTTCCGATGCCTCGCATCGTAGTATTTGGTCTGCCTATTCTATGTCTCCAACATCCGATCCCTGATCAGTCATATCTGAGCATCCATATTCTCAATATATCCCGATCCAAGTGCCCTAGGGTCCTCATCCTGAACCAAAGATAGCGGCATCTGACACTCCTTCTCGTATAACGCTCCATAAGGACTCATTCCAATGCTTGCCTTGTGGTTGTTCTTTATAAGAAAACTCTATCAGAGGTAGAAGTCCCCTCCAAATGTATTTTCATTATACTTCGTGATATTCATAATCAAAATTACGTGGGCATATTTCTAAGTCTTCCGACACATTATCATTAAATAAACCTTAATCATATGTTGGTTTTGAGTCTCTTACGAGCAATGATCACCAAGTACGTGAAAATCAACAATCTCATAAGTAGATATCTTTTCTATTCATGTCCACCTAGATTATTACTTATCACCCAACGTGAACTTACAATCACCCCAAAATATCATGCACATTAGACCAACACTATTATGTATAGTAGTTAACTAACTTCCGAGATCATGATATGACGAAAAGATCATCATTTTGTTTCTCCCAAATTCAAGAGTTATCACATCTCTACATAAACAGTAATTCATAATTCATAGAGTGTTCACATTTCAAGCATACATCAAACGATCATTATTGATATTGATGTTGATACAAATGACTCCCAATTGCTTTTCACATGTAGTCTAATTCATAAATTTATATGCATATCTTTTCAAATATGGTGAGGTCTGACACAAATCGATTTCATCATAAAGAGAATCTTATTAAAAACTCATTACTCCTCGTGTAATTTTACTGTATACACCTTTGCAAATCAAAATTGATCTTTTCAGTCATGAATTTTCCTAAGGTTATCATGATATTATCAACGTACATGTCCCGGTTCTTGATGTTATCATAATCGAGGGGATCATACCTATTTGTATGCTTCAACTAATCATTCACTCCATTTCAATTTGTTTAGTCGTTACATTTTCAATGTCATGTCTTGACAAATTAATCTTTTATTTGCTCGAAGTTCAACTTAGGTATGCTCGTAGTAACCTTCCAATACATGTTCCTATAGTTATCTTTAATAGGCAAGCATGGGTGATACTCATCTAAAGCCATTATACTCACAAGGTTAGCTTAACAATGTGTGGAATAAGTATAAGTAATCTTCAATCTAACCTCCAAAAATTATGGCATGTTAGAGACTATTATTTCTCTAGGTTCACTAAGCATGATATTGCGTTTGTAATCCGCAAAGGGGGTATTTCAAATCCTTTGAATTATTATAATATTTGATTCTAAGGATAGTAGCATGTTCATAATCATGAATTGTTCTCAAAATCCCGAATCTTTCTGAAGGCAATTATTATATCATCAAACACTTTTGTTTTGATTTTTGAGATCATCTGAGCCACATCCAAAAGATCATACCTAGAATATACATCTTCCAATTAAGTATGATTCTTCACTTGATTTTAAGTTTTCTGGGGTCATCATACTCCCAGTGTTATAAACGTAATTACTATAACATTTGAATCCTTACTTGATGGGCTCCAATCACGTCATAGTTAAGACCCGTAATCACTCCTTCACATTACCATGATGTTACTCTATCCCGATCTGTATGTTTCTAATATAATGACCTGAGTATGTTAGGTAGGCGTGGATAGCAGTGATCAATTATCATTTTCACTTCTCCCAATTCTACACCATTTAATATGTGACAGTCATAGTCACTTTCCTAAGAGCCATAGCTATGCATAATTTCCAGCTATCCTTCCGACTTATACTGAATTCTCAATTCACATTAGCTCTCTCTCGTGATATATTTGAGTTCCTTAATCAAATCCTTAACCGACAATATATTCATTAATCGTGTGTTACATCGATTGGGTTAAGGTGTTAGAGCATCTAGGAACATGCTATGTTGAGGTAACACATTCCTTTAATTTTGTGTCGTCGAAACTACTTCGATTTCGGTTTTTTGGAAAGCCAGATGCTCGAATTATTATGGATTGTACACAACTTGTTTTGTTCTTTGGATATATCATGTCATTATGCATCAATGAAATTACAATTTCTTTTTAAGTTGTGTCAAGAAATCATCTGATTCACAAGCCTGAGAAGGTTTCTAACGTAACATGACGGCTTTCCTTGTTCTAAGATTGTAATGTATATATCCAAGCAGGCAAATTTTCTACTTATATCCCAAACCTTTAGGGAGGGTTGATCATCTTACAAATTATTCGTACCCGAGTCTCGATTGTCATCCGGGTAATGTTCAAATACCAATTCTTCAAGATCACTATGTTTGCGACTCAATATTTTCTAAACCAGATCGAGGGAAATCCAAGTCGTTATCAATTTAGTCCAATAAACAAAAGCATAAGCCCCCATACCCTTTTGGGATAAATTCCTTTAATATTTATAGTGCATTCCTCTTATATGTGCACTCAATCCTTAGGTCTAACAATCTTAGACCTGGAGTTCCACCTTGAGACTAATTGATGTGCTACATACCTTAAGCTCTTAAGGTTACTATTTACGACAATCTTCTTAATGTCAACATGTGACCCAACCAAAAGCAATGGATCTCTTCTGAGAATTGAATTCTTATTCGACCTTTGGTATTTTTTTTTCACACTGGTTGTCTCCGCGTAATCAAGTCATCGGTATAAGGGTTAAGTTTACGAGTACCCTACCATTCCACTAATATATTATATGCACTAATTCTCCTTAAGGCGGTCCTATAAGCTTGGGTAAGAAGTGATAATATCACTCGATAGGTGAAGTAGGGACATCGGAATTTAAGCCTTAAGCAGTGACTCTTGCGTCAAATTCTTCCCTTGGTAAATTTGGGTATCCTCGTACCTTAACCAATCTATCTCTGAGGTTGATTTTAGACTCGGATACACTATGAAATCCTCTTGGTAAGTCAAACTAAGGTGGTTTCCTAATTGGATTGGCCTAACTCATTGTTTAAATGGACTATTTTCTATGACTTTTTACACATGGGCATACCATTACTTCCACTGCATAGTTTGTCCGCAAACTATTGCTCGAGCGGGGTGACCCAGTGTTGTGGACTTCTTTCTCATATGATCGTTTGTTCAAGTGATACCAGTTTGTAAGACCCCTCTCCCCTTACCAAGGAGGTAACCCGGTCTTATGCCCAGAACCGCTGCCTTACGGTGGCACTAACTCACGGGTTAGTCGACACCGTAAGATGCTTATCCTGTCGGCGAGTACGATCATTCAACCAGTTTCGGCCAATCGAGAATAGAAGTAAAATAAGTGGTAATAACTAACAAGCCCACAAAGATCACAGTACATATCATATATATATATATGAAAATGAAAGTACAACAGTAGTCCACAATGAGTACAAAAGAAAGAGAAAAGGGCTTATGCCCTGTACAAGGATATCAAATCTCTCTTTCTCAAAATCAAACTAAGCGGAAGCTAACTATCATCGGTACACGCGTCATCACCAGACGTCGGGTTGCATTAGTAGTAGTAGTAGTAGTTTGTGGTATAGGCTCCTCAAGTCATGCCACCTCGTCTTATTGGTCGTCCTGGTGCTCCATCTCCTCGAGTTCCTAAAATGATACGGTCACAACCGACCGTTAGTCATAAAGATTAAGCCATTTTGTCCTCGCCTCACCCCGCGATTCCTAGGCACCGAGCGGGAGGATTAAAGCAGAGGATAACAAGGGGTAGAAAAAGTATAGCAGGTGACAGTGGAACCAATCTATCAAGATTATGTAGTAGCAAGTATATCTCTATTTTAGCAGTTCTATATAATACAAGTAAAGTAAGAAAGAACTGTAACAAGTAAAGAAAGGTAAGAGCAGTACTGTAAGTAAAGTAAGGTAAATAACAGTAAGTAAACTACACTACTACTAAACTACCATCACAGAAGTACCTTAACTTATATGAATGCCCATACAAACTTATAAGTTAAGGTTTCCAAATGTAACTTATCGTATAAAAGAACTCATACTAATTTATATGATAAAGATCTATGGTGCGTATGACCTAAATATGTATGTATGTTATCTATATAGGTTATGATTCATACAAGTGCAACTCACACACGACTCTGTGATCACAGACCTTTAGTTCCCGCTTTTTGGAGCTAGCATAACTCTCTGGTACCACCATTGTGGCTACGGCAGCAGCGGAACGAGCACTTCTGCTTCCTAGGCGGGTATACACACTACCAAGCCTATACCCTTCGTATGCCTCTGTACACGTCCTAGGTGCACTCTAGAGTCTACGCGTACTAATGCTGGCCAACTGCCAGACTTTCTTGGTCGGGTGTGCATTTTCGGGGATTGTCCTCCAAACCGCAGTATAAACAACCTACTGGCCCCTCAAACCCTCACACCTCACCAGAGTCACTGTACTGCCATCGGTGTGATGATTGGCCTAGTATCGCATGACCCACCACTAGTTTATTTTTATGCACATGCAAGATATTCCATCCTGAGCCTCCAGCTCGCAGGACCAAACTTGTCTTGATATCAACTCCCGAGCCTCTAGCTTGCAGGACCAAACCTGTCCTGATATCAAATTCCCGAGCCTCTGGCTCGCAGGACACAACTTGTCCTGAGATCAAATTCCCGAGCCTCCAACTCGCAGGACCAAACTGTCCTGAAACCCTCTAACCCTTCACGGGTGAGATTGCACATCAATGCCTTAGTTCTGAATCCCTCCAACACTTCACGGGTGAGAATGTTACCATGTTCTCTTAGCTTATTAGACCACTCTTGTCTAATGAGTGTTATACCTAGCAATTTAGGGTTAATCACAGGACTGTCAGGGCATGCCCGGTGAAGGGCCCTCGGGGGCACTAGGAACTACGATGGGCTGAATCCCAAAGCTCCCTTTCTCAAGGACACTTACTCTTATTAGTGTTTACCCATTATTCATACCCAGCTCTCGTTATTACTCTGGAACGAACCTAATGACTTAAGATATTATTATGGAATCGACGGTCTTCCATCGATCTCCGTTCTAGCTACTGTCATTGGGGTTTTGCACTCTACCACTCGTTATCAATAAGTGACCTATTGGAAACCAACCAGGGTTTACCTTCCCAACATAGATCCCATCTCAACCGTCAACCTTATCCCTTGTGGGTCCTAGTATTATATGTTATATATGCTAAGCGCAACTTATGACCTAATGTTAACCCGTATGATGTGACCTCCAAATCTTTGGGTCATATGCCCCTAATTATTTATCATGGGTTGGTATGGTGTGATGTTGACCATTCAAGACTCTACCATTTTTTCTAAGTAATTAAGGGTCTAAATTAATTCTTGAATTGTGTGACCTAGGTCACTTTGCACATGATGTACTGCATGTAATGGTTCAACCTACCTAAGGAATTTACTAGGTGTTCCATGAGGTTAAATATCACTGCCTATCAGGTTTTATAATTTTCCCATGCAAATTTCTATTTCATTCCCATTTAATATTAAAATCCCAATTTGACCACTTTCCAACTAAAGTACATCAACTTCACAACCAAAAATTCTAAGAAAAATACTGAGAATCCATGTTGTATAATAAAGCTAAATACAGAATTTCAAAATACTAAACAGTGATTCGACTTAACATATATCCATATGAACAATATTACCAAAATGTCATTATTAGGGTTTTCAGCATATAGAGACATCCAAAAATTCTCAAATAATTTAACAGGAATTTAATCACAGAAATAAACTACTGTAAATTTTTACATAATATTTAAACAGTAAGTTCCCTTATTTTTAATTAATTTCCATAATGAAAAAATGGTAAATTCTACTTAAATCCAAGTCAACATTATTTAACAGTCCCATAAATTTTTTCATAGGTGAACTATGTCCTACTAAAGTTTGTGACAAAATTGCAGAATTTAATAAATTGATTTGCCCTAGTTTCAAATTTATTTCCTAATTAAGCATATTTTTCAATAATTCCAAATAATGGGATTCTTGATCCCAAAAATCCCAACCTTACTATGGGAGGTGTATTTCATCTCTATAAGCTTTTGGCCAGAATTTTATGGACATGCATTGGGTCAAAAGGGCTAATTCCCCATTTTTGCATTTGGCACAATTATTAACAAATCTACCCTCAACATACATGTTGGTTTTCCCCAACATGCAAAAGTCAAATTATCTGAAATTTCTACCATGGCCTTATAGAGACCCTAGGACCATGCCACCCAAATTTGGGGGCATGTGGATAAGGGAATCTCCCTATTTTCATTTTTATTTAATAAATGAATTATCTATAAAAACTTTAGAAAAATATCCCCCCAAAATTCTAATTTTTGGACAAGACCTAAGTATAACCTCATCACATGCATGACCAAAATTTCATGGCATGTGGAATTAGGGTTTGGCTTGGACACTCAATTGAAATTTTGCCCTAGCCTAGGATCAATCTTGGTAGAATGACCTTACAAGGAGCTACAAGGCTCCAAATTGCAAGTTTAGGATGCCAAATTAAAGTTAAGACATAGAGATACAATTTTCATGTTGGTGAAAAGTTCTGTATTTTCCTCTAAAAGGCCTAAATTTAACATGCAATCTTCTGTATAACATGTGACAGAAAATACAAATTAAATAAAATATCCTATAGTTTATATAAACAATAATCAACGACATCCCATCATCTTCCTCCTCCAGCTGACGGTCCAGATGCATCCCGCCTTTAGAAACTTCCCTTGGCATTTCCCAGCCATCCGGCCACATCCCCGGCCGGCCACCACCACCTCCGTTGAGCTGGGGGCAAGCGGTTGGCGGCGACTTGGCCGCTGGAGGCAGCGGTTTCTGACGAACTTGAACTTCATTAAAAATCCAAAAATCCATGAAATGCTCACATTGGATCGGGCTCAATTAAGCCAGATGTCTCTCCTATTTGATCTAGAATTCTAGCACAGAGGGAGGGGAGGAGAAACGGACCTTGATCGGAGCCCGATGGCGGCGGCGGTGGTGGTTGGCCTTGGAATTTCTCCTCTCCGGCGAGCTTGCTCCCGAACTCATTTCTCCACCAAAAAGCTTTGATTTAGATATTGAATTCCACTCCTCTTGGCCTTTGGAAGCTGATGGTGAGGTCAAATGGGGTGGGGTTGGCTGGTTGTGTAGTTTTGAAGAGGGGGGATTTCGGCCAAGCATTGGATGCTTCACCATGGCTGCCATGTGTCATGGAGTTGGGCTGGAAGGCTGGGAATTATTAATGGGGTTCAGATGGGGCTTGGGAAGAGAGGAGGAGGGCCACATGGCCTTCATCCTCATTTTTCCTCCCTTTTCTCTCCTCTTTTTACCCAAATTTCCAAAAACATCCCCATGCATGTACTCTATCTCCTATTTCAGAGGGGTGGGGCTGTCAATGACCACTTGGGCGGGTCATGGGCCTTGACTCATGGGCCTAGCCCATTAGGAATGGGCTTGGCTCATTTCTTTTCTTTCTTTTCTGTAAGTCATATGTTGACTTGTTGACTTTTTAGGTTGACTTGGTCAACATGATGAGTGGGCTGACCCACTTGATGGTCATGAACCCCATGTCATCACCCAACATGGGTTGGGCCATGGCTCAAGGCCTTAGCCCATTAGGAATGAGCTTGGTCTTCAAATTTACTTAAATAGGCCTAAGGTTGAACAAGTTGACTTTTAGGGTTGACCTGGTCAACTTGATGAGTGGGCTGACCCCACTTGATGATCATGAGCCCTATGTCATCACCCAACATGGGTTGGGCCTTGGTGGTGCCCCACTTGGGCTAATTGGGCCCATATGTGTGGATTTGACCAATTTAGGGTTTAGGGTTGACTTGGGTCAACTTAGGTCAATAGGTGACCCATTGGTGTGACTTTTGGTTCACTTAGATTGCTTTTAGGGTTAGGGGAATAGTGGTGGGGTCAATGTGTACTTATGATTCCAATTTGAGTTAGTTTGACCTAAGTTCACTTGAACCTTATAGTGGGCCCTATGTGAATCCACCCTAATTCCTTGGGTCAAATCTAGCCTAACTCTATTCACTCACCATATGTCATATCCTAATCTAAGTTTAGGGGTCTAGTAGAAAATGGGATATTACACAGGCTAATGCTATAATAGCCTATGTAGAAATGAGCAGAAAAGAGGCTAAGTCCACAGAGGTTGAGTGTAGCTCACTCACTCAACGTCATAGCTTCTCAATCGTTGAGTATACCTCAGTCAGTCAACGCCACAGGAAAACTGTGAATATTTACTGAGTCCACATGCGTTGAGTGAGGCAAGCTCAATCAATGCCATGTGATATTGCGTTGACTAATTCTCAAAGGGAGTGTTCTTTTTAGACATCGAAATTTGGCTAAGTCCAAATACGTTGAGTGTAGCTCACTCACTCAACGCCGGATAACAAAAGTGTCGGTTAAGTAGTTTGGCATTGAATGGAGCTTACACACTCAATGTCAAGTAGCAGTAAATCTGGCTAAGGCAAAAAGCATTGAGAGATGCGTGCTCACTCAACGCTCTCAACGCCAAGCATGCAGAAGCGGCTGAAGAATATGCAAAAAGTGTTGAGTAGGGCTTGCTCACTCAACGCTGTCAATGCCTAGATAGATAGAATTCTATCTAAGTATTTTGGCGTTGAGTGGAGCTCACTCACTCAATGCCTATGCTAATGTTGCTTGATTTTGACTAAGTCCACAACAAGTGTTGACGACAGCAAAATTGACAAAGTCAACTGATTTCAAATCAAGTACGGAGAAGCTACAGAACACAACAAACTCTACTGAGAAGCTACTGTACGTCTTCTTCTGTTAAAGCAAGGTGCAGCTGGAAGCTGCAGGTGGGCCCCACTGATCTCTAAGAGCCGTTGATCGGCAAACTACAAAAGGAAGAGATGCGTCAAGATGCAAAACAACTTTAGGGCATTATCAATTTAAAAATTTAGCAGCCGACTTCATCTCCCTCTCCATTATCGCCGAGAAAGAGCTTGAAGTCTCCCTACAGGAACTCAAAAGTTCAGTGAGATATTGCATCTTCGTCTACTGCAGCATAATCAGAAAGGCTTCTGATAGAGGAAGAAAGAAGAGCCACTATTATCCAGAGGGCTCAGTTGGCTAATTAAAGAACATAAGTTCATCTTCTTCTTCAGCAAGATCAGAATCTTATTCTGCGTTTCTTCCAGCAAAATTTATACCTGCTGCTGTGAAGCAAGATAGTGCTGAGATAACTCAGCCCTAACTTTTGACACAAAGAAATTTCCCTGTGTCAAAACATTCAAACCCTCATCTTTCTATAGAATCCAACTGGATCTGAGATTGTAGGGCCACTAGCCTGAGGTAGGGCAATCTTGTCTGAGTAGTAGGAGGGTGAAGCTATCTGAATTGTAGGATCCAACTGGATCTGATCTGTAGGGCCTTTGGCCTAAGATAGGTCAAGTTGCCTGAGCTGTAGGAGAGTGTATCACTCTGAGGTAGGATCCTTTGGATCTGAGGTAGGGTTGTCCTCCCAGCCTGAGTGTAGGGCTTTTGGCCTGAGGTAGGTGATCAGCTGATCACTGAGGTGTAGACCCTTGTGACTGAGTTGTAGGTCTTGGAGGAGACTGAGAGATCCTGAGGGATCTGAGGTGTAAGCTCCTTGGAGCAGTGTTTTGGAGAAGTGCCTTGACCAATAGGAAGTTGGCAAGGTGGGAGGAGAGTGGATGTATCCACAAGTTGGGAAACCACTATAAATCTGTGTGCGCTCTTCTGTATTATTTTCTTTGTGCAGGTTCTTGAAAGCAACCTACTTCCAACACATTTAGAGTTAAAGGAAAAACCAAAAAGAGAATAATAACAGTATAACAATCTATTCACCCCCTAGGTTGTAAGCAACCTTGAAAACAAAGACTTTCACTGGGGACGAGCGCACGCATCCAACAAAATAAGATAGTCGAAGCAACTGAGGGCTAGCACAGCATTTGATAAATAAGCTAGGAGCAACCAAAAGAGGTACAATATGTTATAACTGGACTAACAATAGTAATATATATCAGTTTTGATTTAGGCTCCACTAGCATAGCAGCACGACAGGTATTCAAAATCTGTGCAAACTTCGCAGGCTTTCAAGTCGCGCACATACTGTAGGCATTCATAGCTGCGTACACATCGCATGAATTCATAGTTGCATACACATTGCAGGCATTCACTGCCGCACACACATCGCAGGCATTCACTATCGCGCACACATCGCAGGCATTCACTGCTGCGCACACATCACAGGCTTCCATTGCCCCCCGCACAATACCCTATGTCGACATAGTATGGACCGCTTCTCTTCAAGCGGGGTAGCGAGCCCCGCAGGCCTCAACAATGTGTTCGTCGATGATAGTGTCCAGTCCCGCCACTTTTGAGGGTAATCGTACCGCACAGCCCAGGCCCTTACGTATAACCCTGTGTACTCTTGGATGCGAGCGACATCCGACGATTCAACATTTTGGACGACTAGTGGAGGAAACCCAACAGGGAAAAACGTAACGGTCGGTCACCCGTGGTACTCATCTCCCTATCGCCTTGAATCGTCGAACTTCCTGCACTGGTATGACCGGTCTGCGGAAGTGACTGACTCACCATAATTCACTGCAAGCAATTTACAAGCAAACAAATAAGACAGTTTGTTAGCATGCACCAGGTTTACAGCGGCTTGCCCTACTATGCTTTAAATAATTCGGTCAAACGACATTTGGCTCGACTTTCGACAAGGAGTGTGGGAGCACCTATTTGGGGTTAACTTAGGAGGAATATCTCAACTCTCGTTATCCCTGTTGAAGTGTGACCGGGCGGTCTGTCTTGGCGAGTTGGAGACCGCGCGGTCTGGCGGTCTCCCTCAGCGGTTTGGTTGCTGTGCTGTTGCTGTCTGGTTGCCGAACGGTCTGGCGGTCTCCCCTGGCGGTCTCTCTCTCTCTCTCTGGTGGTAGTCGTGCGGTTAGCCCTTCTGTCTAACCGCGCGGCCTGTGCGGTTTGATCTGTATAGTCCGCTTAGTCCTGTAAATTTTTAGTCCCACATCTCTTATTTGTATTCTCTCTTCTCTCCTCCATTCTATATAAGGGAGGGCATACCTTTGTAATAGACACCTTTTTCTGATAATAAAATTTCAGTTATACTCGTTCCAGCTTGTTTTTAGTTCGTTTCTAACTTGGTATCAGAGCCATCGATCATTGGCTCCTGATTCTGTCCGCCCTGTTCGCGCGGCTTTCTTCCGCTTGTTTCTCGCGACCTGTTTCCTTCGCCTGCTTGCGCCTTGTTCGCGCGGCTTCTTACCTTCTTTGTCGTTGCCCTCTGTGTGCGCGACCTGTTGCCTTGTTGCTCCTTTGCTTCTGTCCGCGCGACCTGCCTCTTCTTCTCGCGGCCTGTTTTCCGCGGCTTATTTCTTCCCCCTGTTGCTTGCGCCCTGTTAGCGCGGCCTGTATCTGTTGCTTGCTTCTCTCTTGCGACCTATTCTAGTCGCCGCTCCCCCCTTCTCTTCTCTAGTCGCCGCGACCTGTCTCCGCGGCCTCTTTTGCCTTGTTTGCCTTTTGCCTCCTGATATCCTCCTCTTCTGTTCGCGCGGTCTGTCTGCTAGCCGCCCGACTTCTCTCCTTCTGTTTGGTTCTGCGGCTTGGTCGTGGCTTTTCTGGCCGCTGGTGTCTGCCATCGTGACCGCTGCAGATCTTTTCTTCCTATCCGCGCGATTTCTCTCTGTTCGCGTACGTTCTTCCTTGTTTTGGCGGCCTCTCTGCCCTTCTTCCTTCGCCGCCCTCTCTTGTCCCCGCGACCTGTCTCTTAGTCGCAGCGGCTTGTTTTTCCTCTGTGCGGCTCTTCCTTTAGCCACTCCTGCTTGTTAGTCGCCGCGACCTCCTATTGTGTCGCGCGGCTTGTGCTTCCCTTTTGCCTTGCTCTGCATCTTGGTCGTGGCCCTTCTTGCCGCTGGTGTGCTGTCACCGTGACCGCTGCAGTTCGTTTGTTCCTCCTGTCATGGCTTCCATATACTCCTCAGAGCCGCTCGCCTCGGTGGTCATGTCTTCTGGTAGTGCCCACGTTGTTACTCAAGGAAAATGGCTAATCGACACCGGTGCTACTAATCATATGACCGGCAATCCCCAGTGTTTTTCTCTCCTAGAAACACATGGTCGGTTGCCCCCGGTTACTCTCGCTGACGGCTCTTCATCATCTGTTCATGGGACGGGGATAGTCCGTGTCTCTCCGTCTCTTCGTTTGGAGGATACTCTCTACGTGCCCAAGTTCCCGTGCAACCTATTATCTGTTACCTCTCTATGCAAGCAATTACAGTGTTCTGTTACTTTTACTTCTACTAATTGCTCTTTTCAGGATCCGGCCTCCCAACGGACGATTGCTACTGGGACTGAGAGTGGCGGCCTATACTTCCTGGACAACATTTCCGCTTTCTCCACCTCCACAGATCTTCTCCAATGGCATCTCCGCCTTGGTCATGCTCCTCCTCATCTTCTTCGTCAACTTCTGCCCCACCTTCCTCCACAAAGTCCTCCGCTCAACTGTGAAGCCTGTCAGCTTGGCAAGCATCACCGCTCCTCCTTCCCTCCAAAGCATGTTCGTGGATCCACCCGTCCGTTTGATCTCATCCACTCCGATATTTGGGGTCCTTCTCCTACTCCTACCGTTGGTCGGGGTAGTTCATATTTTGTCACATTCATTGATGATTTCTCTCGCTGTACGTGGGTGTATCTGTTAAAAGATCGCTCTGAATTATTCTCTGTATGGACATCCTTCTATCTCATGATCAAGACTCAGTTTGATGTTTCTATTAAAGTTCTTCGATCTGATAATGCCAAAGAATATATCAGTCATGATTTTTCTGTCTTCTGCATGCAATATGGGATTATTCATCAAACTAGTTGTGTCTATACTTCACAACAAAATGGTGTGGCAGAACGCAAAAACCGTCATCTTCTTGATGTCGCTCGTTCCTTGATGACCCAGATGCATGTTCCTCGCTCCTATTGGGGCTATGCTGTTCTCCTTGCCTGTTACCTCATCAATCGCATTCCCTCCACCGTTCTTCACGGAAAAACCCCATTCTCCATTTTGTATCCGGGCAAGGAGCCGTTTCCCCTCCCTCTCCAAATATTTGGATGCACTGCTTTTGTGCATGCCCCCTCTGCCACCCGTGATAAGCTATCCCCTCGCTCCACCAAATGTATCTTTCTGGGATACTCCACCACTCAGAAAGGGTATTGTTGCTTTGATCCCATCCTTCGTAAGCAGTTCGTTTCTGCTGACGTCACCTTCTTCGAGAATACCTCCTACTTCTCGGATGACTCCTCTCCTCCTCTCCCATCTTCTGATTCTCCTGCTGTTCCCTTTGTTCCCTCGTCTCCTACTATGATATTCACCCCTACTCCATCCCCGTCCACTCCTCCCACTCCACCGCCGTCCCCCGCATCTCCGCCGCCATCGCTCTCTACTCCCGGGCCAGCTCTCTCTGCCACGGATGCTCCGGATGCCGAGGAACTTGCTGACCTGGATCTTCCTGTAGCTCTTCGCAAAGGGGTGCGGACGTGTACCCTACACCCCCTTACTGCTGTTGTTTCATATGATCGTCTTACCCCTTCTCGCAGGGCCTTTGCTCTAGCTATCTCTGCCACTGCCACGCCCCGCTCTTACCAGGAGGCCCTTGCTATTCCTCACTGGAAGATGGCCATGGATGAGGAAATGGCCACCCTAACGGAGCGGGGTACCTGGACTCTTGTTCCTCCTCCCTTCGGTACTGATGTCGTTGGCTGTCGCTGGGTCTTTGTGGTGAAATTTGCCCCGGATGGCACTGTGGACCGTTATAAAGCTCGCCTTGTTGCTAAGGGCTTTACTCAGACCTATGGAGTTGATTACTTTGACACCTTCTCTCCCGTGGCTCGTCTCAGCACTATACGGGTTCTTCTCTCTGTGGCGGTCAATAAAGACTGGCCAATTTCCCAGCTGGATGTCAAGAATGCCTTTCTTTACGGTGATCTTCAGGAGGCCGTCTACATGGAGCAACCTCCTGGGTATGTTGCTCAGGGGGAGACACGAGTATGCCGGCTGCAGAAGGCAATTTATGGCCTCAAGCAGAGCCCTCGGGCTTGGTTTGACAAGTTCAGCGGCATCGTGGCGGCCGTTGGTTTTGTGCGCAGCTCTGCTGATCACTCTCTATTTGTTCGCAAAACCTCCTCGGGACTGGTGGTTCTTGCAGTTTATGTTGATGACATTCTTCTCACTAGCGATGATCAGGAAGGGGTAGCCTTGACAAAGCGGCACCTTCGTCAACATCTAGTCACGAAAGACATGGGCTCTCCGAAGTACTTTTTGGGGATCGAAATCTCTCGGAAACCCAACTCCTTAGTCCTCTCCCAGCGAAAGTATGCCCTTGATCTTTTAAAAGAAGCAGGATTGACTGGGGCTAAACCTGCCCGGTGTCCCATGGCTGTTGGAGAAGACAAAACCTGGACAGATGATTCGCCTCTTCTTTCAGATACTACGCGGTACAGGCGACTTGTTGGTAAGCTCATATACCTCACCGTGACCAGGCCCGATATTTCTTATGCTGTGGGCAAGGTGAGTCAATTCATGCAAGCACCCAGGGAGTGTCATCTACAGTCCGCCTTGCGGATCTTGGAGTACGTCAAAGCAGCCCCTGGGAAAGGATTGCTCTTTCAGAAGAATGGTCATCTGAGGGTTGAAGCATACTCAGATGCGAGTTACGCTGATGACAAAGGGGATCGCAAGTCCACCTCCGGTTTCTGCACTTTTGTTGGGGGAAATCTGGTAAGCTGGAAGAGCAAGAAGCAGTCTGTTGTCTCCAGGTCCAGTGCTGAAGCAGAGTATCGGAGTATGGCATCGACCACTTGTGAGTTAAAGTGGCTTCGGGCTCTCATGCTGGATTTAGGAGAGGTCTACAACCATCCTCTACCTATGTTCTGTGACAACAAGGCTGCTATATACATCTCCAAAAATCCAGTCTTTCATGAAAGAACCAAGCACATTGAGGTCGATTGTCATTTCATTCGTGAAGAGATTTTAAAGGAACAAATTTGCACTCCATTTATTACTTCTGAGAAAGAGCTGGCTGACATCTTCACCAAGCCAGTATCCGCCTCGTTCCTTCATATTTGTGACAAGCTGGGCATGATCGATATATATGCTCCAGCTTGAGGGGGAGTGTTGAAGTGTGACCGGGCGGTCTGTCTTGGCGAGTTGGAGACCGCGCGGTCTGGCGGTCTCCCTCAGCGGTTTGGTTGCTGTGCTGTTGCTGTCTGGTTGCCGAACGGTCTGGCGGTCTCCCCTGGCGGTCTCTCTCTCTCTCTCTGGTGGTAGCCGTGCGGTTAGCCCTTCTGTCTAACCGCGCGGCCTGTGCGGTTTGATCTGTATAGTCCGCTTAGTCCTGTAAATTTTTAGTCCCACATCTCTTATTTGTATTCTCTCTTCTCTCCTCCATTCTATATAAGGGAGGGCATACCTTTGTAATAGACACCTTTTTCTGATAATAAAATTTCAGTTATACTCGTTCCAGCTTGTTTTTAGTTCGTTTCTAACTATCCCCAACTAAAGCTCAACCTATCAAATCACTGCACGCCAGGACAGGACCCGTACTTAGAATAGTAAATTACAAAAACTAAAGTGCGGTAATAGAAATTGTTATTAGTATAATCTGCATAATTGAAATGCTATAAAGAAATATGACCATTAGAACACTAAAGTAGTACTGAAAGGAATGAACTGAAAAGAACATGACCAATGCGAGACTGGAATAGTATTTTAAAGGAATGAACTGAACTGTAAGTAAATAGTCAGAACCAGTATGAAACTAGAGTACTGAAAAGAAGGTACTGAACTGAATAAAAGAATTGGACCAGTACGTGACTGGAATAAAACATAAAGAAAAGGTTAGTAGTCCAATCACTTCATTGAAGAGGCTTTAGTTTCATCTTCATTCTCAAGAGGTTTAGTTTAGTTCTATTTCCGTTCTCAGGAGTTTTCTTTGAGTTTTACCCATTATTCAGGTCTGATAATAGTTCAGTTGCGCCTTTTTCATTGTGGCTTAATCGGACTTGGAGGATTTATTAAGTGTTACACCATTATTATTTGTTGAGAATAATTACCAGTTCAAACGCTCGTACTCTCATTTTCTGAGTATGACCAGTTTACCTGGAAGTCCTTTAAACGAGGCGCTCGACGGTTTTACGAAACCTTGAAATCCTCAGAGTTTGGGCACTTGCCCCGAATACTCTTGTTGGTAAAACAATTTGAACTAACTACTTAAAAAGTTGGTCGCGCACTCCAGTTTTCATTTTGAGAAAAACGGCCGCATAAATTTTTGAGCGCGACCCTAGGCTTCATTAAATTAGAAAAATCTTCAATTTTATCCCAAAGTTTATAAATTTTTATACAAACTTTAGGAAGGCCTAAAATGTGCATACAATTTTTTTCAAAAAATTTCGAGTATTTTTGGGTCTCTAAACTGGTCAAATAAAACTTATTTGGACTTTTAAAATTACCAAAACAATTCCAACAATTCTCAAAAATTTTGTGGAGGAATTCCTTAACAAGGGGAACAATATTGATGTTCAACACTTTTTTCTAGAAGCCTATATTTTCTATAAAAAATATTCAAAGTTTGTTATACATTTTGGTCTACATATAGCAGATCAAAGGTTCCTCCTTGCGGCCAGGATTACGCCAGACCGGAAAACTGGCTAACGCTTCCCCACAGCAGATCAGGTACATATCCGTTGTGCGGGGAACAGAAGTTTATGCGGGGGGGGGGGGGGGGGGGCAATGAGGTTATCATCGTCGTTCATCTTATCACCGAGGGATGGACGGCGAAGATTTCAGCTCATCGGTGAAGAAGGCAATGGCCGTCTTCCACTACCGCTCGGACACTGTTGGCGTCGGCGCCGCCCCCGGTCAACTCATCGGTGGCTGGCGAACATCTGGGCGTTGGTCCGGCGGCCTGCCGCCGCTGGCCACCGCCAGAAATAACGAAATCGAGAGCAGGGTGGCGGGTGGCTCTGCTCCTAGCGCCACCACGCTACCCCGCCTCTCTGGTGACTACCCCGGCCATGAAACCACTCATGGTCGGCGTGCCGTCCTCTCCGGCGGCGGCACGACGGCCTGCCGCCGGGGCTAAAATACAAAGAAATCCTCTGTTTTCAGGTGCCGCCGGAGCGGTGATTTTTGGCGGCACCACGACCTTCCACCGTCGGGAAAGGTTGTCCCAGGTTGTGTAGCCCTTCCCCAGCGCCACCACCAGCGCTTGGAAAGGCTAGCCACCTGCGGCCACCACTCGACTTGGATCTTAGCTCGGGTGGTGCCAGCGACGCTCCGGCCGCCGGTGGGTCGCATGCAGGGTGTCTAGAAAATTAGGAAGGGGAGGGGAAGAGGTTCAACCTGTGCGAAGGGGGCTTGGGAGGGTCCCGGCCGAGTCGCCATTCGAGGTGGTGGTGGAGCTCGGGGGGTGAAGGTTTTCCGGCAAGCTAAAGTTCCGGTGGGGGTGCCCTGGGCTTGGGTATGTTTGTGTGGAGGGGAAGCAGGGTGGGCAGTGCCTTTTAAAGGCTTGGGGAGGGTGGCCACCCCTTCCCTACCCGATGTGGGATTATTCCCATGAGAGTAGTTCCTCTCCCTTCCTCCACTCACCCTGGCCTAGTGTCAACATCAAAGGGGGGAGGCTCACCAGGTGACAGCCATCAAGGGGGGAAAAGTTGGCGGGCTTGGGCTTGGTAGTGAGGGAGAGGTGAGTTGGGCCTACCTTGACCCATGGCCCGCCTAGCCTCCTTATGTGGATTGGTTTTGGTGGCCTAAGGGTAAAGGGAGTAGGGACTTAACCATCATGAAGAGGAGGTGTGCACCTCTTTTGGAAAGAAATCCAAAAATTGGTTTTTAGGAGGGGTTTGACCAAAGTCAACCATAGGGTGGGTCCCCCTTGCTAGTCAAAGTCAAAATAGGTCCATACCATTGGGAATCGGGTCAAAGTTGGGGTGTCATGTCATAATTTGTGTGCATATACTTTTTGGTGCACAATTATGCTTAATTTGATCACGGGTTGACTACTCGTATTTGAAATTGACCGAAACGAACTTGGTTGATTTTGTATTGACCATACGGGTCCAATGCCACTGACCATGGTCGAATCAGAGTTTGTTTGCTAAATATCCAAAATCTGTACGTCGCAGCGCGCTAAGACGGTCAAAATGTTGATATTCGGCGTTAAACTCTGGATTGTGACGCAACGAGTTCCAATGCGTTCGTATTGACTATACGAAGCAGTAGGAACTGCCAGAACTCAAATCGGAACTCTCTAGGTCATTATCCAAAAATCTCTTTTTCGCGACGTTCTACGAGGAGCGGTCATATCTGCCATATGACCTTGGAATTTAACAGAACGAGTTCCACCGCACTCGTATTGACTATACGAGGCCATGAGAACTGACAGAACTCAAATCAGAGTTTTCTGCATAGGGTTACCTTCCGCCCGGGGTGGGCCGTGGGCAGAGGTTCGGATCACTTTTATTGGGCCCATTAGGGTTCTGGTGGCTCAATAAAAGTCGGGATGTTACACAATGCATGCATGCGAAGCAGATAAAATCAAGTAATCTCCCAGCGTCAACATCAACAATAACTTTCAAGGCATCACCTATTCAAAGGACAAAATGCTCCCACAGGCTTCACGCTGCACAGAATCTCTCGCCAAATGCAAAGCAGAGGGCAACGATGCGATCATCCTCTCGCAAAGGACCAACCACTGAAGCAGTCGTCTTAGGGCCCTCGAATCCTCCTACATCATCCGACAAGAGCGGTCTCCGAGTCCGCCCGCGCCGCCAAGGCAAGGGGGCTGAGGACCCCACTCATCACACTCAAGTGATGAGTCCCTGACGCTAATACTCATGGATAGTTGTCAAAGATAGCGCACAACGCATAAGGAGTGTAGAGCACTAGATACATCCGGATCATCGCAACAAGCAAAGCTCAAAGCGGGAGAACGCCTCCATATATAAAGCACCGTAAGGGCTGCTAAATGCTCAAAAATACATTACAGTACCAAGCCATGCCCATCATTGTAAAAACAAAAGCAATACACAAGTTGGCAGCAGCCAAGATCTCCCACCTAACATTAACCGCATGATCTTCAACTTGCAAGGCTCACACAGAGAAATGTTGTGGTACCAACACAGACATCCATGCTTAACCAAGAGGATGCTTCATGTCGTGAACAAAGATAACTTGTGACACACGCATACTAAAATAATCTTAAGTCTGTGACCCCCAAGGAAAAATAATCTATACTATAAATTTTTGGGCTCTTCGCTTTGCAGATCACACCCATGAAAATTTGAGTGCATTTGATGAGGTTCACCATACAGATTATCAAGCCAAATCGGAAGAACTTCAACCAAAACACACAAGAAAGCCAACTCGAACGAGCCGCGCGCAAAGACCGTGCTCACGCGAAGGAGACCGAAATCTCCCTTAAGGAACACAATGCCCAAGCACGTGCGACACTCGAGCGCGTGTTTGGTGCACAAGCACACACTATGCACACATAACACACACATCGTAGAAGCGAGTGCCTTGCATGCACAAGCATGCGCTTTGCGTGCACGCAGCGCGCTCCTGCACATCGCGAGGGCGTGTAGCGCACTCACGCGCGAGTTGCGCATGTGCGCATCGTGATCGTGCACATCGCACGCTCGTGTGCAGCGCGCTCACAAGCATCACGCGCGCATGTGCAATGCGCTCATGTGCGAGTTGCATGTGCACGCAACGGGCTCGCATACGAGTTGCGCGTGCACAGTGTGATAACACACGCCTTGCCCGCGCGGCTCGCGCTGGTGGCCGCCTCCGCCGGCCGCCTCCATCGTCGTGCAGCTTTCCCAGGCCACCCGGGCCACCCGGACCACCCTGGGGGAGCGTCCGTCATTTTGTGAAAATTTGTGATCCAGGTGACCAAAACAGAGCGAAGTCATTCGCCAGCTAAAAAACTGTCTTGTTGCAATTACCAGTATATCCCTCCAAAAAACAATAAAAAAGCTCACATGCCTTCATTTGAAGACAAACAGCTCCAGAGACTAGAGAGAACTCTGAGGTTTTTCCACAAGAACGTGAGACTTGGATCGTTTCTTCCCTTGAAATTCGCTCTGCTCCCTCTTTAACGTACACAACACCCTGCACTCACTTGGACCCTTTTGTGAGCCCGAGAGAAGGCACTGAGATTCGCTTCCGTGAATGTTGGCATAAAGGCATCACAAGGCTTCAAGGACTCAACATTCTTCTATGCGGGAGCGCTCTCAACAAAGCTCTGATTCTGCAAGAGTGCTCTCATCAACGCTCCAAGAACATAGCATTTTTCCCCACCATAGCGTTCTCATTAAGACTCCGATGACTTAGTGTTTTTTTTTGCTACTTTTGTATTCAAAGCTTATAACAGAGAGGTGACATGTCACCCTCCGAGAACACTCTTGAAATTTGTAAAGTCAAAGCAAAATAGTGGATTTTGCCCTGGCACAGATCCAGACACGTGGTTTTCACCCTTTCTGAGTTTTCCACGTTAAAAAGCATCTTGTCATTGCTGCTGGATTTTCATTGACTGTTTGCGCGCCCGGTCCAACTCCGAGTTAAGGCGGTCTGATTTTTCGGACCTGGAAAAAACCGGGTGAACCGCAACAAGAGGTATGCCCCCATAATAAATAAATAAAATTATTAGATTAGATTGAAAATAATCCAATCCACACAACTATTGAATAATATTTCTTTGCATGCCGTATAAGCACAATCAGTAATCTATACTCGTTAAAAAGAAATTGTCTGTATTAAGGGGCAAATTAATTTTTTGCTTCACCAAATTACTCTTTTTATTATTTCCCAATTATTTCATGATTTGTTAATATATAAAAAAAAATTCTTGCACGTGCTTCATTTCCTAATTACATGGTCTATGATATTTACTTGATCAGTAATCATTAAGGCTCTATTTGGGTGTTTAGGAGTAGTTATTTTCACCATTCAAGCGGTTACGATCGCATGAACCGGACCTTAAATCATGTGGTCTTAACCGCTTGACCGGTGAAAATAAGTCCTCTCAAACGGAACCTAAGACTGCGTTTGGAGCGACTTATCGCAGCTTATTTGCTCTGGTGAGGTTGAACAAAAACGTCATTGTCATATAATGTATAGGTTTGATATCACAAATGTTACAAAAAATAAAAACTAATTTGGGGCATAAGATTTTAATATAACAATGACATTTTTATCTAACCTCATCAGAGCAAATAAGTCGCGATAAGCCGCTCCAAACGCAGGCTAAGATTCAATTTGAGGACTTAAGCTCCGTTTGGGAGGACTTGTTTTCACCGATCAAGTAGTTATGTTTGGGTTCATGTGGTCGAAACCGCTTGACCGGTGAAAATAAATCCTCTCAAATGAAGCCTTATAGTCATTGATCAAGCGGTTCCGGCCACATGAAATTACCTAGGGTCTGTTTGGGACAGCTCTGGCGGATTAAAAAGCTGCTGTCCGGATAGAGCTGTTTTAAAAGTGATCTCTGGGGAGCAGTTTTGAAAAGCTGCAGACTGTTTGGGTGTTCTGTGCAGAAGTGCGCTCGGAATCGCCAGAGGAAGGACGCCAGGGGCTCGGAATCGCCGGAGGAAAGCCGTCCGGGGCTCGGAATCGCCGGAGGAAGGCCGTCCGGCCTCTGAGCATGTTCCAACTGAAGAAACCATTAGATTTCCAAAACATGTGAGAGAGAAAGCTATTTTGCGGGAGCAGAAGCTGGGGGGGAGAGATTTCTGAAAAAGCTGCAAAACAGCTCCAGATTTTTGAAAATCTCTTCACAGGGAGCTGTCCCAAACAGACTGAAAGCAGCTCTGACGGCTGGAATAGAGATTTTCCAGCCGCCAGAGCTGCGCCAAACAGACCCCTAATTAACTAATTCGACGTTTATTTATAGGAGAAAGTAATAACAGAAGGCCAAAATTAAATTTTAAAAATTACAGATCGGTTAGTTCAAGGCAGTTACACGTTACCTAAAACATCCAAAGAGGCCAGCTGTCTCATACTGATGGCCCATTAGAAGCAGGTGTCCAAATGGAAAAAGTTTCACGTTCGCGTATTTTTTGTAAAATCGCATTTTTTTGCTTTCACAAAATATTTTCTTGCAAAATAACATTTGAAATAAGAAAAAAATATTGATTTGGGCGCCCTTATTTTATGCAGATTCTAGGATGCGAAAAATCTGAATTCACACACTCCAAACTTAACGAGTCATGAGGCTAAGTGGGGTTGATTAAAATCAACCTCACGAACCTCATGATGGGAACCACCCTGAAACCGAAATGCTCGTACCACGCAGGGAGAAACCTTCACACTGGCCGGGCCGCCGCCACGGCACTTTGGCCGCGGCGGCGCGATCCTCGCGCGCGGCCAAGCGCCACTCATGCACGGCCGCGAGCCCGCACGACCGTACGCGGCCGCATGCCCGCACGACCGTGCGCAGTCGCGAGGCCAAGCAGACGGCCGGCCTCCCGGCGCAAACCGTATTTGGCTATCACACCCCAAATTTTTTAAAAAGGATGGTGTTACTAGCAAATAATTACTACTAGCAAACCACAAAATTCAAAAATGACTATTTGAAAACCAAGTTGTTATTAGCAAACCACTGGAAAATGAGGTTTCGCAACTGGTTAACCCTCTTGCCCTCCGACTTCTTTATCTTCTTCATGTTTCTCTTCACAACCTTCTCGATCTGCTCGTTGGAGATTGGCAGGACGGTCTCAGCTGCAGCCGCAACTAGAACGCAAATTAGCTCGCGCTAAAATGAATTTTTATAGCGTAAATCGTGTATTTTAAGATTTTGAGTTCCAAATGTATCTTATTTGAAAAAGTAATCAACATCAAAATTGTAGATCTCATCGAGATCTACAACTTTCATTTTAATCACTATTTGAATTGAAGCTGTTTAGGTCCCCGAGTTGAGCCCTAAAAAAGTCATGCAAAAAATATGTATGGACATCTCGTTGCGGACATGACTTCTTTCGGGGGCCAAATCAGAGGGAATTTTTTGGTACACATAATGTATTGTGCTCTCGTGCCAATTTAAATAGGACCTTACTTGTGGGTCATAGTTTCTTTTCCCCGCAAATTAATTTTTTTTGTTTTCTCCTCCGCTTCTGCCCACCTTCGCCTTGCTCCCTCCGTGGAAAACGTCGCTTCTCTAGGGTTTGAGTCTCAAGCAGCTCATCTATGGCATTGTTCTTTTTTCTCTCCCTCGAATCCGCATTTCTAGGGTTTCAGCAGGATGCCGAGCAACTGTGAGGGCTGGAGAACGGCGGAAGAACACCCGTTTGTCATTATTAGGGTTTGCCATTATTAGGGTTTGTCATTACCAGATTACAGATGTCTTCTTTGTTTTCTAGCCACAGCTTTGTTGTTTTCAGCTGTAACATTGCATATTCCAGTTTTATTTGTAAAATTTCAATTGTAATTTTACAATTCCAGTTGTAATTTTTAAAATTTCATTTGTAATTTTTAAAATTTCGGTTGTAATTCATAAAATTCTAGTTGATGTTTCAGTTGCAATTTATTGTCTTTCAGTTTTAATGTGTTGTATTTCAGATTTAAATGATGATTTTTGTTTGCAGATGTCAGGTTCAAGTTTTTTTTACAGCAGATGCGCCGTAAAGTCGTTTAAACAAAATGTTAAACCCTTACTTGATGCCCTCTCAAATGACTCCAAAAAGTCTATCCGAGAAATTAGTATTTTAGATTTGTTTACCATGCCTGATATTCAACAGAATATTCGGTTATTGTATTATATTTTTAAGTTGTACCGTGCCAAGAAAAATACTTTCCTCTTCGGTAATTTTTATGTCAAACTAACCGTAAATTAAGTTGCATGCATTCTCGGTCTTCCAAACCGTGGAAGAGAATTTAATTTTGAGAGAACTTCTTTATCCAACTACAAACATAAGTACTCTGTATATGAGCTATCTGATCTCACAGTTAAGGAGAGCTTACCAACCCTAGAGCTAAGGAGAGTAAATACTCTTATCAAATATGTTTTGACTGTTTTGTTTTTCCTCCTTAAAGGACTAAAAGTACCAACATGCATGTTGGATTTCCAAGGGTTAGAGCAGTTTCGTAACGGCTGAGTTTGGGCCGTCCGATCCTTCTTGGGATGTAATCCTATGACCCAGGACGCTCCGTTCAAGAGGCTTAAGTAGAGCTGAAAGGTTGCTTTCCCTCATTTATTCCCTCTTGAGTGAGAGTTAGGGTTTTGGGAGAGTTTGGAGGAGGAGGAAGAAGAAGGGTATCTTCCGCCTTTGGCACAGGTCCGAGACTCCTTTCATCGATCCGAAGCCAGATCCGTGAAGAGGACTTGAAGGAACACATTTTCATCCATGTAAATCAAGATCTCCATGGTGAGGAAGAGGAGTCGTAAGGTAACGACATTTCTCCTCTCGATCTTTAAGATGCGTGCATGACATTCGTTTAATTCTCGCTTACTTTCAAGTATTTAGGCACCAGATCTCTCAAATGAGAGGGGTTCGGGTTGTCATGGTTCAAGAGGAACCATCGGGTCGATTGTGTCCGTCCCCGGCATGATGTTGCATTAGAAATCCACTCTGATAATGGATTAGGCATTGCGGGTGAAGCCGTAGTCGCAACCGTTAGTCCGACTCGGTGATGTTGCATAACGAGCCTTAAGGATTTTGCTAGAAATCTGTTTGCTGCAAGAAGCTGTTTGTGATGTTTGTCCCCCATTTATTTCGTGTGAGAACGAATGGTGGATTAAGGTGGGAAAGGATATGTTTGTGGATTGATGTGCGAAGGTGCGACTTTGTCTCTATGATCGGCTAGCTAGCCCGTGACGTGCAAGTTATGTGTGGAGAGTGTGCCGACGAGACAAGCCCCCTTATGAGAAACTGACGAGAACACTAACCTTTTGACAGACCGGGTGATGAAGCCCGTGAGAGGGTGGGGTCAAGCAAGGGTTTTTAGCATTAGTTTGTTTGTGTGGTGGAATCCTGACATGAGAAGTCAGAGCTTGCAGGCAAGCCCAGGTTTTGAGACTCACGAGCGAGTGGGGCCTAGGTAAGAGTTCCATGTGATAGCTTGAATGTCATTAGGGGAAAATGGAAGTACATGTGTGATGTGATGTGATGATGCGTGATGATATGTTAGTTTTATGCGTCATAGGGTGCCTTGGGTGAAACCCATGTTTGCATACATGCTGTATTGTAGGCCCCTTTTTATTAAATGCTCAACCTATAAACGTGTTTGATGTTTATGACATCCCAACCTATTTCTTTTCTCTCTATGTATATATATACATTTGCATACGAAGTGCTGACCTGTAGGGTGATGAGGTGCCCCGGGTTCCACTAGAGACTGCCGGGAGGAGATGTGTTAGTTACACAGTTGAGGTCAGTCTTTGCTGACCCACGTTACAATAAATTTTTATAAGGCAATGATCGCAAACGGGAGCAAGCTCGCCGACCAAAAAGGCCTAAGTCTCGTGGAGTGGACTCTCTTTTATTTGCTTATGATTTGTCGAATGCTTTGTTCCATGAATTGTAATCTGGCTTGCATGCTGAGGTAGTCTAGGAGTGTTAAAGCACGTTGCTCTGTTTAATGTTGTTTCAGTTTTTGGACTCATGATTGTTGTAAGGCCTTAAAGCCGTTTCGAACTCCTATGATAGTGGATAACTTCTAGTGTTTATGGGTTTCCGCTGTTTTGTGTTCTGAGTTTTGAGACGCGTTGTTCTTTTATATCACTTTATAATGCTAAAGTTGTGGTGTCTATATGTTGTGGGGCCCCAGACGGACCCATATTATATGGTCATTACAGAGGAGGTGTTACAATTTATTATCAGAACTAGGTTAGTGTCCATGGTAAGATTTAGTGGTCGATTTGGCATAATCAGATCGCGTAAAGAAGTTATCCACATAGGAGTAGCGCGGGACTGTGAGTGCTTTAGTGTCTAAGTTTTGCGAATAGAAGCTGATTCTTGTTTTACCTTGCTTTTGCTAAGGGTGCAAGCGACGAGGCGGGGACGTCGAGGCCTCAAGAGGATCCTTCGACGAGCAGTGCTACTGCTCTGGGTCCTATGGGCATGGGTGTAAGCCCCCACCAATTTTTGTCGCATGCTGGCGGAGGCAATGGTAGCGGCCCAAGCTGCAGCAGCAGCGCAAGTTGTGACTCCTGTTGCATAGGTAACGACTCCCGTTACCCCGGATGCAGCACCGGTCATACCGGGCGGATGAGCCAGGCAGAGCCGTTGGCTGAGAGAGTGGTTGTTAGGCAGGGAGACCGACAAATGAAGTGTAACATCCCGTTTCGCGCTAGACCCCTCACACGTGTTTTTGAGTCAGGGGAGTTGACTCGGGCTCGGGGTGCGCCAGACTCGACAAGTAAAATTCATCGGATATCGTCGCGAATATCCGACGAATTCGTCGAGTTTGACTTGTGAGTTGAGACCAATACTATTTGTCGAATATCGTCATGAATTACCGACGAATTCGTCGAATGTATAATATGAACTGGACTTAGAATATTTCCTAGACCAATGGCGTCGAGTGTGTTGAGTGCACTCGGCGCCATTCAACAAATTAGGCTTAGGCGTCGAGAGGACTCAACACTACTCGACAAATGTGGACTTGGAGGATTTTCTGGAAACGGGGCATTGAATGCGTTGAGTGCACTCAACGCCATTCGACGAACTGGCTGAGGCATTGAGTGGACTCTATGCCACTCAACGCTATTTGCCTTAGAATATTTTTGGAAACTGCTGGCGTCGAGTGCGTTGAGTGTACTCGATGCCTTTAGCTGAAAGGCGTCGAGTGCATTGAGTGCACTCGACGCCACTCAATGCTTTTACTCAGGATTATTCGGGGAGTTGTGGCGTCGAGTGCGTTGAGTGCACTCAACGCCACTCGACGACTCGTCGAGTAAGGAAGGTATACTCGACGAATTTGCCTTTGAAATTGTTGTACTTATATGTGGCTTTAAGTGGACTCGACGAATCGCGACGATTCGTCGAGTAAGGGTAAAATACTCGACTATTCATCGAGTAAGAGCTGCTTACTCGACGAATTTGGACTTAGAAGATTTTCGGCCACTGTTTTTATGATTCCTGTACACGTCTGAACTGGACCTTTGGGAATTATGCCAAAACGATTTAATTGGACGCGTCCTTTCAACATGATGAAGTTAAAGCAATAATAAGTTGTCCAATGTCAGGTTGACACGTGGCAAAGCAGTTTACCCTAATTTCTCATTATAAAAAGAGACTCGCGAAAAACCCTAGCCATCACTTTGCCATGTTTGTCGAGCAATTACCTATGCCGAAACCGTCGGAATAGAAGCAGATCGCCGGAGCCGATTTCCTTTCCGTGAAGCACGATACTAACAAGGAAGAAGTATGCCGCCAAGGAGAGTGACGAGATCCATGGACGGAACCGCCGAAAATGAGGTGAGCTTCCTACCCTCTCCCTTTGTTCTAGATCTCTAGTTATTCCTAGGAGAGATATCGACTCAAAGGAGTCTTGATTTGCGAGAAGAAGATTTTCTAGGAAGAGGCCATGTTAGGACTTGTGTCCTAAAGATTAGACGTTTTAAACCTCTCACTCCTTTTATGTGAAGATGGGGACTAGTTTCGTGAAGAGAAGTGGCCCTATGAGGGTGAATAAGGGAGTAAGAAATTCTGGAAGTAGAGTTGATCAAGTTACAAGAGGAAGAAGACAAACCGATGCTGTTCGTTTCGCTTTAAGATGCGTGCAGAAATCTGCTTTCTGCGTCCAACGAACTTCGAGGCCATTTTCGGGCATAATACGGCCAGATCTGGGTCTTTGGCTAAACACGAGAGTCGTAGCCCTTGTAAATACCTTTCCAACGCATGGTTACATGTTCTCATACGAGGTATGTAGCCTTAGTAAAGTCTAATCAAACTTGCTGGGTTGTAAACATGCAAAAATCTGTTTTCTGTGCGCAGTAGACTTCGAGGCTGATTTCATGAATGTCACGTTCTGATATGGATGATGGACCAAATACAATAGGTGTAGTCCTTAGAAATACCTTTACAATGATGGTTACATTCCTTCATCTGAGTCCTGCAGACTCAAGAATGTCTGGTCGAAGTGGTTGTACAGTCAAGTCCTTGTATTTAATACTCTCGGGCTAGTATAATATTGGGCTTGGTTTGAGTAAAGAAATGATAAGAATAGATGTTGGCTTTTTAGTAAATTTGGCCCTATGGGACGGTGATAAACAAATGGTTGGAAAACATAATTGGGCGTGCTCGTAATTAGTGAAATGGAATGGGTTTGGAAAAAGATGTGACACTTGGTAATTGAGCGAGTAAATCGTGAATGCATGCTAATGAAAGAGGCGAACTATCTTATGCTGATGAGATTATCGTGATGGAAGCATAATGGTTGGTGGATGCCTGATCCTTTAAGAAAGCAGAAGAGGTTGATGCTTGGCCATGGAATGTGTTGAGTAAGGAAGGTGTAAAGTGGTCCACTGCTTAGAGCTGTGACTCCCTCCGGGTAGCAGTGTGAATTTGGTAAATTGTATAAGGTGGATTTCCACCCGAGTAAACAATGAACCCTGGTAGGGTATGGATAGATGGAAGGCTTGTAAGTGCGTGGGTGTGCCGCACTGAAATGACAAATTTATAAGGGGCTCGGTATGGAGCCCTTGCGTGCCGTTGAGTACGGGTTATGAATTATTATAAGGGACTCGGTGTGGAGCTCTGCGTGCTGTTGAGCACGGGATGTGAAATATTATAAAGGACTCATTGTAGATCCCTGTAAGTGAAATGTATGCGGTGTGAGTTGACACGCGGTGTCATAATCCTGGGTTAAAGATAGCGTGGCAGGTCTACGGGCTTACCAGTCATCACACCAACGGGAGTTGACAGATAAACTTGCACAGTTAGGCCTTGGTCCTCAATGTTTACTTCTCGAGGCACCCTCCGTGCTAGTGGATGGTTGGCCTTGGTCCTTTGGTGATGTGTTCACAGAGGCACCCTCTGTTCCATGATGATAGGCTAGTTTGGGCTGTGTTCTTGGTGCACATCTACCCGAGACCCCTCTGAGCCGTAGTACGCATGTGAGATCCGTTGTTGTGTTCTTAGCGTTGAGGCGTATGGAGGCCTAAGCTTGGTAGTGTGGATGCCCGCCTAGTAGTGGAGAAGCCCGCTCTAATATCACCGTCTGGCCACGACGGATGGCGTCTGAGAGGTTAGCTACCTGCTCGAAAAGTGAGAACTACAAGTCTGTGTCAACATAGTAGTTGCATGTGCATGATCATGGGTGAGTCATTGCAGTGCATTCATATCACTACATAACAATACATACACAAGATTATCATCGTATAAGTTTGTATGGGCACTCTTATACGATGAGTTACTTTACTGTTGGGTCGTTCCTTAACTTATATGTCTTTATGAGCATTCATATAAGTTAAGTTATTTCCTGTCGTAGACTTATACTGTATACTGCTGTTGATGGTAAAACCGTTAAAGTAGATTTATATACTCATTTGTTATAATTATTGATATACTCATTTGTTGTAATTACTGATATACTAATTTGTTGTAATTACTGATATAATCTGATGTTGATTGATCTTATACCACCTGTTTGTACTATTGCATGTACATTTATATTTTACCTTGTCCTTTTCTCCGCCCGGTGTCGAGGAGTTGTCGGGGGTAGCAGATGTGATAGCCACTTAGTCTTTATGACTAAAGATTGTTACGTCTTCCTTTTAGGAGGAAACCCCACAGACAGAACAACAGCAGGTTATGATGCAGGGCAGCAAGGCAAGGACGACAGGGTCTGAAGTGATGATACCATCGCTATTGTCAGTGACTGATGTGAGTTTTGGGAGACTCATCTTGTAGCCTTTTTAGCATGTACTCTGATATTGTAGAAGCCTTGTTGCTTCTCTTATTTGATGTATTTGTTTTGGACTTATATACTAGTGTGTTATTTTGACTTTTGTTATATATTACTTACGTTGGGTTGACATGAATGATATGTTTAGCCGGTAGGATAGGCGTCTTGTAGTACAGGTTAGCCCGTGTGCTAATGCCACCGCAAGGCGGCTTTTCTGGGCATAAGACTCCCCCCCCCCCCCTCCGGCCGTGCTTTGTATTCCGGGGGGTCTTACATGAAGTACTTTCTAAGCTTCCATTCTCCAACATTCAATGGAGTCAGCAAGCCGACCGATGCGGAGGACTGGTTGGCGAGGATTCAGAAACTTCTGAGGGCGGTAGAAACGCTAGAGAAAAAGCAGTCACAGTTCACAACCTTCATGTTGGAAGGCGACACAAAGTTGTGGTGGGTGAGCCATAGCGGCCTCCAGTTTCCTAGACGCACCCCATCCATGGAAAAGTTAGGGAATGCCTTCTTAAAGAAGTATATCCCTTTTATCGATGAGGTTAGCCCTTCAGAGACAGTTTTTGTACTTGGTGCAGCGTGATAAGACTATGGATGAGTACGTTCATGAATTTACTTGTTTGGGTCGTTATGCGGGAACAACCATGGCTGATGATGAGTAGAGGGACAACCTCTTCTACCACTGGTTGAGAGAAAATTTGAGACAACCCCTTATAGCTATGAAGAATACGGGTTTCAATGAGTTGATTGAGGCTGCTAGAACGTTGGAAAGTGATATGGAGCGAAACCAATGTCATAAGGGGCTCGCGATCAAGCAGGGAGAGGGAAAGCCTTCTCAATCACAAGGGAAGTCTGAAGGGAGTAAGTGGAAGAAGAAGCCCTATCCCTTCAGGTCATGGGATAAGAGAAGTACAACGTCGGGGGGATCTCGCTTCAAGGGACCACCAACGTGCTTCAAGTGTGGCAAGTCAGGCCACATAGCTCGATTTTGTACTGAGGGTGGCGTTCAACAAGAGCCAAGGTAGTATTAGTCAGTGTGTTCAGGTCCCAGCATCGCGGAGAAAGGGAAAATGGCGGAGTCGAGCGCTTCACGGTTCCAATCCGTGGAGCCAAGGGCTTACAACCTTGGGCAACATGAAGCGATTTGTCAACCCAATGTGATGATAGGTATGGGAAAGTTTAAGTTTGTCTATTGGATTTATACTTACGATACTTTTATGTGTGTTACCTATGTATTATGCTTCGTGCTAGTTTCTGGTTACCCCGCTAGGGTATTTTTTGACACCGGAGCATCATACTCATTTCTTGAGGAAAGCTTCATCCGGAAGATTGGGGTCGAGCCTTTTTCGGCAAATGCAGAGCTTATGGTGCGTATGCCCAATGGGTCTTTCATGATCACCAGCACGAAAGGGCGCATTTGATGGATTTGACTTCGAGTTGGTAGCAACGGTCTTATCGTTGGCCGAATTCGATATGATCTTGAGGATGGATTGGCTTGCAGAGCAGCGGGCCAGTATTGACTGTCTATCAAAGGTGGTGACCCTAAGGAACGAAAGAAATGAGGAAGTCAAGTTTGAGGGCCTCAGTGGAGTGGCCTGCTCCCTGATTTCGGCCATGCAACTAGTACGGCAGTTAACCAGGGAGGAGCAGCTTTCGTAGCGTTGTTGGAAGTTCAACTTTCCAAGCTATCAATTGGAGAAGTGCATGTAGTAGCAGATTTTGAGGATGTTTTTCCTAAGGAGCTTCCTAGAGCACCTCCTTGGTGGGAGATCGATTTCTCGATTGAGTTAGTGCCAGAAGCTAGACCGGTGTCACGTCCTCCTTTTAGGATGGCATCGAAGGAGTTGGCCGAGCTCAAGGTACAGTTGCAAGAAATGTTGTAGCAAGGGTATATCAGACCCAGTTCATCGTCATGGAGAGCACCGGTGTTGTTTGTAAAGAAGAAAGATGGTAGCATGCAGTTGTGCATAGACTACCGTGAACTGAATAAACTGACCGTCAAGAATAAGTATCCGATTCTACGCATAGATGACTTGTTCGACCAGTTGGTGGTATAAGTGGTGTACTCTAAGTTTGACTTGAAGTCAGGGTACTATAAGTTGTGGATTTAAGATTATACCATACCTAAGACAGCTTTTGGTACGAGGTATAACCACTTCGTGTTCTCAGGGATGCCATTTGGGTTGATGAACGTGCCATCGGTATTCATGGATTTGATGAACTGAGTGTTTCGGGAGTACTTAGACTCATTTGTGGTGGTCTTCATCAACAATATTTTGGTATACTCCAAATCGAAGGCAGGACATGAGGCTCATTTGAGAGTAGTATTGCAGACTTTGAGAGAGAACCAGCTTTATGAAAAGTTCTCAAAGTGCGAGTTCTGATTGGAGAAGGTGGCATTTTTGGGTCATGTAATTAGTGCTGATGGGGCGGCGGTGGATCAGGCGAAAGTTGAGTTCATCAGGGATTGGACAATTCTGAGCACCGTGGCGGAAGTCAGGAGTTTCCTTGGACTAATCGGGTACTATATAAGGTTTGTGGAAAACTTTTCGCGGATAGCTCTGCCCCTCAGTTCTTTGGCTTGTAAGGACCAGAAGTTTGTGTGGGCTCAGGAGCGCAATTAATCATTTGATACCTTGAAGGAGAAGTTGATGTCGGCTCTAATCCTAAGTCTTCCTAAAAAGACTGAAGGATTTCAGATTTTCAGTGACGCATCAGGTTACGGTTTGGGTTGCGTGTTAGTGCAACATGGAAATGTGATAGACTTTGGATCTAAACAGTTGAAATCTCATGAGTGAAATTATCTCATCCATGATTTGGAGTTGGCGGTGGTAATTTTTGTGTTGAAGTTGTGGCGGCACTATGTGTACAGTGCGAAGGTAGAGATCTTTACGGACCACAAAAGCCTGAAGTATCTTTTAGATCAAAAATACTTGAACATACGATAGCACAGGTGGGTCGAGTTACTTGGGGACTACGACGTGGTGATTCAGTATACGCCAGGCAAGGCCAACGTGGTGGACGATGCCTTGAGTAGGAAATACTTTGGACATGGAATTGGATTGAAGCTCATGATGAGCAGTTGGTGCGAGATTTTGAGTCCCTCGGAATGGAATGTGTAGCAAGAGGCGAGTCTAGCATGGCTCATTTGAACTGGATAGAGTTGCAGAACGACTTGTCTGATCGTATCCGGGAAGCGACCAGTGTGGATGTAGAGTTCCAGCCATTTATGGTGGAAGCTCAAAAAGGCGAGGGTAATACTTGGTAGATGGTTTGTGGGATATTAAAGAAGGATGGAAGGATAGATGTACCGCAATTCGGCAAGCTCCGTAAGAAGTTAATGTTTGAGGCCTATTTCACGAAGTACTCCAATCATCCGGGCAATACAAAGATGTACTTGGATATGAAGAAATCCTTTTGGTGGTCTGGATTGAAGCGGAGCTTTGTATGTGAGTCGGTGCCAAACTTGTGCCTTAGTGAAGGCTGGGTTTCAGAAGCCAGGCGGGTTCCTGAAGCCCCTTCCTATCCCTGAATGGAAATTTGACAACTTCTTCATGGATTTTGTGTATGGATTACCTCGGTCGCAGCAAGGTAACGATGCAATTTGGGTGATCGTGGATCGCTTGACCAAAGTGGCTCACTTTATCTCGAATCGGAAGGAGGACTACGTGGAGAGACTGGTAGAATTGTATGTTCGCAATATTATACAGTTGCACGAAATTCCAAAGAGTATTGTTAGTGATCACGATGGACGGTTCACGTCTAAGCAATGGAGGTTGGTACAGAAGAGTCTGGGCACAAAGCTTAAATTTAGTACGACATTCCATCCTCAAATGGATAGCCAAACGGAAAGGACGAATCACACAATGGAGGATATGTCGAGAATGTGTACCCTTGATTTTGGCAAGAGGTGGGAAGATCACCTTTTCATGATGGAGTTTGCCTACAATAATAGTTTCCAAGCGAGTATCAAGATGGCATCATACGAGACTTTATATGGAAGGCGGTGTCGAACACCGATGTCATGGATAAAGGCGGGAGACACCAAACTTTTGGGAAAAGAGGTAGTGGCCGATGCTTCCGAGTTGGTGCGAACAATTCAGGAGCGCATGAAGGTTGCTCAGGATTGGCAGGCGAAGTATTTTAATGCGCGCCATAGGAACGTGGAGTTCGCGGTAGGTGATTGAGTGTATCTAAAGATTAAACCATTCAAAGGTGTTTAACGGATTCGCCGACTCAAGAAGGTGAGTCCGAGGTTTTTGGGGTCGTTCGAAGTTGTGGAACGTATTGGAGAAGCAGTTAATCAGTTGGCATTGTCACCAGATCTAAGTGGATTACACGATGTCTTCCCTGTTTCAGTTCTAAGGAAAGCCTTGGTGGAGACAAGTATTGTGGTTGAGTCAACGGCGGTGCTGGTAGAAGAGGACATGAGGAAGAAAGTTCGTCCAGTCGGCATAGAGGATTCATAAGTTCGACAGTTGCGGAATAAAGAGGTTAAGCTCGTAAAAGTGCGCTGGGATAATTGCTGGCAAGACGAATTCTCCTAGGAGCATGAGCTAGCGATGCAGGAAGACTTTCCGGATCTCTTTGCATCATGCATGCTTTGTTGTTAGTACGCACACTAAATTTCGAGGACAAAATTCTTTTAAGGGGGGAGGAGTTGTAACACCCCAGTTTTATGGACTTAAGGCTCTGCAAGCTACCGCACGGCGGTAGGTCACTATCGCTCGACGATAGCCTTCTTGCGTTAAGTGGAAGGCGTTGAGTGGGAGGCGTCGAGTGGTAGCGTCGAGTGGTAGCGCACGACGTTAGCTAGTTATTGCTCGGCGGTAGCCCAATTCGTCGAGTCGAATGCGCCGAGACGGAAGTGTTCAGTGAGCTACCGCACATCGGTATTGCTATGTCGGCGGTAGTGCTGCTTTATTTTTGAGCGACGGCTCGGGAAGTTATCGCAGTGCGGTAGGTAACTACCGCCTGAAAGTAGCATGCGGGAGCAGTTTTACAACATAATGTTCAAAACTCCAAGCTAATTTTTCAAAGCCCGATGCTGAAGTATTACATTATTATTTGTTGAATTAATCGTTAAATAAACATATAACATGAGGTGTTTTTTTTGCATACAGGTTAAGAGGGCTTTCATTTATTTATCTATTGAAGAACAAGACTTGCTAGGAGAGGAAGATTCATCAGATTTTGAGGAGGAGAAGAGGAGGGTGAAGAAGGAGAAGAGGGAGAAAAGAGAGGAGAAGATGGATATGGAGGAGAAGAAGAGGGTGAGAGAGGAGAAGAGGGAGAAGGGGGAGAAAAAGGACAATATGGAGAAGAAGAGAGGAGTGGAGGGAGAAGGAGGCAAATAAAGAGAAGGAGAGGAAGGAGAGAACAGAGAGGAAGAGAGAGGATAGATTTAAAGTCTATGTAGACGTAGCGGTTGGCCAGCTCAAAACATTTATTCAAGAAAAGTTTGATGCTTTCGCAGCCCTGTTACGGGACAGTCGACCTAGAGCTAGTCATTCATATCATGTACGAACTCCACCACCGTCGCCACTAAGATCATCACCTAAAGGATCATCACCTAAAGGAACAGGTGGAGATGAGAAGGAGGAGGAGACGAAAGCCATAGGTTCCCTAATTCCTGATTTTGAAATTATTCCCACCAAAGGGAAAAAGCGTACACCGATAAAGGCGATAAGGAAGAAGAGGGACAACGTAGATAAGGAGAAGGCGTATCCCGGGAGGGATGATCTTTCTCCCCAAGATAGAGAGATTATTGACTTCGTGTTGAGCCGATACATCGATCCGTATGTAATTTGGTTTTGTTTAGTATTATTTTTGCAATGTTATTATTATCTCTTGTTTTTATATGCAGGAACGCGATTGTTATCAAAATGGGAAATATTTTTATTTCTCAATCGAGTATTATCGATCTCTTAGGGGTTGGTTGGGTATGCTGCTCACATTTAGATGCATATGCTTACGTTCTAAACAGCCTCATAGAAAAAGAGGGAAATAACATGATTAATTTCTTGTTTGTTTCATCCAATCACGCGGTAATAAAAGTTTAATTTTAAGTTAACTTCGATTCTTATTTACTCATTATATATATTCTTATTTCTGTTGATCTGCGGTACTTTAAAAGATGCGGCAAGATAAGTCATAGGCTGGTTGGAAACATTACACCTCAGTCATTTGGAGTTGATGGGGCTATCATAATGTCATGCATGTTGCCAGTCACTGGGTCCTGCTAGTGGATAATTTGAAATGCAGGCACTGAGATTTCTATGATTCACTACCGAATCTCATGCATAGATCATCCCTTCGAGAGCATGTACGTTACTATATTATTCAATTTCATTATAACTTTTTCATCCATCATGATTGATTATCTTGCTTGTGTATGCACAGATAAGATATCTTCATGAGAATACATCTGAGGTGCTTCCAGAGGACAAAGCTGATTGATCACTGCACATAATCGAAGGGCTTCCTACTCAGGACGACAACAACGATTACGACATCTTCGTGATTAAATATATGGAGGCCAGCTTGTTGAAGGTTGAGGTTGATTGGAATAGTCACAAGAGTTGGCCGAAGCAGATGCCGAGAATTAGGGCCGAGATAGTTGCAGCTTTTTTCCAAACTTTCTAATCCTCTCTGCTAAGATAAAATGGGTTTCTATTAGGGCCGAAATAGTTTATGCAGGTGCTGAAGAACATGACAAGGCATGCAAATCTGAACTTGTTTATTTATAAATTTGATATTGTTGTTTAAATAATTTGGACTTTCTGTTTAGATAATATATTATTGTGTTGAATTTATTCCTGTTTAGAATTTGTTCAAAATTTGTTCAGTATTTGTTGCAGCTGCTAGTTCTTGTGAAATAGTTCAAAGTTCAAAGTTGTTTGTTCAAATTTTGTTCAAAGTTCTTATTCCTTTTAAATATTTACAGCTGCTTGTTCCTGTGAATACGATATTTTAACAACAAAAACAATCAAACACATCATCACATCCAGATTAGCTTTGCAATGGCAGCATAAAAAAACCCAGAATTGAAATTGGGAAAACAGCGTGGAAGATGAGCTATGTGAATTGGATTTTGGAATATAAATAAAAATTTGTCATAGATTGCAGTCATTTTCAACATTATAATTCTCGTTATCATTTAAAAACAATTGGAATTGCAAAAAAATTAAAACATATTGCCTCTGCAAAAACTTCGTCTTTTAAGTTTGGGCATGACGGGTCGTGTCTACTAGAGCCGCAAAACACTGAGGTGACATATTATCTATGAAGTTGTACTCTGTATATATGGTGGTGGGTTGTTTTCCACCAACAAATCTCAAAAAGGTCTCGAACACCCAGCAAAAAGATTCAATGGTCTCCATTGCTATAAAATCCCTACCTATAAATATATTCTGTCAATGATAGTTAACAACAATAAAGGGTGCACATGCCAAATTATACTTATTAAATCAATATGTTGTATCAAACACGATAGCATCACTGAAACAATCATAATCGATTTTGCTATGTCTATCCCTCCAAAGAAAACTAATCAGTCTATTCACCACATTAGTTTGGATATCAAAAGAGAACATATTGTCCTCGGAGTGTCGTTCCTGCAATAATTTGGACAAGCTGATGACATCCCCACTGTTTATGAGCGCTCTTCTTTCGCGTTGGACAAAATTATGAGGATCGGTCTTACAAAACCCCACATTTTCAACACCGCTCACTTCATCTGCAAGAAAATTATATGCATCGGTTGTTCTAATATTCATACCTGTCATATTCTTAAGAAGGCTAGCTTGGACATTAGATATACTGCGATGAGACCTCAACATATGTTTGTCATTTTCTGATGCAGGTGGGTGATTATGTTCCTCGACGAATTTTGTAACCACCCAATTCTTATTTTCTTTGTCGGCATTAAAGTATAAGCAGTCCAAACAATATGTGCGAGTATCCAATTTACGGTACTTTTTTTTCGTTGATCAGCAGTTTTGAAACCTTTACACCATCTTTTACGCAACTATACTCACGGCCCTTAATCTAGTTTTCTTGTATGTGTCCAATAAACAACAATTTTCTTCCGCACACTAAATCCAGTTTTATGGACATAGTCGCAGTACATAGAATATGCTTTCTCATCATTATGTATAATCAGGAATTCCATTGTTCCTTTCTATCAAACAGAAACAAAATTTCAATTGTAAGCTAGAGTGACAAAAATAATTTCAGTTGTAACATACAAAAATCTAGTTGTAAAAAAACTAATTCCAGTTGTAACATAAACATTATAGTTGTAATTAACAGTACTGAAAGTTATATTATAACTGTAATACATAGAAACAGACGGGAAAACACAATATAGTGCAGTCTATCTACATCTAAACTTAAAATGACAGTAGAAGCTTAAAAGAAAAGAAAGATAAAAATTTCACATTGCCAAAACTATCAACTTTTGGCTTCTCATATGCCTGCATGATTAAAAGCTCTGGAGATAGCACAACAGGGTCAACAAGCGAACATCTACTGTAGCGACAAGGAAGATATTTTTTTGGAGTTAAAAACAGAACAATGGTGGCCAACTGAAGCTTCGTGGAGCCCTAAACTCTAAAAATGGTGAACACTTGCTGCAGCAACAAGGATGGGATATTTTCTGGAGTTAAAACAGAACAATGGTGACCAACTGGAGCTTCGTGGAGCCACAAACCCTAAAAATAGCAGGAGGGGGGGGGGGGGGAGAAGTCGTCGAGCCAACGGAGAAGATGAGCCAAAAATTTGATTTTGGGGGAAAAGAAAGTGAGTCCCACAAGTAAATTCCTATTTAAATTGACATGGGAGCATGATACATCATGTGTACCGAATTTTTTTCCCAAATCGGGGGCCTAAACGGCTTCAAATCAAAAAGTGGTAACCATGAAAATTGTATATCTCGAGGAGATTTACAATTTTTATGTTAATCACTTTTTCAAATGAGAAACATTTGGGGTTCAAAATCCCAAAAACCTAAACTCGCGCTATTTTTGTTCTGTTTTAGCATGAGTGTATACTCTCCAAACCCATATATAACCATCACCTCTCAAGGCAAGGACAACCCCATTGAGCTCTCCGTCATCGTGATCCAGAACTGCCGCATTGTGCCGGACATCCGCCTCTTCCCTAACCGTTTCAAGATCCGCAATTACCTCGGTCGGCCATGGAAGAAGTATTCCACCACGAACGTCATGGAGTCCACCATCATCGATCTCATCAGGCCTAAGGGGTAGATGACAAACTTGTTGCTACTGCCGAGCAAGAAAACGAAAGGGCAGAAGGGCTGCCGAGTAAAAAATTCAGGCAAGCGGAAGGAACAAGATTGATTTGCTAGTAGTTTTTTTTTTGGAAGAGAAAAAAAATGCAAAAAATTGTTGAACCTATTTTTTGATTTGCTAGTAACCTAAATGGGTTTGTTGATAATAGCACCATAAAAAAACACATCTTTTCTCTGCAGGGTTAACCGAATCCCAAACCTGTAAACCCCAAAATTTCTGGTCCACATTGAAGGAGGAAGAAGAACATGAACCAAAGCTGCTCCTCTTCTAATGTGCCAGGAAGAAACCCTGTCTCATATTCTAATGTGCCAAGAAGAAACCCTATCAAAAGAGAATGAAGATGTGAGCAATGGAACGAGCATGTGTGGGCGTATGACTTTCTGATATTTAGGGACGGCCAATGGAGATAAAAACCCTATCCTAGGCAAAAAATAGGGAGGTGACTTAGCAACAGTGATAATAAATGTTTGAAATAAACAAAAGTTGGCACCATGTTTAATGCAGAGGCGTCGTGTTGAATGAATGCAGTGGAGAGACATGCAACGGGGTTGAGAAATGTGTATCTGAAAGCCATTTTAAGGCAAGAGATTGCATTCTTCGACAAGGAGATTTAACACAAGAAAATTTTTTGCGAGAGGATGTCCCGCAACGCACTCTTCCTTCAAGATGCCATGGGAGAAAAAGTACAGAGGGAAAAACAAAAAGAGATCTGAACTGAACTTTCTGAAAGAGAAATTTGTTGAAGATGATGTCACTTTTCACAGGTTGGTCAGTTCATTCAGCTTATATCCGCATTCTCATGAGGGTGTATAGTTGCATTTGTCCAAGGTTTGCTTCTCACACTCTGTCGGTGTAATTGTTGACCGGTCAACACCGAAATTATAAATATATATATGATAATATATATTAATATAGAGATTTATTTATTGCAATGTTGGCGGAAGAGAGAGAAAGCCCAAGAGGTATTATGAAACGGAAATGCGGTTATATGCATTGATTGGTGGCCCACGTGGACATCTCCTATTGGAAGACTTTTCCTATTTATATGTTTGAAATCTGGACAGCCAAAGAGTGAGAAAAAGCTTGCAAAGGTAGAGCTCGAATTGCAAAACCTGCGGCCTCCACCTTGCGGACTGAAATCCTGAACAGCGGAAGCGCGGCAGCGCTTAGTAGAAGAACACGTAAACAACAGTTGTTGCGGCAAGCTTTCTGCGGAAAGCCTTTTTTGCGAACGAGAGTTGGACAGATATCAATTACTTGCGGACTGTTTTGTAGGATAGCGGACAGAAAGCTTTGCCGACTGCAAGCTTGGCGGATATCAATTTTACAGTTAAGTTTTGGGCAGCCAAGCTTCAAGTGCAGCAGGTTGTAGTCGTGATCGAACTTGTTTGCGAAATCTAGTTTGTGCTTTGTTGAGTTGTAACTCATAGTGGAGTTGAATTGTAACTATTTTGTGACTTTTGTTGTTATAATAAAGAAGTTGTTTGCTCCATTAAATTATTGTGCCCATTGTAAACGTTTCCAACAAGTGGTATCAGAGGGAGGTTGAGACCCCTGGAAGTTGTACTTGGAAGTTTGTGAAGTGAAGTGATGGAGACAGGTAGTGGGATGCCGGGGCAGATCCCCAAGTTTAGCAAGACGAATTACGGGAACTGGAGTATTCAGATGAGAGTACTACTAGCCTCCAAGGAGTTGTGAGAGGTAGTAGAGGATGGTGTTGAGGAGTTTACTGCTGAAGCGGAGGCTGCATTGACAAACGCCTAGAGGGTGGCGTTGAGAGAAGCCAAGAAGAGGGACAAGAAGGCACTGTTCATCTTGTACCAAGGAGTGGATGAAGCAACATTTAAGAAGATATCGGATGCCGAGACTTCAAAAGAAGCCCTGGAGATACTGCAGCGCTCCATGCAAGGAGTGGACAAGGCAAAGAATGTGAAGTTGCAATCCCTCCGAGCCCAATATGAGGTGATGAGGATGCAAGGCTTGACAAGGTTGGCGACTACGTGACACGTCTGCGGACGCTCACAAATGAGATGAAGAGAAACGGAGATACGATAGACGAGGTCAGCTTTATGGAGAAGCTCCTGCGATCTATGTCCAAGAAGTTCTGACATGTGGTGGTGGCTATTGAGGAGTCGAAGGATCTCACCGTGATGACGGCTGATGAACTTATAGGCTCGCTGCAAGCCCATGAGTACCGCATGGTGCAGTATGATGAGGAAGCGAGTGGCTTGGGAAAAGCACTCCAGACTCAGCTCAATTTTGGAGAGAGCTCAGGAAGAGGAGGAGGCCAGCGTGGTCGTGGCTACCAAGGAAGAGGTAGAGGAGGAAGAGACAGAGACCAAGCAAGATACCAACCATATCAGAAGGAGGTGGAGCAAAATCAAGGCTAGAACACAGGAGGAAGAGGAAGAGGCCAAGGGAGAGGCCAAGACAGAGGACAGGGAATAGACCAGGGAAGAGGTCAAGGAAGAGGAGGGAGAGGAGACATGTCCCAAATCCAATGCTACAACTGTAGAAAGTTTGGGCACATGAGTTACGACTGTTGGGCTCCAAGGAAGGGAGGAGATGTCAACCATTATGCAGAATCTAGTAACACGGGAGGCGACCCGATGATGTTCTTAACCGTCCAAGGAACTAGAGGTGGAAGGAACGACGTGTGGTACTTAGACACTGGAGCTAGTAACCATATGTGCGGAGAGAAGGAGCTGTTTACGAGCCTTGAACCAAATGGTGGTGAGGTCAGTTTCGGCGACGCTTCGAAGATTTTTGTTGAAGGAAGGGGAGTAGTAGCAGTCATATATG
The DNA here is from genome assembly GCA_039513925.1 of Platanthera zijinensis. Taxonomy (NCBI): domain Eukaryota; kingdom Viridiplantae; phylum Streptophyta; class Magnoliopsida; order Asparagales; family Orchidaceae; genus Platanthera; species Platanthera zijinensis. The sequence continues at coordinate 9,817,366 of CM077092.1, forward strand.
TTGAATGGGAAGGAGGTGCACATCAACGATGTCTTCTACGTGTCGGGCTTGAGGAGTAACATCCTAAGTCTTGGACAGCTGGTGGAAAAGGGCTACCGTGTCTTATTGAGGGATGACACCCTAGCTATGAAAGATCATCAAGGGAAAGAAATTGTGAGGGTGAAGAGGACGACGAATCGTATCTTTACATTAAGCCTGGATATCAAGGAGACGGCGTGTCTCGCGAGGATAGAAGAGGAGGAGGAGGCTTGGCTGTGGCACCATCGGATGGGCCATCTGGGGTTCACAGGCCTGAAGCTGCTGTCAGGTTCCATGATGGTGGATGGGCTGTCTATGACCACACCTCCTCAAAGGGTCTGTGAGGCATGCACGAAGGGGAAGCAGAGGAGAGAAACTTTTGAGGGTGACAAGTCCCAGAGAGCAACAAGGTCGTTGGAGTTAGTTCACCCGGACATCACTGGTCCGTTTGAGACTACTTCAATAGGTGGAAGCAAGTACTACATTACCTTCACTGACGACTTCAGCAGGAAGTGTTGGGTTTATTTCCTAAGAGAGAAGGCTGAGGCACTTGACAAGTTCAAGGAGTTCCGGGCGATAGCTGAGAAGGAGAGTAGTCAACCGCTGAAGGTGCTCAGAACGGATAGGGGTGGGGAGTACACCTCTAGGCTGTTTGACGAGTACTGTAAGCAATAGGGGATCTCTCATCAGCTGACGGCGGTATACTCGCCTCAGCAAAATGGCGTGGCAGAGAGGAAGAACCTTACCATCATGAACATGGCGAGGAGTATGGTGAAGGGCAAGGGGTTGCTAAAGAAGTTCTGGGCGGAAGCGGTGCAGGTGGCAGTGTACGTGCTGAACCGTTGTCCAACAAAGAGTGTAAAATTCAAGACTCCATTTGAAGCTTGGAGTGGGTGGAAGCCCAGTGTGAAGCACCTAAGGGTCTTCGGGTGTGTGGCTTATGCCCATGTCCCGGATCAAAGGAGGAAGAAGCTGGACGACAGAAGCGAGAGGTGTATCTTTGTAGGCTACGCTCCGATGAGCAAGGCTTACAAGTTATACAATCTAGTGATGGAGAAGGCCATCATCTCACGAGATGTGGTGTTTGAAGAAGGAAGCAGCTGGAGCTGGGATGAGGTGGTGAGGAACACCAAGGGGATGTTCTACGAGGATGATGAGGAAGAAAGGGGAGAAGAGGCTGAAGCCGAGATGGGTGGAGTGAAGCCATCATCACCACCTAGCAGAGGTTCAGGGGGAGCTCTCACCCCTTACTCTAGTGGTGCAAGCACAAGTGGAGGTGGCTCTGGCGGAGCAAGCACCAGTGGGAGCAAGGATAATCGCCCTCAGTCCAGGATGAGGAGGCTGGATGAAATCTATGAGGAGACGGCACCGACCCTTAACAATTTTTCACTATATTGTCTTTTGGCAGATGTCGAGCCATGCTCCTATGATGAAGCTGCAAAGGAGAAAAGTTGAAGGAAGGCGATGGATGTGGAGATCGCCTCCATCAAGAAGAATGAGACCTGGAAGCTGGTCGACCCTCCTGCTGGCCACAAACCCCTTGGGGTGAAGTGGGTCTACAAGGTTAAGAAGAATAAGGACGGTGGCGTGGAGAAGCACAAAGCTAGGCTTGTTGTGAAGGGCTATCGCCAAGTCCAAGGAGTCAACTATGATGAGGTGTTCACCCCCGTAGCGCGGACAGACACCATCTGGTTGATCATCGCGCTAGCGGCTCATCATGGCTGGAAGATTATGCAAATGGACGTGGTCTCTGCTTACTTGAATGGGTACCTGGAGGAAGATGTGTACATCAAGCAGCCTCCAGGGTACGTGGTGAAAGGACAGGAGAGGAAGGTCTGCAAGCTAGACAAGGCATTGTATGGACTAAAGCAGGGAGATCGAGCCTGGAATGGGAGGATAAATGCTTATCTGCAGAAGCATGGCTACCAGAAGAGCCCCCATGAATATGCCCTCTACACGAAGGTTGAGAAGAATGAAGACATGATGATCGTGTGTCTATACGTAGACGACATGATTTTCACTGGCAACAACACTTCGATGTATGAGGAGTTCAAGAGCATGATGAAGAAGGAGTTCGAGATGAAGGACTTGTGAGAGCTCAACTACTTCTTGGGAGTATAGGTGAAGCAGAGTGAAGACGACATCTTCATCTCTCAGAAGAAGTACGCGGAAGAAATCTTGAAGAAATTCAGGATGGAGAATAATAAGCCTATCTCCACTCCTGCTGATCCAGGGCTGAAGCTGAGCAAGGGATCAAAGGAAGGAGCGGTGGACTCCACCCTATTCAAGAGTCTGGTGGGTAGTCTACGCTACCTGACATTCACCCAACCTGACATCATGTATGCAGTCGGGGTGGTGAGCAGACATATGGAGGAACCGAAGGAAGACCACTTCGCAGCTGCGAAGAGGATCCTAAGGTATGTGAATGGGACAAGAGGTCACGGCTTGAAGTACTCAACAGGGGAGGAGCCGGAGCTGGTAGGTTACTCGGATGGTGACTACGGCGGGGATGTCAATGATCGGAAGAGCACTTCCGGATACGCTTTCCATGTGGGAACAGGAGTGGTCTCATGGAGTTCAAAGAAGCAGACCACGATAGCATTATCATCTTGTGAGGCGGAGTACATAGCAGAACCGGCCTGTACCTGCCAGGCGATCTGGCTGAGGAACGTCATGGAGGAGCTACATCATCCGCAGGATGGGCCGATGACTATGTATGTGGATACATGTCGGCCATCCAACTCGCGAAGAACCCTGTGTTACATGGGCATAGCAAGCACATTAAGACAAAGTACCATTTCTCCGCGAGCAGGTGGAGCTGAAGACGGTCGAGGTGGTATATTGCCCCACCGGAGAGCAGATAGCAGACATTTTCACGAAGGCGTTGAAGACTGAGACGTTTCTGAAGTGCAAGAGCAAACTCGGCATGTGCTGCCGTGTTTGAGGGGGAGTTTGTCGGTGTAATTGTTGACCGGTCAACACCGAAATTATAAATATATATATATGATAATATATATTAATATAGAGATTTATTTATTGCAATGTTGGCGGAAGAGAGAGAAATCCCAAGAGGTATTATGAAACGGAAATGCGGTTATATGCATTGATTGGTGGCCCACGTGGACATCTCCTATTGGAAGACTTTTCCTATTTATATGTTTGAAATCTGGACAGCCAAAGAGTGAGAAAAAGCTTGCAAAGGTAGAGCTGGAATTGCAAAACCTGCGGCCTCCATCTTGCGGACTGAAATCCTGAACAGCGGAAGCGCAGCAGCGCTTAGTGGAAGAACACGTAAACAACAGTTGTTGCGGCCAGCTTTCTGCGAATGAGAGTTGGACAGATATCAGTTACTTGCGGACTGTTTTGTAGGATAGCGGACAGAAAGCTTTGCGGATATCAATTTTACAGTTAAGTTTTGGGCAGCCAAGCTTCAAGTGCAGCAGGTTGTAGTCGTGATCGAACTTGTTTGCGAAATCTAGTTTGTGCTTTGTTGAGTTGTAACTCATAGTGGAGTTGTATTGTAACTATTTTGTGACTTTTGTTGTTATAATAAAGAAGTTATTTGCTCCATTAAATTATTGTGCACATTGTAAACGTTTCCAACACACTCGCCATCATGTCCACCATTTCTCCTCCGATTTTCGTCGGTACCATCATTTCCAAAGTCATTGTGAAAATGGGGTCACAAGGACAGAGCGCATATGCAGCCGCCCGCAGATCTCGCCAACTTACTGAGAGTCAGGGGGCTAAGTTGGGTTAATCAAAGTAAACCTCACTAACCCCATGATGGGAGCCACCCTGAAACCGCAATGTGCGTACCTTGCATGGAGAACCATCGCACTGGTCGGGCTACTGCACAGTCGGCTGCCGTCGCGCAGCACTTTGGCCTTGGTGGGGATCCCCTCACACGCGACCGAGCTCCCCTCGCACGTGGTCGTGTGCCCGCACGACCGCGCACGACCGCGAGGCCGAGCAGACGGCTAGCCTCCCGACCAGCCGTCGCACGGTCGGCTATCGTCGGGTGGCCGCATGACCACGTGCCCCACGCATGTGACCACGAGGCCGAGCGGATGACCGGTCAGCTGGTAGACCACCGCGATGCCGACTATCGCCATGCGGCAATGAGGCTAGGAGGCTGGTAGGCCGATGGGCCATCACTGCACGACCGCCTGGCTGGGCGGCCTCACGACAGGCTGCAGGTCGTGCCCAACTGGACGCTCGACCCACCACCTTGGTCGGCTTCCTGGTCGGCCCCACCCCTGTTCTGCCCTCACCGGCCAGCCCTTGCTGGTCGATCCCTTTGACACTATCGGTAGGTCTCTTCGCCACTACCGGTCAGTTCTCCTCCGATCGACTCCTTGGTGGCCGCTGAATATCTACCATCTAATCGCCATGTAACCACCTCGGCGTAACTACTCAAATATTATTATGGTTGTGCGCATAGTAAATCCCTTAAAATATGTGTCAAAAAAAATAAAAGCGGTTTGCGTACAACACATATAACTATTATAGTGTGTGGGTTATCCATGTAACCACCATAACCACTCCGAAAAACTATATATAGAATCATATGGTTTGGTTCCTTACATTCCATCTTTTCCTCCTCCCGTTTTTCCTCCTACGCACGAGAGAAATCCTCAAGGAATCCCTTGAAGATCTTTTTGCGCCTTTGAAGAACCCTTCAAAATGCGTCTTCAAAGACCTCTTGAAGATCTTCAATCTCCTTTGATCGCCCATGTGCACGTTCCACCCTCCGCATGTTTCACCTTGCACACATTCAACCATGCACACGTTTACCTCGTGCATACTTTCCTACGGACCTAGAGCACTCTGCGCACATGGTGTAACACTTCCCCTTTAATGACCATATAATATGGGCCCGGTCGGGGCCCCACAGTATATAGACGTCATAGCTTCAGCATTATAAAGTGATATAAAAGTACTACACATCTCAAAACTCAGAGAATAAAGTAGCGGAAACGAAACAACAAGACTAGAAATTGTCCACAACTGCATAGGAGTCTGAAATGACTTTAATGTCTTACAACATTCAAGTGTCCAAAACATCAATAACACTTATCATGACAGTGTGTCAAAGCACTCCTAAGCTACCTCAGCATGCAAGCCAGATTACATTGAAAGAAATATAACTTGAGAACACGCAAAAGATATCAAAAGGGGGTACACTTCATGAGGCTTAGGCCTTTTTGGCCAGCGAGCTTGCTCCAACTTGCGATCCTTACCCTATAAAATTTGTTGTAACTTGGGTCAGCAAACGCTGAACTCAACTGTATAATCAACACCCCTCCTCTCGGCCGTCCTTAGCAGACCCCGAGGCACTCCATCACCTTGCAGGTTAGCACCTCATATACATGTAATAGAACATAAACTAACATAGAAAATAATAGGATTTGGTGTCTCAAGCATCAAACACGTTTCTATGTTGAACATGTAAATAGAAAAGGACCTATAATGGAGCATGTATGCACACTTGGGTTTAACCCAAGGCACCATATAGTGTGTCTGGTTCGAACACACCATCACAAATCATCACATCATAATCATTACATGATTATTCTCATTCCCCAAAGGCATACAAGCCCATGGCCAAGAACTCTCGCTGAGACTCTACCCGTACATGGATCACAACACCATCAGGCTTGTCCATCAGCTCCACCGTTCTTGTTAATTTTACCAATTTAAGCACAACTGATGCTAAAAACCCTTGCTTGACCTTGCCCGTTTGTGTGCTTCATCGCCCGGGCTTGTCCAAAAGCTTGACGTCCTTGTTAGTTTCCACATGAGAGGACTTGTCTTCTCGGGACACCCTCCACACGTGAATCACAATATCACGGGGTAAGCAGCCAACCACAAAGACAAAGTCATGCCTCCACATTGCATTCAACAAGCATATCCATTCCCTCCCTAAACCATAATTCGTTCTCACACAAAAAATTAAGGGCATCACAATGACGTCTTCGCCGCAATCGGGATTCTAACAAAAATCCTAATATGCACGTCAATTAACATCACCAAATCGAACCACCGACTGCGATTTCGGCTTCACCCACCATGCCTAATCCACTAGCAGAGTGGATTTCTAATGCAAAAGTATGTCGGGGACGGACACAATCGACCCGATGGCTCATCTTGAACCAAGGCGACCTGAACCCTTCTCATTTAAGAGATCCAGTGCCTAAATGCTCAAATAAAGGCATAAATAAAATGGATGGCATGCACGCATCCTAAAAATCGAGAGGATAAGTTTCGTTACCTTACGAAACCTCTTCCTCACCATGGAAACTTGTAGAAGCGATGATGAACGTTTTCACCTCCAAGCCCTCTCCACAGATCTAGCATTGGATCAACGAATGAGGCTTCGAAGCCTCATTAATGGTGGAAAATGCTTCTTCTTACTCCTCTAAATTCTCTTCAAACCCTAGTCTCCCAAACACAGAGGGAAAATGGGAAGAAAGAACCTATCTGCCCTATTTAGGGTTCACAGACAGAAATTTCTGGTCCATGCAATCAAGTTTTAAGAAAATTGGATGCCAGAAATCGCTTTTACGAAACTGGTTCCATCCACTACCGTCGGGTGGTAGCTACGTACCACGTCGTGGTAACTTCCAGAGCCCGCCAACCTCCTCAGACTGTCGCACTACCGCCAGCGATAGCGTTATTGCCAGGCGTTAGCTACTCAGTGCAATCGCTCTCAATCGATGCTAAGTCCCCACTCAACAAAAGCTATCGCTGGGAGGTACATCATACCGCTGCACGGTAAATTCCATAGATACCAAAACCCTAAAACAGGAAAAACAGAGTGTTACAAGTCCACCCCCTTAAAAAAATTCGTCTTAGAAATTTAACATGTTATCGAAACAACAAGCATACTTGACGCAAAAAGTTTCGAAAAGTCTTCCTGCATCGCTTGCTCACGCTTCCAGGAGAATTTGTCTTGCCCGTAGTTATTCCAACGCACTTTCACAAGCTTAACCTCTTTATTCCACAACCGCCGAATCTCTGAATCCTCTACGCAAATCGGACAGACTCTCATCCTCAAGTCCTCTTCCACTGGCATCGATGCCTACTCGACCACAACACTTGCCTCCATTGAAGCTTTTCGCAACACTAAGACAAGGAAAACATCATGTAATCCACTCAGCTTTGCGGACAATGCCAACCTATAGGCTTCTTCTCTGATGCGCTCCGTAACTTTGAATGACCCTAAATACCTCGGACTTTGTTGGGTACATTGGAAAATGTGTACTAGATTTGGACAAGCCACAACTTAATCAATGATATGCATCAATGTGTATTTGATAGAAGTTTGAGTTTCATTATGCAGGTTTAAAAATTTGAAGGAAAATTTTCTAAGTACAAGTGTCGACACTTGTGAAGAAACTGTGTTGACACTCAAGGAGACTGTGTCGACACACAGCTGAAATATGTCCACACTTATGAAGAAGCTATGTCGACACCCAGCTGCTATGTCGACACTCAGGAAAGCTGTGTCAACACACTGGCAAAATATGTCGATGCTTATAAAGAATTTGTGTCGACACTCAAAGCTATGTCGACACCTAAAGAAGTAGGTGTGTCGACATCCAGAATTGTGTCGACAACTTAAAACAGAATTGGGTCGACACTAAAAACAGAAGATGAGTCGACACTTAGGAGCAATGTCGACACCTTAAGCAATTGTGTCGACACACAGGACTTGTGTCGACACACCAACTCTCAAGAGGCTGTGTCGATTTTAGAAGTAATTGTGTCGATACACAGGACTTGTGTCGACACACACTCAACGTCAATTGACAAACACTCAACGCCATCTGTCTGCAACAGAAATGTCGAGACAATAAGCTGTTGTGTCGACACACAGGACTTATGTCGACACATACAACAAAAATCAGTGTCGAGAAACAGAAGTATGACTGTGTCGATACTTGGAGTATTTGTGTCGACACCTTGAAGACTTGTGTCGACACTTAGCCTATATGTGTCGACACATGTGAAGCAGTCTGCTGAGTGTTGTATGTTGAGTTGTAAAGACATTGAAGAACCTGGTGACGTGACTGGTGATTTGACAGCTGTCATAACTAACCGGTCTGGCACCACTGTCAGAACTGTCAGAAGTCTGTTATAAACCGGATCAGCCGGTAACCATGGAGTAAGCTCTATATAAGAGCCAGATCGGAAACGACAGAGATAATTAACAACAACGTGAGGCATCAATAAGAAAGATCTCTGGATCATAAAGAAGAACTCTATCAGATCAAGGCCTTTCTATAAGAACGATTCAGAGTTAGATCTGAATCTAAGGAAGAAGCTGACTGAAGATCAACTTCAACTTCAAGAGAAGATCCACCTTATTTGTCCTAATCAAGAAGCTTTGAAAAGCTAAGTTAGGTTGGATCAGAAGAATCAGTCTATACAAGAACTGATCAAGAAGACAACATCAACAAAGAAATCTAGCTAGTGAAGTTTTCTAATACTTATTACTCACAAATTCTTGTAGGATCTATTATTAGATCAGTGATTGTAAGCCTAAAATTATAAAGGCTGAGGTAGGGCTGAGGCCTGAGGTAGGATTCAGGGAAGAATCTGAGGTAGGATTCAAGGAAGAATCTGAGGTAGGACTTGTGTAAAGTCTGAGGTGTGGGAACCATTTTGGGTTCTGAGTTTGTAAGATCTGTGGATCTGAGCTAGTGGAAGGAAGTTAGGCTGAATCCAGTTATCTACTGAATAGGCGAAGGGGGAAAGTGGATGTACCCATATCTTGGGGAACCACTATAGATCTGATGTTTTCTATGTTGTATTTAATTTCTGTAGATAGAATTATTCTGTGCTAAAAGAACTTACAAATATCTGTTTGCCTTAAAATCAAAAAGACTCAATAAGATTAGAACTTATTCACACCCCCTCCCCCTCTAGGTGTTTAGGCTCTTGAAACAAAGTCTTTCAAATGATATCAGAGGGAGGTTCCTCAAAATTTGACCTAACAGTCAGAGGATTTCTCCAAGGCAAATAATAGATAACAAACATGGGTTCAAGTGAAAATCAAAAGGAGTTTGGTTCTATGAAATTGCCCATATGTAGGAAAGAATCTTTTGGCATTTGGAAAGAAAGGGTCAGACTATTTATGGAAGCATCTGATCCAAGAATTTATATCACAGTACAGGAAGGCCCCTTCATCCCTATGAAGATTTCAGTTCTTGATGCAAACATTCAAACTCCAAAGAGTTATTCAGAGATGACTAAGGATGAAATCATCTTGGCTACATTAGATAAAAGAGCTCAGAATATAAATGTAAGTGTCATAGATGATGCAACATTCCAGAATCTTGTGCACTGTAAAACTTCCAAAGAAATGTGGGATACATTGATTGTCTATATGGAAGGCACAGAAGAAGTCAGAGAGGACAGAAAGTCTATGCTAAATCAGGAATATGAGAGCTTTAGGCAGAATAAAACTGACAACATAGCTGAATGCTATAAAAAGTTTTTCAGAATAGTGAATGAACTGATGATATATGGAAGAGTCTTCAGTACTTATGAACTGAATGACAAGTTTCTTAGGTCCCTAACAAAGAATTGGGACACTAAGATATGTGCAATCAGGGAAGTGGCCAGATTGGCTGACACACCTCCACCTACACTTTTTGGAAAACTGCTTTCATATGAAATGCAGCTTACTGCTAGGAAAGAGGAAGAGAAGGACAGCAGATCTGAACATAAAGAAAAGTCAGTAGCCTTCAAGGATGAGGGCACAAGGAAGGGTAGGAGAAAATCTCCTTCTCCACCTAGAAAGAGTACTGAAGCAGAAGAAGGTGTTCCTGAAACAAGTACATCAGATAGTCATACATCTGATGAAGACTTTGCTGCCTTCACAAGACAATTCCAAAGGTTCATGAAGAAAAAGAATTGGAGAACCAGACCATCATCTACATCCTATTCCAAAGATGAATACTACAGGAAGAAGAAGACACCTAAGGAGGACAGGTATGCTTCTAAACCTGGTAAACAATCTAATTTTAAGATTGTGTGTTATTGCTGCAACAGGTCTGGGCATGTCATAGTTGACTATCCTGACAAAAGAAAGGAGTCAAAGGATAAGAAGAAGTAGCTGGTCAAAGGCAAGAAGGAGAAGTCTTTAGTGGCTCAGAAAGAAGGAGAATTCCTACAGATGCTGGACTCCATAAATGGAGTGGAAGAATATTGTTGTAAAGAGATGATGGCTCAATCTGAAGAAGATAAGTGTTAGGATCAGCCTGGACCAAGTAAGGTAAACAATTCACCCCTAGTCTCATATTACTATACTGGATCAGAATCAGAAGCATCTTCTTCAAAAGAAGTTGATGGATCTGAGTCTGAGGGGGATATTCACCAACTCATTAATGAGTATGGTGGGTTGTTGCATGCTCTAAAGAAGAGCAAGTTTCTTGTTAAAGAGCCAGCCAAAGAGATCGAGTCTCTTAAGCTGGCTGCAGCAGTTTCAGCAAAACTGTTAGATCAAACACTGAATGAGGTTGCCAAATTGAAAAACATTACAGTTATTCAGATGGGCACAATCTCATTCAAAGAGAATCATATCAAGAAACTGGAGGGAAAACTTCAGAAAGAGAGAGAGCTAGTGGTAAAATTCTCTAAGCCAAAATCAGTCTTACCTTTGATAGATAATTTTGTTTCACAAAAAGGAAAGACTGGTCTTGGCTTTAAGGGAAGAACTAGGGTTACCAATTCTCATAGAAAAGGTAAAGTCACAGTTCAGCCTCTAGCTGTTAATCCCCCTATTTTCTTTAAGAAAGTAGTGAATCCTACTAACAGGTATGATCATGACATTACACATGGTCACTGTGAGCATGAAAATTTCATGAGCAAGGGTGCTAATGCCAATAGACCAATCTATAGGCATGCCCATCATATTCAAGAGGAGTTCTTGAAGAATGCAGTTCCAGCACCAACACTTAATAAGTCTACTGACAACAAAGTAAGAAGGCTTGTACCTAAGAATAGGTATAATAGGTTTGAGTGTTGGTGTTGTGGCAAGGTGAGCCACTTTGCCATGGATTTCTGGTTTAACTTAAGTGTTAAAATAAAAAGTAGGATTCCTGTTAGATCAGTCACAAGATTTCTAACTAACAAGGACCTAGGACCCACTAGCAAGTTGGGTTCTAAGGATAAGTGATTTCTTATTTGTTGCAGGTAAATCCAAGTGACCATACCCCTATATGGTACTTGGATAGTGGTTGTTCCAGACATATGACTAGAATAAGGAGAATGTTGAGGGACTATGTGCCCATAAAAAATGGACCAAAAGTTATCTTTGGTGGATCAGAAAAGGGAATCATCAAAGGTTTTTGGTAACATATCTTGTGATTCAATTACAATCACTAAAGTGGCTTATATAAAGGGTCTAAAACATAACCTGATTAGCATAAGTCAACTTAGTGACCTAGGTTATGATATTTCTTTCCTCAAAGGGGAGTGCCAAGTAAAAAGGTAAAGTGATCAAGAGATCATTTTGACTAGCACTAGGAAAGGAAATTTGTATTGCCTTAACCTGGAGTGTGAGTCTAACAACTCACCTATTTGTTTGGTTGCAGGAGAGAAAGCTTCTCTATGTGTCAAATGGCACAAGAGGCTAGCTTATCTGAACTATAAGTCAACTGGACTGTTGTTCATCATGGGATTAATGAGGAATGGTCCTCAAGTTCAATGCATAAAAGAGGGTGTGTGCTCAGCTTGCCAAAAAGGCAAGCAGACTAAGTCCTCTTTTCAGTCACTTGACATCAAAGATTCAAAGAGATGTTTATATCTCATGCATATGGATTTGTTTGGTCCTATGCCAGTCCATAGTCTTAGTAGGAAAGCATACACACTTGTTATAGTGGATGACTATTCTAGATTTACATGGATTTTCTTCTTGAGGTAGAAATTTGAAACCCCAACTATTTTCCAGACTTTTGTCAGACAAATACAGAATGAATACAACAGCTCAGTGGTCAAAATCAGAAGTGACCATGGAACTGAATTTCAGTCTGAATGTATGACAAAATTCTGTGAAGAACTTGGGATTCATCAGGAATTCTCTTCACCTAGAACTCCTCAGCAAAATGGTGTTGTTGAAAGAAAGAATAGAACTCTAATTGAAGCCAGTAGAACTCTACTGAATGACACTACTGATAGTTTTACTTTCAAGACAACCTAAACACCTAGAGGGGAGGGTGAATAGGTTCTAATTGCTTGTTCAAATTTTTAGGCAGAATTAAATTACAAATATTAAAACATCCAGCACAGCATTCACAGACATTTAATCATTACAGATTGCACAATGTTTTATAGTGGTTCCCCAAGGTCTGGGTACATCCACTTTCCCCCTTCACCTATCTAGCAGTATGCTAGATTCGGCCAAACTTCCACTATTCTCAGATCCTCAGATCCTACAGCTCAGAACCTGGATAGGTTCCTACAACTCAGGCACAACAGCCCTACCTCAGCCTTGCCACAAGGCCTACAACTCAGAGAAGAACCTTCTCCTACACTCAGGCAAACAGCCCTACCACTCAGAGATCAACTCTCCTACACTCAGCCTTTATATCACAGGCTTACAACTCAGATCTGTGTAAAACAAATCCTACAAAAATTTAGAAAATAAGTTTTAATGTCTTGCCTTTGTTGAGAGAGAAGAGGACAAGACAATTCTTGATCAGCTGATGAAATCAACTGAATCTGAGCTTTCTTCAAAGCTTCTTGAATCTGAACTTAGCTGAGTTGATTTCCAAACAGCTTCTTGAGAAACCACTGATAGTTTCCTTCTTCTTCTTCAAAATGGGTGGATCTCTCTCTATCCAACACTTTTGATGATACTTCTGAATTCTTGTTAGAACTCTTCTTAGATCGATCCTGAGATCGTCTTCTTAGATCTTCTGATGAAGATCTTCTTTAGTGCATCACACCTTCTTGATTTGATTTCTCAATTTGATTGCCAAAGTTCAATCTTCTCATTCATGTCTTTACTTCTCTCTGAATCTGTCTATATATAGATCTTCTTAATGGTAACCGGTTGATCCGGTTTATAACTGTCTTCTGACAAGTCTGACACCATCAGTTAACTGGCTGCAACCCACAGCTGTCAAGTCTTCAAACGGATCCTGTGCCTTAGTCTTGGTCAGCAATGTGTTGAGACAGACTGTTAGGAAGTGTCGAGACCAATTGTCTGTATGTGTCGACACAAGTAACTTTTGTGTCGACACAGCCTTTGATGATGTCGACAAGTTTGCCTTTAAGTCGACACAGCTTCTTCAGAGAATAACTTGGTCTTGACTTTGCAGTGTGTCGACACAAGTCTTGTGTGTCGACACAGTTATTGTAGATTCAGAACTCAATATGTGTTGACTTAGTCTTCTGGTGTCGACACAAGTATTGTCGACTTCTGCCAATGTGTGTCGACTCTGTCTCATTGTGTCGACACAGCCTCCCAGTGTCGACACAAATGTGGTCGACTATCTTTCTCTGTGAGTCGACACTGCTTCCCAGTGTCGACACAAATGTGGTCGACTATCTTTCTCTGTGTCGACACAGCTTCCTTCAAGTGTCGACACAAATATTCTGAAGTGTCGACACTGTTTCTTCAGGTGTCGACACATGGACTTAGAATATTTTTCTGCATTCTTTAACATTTCTCCACCTGCACATCTCAACTTAAAACAACATCAAATACACCTTGATGTATATCATTGAGCTAAGTTGGGCTTCTTCAAATCAGGTACACATTTTCCAATGTACCCAATAATCTCCCCCTATTTGGAGAAGTCATAACCCTTATAGCCAATGATATACACCATTTATAAAAAGTATAATATGATGATATATGACATAACAGGAATACTTAATATAAACAAAATATGAACAATCCATCACAGAGTGAACATTATATGATTCCAAACAAAATATTGTTTATAACTTGATAATGTTTGATTACAGAGTTTTATATTGAATGATTTAATCAAAACATTACAAAACACATTTGAAAGAACTTAAAACTAAGACTGATCAGGCTCTCTTATGATAATTCCTTTGCCAGATTGGATTTGAGCCTTCACAAGAGCTTCAACATCTTCAGCTGGCTTCTTGCCTTTTTGATCAGCCTTCTTCTTTGCTTCTTCCTTGAGCCTTTGCCTTTCAAAGTAATGAAAGGGCTTTGGAAAGTACTTGCTCGGCTCCTGAGCATCTGGTGGCAGCCTACCCAGCTTGGCACTTCTTCTGAACTGTACTATTGCCTCCTGCCTAGCTTCATACTTTTGCCATTCTATTGCATTATACCACTTTCCTCTTTCATGAACTTGGTCTTTCACAGCCTTCCATGCAGTGAGTATAATATTTCTTGAAGTAGGGCTCCACTGCTCAAAATCTGGCTTAAGTTCAGCCTGCTCTCTAAACCTCTTCTTAGATAGTAGAGCATCTTGCTGTTCTTTCAAAATAGCCTCAGGCTTATCCACTTTCTCAATAACAACCCTGTTAACCTCCTTTGGAGGACTATACATTTCTTGAACTTGCTGATCAATCATATCAAAATCTGGAGGAGGGAAATGACTTGGGCAACCTCAGGTTGATTGCCTTCAAGTAGACCTGTTTGTATTCCTGACTCAGCCACCATAGCATCATCACACAAAGGTGGATATCCCAATGTGGCTCGAATACTATTGGTCACCCATTTGGTGTGCTCTGAGCCTGCATGAACTAACAACCTCTCCCCCTTTATAGCTTATCTGGTAATATGATCTCTTAGATCTTACTTCTGAAATCTGATCTGTCCATCCAGATAATTCACACCCTCTTTAAAAAATGGTTTTAACTTTTGAAGCTTGTCAGAGATGTCCTTTTGAGAGGCAGTGATAGCAGTTTTAACAGATTCAATAGCAGCTTGAAATGTCTTATCAAATTCTTCCATCTCCTTTGCTCTAGCTGCAGGCAGGCCTGGAGTATTCTTTTTCAATTCAGCAATAATCTCATGATGAGATTCAGTTAAATTGTCATTCATCCTTAGCTGGTTCTCCAAAACATAGCTTTGCTTTAAAGCAATATCATCCACTTTAGGGATGATGGACTGCTGTTGTTTTGCCAAATATACCACAACATTACCTCCCTTATGGAAGCAATCTATCATCTCCTTCTTATGCATATTGACTTCAAATCGAATTGACTTTATATCCTGAGCCAAGTCAAATTGAAGGGTCTTATTGCTCTCATCAACATATTTTTCAACTGCCACTCTATGGTCATCTAACTTAACTTGCAAATCAACCATAAACTTGTTATAATTAAATTCAGAATGAGATGGTTGAGTTGTAGTCTGTAGAGCCTGCTTATAACCTTTGCTCCTTCTCTTGAAGACTACAAGTTTTCTCTTCTTAGCCATTCTGGCTTCTTCAGTCTCAGATTCAGATGTACTATCAACTTGAACTCTTTCTTGAGGAGGAGGAGGAGGAATATGTGTCTCAGTGCTATGTTGTTCAGCCTCAACATGCACAGACTCCCCCTCAACCATTTGCTCCTTCTCAATTTCTATCTCCATGTCAAGGGCCTTTTCAATCTCTTGCCCCACTTCTACTCTATCAGTAGCCATATCAACATTAGGGAATAACTCATCTAGAGTATATTCCTTCTGAGCTTGAACATAAGATGTATCAATTAGATCTTCTATATTCAAATCTTTGGAGATATCAGTTTGGACTGCCTCTTGCACTGGGGCAGACATCTTCTCCCCCTGTACTTGGTCAGTATTGGTAATGACCTGGGCAGGTGAGTATACTTGCTCCCCCTGCACCTGTGCAGTAATAGAAATATTAGAAATGTCTTTAGTAAGGAAATACACCAGCTCCCCCTGCAACTGTACCTGGTCAGGAGTAGATACAATCTGGGCAGGTGAATGAGCTTGCTCCCCCTACATCTGTGCAGGTATAGTGTCTTGCTGGGATGGAGTAGACACAGGGTGATTGTTGGTACCCTAGATGTGATTTGGCTTATGTAATCCCTTTCCAGCCCCTCTTGATCCATATAAAGATATATGATCATGTTTAGACCTTGCTTAGTCTCCCTAGGGCAGTATATAACTGACCTAGAGTTTAGGCTAGTAGTTTTAGAATGTGTTTTGGTTGAGACTTTTTCCGTTCGACTATCGTCGAACGAGGCCTCGCGATCGTCGATCATTGATCGACGATAGCAGGGCTATTGAATCGTTGAAGTCAAGACAATTATCGTCGACCGTTGGTCGACGATCTCAGAGCTAGCTTACTACGCTCTGAAGGTTGGTCGACGATCTGTCATCAACAGATCGACGATCGTGTTCTAGCTTCACGATTTCTGTCTCGACAGATCTTTGCCTTAATCGTCGACATCATTGTTGGTCGACGATATCTGTCTCGACAGATCTCTGCCTTAGTCGTCGACATCATGAGATGTTCGACGATTTCTGTGTCATCAGACTTTTTGCTTTAGTCGACGATATCTGTTTGCTGGTCGACGATCTATTAGCTGGTCGACGATCTATTTTCTGGTCGACGATTTCTGGTCGACGATTTCTGGTCCGACAGATTCCTGCTATTGGTCGACGATTTGTTAACAGGTCGACGATCTTCGAACCCCTGTTCGACGATTTCTGTCTGCTTTTATCTATTTGTATTTATGCTATTCCTTGGTTTATTTCCAAGTGTGTTAGCTTGTGGTTAGAAAGATTCTCTAAAGTTATTTGTTGCTAAAATTATGGCTTAAATTCAAAATGAATTATTTACAAATTCTGTCAAACATAAATCACGGGATTCAGTATTCTTGATAAAGCATTTTGTCCTATTATACAAACTGCGTTGACTTTATCTTTCCAGCCTGTTTTCTAGCCGTTGGTACTATGTACTATTTCCAAGAAAGGTACGTCTTTATGCTGAGATTTCTTTCCCGCTTATTTTATTCCTTATTGGGACTGACAGAAAGTTAATAGGCCATTCTATTCCTATTGCTATATTCTATTTTGAGATAATCTGTTGCAGGGCTCGAGAATTCAAATCAATAGAGCCGTTCCAAAGGAAAACGTGAAGACATATTTAAAAGAGATTTCTGCTCTAAGAAAAGTAACAGTAACAGACACAGAGAAAAATTATTCATCCGCTCAAGCATCATCAGAGCACTTCTTCAACATCTCTTTACAAGAAGAAGAAAAGTTTTCCTGAAGCAAAAGCCCAGAGCAATCATCTTCCATTCTCAAGTCTCCTGAGCAATCTGCTTAGAGTTTTTCAAAGACTTCAGAAAAGGCTCAAGATCTGCTTCAAGTGCTCCAGAATCTTAAGACCTGATAAAAATCAGTCTTCAGATTTCTGAGGATTTAGTTTCAGTTTATCTGAAACTCCTTCATCCTGAAGCAAAGGCTTTCCCTGGACTTCCACTGAGCCAGGGGGAGACTTTGATTCTTTAGAGAATCCACAAATCTTCTCTAATCTGTATTTAAAATAGAGAAGATAATCTAACCCTCTCAACCCCTTTGTAAAAAGAGTTTGTTCACACCTCTTCAAAAGTGAACGTTGGTGACAGGGCACCTTATCAACAACCTGTGGTTGAGCATCCTTATCAAAAGCTCAAAGGGTCTGTTTGATCTACCTGAATCAGATCATTGGTGGCAGGGCACCTTAGCAAAAACCTGTAGTGGATTCCTACCAGGGTGGTAGAAGAGTGGACGTACCTATTTAAAGGGAACCACTATATATCCTGTGTCCATCTGGTTATCTTGTTTATTCATTTTATTCTGTGGCTGTGATAGAACTACCTAGGATTGCTAGGTGCTGTGATAGGCTTGTAGTTAACTGAAATTTCAGTCAACTTCTTCACTTGTGCACTTCACTGTGTTAGGCTCTTAGGGTTCAAGTATCAGATTTTCTATTCCGCAAATAAACTCCAAGGGAGCTGACTAAGTGTTCATAAAATTTTGAATACTCTATTCACCCCCCCTCTAGAGTAGTTTACAACTTATCTCCTCACTTTCAATTGGTATCAGAGGGAGGTTGGCTGTTCATACAGGCTAACACCTGAGTTAAAAGATCCTGTGATAAGTTGTTTCCTGATACCTTTCACAAACACTTTCACACATGGCCCAGTCTAAGGATTATTCAAGCACCAGACCTCCTGTATGCAACTTGTCCAAGTTTGGCATATCGAAGGCCAGGATAAGACTATACATGAATTCTATTGATGAAGATATTTTTTCTTCTATCTTGACAGGACCACCTGCTAGGCCTGCTGCTGCTTCCACTTCTGCTGATCTCAGTGCTGTGCCACCACCTGACTACAATGAAACTTACAAGAAAGCAAAAGCAGCTGATGCTAAAGCAATGAATATCCTAGCTCAGACAATGTCTGATGAGATATTCCAGAAGCTGGCTGAATGTACCTCAGCCAAAGCTATGTGGGATTCCCTCAACCACATAGTTGCTGGCTCAGCTGATGAGAGGAAGGACAGGAGATCTAATCTCACCTCTCAGTATGAAAACTTCAAGAAGGATGATGCTGAAGACATTGACACCATGTACACAAGACTCAGTTCAATAATAAGTGAACTGAGGTCCTTAGACAAGGAGATAACCTTGTCAGAAGTCAATGACAAGATCCTGATGTGCCTTCCCATCTCTTGGGACTCAAGGATATGGCCCATCAAGGATGGAAGAAACACTGTGGAACTCTCCACAGAAGCTCTGTTGGGAAAGCTCAGGTCATATGAGCAAACCTTAAAGAGTAGAGCTGCTGTAACTGAAGTGAAGACTCCCACTCCTACAAAGAAAGAGCATTCTCTAGCTCTTAAGGCTGCTGAGACTTCTGAAGGAAGTCAATCAAATGAGGAGTTACTGGCACTCATTGCCAAGAGATTCTTCAACATGGGAAGAAGAGACCTCAGAAAGAAGTTCTCCAAGCATGAGGACAAGCCAAGGTATGACAAAACTCCATCTAAAGAAATCATTTGTTATGTATGCAGCAAGCCTGGACACATTGCCCCAGATTGTCCAGAGAAGAAGTATAAGGAGAAGAAACATGAGAAAGAATACAGGAAGCACCACTCCAAGTCCTCATCACACAAATACAAGAAGAAGGACAAGGGATTTGTGGCTGCTACCTGGAGTGAAACAGAAGAGGATACCTGCTCCTCTAGCTCCAGTGATTCAGAAGAAGAAGAAGAGAAGAAAGCCAAAGAGGTCTGCCTCATGGCCATTGATGCCTGCAGCTCTCTGTCAGCTGCAGAGAATTCTGAAGAAGAAGGAGACAATGAAGAAGACTCCTTTATGGAGGACCAGGTAATCGACTCATTTGATTTCTCATCTCCTGAGTTCAAACTAAAATTTAAAACTCTATGTTTAGACTTACTATTATCTGAAAAAGAAATTAAGTCACTTAGATTAAAAATAATGGAACTAGACATGGAAGGTGTTGAAATAATCAGATTAGAAAAGGAATTAGAGAGCTCAAAAGAAGAAGTAACATTCCTAAAGTTAGAACTAGCTAAATCTAAGAGGTTAGAAGAACAATTAAATGGCAGAAGCCTTAAATTATCTGAAATAACCTGTATAGCAAACACTAGGGTTGGTAATGATAAACTAGGCTTAGGTGCTACACCTAGTGAACCCATCCTCCTCACAAAGGAGAGATTTAGCACTCCAGTAAAATTTGTTTCTGAATCAGGAATAAAGAATACTGAGGAAATTGAAAAATGCAAGAAAATTCAGAATAAGATTAAGAAAGAGAATAGGAAGAAAAAATTTCTAGCTTTACAAAAATCGTCGAACATTAATCGACGATCGTCAAACCAATCGTCGAACGACTATCGACGATCGCTGAACACCTTCACCAAGTATGATATCTTTGGTGCAGGAGATCGACGATCTCATTTTGAGTCGTCGACCAGTGATCGACGATCGTTGAATCCAGAATATAGCTATACTGGAAATGATCGACGATATGGCTTGCGATCGTCGACCATCGATCGACGATCTGGACTTAAGCCGGAAAATCATTTTCAAACTTCCAGAACTTCAAATCCTAATCACCACCCCAGGTTGTTTAATCCTTCAACTGAATGGATTATCCCACCTAGGAGATCACACCCCCTAGGATATAAATCAAAGCCTGCAAAATCTTTTATATCTAGTTTTTCTTTTGTGAAGAATACTGGACCCAAGGTAACCTGGGTCCACAATGTGTAACTGCTCTTTCTGCAGGTGAAGACCTATCCAGTCATACATGACAAATGGTATCTGGATAGTGGATGCTCAAAGCATATGACAGGAAAGAAGAAGAACCTGTCAGGTTTCAAAGCCAAGCTGGGACCAAAAGTTGTATTTGGGGATTCCAGCTGTGGACAGACTGAAGGGTATGGGAGCTTCACCATAGGAGCTGTAACCTTCAAGAAGGTAGCTTATGTCTCAGGACTAAAGCACAACCTAATCTCTGTAAGTCAAATGTGTGATGCTGGATACAAGGTATGGTTTACTGACACTGCCTGCAATATTTCTTTAAATAATACTGTGGTATTAGTAGGCATTAGAATTGGAAATGTTTATGTTGTAGATTTTAATTCCTCCAAATCTGAAATATGCTTATTTAATGAAGTAACCAGTAATAATACCCTTTGGCATAAGAGACTTAGTCATGTAAACTTGAAAAACATCTCTAGGTTGGCTAAATACAATCTTGTAAGAGGATTACCTTCTTGCCCCTACAAGAAGGAAGGCCTTTGCAAAGCTTGTCAACTAGGAAAGCAAACAAGAAATAGCTTTAAATCAGTTAATAAAAGTGATTCTCCCAGGATTCTGTACCTGCTACATTTGGATTTATTTGGTCCTATTGCTGTACAGAGTCTTGGAGGAAAGTCTTACACTCTAGTAATTGTAGATGACTTCTCTAGGTTCACTTGGGTATTCTTCTTGAGAACTAAGGCTGATAACTTCAAGGTTCTTACAGATTTTCTAAAGTGTATACAGAGTGAGTATTCTACTCAGATTGCCTTGATCAGAAGTGATCATGGTACTGAGTTTGAGTCTCTTCTTATGCAAGAATTCTGTGAGAAGGAAGGTATCAAACATAGCTTCTCTGCTCCTAGAACTCCTCAACAAAATGGGGTAGTTGAAAGGAAAAACAGAACCCTAATTGAAGCTGCAAGTACATTGTTGGCTGATGCTAACATGCCTCTGTTCTTTTGGGCTGAAGCAGTTAGCACAGCTAACTATGTATTGAACAGAAGTCTGATACATAAACTCAAGGGTAAGACTCCCTATGAATTACTTAAGCAAGTGAAACCTAAAATAGACTATTTTAGAGTATTTGGCTGTGTTGCTTTTGTTCATAACAATAACAAAGAATACCATAGAAAATTTGAGGCAAAAGCTTCAATGGGAGTTTTTCTAGGATACTCTCAAGTAAGCAAAGCCTATAAGGTCCTTAATAAATCCTCTCTTAAGATAGAAGAGTCTGCACATGTCTCTTTTGATGAGACAGTCATGTACTATAAGGAGAAGGATTCTTCTTCTAATAGTACAGTGCAAGTCCTAGGAGTAAGTAAGGATTTGGAAGGTTTGAGACTCACACAGGAGAATCATCCCCAACAAACTCCTCAGGTTGCTTCCTCAGATTCTGAATCTGATGTAGATCTGCTTGAAGCTAAAGCACCTGCTCCAACAGTTGATCAAACTCCACATGAGGAAGTAAATCTTGAAACTGTTGAAGATCAGATCATTGTTGAACCTACTGATCTTGTCACACTTAGAGATCACCCTGTATCTCAAGTGATTGGAGACATTTCAGCAGGAGTCCAGACAAGACATCAACTCAACAAAAATATGATGTTTGCTTGTTTCTTTTCTCAGGTTGAGCCCCTAACCATTAAAGATGCTGAGCTTGATCCCCACTGGATTATAGCAATGCAAGAGGAGCTTAACCAGTTTGAAAGATGTAAAGTTTGGACCTTGGTTCCAAGACCAAGAGGCCAACGGATCATAGGCACCAAGTGGGTGTTTAGAAACAAGCTTGATGCCCAAGGCATAGTAGTTAGAAATAAAGCTAGGCTAGTAGCTCAAGGCTATAGACAGGAGGAAGGCATAGATTATGATCAGACTTTTGCCCCTGTAGCTAGACTAGAAGCCATTAGGATTTTCCTAGCCTATGCTGCCTATAAAAGATTTAAGGTCTTCCAAATGGATGTGAAGAGTGCCTTCCTCAATGGAGATTTAAAGGAAGAAGTGTTTGTTGAACAACCACCAGGGTTTGTTTCATCAACCTTACCCACTCATGTGTTCAAACTCCAAAAGGCTCTCTATGGACTTAAGCAAGCTCCTAGAGCTTGGTATGAGACCTTAGCAAATTTTCTTCTAGAACACAAGTTTGTGAGAGGTGTAGTAGATAGAACCCTATTCATTAGACATCATAAGGACTCACAACTGTTAGTTCAAATCTATGTAGATGACATTATATTTGGCTCTACTGATCCCAAACTATGCAAGAGGTTCTCTGAACTAATGCACTCCAAGTTTGAGATGAGCAGCATGGGTGAGTTATCCTATTTCCTTGGTCTCCAAGTGAAACAGAGTGTTGATGGCATTTTCATTTCACAATCAAAATATGCCAGAGAGCTGGTTAAAAGATTTGGAATGTCTGATGCTTCATCAATGAGCACACCTATGGCCTCAAATGCAGTTATTGATTCTGATGTCAATGGCAAGTCTGTTGATCAAAAGAATTATAGAGCCATTGTTGGTTCCCTGCTGTATTTGACTGCAAGTAGGCCTGACATAATGTTTGCTACATGCCTATGTGCTAGGTTTCAGGTCAACCCAAAGGAATCTCACTTAACTCTCCTCAAGAGGATCTTGAGATACCTTAAGGGATGTCCTAACTTAGGACTGTGGTACCCAGCTGAGTCAGGATTTGAATTAATTGGATATTCAGATGCTGATTATGCTGGTTGTAGAGTTGACAGGAAAAGCACCTCAGGGACTTGTCAGTTCCTGGGAGAGAGACTTGTCTCTTGGTTTTGCAAGAAACAGGCATCTGTGTCTACTTCAACTGCTGAGGCTGAATATATAGCAGCAGCTAGTTGCTGTTCACAGATCCTGTGGATTCAAAATCAGCTGGTGGATTATGGGTACACACACTCAAACACAAAAATTCTGTGTGACAGTACCAGTGCAATATCAATTGCTCAAAATCCTGTGCACCATTCCAGGACCAAGCACATTGAGATTAGACATCATTTTCTAAGAGATAATGTGGAAAAGAACAAGATAGTAATGGAATTTATATCCACAGACCTGCAGAGAGGAGATATTTTCACTAAGCCCCTTGATGAACAAAAGCATTTGTTCTTCCTGAACCAGCTTGGTATGATTAATGGTTCAGAGTAGTGAAAATTTAGATAGTTTTGTTTTCTGTCTAAAATCGTCGAACGACTGTTCGACGATCTTCGACCAGGTCAGAACTATCGTCGACCAACCGTCGACGACAGCTCGTTCTGTAGTAAGGCAGAAATCGTCGACCAACTGGTCAACGATCTCTCCTTAGGTATCTATCGTCGACCAGTGGTCGACGACAGATTTTCTGTGTTGTGTGGAGAATCGTCGACCATCATATTTTGATCGACGATCGTAGTAATTGCTTATAGTCGGTCGATGTTTACCGATTTAGTCAAACATTGACTATCGTCGGTCTGTGTTCGACGACCGATTTTATTCCGGGATCGACGATCGCAGATTTGTTTCTAATAGTCGATTTAGGTCTGAAGATCGTCGTCCTTCCGCTCCGTCTTTTCATATTCCTTCTCCTGGCTTAGAATTCGCTCTCGAACTCTAATCCCGCGCGATTCTCTTCTCCCCTGTTTTGCTTCTCGATTCGCCATCTTCTCTCAAATTCTATGGCGATTCCTTCTGCTGTTCTCCTCGGAATGAAGTTCGACACGGGCTTCTGTGTCGACTTCGATTCTTTCTGCCGATGCGATCAACCAATCCAAGATATTCTGCAGCTATGTGAAGACCAAGGCCTCAAGAAATTCATGTCATCCGCACCTAAGATTAATATACCCGAGATTCGTGAATGGGTATACACCTCGTCCTCCAGCGACGAAGCGATGTCAGGAAAGATAAATGGCGAGGAGGTCACTCTGACTCCTGAAGTATTGACTGAGCTGTTTGGACTGCAAACAGGAACTGAGGAATATGAGCAAAGCTCAGAGGAATATGGCCGCATACTCACTGTGATGGGCCATGCCGAAGGGATTCCGGCTAAGCTGCTGAAGATAAACTTGTCTCCAGAATACAAGTTTCTGGCAGACCTGGTGGGCAAGATCATTTTGGGAAAACATTCGGCGCATGACAATATCAACAGGCAACAGTTTGCCCTTATGTCGGCTTTGGTGAATAGGACGCAGTTAGCCTGGGGGAAAGTTCTATTTGACCTAATCAGGAGAAAGAACAACAAGAAAGAGGTAAATCTTGCCAGGGTACTGGGTGTGTTTCTATATGTGAAAGCACCCCTGCTGCTCGTTTCTGCACCCTCCGCAGTAAATGCTAGCAAGAGGTTGGACCCCTCGCTATTCAAGAAATCTCAGAGGATTATCAAGAAGACAGCCAGGGTTGATCCTAACCCTTCTTCAGACACAAGGGCTGATTCGGCTGCTCTCCCGCTTACTGGGGAAGGCTCAGCAACCCCTGCATCCTCTTCTCCTGCATTACTCTCTACAACACCCGCAGTGCCACCACAACATGCATCATTCATTCCACCTGCATCTCCACACCAGTCACCAACACCACATCATCTGGCAGCTTCAGCCAGTGTTGACATGGTGACTGCCACCATCCTCACAAACCTTTCTCAACATGAATCCCACACTCATGTTGATGATCACCCATCTCCACATGATTCCTTTGATCATGTGGCAGATCATCCTGCCTCCATTCCATCCACCTCTACATCATCAGCATTTCAGATATCCCCTGAAATGCTTGCACACCTTGTACAGCTCATCACTCCCTCCATCCAAAGCATGATTGAGGCTGCCAATGCCCCTCTCATTGCCTCCATCAACTCTCTCACTGATGCCATCAAATCCATCTCATCTTCTGCTGAGCCCCCTTCTGTAAGATGCATGACTCCAGTCCCCACTGAAGTCATGCAGGGGGAGATGTCTGTCGAAGTGGTCTCAGGTGATGCCCTGACCCTTCAGGACAATTCCTCTCTTCCCCTTCAAGAATCTGTAGAAGTCCCTCAAGAAACTTCAGAGAAAGAACCAGAAGGTAAACTTTAAAACTCTTCCTCCAAAGGATATAATCAGGACTTCAATTTGACATTTGTAACTAACAAAGACATTCACTCCCTAGTGAATCTAGCTTCTGAGAAAGAAGTTCCTGAAAAAGAAAATGAAGAAGTCCCCATGGACGTTTGTGAGAAGGATGCTGCTCAACCTGATGGTATAGTTTTATTTAAGATTCTAATTAATTCAAACTCCATCTTTGAGTTAATTTCTTATCCCTTCCTTTTCATCACAGCTGCTGATGATCTTACATCAGTATTGCAAGTTGATGCTGCCAAGTCCATTGAGTCTGATAAAGACTTGGAATCATTTCTTTCCTCAGACTGTGAGTTCTCACTCACATCCCCTCCTTTTGTTCCTCCTCCTCAAGAGAAAATGGTCCCTTATAGACCTGAGTACCTTGATGACCCCTTGGTCAAGGATACCTTTTCTTTTCCTGTATGGCACTCCTCTTGTGCCTTGCAGAGGTGTCTATCCCCGATGTCACTAATCATCTAGAAGGAATTATAACCTCCTTCCTAGATGCAAAGTGGTATCCTGTGTAGATCTTCAGGTAATCCTATCTATTACCTGTTGTTTGTTCACCTTGGGGGGAATATCTTATTCCCACTTGGTTGTTAACCTATCTCTCTTTGCATACAGGCACAACCATAAATGCTGCTGCTGCTGAAATCATCAACATCCCTGCTGATGCTGCTGCTGAAGTAATTGAAGATGTGCAAGATAGAGCAGACAATGCTCCCAAGATGACTGAATTGGACTCAAGTTCAGGTACTCTAAACATTGACCAATTTATAGACTTTGTGGCTGAAGGTATTGCCTCTGAGTACATTGAAGGGATGGCTAAATATCATCTGGATTCCCTAGCCATCTCTCTAGAGAAAGCATCTGCCCCTGCAGATATTGTCATCTTTTCTCCTCCTATCCTTACCTATCCTATATCCACTCCTTCTATTGCAGAACTGGTCCCCAAGACAGTTCCTGAGTTGTACCCAGAATCAGAGCTATGGAAAAGTGCTCCAAATGTTGATCTGGATGCCCTTCTTAGGCAAGATGCCATTGAAGAAGCTAAAGAGAAAGAAGAAAGAGAAAAGAAAGACAAAGCTGAACTTACTGCCAAAGATCCATCTGAACTAAACTTTGATGATTATGCTGGGAAAGACTCATCTCATTCTGATGATGATGATGATGACTCTGATGATTCGGACTCCTCTAAGAAAAGAAAAAGAGCTGCTTCCAAGAAAAGAAAAGCCCCTGCTCCTTCTACTGCAAATCCTAACAAGGATGTTCCCTATTACATTCTGAAGGGAATAGATCCTAAGAGCAAGGAATTCCAACCCTGGATAAGATTGTCAAAGAATCAGACTAAAGAAAATAAGAGAAGAAAGAGATATGACTCTCCAGTTCAAAAATTTCCCCCCAGAGGTCCTCCTCCACCTCCTGGTGCTGGAGCCTCTGGAAGTATCTCTTCTGCTCCAATTGGTAAATCAGCCAGTTCCAACCCCTCTCAATCTTATCAGAGAAGAAGTAGACAAGGCCAGGGAAGCCAAAGTGGTTCAGGACAAGGAAATAAAAGAAATGACAATGCTCCCGTAGAACAAATAAAGGAGATGACTTATCAACAACCTACATTCTCTCCTCCTCCTTCTCCTAAGAAGTTAGTCCCAGAAAGGAAACCTTCTCCTCCCAGGAAAGGTCCCTCCTCCTCTTTAAAGAAACCTGCTGCAGCTGATTCAAAAGGAAAAAGAGTAGTCTTTTCAGAAAATTCCCTCAAAAAGTTCATTGAGCTTGCACCTCCTAGATCTCTCTATGCTCAAACTGATCCTAAGAAGACTGTGCAGATTCCTCTCGATTCAAGCAAACTTGCTACAGCTCTTCAAAGGAATATGGAGATTGCAGCTCATACAGATTCTGATAGACCTCCCTCTCCATCAGACAAAACTGAAGCTGAAAGGATTGCCTCTATGGCAAGATTCAAAGAGTCTATTGCACTTAGCATGATGGAGAGAGCCAAATCTCAAGGACTGGATCCTACAGCTTACTCAACAATGTCAGAATTCAGAGAAAAGGAACTGAGCAGAATTCAAGTCAATCCAGAAGCCTTTGACACTGAGGAATACATGAGACTACATCCTGCTGCAGTTCTACCGAGTTTTGCTGAAAAGAAAATCATAGGAGAACATGATCTAATGCTATCTAAAAGACAAGCAGCAAACCCTAACAGAGAAATTATTTTCAAACCAGCTGCAATGCCCAAAAACTCATCTGATGCTAAACATGCTGATAAATCTGCTTGATACATTCCATTTTTGCTGATTTATGCTTGTTATATTTTCTGTGTATTGCCTGTGTTTTATCATTCTGGTTAATCTTTAGAAGTGTTGTTGTCTGCTTTAGCCTTTAAATTGGATTGGATAACATAACCCAAATAGGGGGAGATTGTTGGTACCCTAGATGTGATTTGGCTTATGTAATCCCTTTCCAGCCCCTCTTGATCCATATAAAGATATATGATCATGTTTAGACCTTGCTTAGTCTCCCTAGGGCAGTATATAACTGACCTAGAGTTTAGGCTAGTAGTTTTAGAATGTGTTTTGGTTGAGACTTTTTCCGTTCGACTATCGTCGAACGAGGCCTCGCGATCGTCGATCATTGATCGACGATAGCAGGGCTATTGAATCGTTGAAGTCAAGACAATTATCGTCGACCGTTGGTCGACGATCTCAGAGCTAGCTTACTACGCTCTGAAGGTTGGTCGACGATCTGTCATCAACAGATCGACGATCGTGTTCTAGCTTCACGATTTCTGTCTCGACAGATCTTTGCCTTAATCGTCGACATCATTGTTGGTCGACGATATCTGTCTTGACAGATCTCTGCCTTAGTCGTCGACATCATGAGATGTTCGACGATTTCTGTGTCATCAGACTTTTTGCTTTAGTCGACGATATCTGTTTGCTGGTCGACGATCTATTAGCTGGTCGACGATCTATTTTCTGGTCGACGATTTCTGGTCGACGATTTCTGGTCCGACAGATTCCTGCTATTGGTCGACGATTTGTTAACAGGTCGACGATCTTCGAACCCCTGTTCGACGATTTCTGTCTGCTTTTATCTATTTGTATTTATGCTATTCCTTGGTTTATTTCCAAGTGTGTTAGCTTGTGGTTAGAAAGATTCTCTAAAGTTATTTGTTGCTAAAATTATGGCTTAAATTCAAAATGAATTATTTACAAATTCTGTCAAACATAAATCACGGGATTCAGTATTCTTGATAAAGCATTTTGTCCTATTATACAAACTGCGTTGACTTTATCTTTCCAGCCTGTTTTCTAGCCGTTGGTACTATGTACTATTTCCAAGAAAGGTACGTCTTTATGCTGAGATTTCTTTCCCGCTTATTTTATTCCTTATTGGGACTGACAGAAAGTTAATAGGCCATTCTATTCCTATTGCTATATTCTATTTTGAGATAATCTGTTGCAGGGCTCGAGAATTCAAATCAATAGAGCCGTTCCAAAGGAAAACGTGAAGACATATTTAAAAGAGATTTCTGCTCTAAGAAAAGTAACAGTAACAGACACAGAGAAAAATTATTCATCCGCTCAAGCATCATCAGAGCACTTCTTCAACATCTCTTTACAAGAAGAAGAAAAGTTTTCCTGAAGCAAAAGCCCAGAGCAATCATCTTCCATTCTCAAGTCTCCTGAGCAATCTGCTTAGAGTTTTTCAAAGACTTCAGAAAAGGCTCAAGATCTGCTTCAAGTGCTCCAGAATCTTAAGACCTGATAAAAATCAGTCTTCAGATTTCTGAGGATTTAGTTTCAGTTTATCTGAAACTCCTTCATCCTGAAGCAAAGGCTTTCCCTGGACTTCCACTGAGCCAGGGGGAGACTTTGATTCTTTAGAGAATCCACAAATCTTCTCTAATCTGTATTTAAAATAGAGAAGATAATCTAACCCTCTCAACCCCTTTGTAAAAAGAGTTTGTTCACACCTCTTCAAAAGTGAACGTTGGTGACAGGGCACCTTATCAACAACCTGTGGTTGAGCATCCTTATCAAAAGCTCAAAGGGTTTGTTTGATCTACCTGAATCAGATCATTGGTGGCAGGGCACCTTAGCAAAAACCTGTAGTGGATTCCTACCAGGGTGGTAGAAGAGTGGACGTACCTATTTAAAGGGAACCACTATATATCCTGTGTCCATCTGGTTATCTTGTTTATTCATTTTATTCTGTGGCTGTGATAGAACTACCTAGGATTGCTAGGTGCTGTGATAGGCTTGTAGTTAACTGAAATTTCAGTCAACTTCTTCACTTGTGCACTTCACTGTGTTAGGCTCTTAGGGTTCAAGTATCAGATTTTCTATTCCGCAAATAAACTCCAAGGGAGCTGACTAAGTGTTCATAAAATTTTGAATACTCTATTCACCCCCCCTCTAGAGTAGTTTACAACTTATCCCCTCACTTTCAGTGATCTTCATCCTGCTTCCTCTCTTATTCTTCTTGAAGCTGCTCAGTATCTTGAGCATGAGAAGGGGATTTCACTGGGGTGTCCTGCCTGCTCTCATCAGGCACATCCTTAGACAGCACCCTATCCCACCTAGAAAACAATCTCATGTCCATCTTTCTCATGTGATTGATCTTTGTTCCTGGCAGGTGTTGCTTTACCTCAGGAATCACTCCATTCAGATATAAACTCATAATCCTAGCCAGATTTAGCTTCTTTATTCCTTCCTTGATCTTTTCAAAGATTACAGCTGACCAATCAGTTGGAATTGTAAACACAATTCTGGTCATGAGGCTGAACATATAGGCTGAAATCCTATCATATCCCCCTGGTTTGCACAGAATCACCTTGCCAACTACTTCAGACAGAAATTCCCCTTGCTGATTCATTCCTTTTTTGTTGAAAGCAGCTCCAATCTTCAGAGTGGGATCCAATCCGCACCATTGGATAGCCTCCCTTAACTTAGAAGCAGGGACTTCTTCTTCATTCTCAATTATTGGTAAGTGTAGAATCTTCCTTAGACTTCTTGGGGTAATCTTCACTGTCGACCCATGCACAGTGGACTTTATCTTGAGAACATCTGAACCTATTGATGCAGAGATAAAGAATTCATGCACCTCCTTCTTCCATATCTTGGAAGGTTCAGAAACTAGGAACTCTAATCCGGATTCATAAATGAGAGAGATAACTCGTTGAACATCTGCTGGGGCTTCGGCAAAGGCATTCCTTACTAACTCATAACCTTCATTGACGTTGTCTTCAATCTTCGGCGCCATTGTTCAGGTGAGAAAGCTTGAGAGAAGAGAGAGAGAGAGAAAGTTGACACAGGGTTTCAGTCTCGAAAACCTTGTTAGCGTGTCGACTGATTAAGTTCTTGACCTATTTATACCTTCTATTGAAAGAAGATCAAAAGGCGGGCAAAAACAGTCTATATGTGTCGACACAGATGGAATGTGTCGACACAAACTTCTATTGTCTCGACAACAAATCTGTCTACTATGTGTCGACACCAAATGTGGATATGTCGACACCTGAGAGATATAGTAGAGTATCAGAAAATCTGTGTCGACTCTTAGGATAAGTGTCGACACAAAATTTGTAAGTGTCGACATCACTAGTCTGGTGAAGTCGACACTACCTTCCTGGATAAGTCGACAATTTAATTCTTAAGTGTCGACATATTTTTTTTGTGTCGACACAAAATTTCTGACTTGTCGACATTACTTCACTGAGTCGACACATTATCACTGAATGTGTCGACACTATTTTACTTAGCCAATTTCTGTTTCTGTCTACACCACTTAAGACCATTTGATAATCTAATATGTTATTTGTAAGTTTGTTGATAATCTAATCAATGGTCAGCATGCCTAATTCAATTTTAAATTTATTGAATTTTGTTTCATCCAGAGGCTTAGTGAATACATCTGCTATTTGATAATCTGTTTTAACAAATTCCAATGTGATGTCTTCTCTTTCTACATGATCTCTAAGAAAATGGTATTTAATTTCTATATGCTTAGTTCTACTATGAGAGACAGGATTATTAGCAATAGAAATTGCACTCTTAGAATCACACAAAAGAGGTGTTTTACTTACTTGAATACCATAATCTTTAAGCTGATGCTGTATCCACAATAGTTGTGCACAGCAGCTGCCAGCAGCAACATATTCTGACTCAGCTGTAGATATAGCCACACTGGTCTGCTTCTTACTACTCCAAGATATCAGTCTTCCTCCCAAGAATTGACAAGTACCTGTTGTACTCTTCCTATCCTCTCTACAGCCTGCAAAATCTGCATCTGAATAACCTGTTAGTAGAAAATCTCTATTCCTAGGGTACCAAAGACCTAGATTAGGTGTGCCCTTAAGATATCTCAGAATCCTTTTGACTGCAGTATAATGAGACTCTTTAGGGCAGGCTTGGTACCTAGCACAGACACATGTAGCATACATAATATCTGGTCTACTAGCTGTGAGATATAGTAGAGAACCAACTATTCCTCTATACAAAGTCTCATCAACAGGTTTACCTGCATCATCTTTGCATATAGGCATACTTGTCCCCATAGGAGTTTTCATGATGGAGGATGACTCCATACCATACTTCTTGATTAATTCTTTAGTAAACTTTGACTGGGATATGGACAAGCCATCATCAGTCTGTCTTACTTGGAGTCCCAAGAAGAACTTCAGTTCCCTCATACTGCTCATCTCAAACTTCCCTTGCATAAGTTTGGCAAACTTTTTACAAAGGTTGTTTTCAGTAGGTCCAAAGATTATGTCATCAACATAGATCTGAACTAAGATAATCTTGCCTTTGGATTCCCTAAGGAATAAAGTTTTGTCAATTTTTCCTCTTGAGAATTTATTCTCAATAAGGAAAGTAGACAGGATTTCATACCAAGCCCTTGGGGCTTGCTTTAACCCATATAAAGCTTTTCTAAGCTTATAAATATAATCAGGTTTAAGAGAATCTACAAAACCTGATGGCTGCTTTACATATACTTCTTCTTTAAGATCACCATTCAGAAATGCTGACTTCACATCCATCTGGTATACCTTGAAGTCTTGATAGGCTGCATAGGCAAGGAACATTCTGATTGCCTCCAGCCTTGCTACTAGGGCAAAGGTTTGATCAAAGTCAATCCCTTCTTCCTACCTGTATCCTTTAGCAACCAATCTTGCTTTATTTTTCACTATTACTCCATTCTCATCCAACTTGTTCCTATAGATCCATTTTGTCCCAATTATATTGTGGCCTCTTGGTTTAGGAACAAGCTCCCAGACATTGCATCTTCTGAATTGATTCAGCTCCTCTTACATAGCATCAGTCCAGTGCTAGTCTTGGATGGCTTCTTCAAACTTCTTAGGCTCTATTTGTGACAGGAAACTTGAATGCAGAACTGTGCTTTGACTTCTGCTTCTAGTCTGTACTCCCTGTCTTGGATCACCTATTATTTGATCAGTTGGATGGTCTCTTAAATGTCTTGTAGCTGGAGGAAGATTCCCTTCTGGTTGAACATCTCCAGCTCCTTCATTATGCTGAACCTCTTGGTTTTCTTCATCTTCTATTGTGTCTTGTACTCCCCCTGGACAATATCCTTCATTTTCCAATACTCCATCTTCCCTTGAAGCTTCAGCAATGGAGAGCTTGTCCATTCCTTTGCTTATACCTGTTGAGTCATTTGATCTACAAGACAACTCACAGTTGATTAATCTTGTTTCATCAAACACAACATGCACAGATTCTTCAACAACTTGAGTAGTCAAGTTGAAGATTCTATAGGCCTTACTATTTGTGCTGTACCCAACAAATATCCCATCCTGGGATTTGGCAGCAAACTTAGTCAAATATGACTTACCATGGTTAAGTATATAGCATTTGCAACCAAAGATTCTGAAGTAGGATAGATTTGGTTTTCTACCTTTCATAATCTCATAGGGAGTCTTTTTGTGGCTCTTGGTGATAGAAGCCCTATTGATTACATGACAAGCAGTGTTTACTGCCTCAGCCCAGAAATACTCTGGTAGAGAGGTGTCACTCAATAGAGTTCTACCAGCTTCAATTAATGTTCTATTCTTTCTTTCAGCAATTCCATTTTGCTGAGGTGTTCTTGGTGAGGAGAACTCTTGGAAAATCCCAAAGTCTTCATATAACTTTGTCATGCTTTCAGATTGAAACTCAGTACCATGGTCACTTTTGATTTTGACCACTGTACTATTCAGTTCATTCTGAATTTGCTTTACAAAATTAAGTAAGACACTTGGGGTTTCAGATTTCTGTCTCAGAAAGAACACCCATGTAAATCTAGAATAGTCATCTACAACCACAAAAGTGTAGACCTTCCTACCTAGACTATGAACTGGCATAGGACCAAAAAGATCCATATGCAAGAGGTATAAGCACCTCACAGAATCCTTGTTTTCAAGGCTTTGAAAGGAGGATTTTGTCTGCTTGCCCTTTTGACAAGCTGAGCATATCCCTTCCTTCATACACTTAACTTGAGGACCATTCCTCACTAACTCTTTGATAAAGAGTTGGCCAATTGTCTTGTAGTTAAGATGAGCCAATCTCTTGTGCCACTTAACACAATGAGAAGCATTGTCATCAGCTACAAGACAGATGGGAGAGCCTTATTCTCACATACAAAATTAAGACAATATACATTTCTCTTCCTATACCCAGTCAAAATGATCTCTTGATCACTTGACCTTTTGATATGACATCCATCCTTAACAAATGAAATGTCATATCCTAAATCACTCAGCTGGCTTATGCTTATTAGATTATGTTTCAAACCTTTTACATAAGCCACTTGGGTGATAGTAATTAGGTTAGAAGAAATGCTACCAAACCCTTTGATGACTCCTTTTTCAGATCCACCAAAGATCACTTTAGGTCCATCTTTGACAGATGAATACTCCTTCAGCAGCCCCTTTGTTCCAGTCATGTGCCTGGAACAACCACTATCCAAGTACCATATAGGGGCATGGTTACTTGGATTCACCTGCAACACAGATTTACTTACCCTTAGAACCCAAGCAAGTTTTGGGTCCTTGGTTCAGGTTAGCATTAACAAAGCTACCATTATTTCTTCCAACAGGTAGACTATTGTTCTTTCTAACACTTGTGTTATACCAGCAGTCTACTGCAAAATGGCATCTCTTGCCACAGCACCAACATTCAAACCTATTGTATCTAGTTCTAGATACATCCTTGACAAAAGAATTTCTGTCCATTGCTGGTGCTGCAGCAGCTTCACACACTGATTTTTTATAACCATTGGGTTTATGAACATAGGTAGGCCTGTTGGCATTTACACCCTTGTTTTTCAGAACATTAGACTTAATATGACCATGAATATTTTCATGATCATATAGGTTAGAAGGCACTTCCACCTTTCTAAACTTAATAGGGACTGAAAAGTTCAGTGGCTTGACAGGAGCTTTGCCTTTCCTCTTGAATTGGCCAGCCCTGGAGTTACCTTTGAATCCTAATCCTGCCTTACCCTTTTGATTCACAAATTCATCAATCAAGGGTAAGACAGACTTTGGCTTAGAGTAACTAGCCACTAAATCTTTTTCAATTCTTAGTCTGGCCTCCAGACTCTTCACTTGATCATTGGTATAATTAATTGTGCCCATCTGAATAATAGTTATATTCTTCAGTTTGGCAATTTCATTTAACTTTTGATCAATTACTTTCTCTAACTCAGTTACAGCTACCCTTAGTTCAGCAATTTCATGAGCCTGAGATTTAACCAGGTTCTTTCTTTTCTTAAGGGCCTGCAACAAGTCCTCATACTTATCTATCAATTGATAGACATCTCCTTCAGATTCAGATGCATCTACATCACTTGATGCAGATGTAGCTGATTCTGTACTTGTACTACAAACAGATTTCATACAAGGACATTGTACCTTATTAGGACCAGACTGATTCTGGCATATATCCTCTTCTGATCCTGTCATTAGTCCCATGCACTGATGATCCTCTTGATCATAGATGGAGTCTAGCAACTGCAGAAACTCCTCTTCTTCAGATACAGCATATAGTCCAATATATGCTTCTGCTTCAGATTCTGACTCTGAAGTTGACTGATCTGTTAGGCTCTTATCCTTCTTTGCAACAAAGGATTTCTCCTTCTTGCCCTTTTTATGAGTCTTATTCTTGTCTGAAGACTCCTTTCTCTTATCAGGACAGTCAGCCACTACATGTCCAAGTCTATTGCAACAATAGCAGACAATCTTTGAAGTAGTAGCCTTGCTGGGCTTTGATCTGCTCTTTTCTTTCCTTGATGACTTTTTCTTCTGATAATAGTCATCAACTTGCTGTGAAGTAGAGGGCTTAGACTTCCACTGTTTCTTCTTCAAGAACCTCTGGAATTTCCTTGTGAATGCAGCAAAGTCTGCATCTGAATCACAACTTTCTGAACCCTGATTGTCTGAATTTTCTGAACTGACTTCTGCAATTTCCTTAGGAGGGGATGGTGATATCCTCTTATTCTTTCTGATGGATTCTGCACTGAATGTCACAGTCTTTTCTCTATGCTCTCCTCTAGAATTCTTTTCCTCCTCCTTCACCAAAAGTTGCATTTCATAGGATAGCAGCTTTCCAAACAAGGTGGGAGGAGAGATCTCTGCCAATTTAGCCACTTCTCTTATGGCACAGATCTTTGTGTCCCAATCCTTTGTTAAGGATCTCAAGAATTTGTCATTCAGTTCATAAGTACTGAAGACTCTTCCATAGGACATTAGCTCATTCACAATTCTATAGAATTTCTTGTAGTACTCAGTTATGCTATCAGATTTTCCTTGTCTAAAACTTTCATATTCCTGATTGAGCATAGATTTCCTGTCCTGTCTTACTTCTTCTGATCCCTCCATGTAGACAATTAATGTGTCCCACATTTCCTTGGAGGTCTTGCAGTGAATCAGATTCTGAAATGTTGAATCATCTATGGCACTTACAATAATTTTCTGTGCTCTTTTATCCATGGTTGCCAAAATGATTTCATCCTTGGTCATTTCAGAATAACTCTTTGGAGTTTGAATATTAGCATCAAGAACTGATACCTTCATTGGAATGAAGGGTCCTTCCTGAACTGTGATGTATATTCTTGGGTCAGATGCCTCCATAAACAACCTGACTCTTTCTTTCCAAATTCCAAAGATTTCCTTCTTGCATATGGGTAATTTCATAGACCCTAGCTCCTTATGATTCTCTCCAGAACCCATCTTCTTGAATCTTGAATCTGCCTTTCAGATCTACCTCAGGCTGTTAAGTCCTTTTTGAGTAACCTCCCTCTGATACCACTTGATAGTTTTACTTTCAAGACAACCTAAACACCTAGAGGGGGGTGAATAGGTTCTAATTGCTTGTTCAAATTTTTAGGCAGAATTAAATTACAAATATTAAAACATCTAGCACAGCATTCACAGACATTTAATCATCACAGATTGCACAATGTTTTATAGTGGTTCCCCAAGGTCTGGGTACATCCACTTTCCCCCTTCACCTATCTAGCAGTATGCTAGATTCGGCCAAACTTCCACTATTCTCAGATCCTCAGATCCTACAGCTCAGAACCTGGATAGGTTCCTACAACTCAGGCACAACAGCCCTACCTCAGCCTTGCCACAAGGCCTACAACTCAGAGAAGAACCTTCTCCTATACTCAGGCAAACAGCCCTACCACTCAGAGATCAACTCTCCTACACTCAGCCTTTATATCACAGGCTTACAACTCAGATCTGTGTAAAACAGATCCTACAGAAATTTAGAAAATAAGTTTTAATGTCTTGCCTTTGTTGAGAGAGAAGAGGACAAGACAATTCTTGATCAGCTGATGAAATCAACTGAATCTGAGCTTTCTTCAAAGCTTCTTGAATCTGAACTTAGCTGAGTTGATTTCCAAACAGCTTCTTGAGAAACCACTGATGGCTTCCTTCTTCTTCTTCAAAATGGGTGGATCTCTCTCTATCCAACACCTTTGATGATACTTCTGAATTCTTGTTAGAACTCTTCTTAGATCGATCCTGAGATCGTCTTCTTAGATCTTCTGATGAAGATCTTCTTTAGTGTATCACACCTTCTTGATTTGATTTCTCAATTTGATTACCAAAGTTCAATCTTCTCATTCATGTCTTTACTTCTCTCTGAATCTGTCTATATATAGATCTTCTTAATGGTAACCGGCTGATCCGGTTTATAACTGTCTTCTGACAAGTCTGACACCATCAGTTAACTGGCTGCAACCCACAGCTGTCAAGTCTTCAAACGGATCCTGTGCCTTAGTCTTGGTCAGCAATGTGTTGAGACAGACTGTCAGGAAGTGTCGAGACCAACTGTCTGTATGTGTAGACACGAGTAACTTTGGTGTCGACATAGCCTTTGATGATGTCGACAAGTTTGCCTTTAAGTCGACACAGCTTCTTCAGAGAATAACTTGGTCTTGACTTTGCAGTGTGTCGACACAAGTCCTGTGTGTCGACACAGTTGTTGTAGATTCAGAACTCATTATGTGTTGACTTAGTCTTCTGGTGTCGACACAAGTAATGTCGACTTCTGCCAATATGTGTGTAACACCCCAAAAGACCCCAAAAGACTCAACTTGAAGTTTGAGTAGCAGGTCAGGTTACACGGCCTGGGACACGGGCGTGTCCCAGGGCGTGTCGGGTGTACACGGCCTGGGACACGGGCGTGTCCCAGGGCGTGTTCTATTTATTTTGCGAAATTGGCCTATTCAGGTCAGAGCCGGACACGGCCTTGAACACGGCCGGGAACACGGGCGTGTGAGGCTGGACACGGGCGTGTCAGCTGCCGTGTTCCGACCCGTGTACTGGTTGCAGCTCGAATGGAGCAGGAGACACGGGCGTGTCTCAGGTTTGACACGGGCGTGTCAGGTCCGACACGGGCGTGTCGATGACCCGTGTTGTTCAGTCGGTTCAAATTATGTGTACCGCTTAAGGGGTACACGGCCTGTGACACGGGCGTGTCACAGGCCGTGTCGGCCAAAAAGTGATTTTTTGGGAAGATCTTGGCCGTTCAGTTTCCTCTCTTTTGATCCAAAGGCTCAGGTGATTTCTTGGGCTGGATTAAGTCGTGAGAGAGAATGAAGAAGTCATTCTTCTTTATCCTTAAGGAAGAGAGAAAGAGAGAGGAAGAGAGGAAGAAGGAGGAGGAGAGCAAGCCACCGGCGGAGCTCCCGTGGTTCGATTCGTGATCCGAAGCCGGCGTTGTGACGGCAAGGCTGCTGCGGTTCTTTCTCACCGGCTAGTTTTCGATGGCACCGAAGAGATCGACAAGGGTAACGATCTCCCTCCTTGGACATGTGAAGTCCTTCTTTTCTGCATTGCATAGGGAAAGCCCTTCCCCGCGAGTGTGCGGTGGGTTGTGGTGTCCCTTGGGGTAGATATGTGAAGTCCCCCTTGTTAGAGGCCGGAATTGGAGTACGGCTCTAGGCATGCTGTGTGAAGCCCATCTGGATGGAATCTGGATTGGTGATGCTTGTTTGCATATCGGAGAAGGCTCCGTGATAATGGCTTGTGATGCCTATGGCTTGTGATGCCTTGTTCCTACCTGTTGCTTGGTGCGGCAGGAAGTACTGGACGATGTCCAGGAAATGAAGAGGGTTGGCGGCAACTCTTGTGGCCGTGCGTTGCCACTTTGTGAGTAGTTGAGCCGTTGGGCTGCAACTCGTTGAAAAGGCAGATTGCCGAACAGGAAAGGTGAAACCGACCCGCGCCTATAAAATGCCATGGATACTTCCGTATTCGAGGTGGCTCGGCGACTTGAGCAACGGGGGGTGGCTGATCCGTACCTGCGTTAGGTCCGTCCGACTTGAAAGCCTGGTATAGGTTTTGTTGGAGCGCCTAATGAGAGTCTTAGGCCCGCGCGCCGGAAAGACTAGAAATGCTCAAATACCGTGTAGACGGTGGTGTTGACCCTGGTATTCCGGTACACCGAAAATGTGCCCTGAGTGCACGGACTGTCGGGCCGGGTGGCCGATGGTTGTGATGGCTTGGATGTGTCTGCGCGCACATAGTTGCTATTGATGATGCCATGCTTGCAGGGAAAGAATGCTCATGCCCCGAGAAAGGGGTAGGATTGTTATAATTGGGTCAGCTGAATGCTGACCGTTGCATTGTTTGCCACCGGTTGGGTGGATTGTTCCCGTGCAGGTGCTGGAGAGCCAAGTGGTAAGTGATGGGCTGAAGCCCTACTGCTGTTGCTGCTGCTGCTGCGGCTGGCCTGGAAGGCTAAGCGAATGGCTTTGTTTTGTTTTCTCTTTTTACTCATGTATGGCCGGCCTGCGCGCCGAGGTTTGTAAAACATGATGTATGTTCAGAGGAACTGTAAGGCCTTAAGGCCAAACTCTTGTGGTTGTGTACATTCCGTGGTATTTATATATAAAGGTGGTTTTATATATATTGGACATTCCGGTTGAGAGTTCAAAGTACTACTTAAAGCTTCCGCTAGAATGCTCTGAGTTAGGATTCGTATTTGGTTTGGTATTATCCTGTGACCTCACCGTCTGTTTGTGGCATATAGTGTGGGGCCCCGGCCGGACCTTCTACTATACGTCATCTAACGGATGGGGTCGTTACATTTTGGTATCAGCTTTTCGTCGGTCTTCCTCTTTCGAATTCGTGGTCGAATTCTTTTGTGGGGTGGCGAGCACGTGTTTGTGCGACCTGC
Source organism: Platanthera zijinensis (assembly GCA_039513925.1). Taxonomy (NCBI): domain Eukaryota; kingdom Viridiplantae; phylum Streptophyta; class Magnoliopsida; order Asparagales; family Orchidaceae; genus Platanthera; species Platanthera zijinensis. The sequence goes on from CM077092.1 coordinate 9,857,428, forward strand.
TGTAACGCTAATGAACTCTGGAATGTCCATTAAGGAATGTACAAAATCTTGTTTGAGGAATCTGCGCGTTCCTTTTTGTGTTGTTTTGCTTGCATACGTTCGCTAATGTGTGTCTTGTCCACCTATAGGTGACACGTAGTGGTGCTGGGCAGTCTGAGCCCCAGCGTTCTGATGAGAGTGCGGCACCAACTGAGGTGCCCACACCTCCTCCATCTGCGGAAACTGTTCGCTTAGTGGCTGAGGCGCTATTTGCCATGATTCAGCCGACCGGGCAAGCGCAGCCGGCGGTAGTGCCAGTTCGTGTTGATGTAAGACCCGAGCCGGTTGAGGCTGTAGATCCACGAGCAGCTGACCAACAGTTGAAGCAATTCATGAGCTTCAGTCCTCCTACGTTTGCGGGAATGGGATCCCCAACGCAGGCGGAAGATTGGTTATCGCGTGTCAAGAGGATAATGACAGCGATCAGAGCGGAGGAAGCTCTCAAGGTCACCTTAGCCACCTTCATGCTTGAAGGGGAGGCGCGGTTGTGGTGGGACGAGGTTGAGCTACACCACTTGGCGGGCAGGCAATTAACACAAGTATCGATTGAGGAGTTCTCTCGGATATTTCTGGCGAAACATGTCCCAGCGGCGCAACGTATTGCTATGGAAAATGAGTTCCAACGGTTAAAGCAAGGGGACGATAGTGTGGATATCTACTTGCACGAGTTTACCAGGTTGGGACGATATGCGGGAACAATCTTCGCGGATGACCAAAGGAAAACGAATCGGTTCTATGAAGGATTGCGGGATGAGTTACGATTCCTGCTTTCGAGTTCTGTGAGCCAAGGGTTTCAGGCGTTGGTTGATACTGCGTGCGCGTTGGAGAAGGACATGAGGCGAGTGCAAGGGAATAAGGGCTTGGTGGTGTCTAAGCCAGAGTTTCAAGCACCTCGCCCAGGCAAGTCGTTTTACCAGAAGAAAGGGGGCAAGAGGTCCAAGCCATCTGGGCAAGTGACTACGACCGTTGTGTCGGGAGCGACATCAAGGCCGGATGCTCGTACGTGCTATAACTGTGGCCGGGTGGGGCATATTGCTCGTGACTGTCGAGTTGTGCAGCCCAAAGGGGAAAAGAAGACGGGTGCGTCATATGCTGAGAAGGGCAAAGCGGTGGTGGATTCCTCTGCTTCCCAAGCGCAGCCCCGAATCTATCAACTTGGCCAACAGGAAGCGATTAAGCAAAGTGACGTCGTCACAGGTACGAGTTGAGTTAGTTTACTTGCTGTGCTTTTGGTTTTGGTTTTGTTTAGCTTGTGCATGATGTGCGTGTGCTGCAGGCTTTGTCCTGATTCGGAATAACTTAGCGAGAGCCCTGTTTGATACGGGTGCTTCGCATTCTTTTCTGTCTGAGGATTTCGTATCTCGCATTGGGGTACCGAGTCATGTGACGGTGGATAGTACAAGGGTGCTATTGCCGAATGGCTGTGTGATGCTTGCGGATAGGGCTTGCGATGTGGATGTGCAAATAGGAAGTCGGGACTTCGGTTTGAGTGCAGCTGTGCTACCGTTATCGGAGTTTGATGTGATCTTTGGTATGGACTGGCTCTCGGAGCAGCGTGCCTTTATTGATTGCAACTCCAAAGAGATTACACTGGGCCAGAATACCGGGCTTGTGACGAAGTTCGCTGGTATGCGAGGAGTTGGCGGAACGTTGTTGTCTGCACTCCAAGTCGTCAATGCTGTGCGGAAGGGCGCGGAGTTATTCTTCACGCTAATTCAGGCTGTTGAGCCAAAGGCCAGTGTCGGTGAAGTGCCAGTTGTGTCAGAGTTCGCCGATGTGTTTCTTAAAGATCTTCCTGGGTTACCACCCCAGCGGGAGATTGACTTCTCTATTGAGTTGGTGCCAGGTGCGAAACCTGTGGCCCGCTCTCCATATCGCGTCGCGCCAAAAGAGATGGCTGAGTTGAAAGTCCAATTGCAAGAGTTGTTGGAGCAGGGTTATATACGCCCAAGTATGTCACCTTGGAGCGCGCCTGTTCTCTTTGTGAAAAAGAAAGACGGTAGCTTACGGTTGTGTATTGACTACCGCGAGTTGAATAAGCTGACGGAGAAAAACAAGTATCCGATCCCACGGATTGATGACCTTTTTGATCAGCTGGCGGGATCAACGGTCTATTCCAAGTTGGATTTGAAATCGGGATATTATCAGCTAAGGATTCGGGAAGGTGACATTCCCAAGACAGCGTTTGGAACACGCTATGGTCATTATGAGTTCACGGTAATGCCGTTTGGCCTATGTAATGCGCCTTCGGTATTTATGGACCTAATGCATCGAACGTTCCGAGAGTACTTGGATTTGTTTGTTATTGTGTTTATCGATGACATCTTAGTATACTCTCAGTCGGAAGAGGATCACGCAAACCATTTGCGGTTGGTCTTGCATACCCTGCGAAGGAATAAGCTTTTTGCCAAGTTCTCAAAGTGTGAGTTCTGGCTCTCTTCAGTAGCCTTTTTAGGCCATGTGGTAAGCGGAGAGGGTATCGCGGTGGATCCGTTGAAGATAAGTGTCATCCGAGATTGGCCAGTGATGTCTTCAGTGGCCGAGGTCAGGAGCTTCCTTGGACTTGCGGGCTACTATAGACGGTTTGTGGAAAACTTCTCACGGATTGCTTTACCTCTCACCACGCTGACGAGGAAAGATCAAAAGTTCATATGGACGCCGGAGTGCGCGCGAGCTTTTGAAGACTTGAAGAGTCGGTTGACCACGGCGCCTGTGTTGACGTCGCCATGTGGTACCGATGGGTATGAGATCTATAGTGATGCATCTGGGAGCGGCTTAGGCTGCGTTCTTCTGCAGTTTGGGAAAGTGATTGCTTATGGCTCGCGTCAGTTGAAAGTGCATGAGCGGAATTACCCCGTCCATGATTTGGAGTTGGCGGCGATAATCTTTGCGCTCAAGTTGTGGCGGCACTATCTCTATGGCGTGAAAGTGGATATCTATACAGATCATAAGAGCCTAAAGTATTTGTTGGATCAGAAGGATCTGAATATGCGACAACGAAGATGGATGGAGTTCCTTGGGGACTACACCTTCGAGATTCACTATACCCCCGGGAAGGGAAATGTGGTCGCTGATGCTTTGAGTCGACAGACGCCGGTACGGGCAAGCTGGTTGCAGAAGCATGATCAGCGTTTGATCCAAGAATTGGAAGCAATGGAGATATCGTGTGTTGACAAGGGTGCGTCAACCGATGCGTGCTTGAACTGGACGGAGGTGCAATATGACCTTACGGACAGAGTTCGGCGAGCAACGGAGCTTGATGAAAGTCTCCAGCGCTATGCTAAAGATGAGCCGGATGAGCAGTTCTCTTGGGATAACGGGTTGTTACGGAGAAATGGTCGAGTATGCGTCCCAAGTGTGGGTAAACTGAGGGAAGAGTTGATGTACGAAGCTCACTTTGCAAAGTACTCAGTTCACCCAGGGAGCACAAAGATGTACAGGGACATGAAAAAGCTGTTCTGGTGGCCCGGACTAAAGAAAGATGTGGCTCGTTATGTGGCTAAATGCAACACATGTGCGTTGGTGAAAGCAGAATGCCAGAAGCCTGGCGGTTTCCTGAAGTCGTTACCTATTCCGGAGTGGAAGTTCGATGATATTTCGATGGATTTCGTGCACGGGTTGCCAAGATCTCAACGCGGTCATGATTCAATCTGGGTGATTGTGGACCGGTTGACGAAAGTGGCGCACTTCCTTCCAAACAGAAGAGACGATTCAGTGGAAACCTTGGCCAAGCTGTATGTGGAGCAGGTTGTTCGACTGCACGGTGTTCCTCGGAGCATCGTTAGTGACCGTGATGGGCGGTTCACATCGAATGATTGGCGGCTCGTTCATCAAATGTTGGGTACAAAATTAGCGTTTAGTACGGCCTTTCATCCCCAAACGGATGGCCAGACTGAACGAACCAACAGGACGATGGAGGATATGCTCCGCATGTGCGCCCTAGACTTTGGTAAGAGATGGGAAGAGTATATATTTCTCGTCGAATTTGCCTATAATAATAGCTACCAAACGAGTATTGGTATGGCACCATTCGAAGCGTTGTATGGTCGGAAATGCCGTACACCGTTAGCTTGGGCAGAAGCAGGCGAATCGAAGCTGAATGGGAAAAAGGAAGTCGAAGAAGCTACTTCGCTCATACGCTCTATTCGGGAGAGGCTATTGATAGCCCAAGATCGTCAAGCAAAGTACTACAATGCCAAGCACCGGAACGTGGAGTTCGCGGTGGGTGATTGGGTATATTTGAAGATCAAACCCTTCAAAGGTGTGTCCAGGATTCGGCGTTTGAAAAAGCTAAGTCCGAGGTATCTTGGTCCGTTTGAGGTGGTGGAGCGTGTTGGGGAGGCTGCTTATCGACTAGCACTTTCAGCGGACTTGGGTGGATTACATGATGTGTTTCACATCTCAGTCCTTCGTAAGGCGGTAAAGGATCCAGCTCAAGTCGTGGAGGCTGATCGGGTACCGGTCGAGTATGGGCTAACGACGAGGGTTAGACCCATTCGGATCGAGGATCGAGCCGAGAAACAGTTGCGGAACAAAGTGATCGGGATGGTCAAGGTCCGATGGGACAACTGTGGCCGTGAAGAGCTAACATGGGAGCGAGAGCAGACCATGCGAGCTGAGCTTCCCGAGTTATTTGTATAAACTGTAGACCGTGTACTTTTTGTTATACCGGAGTTATAGCATTGCTGGTTTTGTTTCCTTACCGTGCAAATTTCGGGACGAAATTTTGTTAAGGGGGGGAGGGTTGTAACACCCCAAAAGACCCCAAAAGACTCAACTTGAAGTTTGAGTAGCAGGTCAGGTTACACGGCCTGGGACACGGGCGTGTCCCAGGGCGTGTCGGGTGTACACGGCCTGGGACACGGGCGTGTCCCAGGGCGTGTTCTATTTATTTTGCGAAATTGGCCTATTCAGGTCAGAGCCGGACACGGCCTTGAACACGGCCGGGAACACGGGTGTGTGAGGCTGGACACGGGCGTGTCAGCTGCCGTGTTCCGACCCGTGTACTGGTTGCAGCTCGAATGGAGCAGGAGACACGGGCGTGTCTCAGGTTTGACACGGGCGTGTCAGGTCCGACACGGGCGTGTCGATGACCCGTGTTGTTCAGTCGGTTCAAATTATGTGTACCGCTTAAGGGGTACACGGCCTGTGACACGGGCGTGTCACAGGCCGTGTCGGCCAAAAAGTGATTTTTTGGGAAGATCTTGGCCGTTCAGTTTCCTCTCTTTTGATCCAAAGGCTCAGGTGATTTCTTGGGCTGGATTAAGTCGTGAGAGAGAATGAAGAAGTCATTCTTCTTTATCCTTAAGGAAGAGAGAAAGAGAGAGGAAGAGAGGAAGAAGGAGGAGGAGAGCAAGCCACCGGCGGAGCTCCCGTGGTTCGATTCGTGATCCGAAGCCGGCGTTGTGACGGCAAGGCTGCTGCGGTTCTTTCTCACCGGCTAGTTTTCGATGGCACCGAAGAGATCGACAAGGGTAACGATCTCCCTCCTTGGACATGTGAAGTCCTTCTTTTCTGCATTGCATAGGGAAAGCCCTTCCCCGCGAGTGTGCGGTGGGTTGTGGTGTCCCTTGGGGTAGATATGTGAAGTCCCCCTTGTTAGAGGCCGGAATTGGAGTACGGCTCTAGGCATGCTGTGTGAAGCCCATCTGGATGGAATCTGGATTGGTGATGCTTGTTTGCATATCGGAGAAGGCTCCGTGATAATGGCTTGTGATGCCTATGGCTTGTGATGCCTTGTTCCTACCTGTTGCTTGGTGCGGTAGGAAGTACTGGACGATGTCCAGGAAATGAAGAGGGTTGGCGGCAACTCTTGTGGCCGTGCGTTGCCACTTTGTGAGTAGTTGAGCCGTTGGGCTGCAACTCGTTGAAAAGGCAGATTGCCGAACAGGAAAGGTGAAACCGACCCGCGCCTATAAAATGCCATGGATACTTCCGTATTCGAGGTGGCTCGGCGACTTGAGCAACGGGGGGTGGCTGATCCGTACCTGCGTTAGGTCCGTCCGACTTGAAAGCCTGGTATAGGTTTTGTTGGAGCGCCTAATGAGAGTCTTAGGCCCGCGCGCCGGAAAGACTAGAAATGCTCAAATACCGTGTAGACGGTGGTGTTGACCCTGGTATTCCGGTACACCGAAAATGTGCCCTGAGTGCACGGACTGTCGGGCCGGGTGGCCGATGGTTGTGATGGCTTGGATGTGCCTGCGCGCACATAGTTGCTATTGATGATGCCATGCTTGCAGGGAAAGAATGCTCATGCCCCGAGAAAGGGGTAGGATTGTTATAATTGGGTCAGCTGAATGCTGACCGTTGCATTGTTTGCCACCGGTTGGGTGGATTGTTCCCGTGCAGGTGCTGGAGAGCCAAGTGGTAAGTGATGGGCTGAAGCCCTACTGCTGTTGCTGCTGCTGCTGCGGCTGGCCTGGAAGGCTAAGCGAATGGCTTTGTTTTGTTTTCTCTTTTTACTCATGTATGGCCGGCCTGCGCGCCGAGGTTTGTAAAACATGATGTATGTTCAGAGGAACTGTAAGGCCTTAAGGCCAAACTCTTGTGGTTGTGTACATTCCGTGGTATTTATATATAAAGGTGGTTTTATATATATTGGACATTCCGGTTGAGAGTTCAAAGTACTACTTAAAGCTTCCGCTAGAATGCTCTGAGTTAGGATTCGTATTTGGTTTGGTATTATCCTGTGACCTCACCGTCTGTTTGTGGCATATAGTGTGGGGCCCCGGCCGGACCTTCTACTATACGTCATCTAACGGATGGGGTCGTTACAATGTGTCGACTCTGTCTCATTGTGTCGACACAGCCTCCCAGTGTCGACACAAATGTGGTCGACTATCTTTCTCTGTGAGTCGACACTGCTTCCCAGTGTCGATACAAATGTGGTTGACTATCTTTCTCTGTGTCGACACAGCTTCCTTCAAGTGTCGACACAAATATTCTGAAGTGTCGACACTGTTTCTTCAGGTGTCGACACATGGACTTAGAATATTTTTTTGCATTCTTTAACATTTCTCCACCAGCACATGTCAACTTAAAACAACATCAAATACACCTTGATGTATATCATTGAGCTAAGTTGGGCTTTTTCAAATCAGGTACACATTTTCCAATGTACCCAACAACTACTCTCCTCGAATACTTCTGGGCTGAGGCAGTAAATACTGCATGTCATGTGCTCAATAGGGCCTCCATCAACAAGAAACACAAGATGACTCCCTACCAGATTTTAAAAGGTAGAAAACCAAACATATCTTATTTCAGAATCTTTGGTAGTAAGTGTTTTGTACTAGTCAATGGTAAACACTACAAAATTAAGTTTGCTGCCAAATCCCTAGAAGAGATATTTATTGGGTACAGCAACCATAGTAGAGCATATAAGATCTACAACTTGACTACTCAAGTTATAGAAGAATTTGTGCATGTTATATTTGATTATTAAATGTTTATTAATAGAGAATTATCTAGTTCTTCAGTTAGTTCTACAGGTCTAACAGATAAGCTGGACAAGCTAACCATCAATGAAGATATACCTGCTAAACTGGATGAGGATAAAGATGCCAGCTATCCAGGGGGAGACCAAGTCCCTCTGGGTGAAGAAGAAAATGTGGAGCATCAAGATGAGGAAACTGGAGATAGCCATAATGCTGACAGAATTCCTCCAGCAAGGAGACACCTGAAGGATCATCCAGCTCACCAGATCATTGGTGATGCAAGTTAGGGTATTCTAACAAGGAGCAGGAGCATGAACACAGTTTTGTGTTCTAGCTTCCTGTCTCAGATAGAACCCAGGAAGATTGAAGAGGCCATGCAAGACACCAACTGGATTGATGCAATTCAAGAAGAGCTCAGTAAGTTAAAAAGGTGTAAGGTTTGGGAACTAGTTCCAAAACCTAAGCATCACAACATAATATGAACTATGTGGATCTACATGAACAAGCTTGATGAGAGTGACACTATAGTCAATAACAAGGCTAGACTGGTAGCAAAAGGCTACAGGCAAGAGGAAGGTATTGATTTTTATCAAACCTTTGCTCTACTGGCAAGACTGGAGGCAATAATGTTATTCTTATCCTATGATGTCTATCAAGGGTTCAAAGTATATCAAATGGATGTGAAATCAGCATTTTTGAATGGTGATTTAAAAGAAGAAGTCTTTGTAGAACAACCCTCAGGTTTTGTAGACTCTCACTTTCCTGATTATGTATATAGGCTTAGGAAAGCTCTATATGGTTTAAAACAAGCTCCAAGGGCTTAGTATGAAACCTTGTCTGCCTTCCTCATTGAGAATAAATTCTCTAGATGAAAGATAGACAAAACTCTATTCTATATGGAATCAAAAGGCAAGATAATACTAGTCCAGATATATGTGGATGTCATTATCTTTGGTTCTACTGAAAACAGCCTTTGTAGGAAGTTTTTCAAACTTATCCAAGAAAAGTTTGAGATGAGCAGTATGGGTGAGCTAAAGTTCTTCTTGGGACTTCAAATTAGACAGACTGAGAGTGGGCTGTCTATTTCCCAGTCTAAGTTCACCAAGGAGTTGATTAAGAAGTATGGTTTGGACTCAGCTTCTACAATGAAAACTCCAATGGGAAAAGGTATGCCTATATGCAAAGATGAAACAGGGAAACCTGTTAATGAGTCTTTATATAAAGGGATAATTGGCTCCCTACTATACTTGACTGCTAGTAGACCTAACATCATGTATGCAACATGTGTCTGTGCTAGGTATCAAGCATGCCCTAAGGAATCTCATTATACTGCATCTAAAAGAATTTTGAGATATCTTAAGGGCACGCCTAATCTAGGCCTTTGGTACCCTAAGAATAAAGATTTTCTATTAACAGATTTCTCAGATGCAGATTTTGCTGGATGCAAAGAAGACAGAAAAAGTACTACAAGAACCTATCAGTTCCTTGGTGGGAGGCTGGTGTCATGGAGCAGCAAGAAGCAAACCAGTGTAGCTATATCAATAACTAAATCAGAGTATATAGCTGCAGGTAGCTGCTGTGCACAATTGATGTGGATGAAGCATCAACTAGAAGATTATGACATCCAGATAAGTAGAATTCCACTATTTTGTGATTATACAAGTGTTATTTCTATTGCTAAGAATCATGTATCACACAGTATGACCAAGCATATATAAATAAAGTTTCATTTTATCAAAGAACATGTTTAAAAGAAAAATGTTAGTCTAGAGTTTGTAAAAACAGATAATCAAATAGCTGATATTTTCACAAAATCACTGGATGAAACTAAATTCAATAATTTCAAAATTGAATTAGATATGTTAAACCTAAAATAGGTTAACATAAGTTTCCATAAGTAGCATCAGTAAGCACCAAATTTCTCTTGAAATTTGTCTAAGTACAAAGTTTGTGTCGACACAAGCAAGCTGTGTCGACACACTCAGTATGTTGTGTCGACACAGAAAAAGGATGTGTCGATACAGAAACAGTATCTGTGTCGACAGAAGAATAGGTGTCGACACAACCTTGTCGAGACTATAAGTCGTGAGGATATTTGTGTCGACACAAAAAGTTGGTGTCGACACAACTCTGTCGAGACTTAAGTTGTCAGTGCCGACACAGACGCAAGTATGTCGACACAGACTCAAGTATGTCGACACATAAATGTGTCGACTTAAAATATGTTTTGTTGACTTAGATATTAGTATGTCGACACATAGTTGTGTCGATTCAGTTTAAGTTCTGTCAAGACCTAGGTCATTTGAATGTCGACATGAAAACTGACCTGTCGACTTAGGCCCGTCTTTTGACTTGCCCTTGACACAAGTACTATAAAAAGGTGAATCCAAAATCTTGTCAACTACACTATCAGAATTTTTGACTGTACACCTTCTGTCGACATATACCTTCTCTTCTCTTCTGCTATAGTACTTACATCAATGGCGCCACATAAAGAAGACAAGGTTAATGAAGGTTACGAACTGGTTCGCGAAGGTTTCACAACTGCTTCTAACGAAATTCAGGGAGTTATTGCCTTAATTTCTGAAAATAGACTAGAATTTTTGGTTTCAGAACTGACAAAAATTTGGAAGAAAGAAGTCATGGAGTTCTACACAACCGCTTCATTGGACTCTAAAGGAACTAAAATCAAGGCATCTATTCAAGGTACCCAGGTGAAGCTCACTTTGAAATCAATCAGGAAAGCACTACATCTGTCAATGATTAAGGATACATACAAAATTACTTCATCCCAATTAACTGAAGCATTAAGCTGGTGTGGACTGAATTCCAGTATTAAATTTGGTTCATCTATCAATAGAAAAGGGATGAATTCCCAAGGAAAATTTCTTCCAGAAGTAGTGGGCAAAGTGATTATCTGCAAAACTGATGGACATGATCGGATTTCTGCCCACATGTTTAATCTGATGGTGAGAATCATATTCAAGATAAACACTAACTGGGCAGCAGTAGTGTTTGACAAACTACAACAAGGAATAAATAAACCTAACCTGGGAAGGATCCTCAGCCTATACTTAACATCAGTAATTCCAGATGTTCTGAAATAAGCAAATGACTCTAAGATAAATCATATGAGAAAAATGGATGTAAGGATACTGTCAAGGTTGGACAGAGTTCTAACCAAGGAAGTTTCTGCTCCTAAGGAGCAAACTAACAAAGAAAAAAAGAAAAAGAAGGTGGTTGTATAAGCTGACTCCTCCAATGATTCTGAGGAGGAAGTGGTCTTCAGTTCTGATGAAGACCAGCAACAACAAGATGTTCATGCTCAAGCAAAGGACTGTGATCCCCAAGAGCAACAAATTGACTCTACTCTAGGGGGAGAAAACCTAGAAAAAGAAACTGAGTTGCCTGCCCAAGGGGGAGGTATTGATGATGCTGTCCTGGATAGTGACTTAGCTGCAGACACAATAATGGATGTTGTATCTGAAATCAATAGCTACAGACACAATAATAGATGTTGTATCTGAAATCAACACTACAACTGAAGTAACTGATAAGAATGATGCTCAACCTGAGCCAATAAGTTTCTTCTCCGCAGACTAGTGATGTATTATAGTATTCTCCTCAAAAAAATTGTTCAAAGGGACACTTTTGTTTACACAACAAAAGAGGTCTTTCAAGTGGTATTAATCTTTTAAGTAGTTTTTTAAAAAAAAACTAATCTTATTCCTTCTGAACAGATACAACAGGAATTTACAATGGAAGAATTATTTCCTGATCCTCTTACTGATGGGACTGAGGGAGAGGAAATTGAAAAAGAAAAGAAAATTCCAAGGACTGAGGGGGAGGAAATTGAAACAGAAAAGGAAATTCCAAGGACTGAGGGGAAGTTATCCAAGGACACCCCAGCTAAAAAAGAAACTGTTGATATTAAAAGTACATCTGAATCTTCTGAAGATGAAGAAGTCACATTGGCTAAGAAAAGAAAGCTGTCTGTGTTAAAGAAGAAGAGTTTTGGATATAAGAAAGCTTTACAAGTGGGAACAGCACCATCTACATCAACTGTGGACTTCAGTTCTTTACTGGTCCAGATGCAAATAAAACTAGATAATCAAAGGCAGACTATAGAAAAATATGTGGATGAAACTCATAAGTAGTTATAGTTTCAGTTGGCCCAGGATATCAAATCCATTAGATTTGAAGTGAATCAAAATAAGAAGGAGATGACAGATTGCTTCCATAAAGGAGATAATGTTGTGGTATTCCTGGCCAAGCAACAATAATATATACAAGCTAAAGTGGATGAAATTGAAGTGAAGCAGGGATATGTACTGGAGAATCAGTTAAGGATGAATGAAAATCTCAAGGATTCACATCATGAAATATTGACAAAGCTCACTGATTCTACCACTACTCTGAAGGCTGAAATCTCCAAGCAAATCCAGGAAGATATATCTGCTGTCAAAGCCACATTTCAAGAATCTCAAGAGAAAATTAAAACTTTCCTAACTAAATTCAGAGATTATTTTAAAGAGGGAACTGAATATATAGCTGATCAAGTTAGATTTCAGAAAGAAGATTTAAGAGATCATGTTGCAAGAGAAGTCATAAAGGGGGAGAGATTACTAGTCAAAGGCGGCTCTGACCATGCTAAATGGACTACCAATAGCATCAGAGCTACTCTTGGATATCCTCCTCTTTGTGATGATGCTAATGTAGCTGAGTTTGGGATACAACCTGAATATTTTGAAGGAGATCAGCCTGAAGTTGCTCAGGTGATCTACCCCCCAGATGATTTTGAGATGGTTCTAGAAGAAGTGCTGAAAATGTATAGTCCTCCACCAGAGGTACAAAATGTAATTTTGGAAAAGGTTGAAATGTCAGAAGCTGCATTGAAAGCTCAGAAGGAAGCTCAACTTTCCAAGAAGAGATTCAGAGAGCAGGCTGAGCTGAAGCCATATTTTGAGCAGTGGAGCCCAACTTTTAGAAATATCATACTTACTGCATGGAAAGCTGTTAAGGATAAAACCCATGACAGGGGTAAGTGGTATTCTGAGAAAGAGTGGAATAAATATCAAGCTGGACAAGAAGCAATTCTACAGCATAGAAGAAGTGCTAAGGCTGGGAAGCTACCTGCTAATGCTCAAGAGCCAAACAAATACTTCCCAAAACCTTTCCACTATTTTGAAAGACAGAAGATCAAAGCTGAAGAATTGAAGAAGAAAGCTCTCAAAGGGAAAAAGCTAGCTGAGGTTGTTGAACCTTCTGTGTAGGCTAAAATCAAGTCTGGCAAAGGAATAGTTATTAAGGAACCTATTCAGTAATAGGATTGCTAGGTTCTTGCAATAGAACAATGTATTATTTTTCCTTTTGTTATATAAGAAATTCTTGTAAACCATAATTTTACTGATTAATGAAATCTGTTTCAGTGTTAAGTAGTTGTTGTTTACAATGATTATGTGTGATAACGTGCTCTGAAATATTTTTTTTTCATCTATTTACAATTTGGTTTATCTTAAGAGATGTATATCTTTGACTAAGAGTTATGACTTCTCCAAATAGAGGGAGATTGTTGGGTACATTGGAAAATGTGTACTAGATTTGGAGAAGCCACAACATAGTCAATGATATGCATCAATGTGTATTTGATAGAAGTTTGAGTTTCATTATGCAGGTTTAAAAATTTGAAGGAAAATTTTCTAAGTACAAGTGTCGACACTTGTGAAGAAACTTTGTCAACACTCAAGAAGACTGTGTCGACACTCAGGCAAGCTGTGTCGACACACAGGCGAAATGTGTCGACACTTATGAAGAAGCTATGTCGACACCCAGCTGCTATGTCGACACTTAGGAAAGTTGTGTCGACACACTAACAAAATGTGTCGACACTTATAAAGAAGTTGTGTCGACACTCAAAGCTATGTCGACACCTAAAGAAGCAGGTGTGTCGACCTCCACAATTATGTCGACAAGCTAAAACAGAATTGTGTCGACACTCAAAAAATAAGATGAGTCGACACTTAGGAGCTATGTCGACACCTGAAGCAATTGTGTCGACACACAGGACTTATGTCGACACACGAACTCTCAAGAGGCTTTGTCGAGTTTAGAAGTAATTGTGTCGACATAAGGACTTGTGTCGACACACACTCAACGCCATTTGACAAACACTCAATGTCATCTGTTTGCAATAGAAATGTCAAGACAAGAAGCTGCTGTGTCGACACACAAGACTTGTGTCGACACATACAATAAAAAGAAGTGTTGAGAAGCAGAAGTATGACTGTGTCGACACTTGGAGTATTTGTGTCGACACCTTGAAGACTTGTGTCGACACTTAGCCTATATGTGTCGACACATGTGAAGCAGTCTGCTGAGTGTTGTATGCTGAGTTGTAAATACATTGAAGAACCTGGTGACGTGACTGGTGATTTGACAGCTGTCATAACTAACCGGTCTGACACCACTGTCAGAACTGTCAGAAGTCTGTTATGAACCGGATCAACCGGTAACCATGGAGCAAGCTCTATATAAGAGCCAGATCGGAAACGACAAAGATAATGAACAACAACGTGAGGCATCAATAAGAAAGATCTCTGGATCATAAAGAAGAACTCTAACAGATTAAGGCCTTTCTGTAAGAACGATTCAGAGTTCAATCTGAATCTAAGGAAGAAGCTGACTGAAGATCAACTTCAACTTCAAGAGAAGATCCACCTTATTTGTCCTAATCAAGAAGCTTTGAAAAGCTAAGTTAGGTTAAATCAAAAGGATCGGTCTAGACAAGAACTGATCAAGATGACAACATCAACAGAGAAATCTTGCTGGTGAAGTTTTCTGATACTTATTACTCACAAATTTTTGTAGGATCTATTGTTAGATTTGAGATTGTAAGCCTAAAATTATAAAGGTTGAGGTAGGGCTGAGGCCTGAGGTAGGATTCAGGGAAGAATCTGAGGTAGGATTCAGGGAAGAATCTGAGGTAGGACTTGTGTAAAGTCTGAGGTGTAGGAACCATTTTGGGTTCTGAGTTTGTAAGATCTGTGGATCTGAGCCAGTAGAAGGAAGTTAGGCTGAATCCAGTTATCTGCTGGATAGGCGAAGGGGTAAAGTGGATGTACCTATATCTTGGTGAACCACTATTGATCTGATGTTTGCTGTGTTGTATTTAATTTCTATAGATAGAATTATTATGTGCTAAAAGAACTTAAAAATATCTGTTTGCCTTAAAATCAAAAAGACTCAATAAGATTAGAACCTATTTATCCCCCCCCCCCCCTCTAGGTGTTTAGGCTCTTAAAGCAAAGTCTTTCAGACTTAACTTCTTGACTCGCTGAATCCGCGAAACTCCTTTGAACTACTTAATCTTTAAGTAGACAAAGTCGCTTACTACTAACTCCATATTTCATTGGCGCGAATTGAAATACTTTGTCTGCCGATCCTGAGCAACTTTCATGTGCTCTTGAATTGTCCACACCAACTCACAAGCATTGACTACCACTTCTTTTCCCAATAGATTAATGTCTTATGCTTCTATCTAAGACATCAGCGTTCGACACTGCCTTTCATATAAAGCCTTGTATGGTGTCATCTTGATACTTGCTTGGAAACTATTATTATAAGCAAACTCCGTCATGAAAAGGTGGTCTTCCCACTTTTTTCTAAAATCAAGGGTACACATTCTCAGCATATCCTCTAGAGTACGATTCATCCTTAACCTCTCGTCCTTGGACATGAATCGTCCATCGCAATCACTAATAATGCTCTTTGTAACCCCGTGCAATCGCGCAACGTTATGAACATACAATTCCACGAGCTTCTCCACATTGTCCTCCTTCCGATTCGAAATGAATTGAGCCACCTAGGTCAGGCGATCCACAACCACCCAAATTGCATTGTTATCATGTTGCGACCGAAGCAAACCATGCACAAAGTCCATGGAGATACCATCAAATTTCCATTCAGGTATAGGAAGAGGTTTCAAGAACCCGCCCGACCTTTGACACTTAGCTTTCACTAAAGCACAAGTTTGATATCGACTCACGTACAAAGCTAAATTCTGCCTCATCACAGGCCAGCAAAAGGATTTCTTCAAATTTGAGTACATCTTTGTACTTCCTGGATGAATAGATTACTTTGTAAAGTGAGCCTCAAACATCACCTCCTCACGGAGCTTGTCAAAATGCGGAACACACACCCTTTCATTCCTCTTTAAGAGCCCACCGACCATCTCCAAAGCACTACCTCCGCTTTGTTGAGCTTCCAACAACCGTTAAAACTCTTCTTTGCCACTAGTTTCCTCCTGAATCCGATCAACTAAATCACATTGCATCTCTATCCAATTTAACCGAGCTGTGCTAAACTCACCTCTATCCACACAAACAATATGGAGAGACTTAAAGTCTCGCACCAACTGCTCGTCATGCGCTTCAATCTAGTTCTCTTGCCCGGAATACTTCCTGCTCAAGGCAACATACACCACATTATCCTTGCTTTTCGTATATTGAATCACTACGTCATAGTCCCCAAGAAACTCGACCCACCTACGTTGCCACATATTTAAATCTTTTTGATCCATGAGATACTTTAGGCTTTTGTGATCCGTGAAGATCTCCACATTTACGTCATAAACGTAGTGCCGCTATAGCTTCAACACAAAGATCACCACCTCCAACTCCAAACCATAGATAGGGTAATTCCTCTCATGGGATTTCAATTGCCTTGAACCAAAAGCCATCACATTGCCATGTTGTATTAACACGCAACCCAGACAGCAACCCGACGCATCGCTGAAAATCTGAAATCCTTCAGTTCCCCTAGGGAGACTTAGGATTAGAGTCGACATCAATCTTTTATTCAAGGTTTCAAATGCACGGTCACACTTCGGCGTCCACATAAACTTCTAGTCCTTGCGAGTAAGAGAAGTGAGGGGCAATGTCAACCGCGAAAAGTTCTCAACGAACCTCCTATAATAACCGGCTAGTCCAAGGAATCTCCTGTCCTTTGCCATAGTTCTCAAAACAGGTCATTCTCTAATGGATTTAACTTTCGTCGGATGCACTACCAACAATTCACCACTAATCACATGACCCAAGAACTCCACCCACTCTAACCAGAACTCACACTTTGAGAACTTAGCGTAAAGCTAGTTCTCCCTTAGTGTACAACCCCGTATCCCGCGAGTGGTCGACAGGGGTTGAACCGGCCGGCTCAGATCAACTTGGACCCAGCTTGCCGAGCCCGAGCTCGGCAATAGTCGAGCTAAGCTCGGCGATGGCCGAACGAAGCCCGGCATGCCGAGACCGAGCTCGGGTGCGGAAACAGGGCTCGACGATAGTCGAGCCAAGCTCGACGATCTCCGTGCCGAGTCCGAGCTCGGCAATCGTCGTGCCGAGCCCGAGCTCGGCAATAGTCTAGCCGAGCCCAGCGCTAGCCGAGCACAGTCCGCCGAGTCCGTGCCCGCCTAGGCCCAGGGCGAGGCGAGTCGGACCCCCTGCCGAGCGAGTGCCCCCTCAGGTCCAGCTCGCATCTTGGCCATGGCACACTTTTACTGTGTGGCCCCTTTTGGTCTGCCTGCAGTCCTCGAAAACAGTGAAGGTTGTATATTGGCAGGCCATCTTTTCCTATAAATAGGACCCAAGGGGTACCTCAGAAGGCACGTTTTTACGGATTCCCCGGCCTACTAGCGCTTTCTGAGGTACCTTAGCCCGGCATTTGGCTAAGGAGGGGAAGCGCTCTGAGATCTTCCGGGTGTGTGGTGGGACCTCCACGCCGGGCCCTTGGTCTAGTCCTTGTCTCTTCTTTTCTTTGTCGTTTTCTTACAGGAGTGAAGTAGGTGCGCGGCCACCCCTTCCCCAAGGGTCGAACTCCACAAGAGATCGGTTTTCCGGTTTCAACATTTTGGTGCGGTGAGCGTGGAGAGTGGTCAGCAGAGAAAACCTCCTACAGGCCAGATGACTGGAGATGAGGGACAAGGATCAGGCAGGGGCAACTCGCCACCCCCTCCCCCACCCCCAGCGACGAGCATGCCGGCGGAGCTCAGAGAGGAGATCCTCGGGCTCGTCAGGACCGCCCTCGGCATGCGAGCTGAGAGTGCGACACCGGCTGTCCCGGTGGTCGCCGTTCCCGCACTCGGCGACGACGCCCCGCTCAGGCGACCAGGGAAGGAGCCCGCCGAGAGGGGCGAGCGCGAGTTCCAGGGGCGAGTTCTGTTCCCCGGCTCGGCTGCCGAGTACCACTTCGGCGAGACGGCAGGGAGGGAGTTCCCGACTCGCCCGGCTGAGGGGGGGAGCCCCTTCAGCGAGTTCGTTTCTTCAGCCCCCGTTCCCGAGGGGTTTCGCGAGCCGGAGATGACTTACTACTCCGGGAGAGGAGACCCGGTCCACCACATCCAGTGGTTCGAGGACATGGTCTCCATTCGACAGATGTCAGACGGCTTCAAGTGCCGACTCTTCGCCATCACCCTCAGGGAAAAGGCGAGAGAGTGGTTCCACCAGCTCCCGACCGGGTCCATCTACTGCTTCGAGGATCTGCGACGGGGTTTCATGCTGAGATTCACCACTTCTAAGAAGAGGAAGAGGGAGGCGGAGTCTTTGTTCCGCATCAAGCAGGGGAGCTACCTGGACAGGTTCCAAGAGGAACTGTCCCAAGTTCAGGAGATGCCAGGACACACCATGATGGTGGCCTTCACCCTGGGTCTCCAGTCCGGGTTCTTCGCAATGGAACTGAAGAGGTCACCTCCAGTGTCTTTTGAGGCGCTTCTAGAGAGGGCGGCCAGGGAGGCCGAAATGGAGGCAGCACATCCAGAGTTCGCGCGAAGGTTGGCCAAGTGGGCCGTGGAAGAGGAAAGGCCAAGGGGTGGCCGAATTCAGGAGGAGAGGAGGGCTGAACCTCGACAGAGGGAGCAGCCGCAGCAGCAGCCGCAACCCAGGTGGGTGCGTCCGGAGCAGACCCACCGTCTGGGATGGAGGCCCGAGTGGCAAGACCAGGCACCACGAAGGGGTTATCAGGGAGGAGATAACCGCCAGGGTGGCCGAGGGCAGTACAACCCCCAGGGGGGTAGGCAGGGTCAGAGACCCCCTCTCCCCGACCAGGAGGAGGCAATGGCAATTGCCATGAGGGGGAGGAGGAGAGGACAGCCGAGGAGAAGGAGGGAGGTCAGGGTGGACCTGCCCTATTGTGACTTTCATCAGGAAGAGGGGCACCTCACATCCACGTGCCCGGAGTTCCTCGAGATGAGGGGGAGAAGGGAACAGCAACAACAAGACCATCAGGAAGTTCGGATAGAGGAGATCCGGCCTCGGGAGGAGGGGGATCGGTGTGAAGACCGGGCTGATGTGGGCACCCGGGGAAGGATCGGAGCGATCCACGGGGGGGCCGGGATCGAGGCCTCCCGTAAGTCAAGCCTCCACACTATGTACCGGAGGAGCGTTGGCTCCACATCCCAATCCCCTCCCCCGGAGGAGAAAATCACCTTCTCCAGAGAGGACTTGCCGGGTCACGAGGACCCCTTCTGCGATGCGCTGGTTATCCAGACAGCCATCGAGGATTTCACTGTCTCCCGGATCCTCGTGGACAATGGGAGTTCGGTCAACGTCATCTTCAAGAAGGCGTTTGATGCGATGAAGGTAGAGGCCAGGAGGGTGTTGGCCTCGGACGGGCCTCTGTTCGGCTTTTCAGGGGAGAGGAAAGAAGTCGAGGGAGGAGTGGGACTCCATGTCACTCTAGGGGGGCAGTCGCGCAACTGCAAGTTTGTTATCGTGGACGCCCCTAGCAGTTACAGCGCCATCTTCGGGAGACCCCTCATCAGCGCCTTCCGCTGCGTCCCCTCGTCCTTCCACCAGTGTCTAAAGCTCAACGTCGAGGGGGTCCAGATCCGAGTTCGAGGAGACCCTAAGGAGGCAAGGGAGTGCTACGTCTCGGCGGTAAACTCCATCTCTTGGTTGGAGGGGGCCGAGGAGATGGGGCGGAGGCTGGAGGAGGAGCAGGAAGCTGACAAAGAAATGGAGGTGGAGTGCCGCGCTCGGGGGGAGGTCGCGGAAGAGACTCGGGGGTCGGCCGAAGCCATGGCCGTCGAGGAGGCTGAGGAAGAGGTCCTCGCCCCCGGAAGGGGAGGTATCGAGGAATGGGAGGAGCAGTCCCGTCTGGAGGCAGCGGAAGAGGTGGAGGAGATGGAGGTCCTCACCATTGGAGGCAGGGTGGAGAAGGTCCGCGTCAGCGGAGGCCTGACCCCGGAAGCTCAAGGCAGGATGCTGGAGTGCATCCAGAGGAACGTGGACATCTTCGCCTGGAGCGCCGCGGAGATGCCAGGGATCGACCCCGACGTGGCCTGCCACCGCCTCAACCTGGACCCGGAGGCTCCCCCCATCCAGCAGAAAAAGAGATCCATCACGGACAAGCTCGCCGAGCCAATCAGAGAGGAAGTCGCCAAGCTCCTCGAGGCTGGCTTCATATCCGAAATCCAATACCCCGGCTGGGTCTCCAACGTTGTAATGGTTAAAAAAGGAGACGGCCGGTGGAGGATGTGTATCGACTTTTCTCTTCTTAATAAATCATGCCCGAAAGATTGTTATCCCTTGCCTCGGATCGACGCGCTGGTTGACTCAGCCGTCGGTTTCCCTGTAATGAGTTTTCTGGATGCTTTTTCAGGTTATCACCAAATCAGGATGCACCCCCCTGACGTCAAAGACGTCTCGTTCATCACGGGGGACGGATGTTATAGTTACAAAATGATGCCCTTCGGGCTAAAGAATGCAGGGGCTACCTATCAAAAAATGATGGATAGGGTCTTTCGAGAGCAGAAGGGGAGGAATCTCGAAGTGTACGTGGATGATCTCATGGTCAAGAGCTTGGATGTCGACTCCCACATCCAGGACTTGGAAGAAACTTTCGCCACTCTCCGCAAGTTTAAGATGAGGTTGAACCCCTTGAAGTGTGTCTTCGGGGCAAGCCGGGGAAAGTTCCTAGGGCATCTTCTCACCCCCGCTGGGGTAGAACCTAATCCAGATAAGGTAAGGGCAATCTTGGAGCTAAGGTCGCCACAAAACACCAAGGAAGTACAGCAACTGACAGGGAAGTTGGCAGGGCTGAGTAGATTCCTCTCCCGGGCCGGAGAGAGGTGCTCCTCGTTTTTCAAAACTTTGAGAGGGGGTCGCAGGTTTGAATGGACCTCGGAGTGCGAGGAGGCATTCCAGGCTTTAAAGAAACAACTGACTCAGGCCCCCCTGCTCCAAGGGCCCAAGGAGGGGGAAGACTTATTCCTATATCTGGGGGTCGGGGCTGAAGCCTTGAGTTCGGTTTTGGTTCGGGAAGAAGGAAAGAGGCAACTCCCCGTCTATTATGTGAGTCGGATATTGAAGAGGGCCGAGCTCCGTTACCCCATCCTGGAAAAACTGGCCTTCGCCTTAATCATCTCAGCCCGAAGGCTTCGGCCTTATTTCCAGGCACACTCAATTCGAGTAGTGACCGACCACCCCCTGCGCAACATCTTCAAGGGGGTAGAGCATTCAGGTAGGTTGGCCAAATGGTCGGTGGAACTGAGCGAGTTCGACATCTCCTTCGTCCCTCGACTCTCAATCAAGGCCCAAGCTATGGCTGACTTCCTGGCAGAGTATGTGGTCGAGGTGGCGGAGGAGAGACTCACTCGCCCCCTCCCCTGGAAAGTCAGGGTGGACGGTGCCTCGGGGAAGCATTCTTTAGGGGTTGGGGTCATCTTAGAAAGCCCCCAAGGGATAAAGATCGAGCAGACCGTGGTAGTGCACTTTCCTATCACCAACAACCAAGCCGAATACGAAGCTGTAATCGCAGGTCTGCGCCTGGCAAGAGACTTGGGGGTGCATGACGTGGAGGTCCTCACTGACTCCATGGTGGTGGCTTCCCAGATCAAGGGGGAGTTTGAGGCAAGGGAGCCCACCCTGCAGCTCTATTTGATAAAGGTAAGGGGAGTCATTGGGACCTTCCAGACCTTCTCAATCAAGCACGTGCCAAGAGGGGAAAACGAGCCAGTCGACCAGCTAGCAAAGCACGGTCCCCGGATGGGAGGCACCATTACGGATCTCTTCCGACCTTCCATCGAGGAGGGGGAGCTAATGGAAGTAGAACAGCACCCCTCATGGATGGATCCCTTCGTCATCTTCTTGTCCACCGGAGAATACCCGGAGGGGATGGACCGAAGAGGGCTCAAGCACAAGGCGGCATACTACCTCCTACGTGAGGGACAGTTGTACCGCAAAACCCTCTCAGGGATGTTGGCCCGTTGCGTGGCCGAAAGAGAGGTGCACAAAATTTTGGAGGAAGTCCATTCCGGTGAATGTGGGAGTCATTCGGGGAGTCGGACCCTGGAAGGGAGGATCGTCAGGCAAGGGTACTTCTGGCCCACCCTCGGTCAGGATGCAGCCGAATTCGCGAAAAAATGTCATAAGTGTCAACTATATGCCCCGCTCCAGCTCCAGCCGGCTCAGAGGTTAAGAAGCATCATGGCACCGTGGCCCTTCGCCATATGGGGGCTGGACCTCGTAGGACCTTTCCCCCAGGCCAGCGGGCAGAGGAGGTTTTTGTTGGTCATGATTGATTATTTTTCTAAGTGGATGGAGGTGAAGGCTCTAGCCAAGGTGACCTCTCAGGTAGTCAGGAACTTCATCTGGGGAGAGATCATCTGCAGGCATGGGCTGCCACAAGCTATCGTCACGGACAACGGACCTCAGTTCGCCAGCGCGGAGTTCATTCGTTTCTGCGAGCAACTAGGGATTGACCTTCGGTTTGCTTCTGTCCATCACCCCAGGAGCAACGGGCAGGTGGAAGCGGCCAACAAAATCATAGTGAACCTCTTAAAAAAGAAAGTGGAGAATTTGAGGGGAAGTTGGGTGGAACAGCTTCCATCAGTCCTCTGGGCCTTGAGGACCACCCCCAATACGGCCACAGGGGAGACACCTTTCAAACTCTCTCACGGTTGCGAGGCCGTTCTACCTATCGAATTCGAGGTCCAGACGCCTCGGGTCGTCGAGGCAGGGACCGGAAGGGAAGAATGGAGGTCAGAGAATGAGGAGGAGCTTCGACTCTCCCTTGATATGGTGGAAGAACTACGCGACTTGTCCGTCATCAGGCAGGAAGAGGCCAAGCGAAGGATGGTCAAGTATTTCGACAAGCACGTCCGTGTCAAGCAGTTCGTGGAAGGGGACCTTGCCTTGAAAAAGGTGGACGCAGCAGGAAGATCAGCCGCTGTGGGAAAACTCCACCCCAATTGGGAGGGCCCCTACATTGTGCAGGAGGTCTTGAAATCGGGGGGGTATCGCCTCCAAGATATAAGAGGGGACACCCTCAGCCACACTTGGAGTGGCGATGATCTGAAACGTTTCTACCCTTGAAAATATTGTAAATATCTCGGCTTTAAGAATGAAAACAAATCTCATTGTCGTATTTTATGCTCTGTCAAAATAGTGGGGGTAAAGGGGCTCTCAGCTTAAACCCCCCAAGGGGCAAAAGTTTCTAAGTCCTCTCGCTCTGGGGTTAGGTCTCGTCACTCCCCTGCCAGGCTCCCACCTAGCTGGCACGGCCGAGTCTCGATGGACATCGCTATGACCCTGGGGCTGAGCCCGGAGGATGTTCAACACCCGCCCTCAGGCTCTCACCTAGCTGACTGGCCCGGTGGTAGCACCCGGAAAAGGCAAAAGTTTCTAAGTCCTCTCGCTCTGGGGTTAGGTCTCGTCACTCCCCTGCCAGGCTCCCACCTAGCTGGCACGGCCGAGTCTCGATGGACATCGCTATGACCCTGGGGCTGAGCCCGGAGGATGTTCAACACCCGCCCTCAGGCTCTCACCTAGCTGACTGGCCCGGTGGTAGCACCCGGAAAAGGCAAAAGTTTCTAAGTCTTCTCGCTCTGGGGTTAGGTCTCGTCACTCCCCTGCCAGGCTCCCACCTAGCTGGCACGGCCGAGTCTCGATGGACATCGCTATGACCCTGGGGCTGAGCCCGGAGGATGTTCAACACCCGCCCTCAGGCTCCCACCTAGCTGACTGGCCCGGTGGTAGCACCCGGGAGAGGCAAAAGTTTCTAAGTCTTCTCGCTCTGGGGTTAGGTCTCGCCACTCCCCTGCCAGGCTCCCACCTAGCTGGCACGGCCGAGTCTCGATGGACATCGCTATGACCCTGGGGCTGAGCCCGGAGGATGTTCAACACCCGCCCTCAGGCTCTCACCTAGCTGACTGGCCCGGTGGTAGCACCCGGGAAAGGCAAAAGTTTCTAAGTCTTCTCGCTCTGGGGTTAGGTCTCGTCACTCCCCTGCCAGGCTCCCACCTAGCTGGCACGGCCGAGTCTCGATGGACATCGCTATGACCCTGGGGCTGAGCCCGGAGGATGTTCAACACCCGCCCTCAGGCTCTCACCTAGCTGACTGGCCCGGTGGTAGCACCCGGGAAAGGCAAAAGTTTCTAAGTCTTCTCGCTCTGGGGTTAGGTCTCGTCACTCCCCTGCCAGGCTCCCACCTAGCTGGCACGGCCGAGTCTCGATGGACATCGCTATGACCCTGGGGCTGAGCCCGGAGGATGTTCAACACCCGCCCTCAGGCTCTCACCTAGCTGACTGGCCCGGTGGTAGCACCCGGGAAAGGCAAAAGTTTCTAAATCTTCTCGCTCTGGGGTTAGGTCTCGTCACTCCCCTGCCAGGCTCCCACCTAGCTGGCACGGCTGAGTCTCGATGGACATCGCTACGACCCTGGAGTTGAGACTGGGAGTTGGCCCGAGGAAAATACCAGGGCGCGAGCTCGCCAGTTAAGACGGCGAGCTCGGAATATCCTACCCCCCCCCCCCCCTCCTCTCACTCTCCAGCTCGCTACTAAGGAAGCCCTGGTCCTGTCCCAGACTCAGGGGAAGGAGAGCGGCTCTCTCCAGCGAGCCTAGCCTCGCTCCAGCTAACTCGGCGAAAGACACGCCCTGATGTCTAAGGCGGATGCCGGCAACATCTTGACCCAAGCGTATTTTCACTTGTCTGAATTATCGAAAAACTAAGGCGAGACATGGCAGGGGAAGGTGAGGCGCGAGTAGGACATGGCGCGAGCACGTGTCCTAGGGATTCGCCGCGAGCACCGCGGGGGCTGGTCCTAACTCAAGACATTCTACAGGCGAGGTCGCTCTACCTAGCGCGCGGGTATAACATCGCAAGTGAGCTCAAAAAGAAGATAGCAAAATTGTGCAAAAATATCTTTGATTTATCATTACAGGTTTACAAGGCCCGCCTCGGCAGGGTACAAAAAAAAAACAGAGAAAAGAAAACAAAGTTAACTCTCGCCCTCCCCCCTCGAATGGCGGTCCTCCTCGTCACCGAGCCAAGCGTCCTTCTCCCTCACCCCAGCAAAGAGCGAGTCAAAGCTATCTTCCTTCTCGCTGAGCGGGCTGGGCGGGAACAGGGTTGGCAGGAGCTCCCGGACGGTGACCTCCTCGCAGCCTTCCGCCAAGATCCCCGTCCCCCTCATGGCCTGTAGAAGACACTCGGCAGCCTCGACGGAGTTGACCCGCAGCCGCTCCGCGACGTCAGCCTCGCCAAACACCCGAGGCCTCTTGAAGGGGAAGGCCGGCTCGCTGGCGTCCGGGGGAAGGAGAGCGTCGGCTTGGCGAAGGACCTCTCCCAGGAGCCCCTTATTCTTCTCTTTCAATTCCTCCACCTCCGCCCCCAGCCGGGCGGCAACAGCCTCCTGCTCCTGGGAATATGTCTTCTGATCGGCGAGCTGGGCTTCCCGCTCAGCGAGCTGAGCCTGCAACTGAGCTATCTCGTCTCGCATCGCGTTAGCGGCTTCGGCGTCCTGTAAGATTAAAAGTTCAGAACACGCGCAGGAATAATCTTAAGCAAGGTAAATAGAGGTATCCAGTGATTACCAGGCCGCCGACAGACTTCGCGAGTAGAGCGTCCGCGAGGCCGAACCGCCTTTCCGCGTCGACCGCGCTCTCCTTCGCCAGGTCGCGCTCCTGCTCGGCAGTCAGCAGGGCGTTGCTGAGCTGGAAGCCGCGGCGGACCATCATGTGATGGAGCTCGAAGGCCCGCAGGTGGGCCTGCATCCCCTCGTAGCCGAGCTGACTGGGGGTAAGCTTCTTGTACGACTCGGCGCTGTCGCGGCTGTAGAGGCCGAAGCCGAAAGCGAAGGCATGGGCGGTGGGCGGCCGGCGAGCTCCCCAGGAGGGGGCGCGAGTGGAGACGGAAACTCGGTGAGCCCCCTCGTCCCACTTCAAGATGGGCTCGCCAGCCGCATCTTTGCTCTTGCACCCCTTGCCGAAGTTGGGGTGATCCTTCGGCAGACTGGGCTCGCGAACGGTGTCCTCCCCGGTAGAATCGGAGGACGGCCCGCTCTTCTTCTTCCCCTTTCGGGGGGAGGAGGCTTCTTTCAGCGGACTCAAGGGCGGCTCGTCGGACAGAGCCTCCGGTGAGCTCATGAACTTGACGGGAGACGAGGGAAGGTGCAGCCGTCCGCGCGAGACCACCTTCGCCCTCTTCTTCTTGGGGAGCGAAGAATCGGGGCGCGAGCTCGACCCCCCGGACTCCGAGCGCTTCTTGCCGGGGGGTTGGACTCGCGGTTGCTCCTCGCGACAAGCCAGTGCCGCCGCCCGGGCCAGCTCCAGAGGGTCTGAGAATATCCCCGGGTCGGCGAACGGCGGATGCTCCGGCAGAACCCGTTCCCCTGCAGAGAAAGACTTAGTCAAAAAAAGAGGGAGGGAAAAAATTACATGAGATCCACCTCGATAAAGTCCGCGAGAGGGCTGAGCGAGATATACCTTCGCCGGGGAGAACGGGCTGAAGCAAGTCAAGGCCGCGGCGGAGGAAGGCGACCTCGAAGTCCTTGTGGAGAAAGAACTTGTGGAGGTCGGCGTCGCTACCGGACAGGGAAGGAGGACGGTATATGTCCTCGCTCTTCTGCAGGGGGCGAAAGGGGATGTTGCCGAGCTCGCCCTTGATGAAGACGAGCCGGGTCATCCAGTTGTGATTCTTGTTCGCCAGCTCGCGAACCTTGATGAAGGACCCGCCGAAGTAGGCGACCCCGTCGGGGGTAGCCTTGTAAGAGAACAACTTGCGGAACACCGCGAGGTTGAACTCAATTCGTTCCCGGCGGAGGAAGCAGGCGAACGCCACCATCATAGCAATGGCGTTGGAGTTCAGCTGTGCGGGCACCGCACCGTAGTACTTCAGGATCTGGCGGATTTCTGGCCAGAGGAGGAGGCGCAGTCCCACCTCGAAGTGCGAGATGGGAAAGGCGAGCTCGCCCTCCGGGAAGGAGTTGATGGCTTCATGCTCGGCGGGCCTGCGAGCCTGGAAGCCGGGGGGGACGAACGCCGCCGTGAACTCGACGAGCTCCTCCTCTGTGATGTGCCCCTCGAAAAAGCAATGATCCACGAAGTGCTGGGCGCACTTAGACCGACCGTCCGCATCAGGGTTGGTCTTGACCATGGTCGCAGGGGAAAAGAAAAGCGCGAGCTCGGGAAGACAGAAGCGAGGCAAGGATTCGAAAGCAATAAAAGCGTGCCTCGGGGGTAGGTGAGAAGGTCTATTTATAGAAGAAGGTAAAGAAGGGCGAGAGAGAGGGCGAGTCGGCCGATCGGTCCGATCTCGCCGCGCCACCTCGCCATCCTCTCCCCGCAAGTCCTGCGAGCCAACCAGGCCCCCGAAGGGGGAATTCGAAAAGACCCGCCAAAATATTGAAAAAGCGTCTACATATACAAAGTAGTTAAAAAATTGTTCCAAGATTATTACATGTAGACCATTCAGAGTAAATAAAAGGAAAAATACAAATAGGGGCGCGAGGACCATGCGAGGGCGGGGGCGAGTACCGGCCGACTGACAGAAGAGCCGTTTCATTCTCCCCGGTCTCGCCGGCCCGCCGTCGCAGGCCGCCGCGCATGAAGTTCGCGAAGCCGCCCCATGTTCCTATTTATCACCCGCAGGTTCTCGTCGATTTCGTCCATCAGCACCAGGGAAGACGCCTCCTCGAACGCCAGGCTGACTCCAGCACCGTCCGCGAGACGCGAGCACTCCCACTGCAGCCTGTTGTTGTCCTTCCGCAGGTCGTGGAGCTCGCGCACCAGCTTCTTGAGAACCTTCCGCTCCCGTCTTGCGCGTTCAGGCCTGCCCACCTCGGAGTCCAGGAAGGCGTCCAGGGCGCTTGGAGAAGGGAGGGGCGAGTAAGGAGGTCGATCCACGGACTCGCCGTCCTCCGTCCGCCCGGGAAATTCTGGGTGAAGAATTGAAAGACGGTCAGAAAAGCAAAAATCCACGGAACAGAAGAGCAATGCCGGAAACTTACCGCGCGAGCCTGGCTCCTCCGGGTGGGCGCGAGGAGAGAAGTGGCGCAGGTCCTTGCCACGCCCCAGCAGTTCTTGAGGAGCGAGTTGGTAGCCGGGAACGGGGATAATCCCGGCGCCCCTCCCCACGACCAGGGATCCAGGGGAGGGTTGCCGGGAAGGGAGGCGACTCGGCGACGCCAGTTCTCGCGAGCCCGGCTCCTTAACCTCGGGATCCTGCCGTGGCGAGTTGACAGGAGCACTTTTGGTCCGAGGGGTGGACGCTTCGCCGCTGTTCTCCCGGTCGGAAGACAATTCCACGAGGTTTTTAGTGGAGGAGCCAAGAACTGGCTGGTTGGAGGAACCGGCCCCGTTCCCCAAGGCGGCAGTAAAGTCGGCCAGGATGGGTTCGGCCCCCGGGGGAAGGGGCTTCGCCCGCTTGGCCGAGCTGAAATCGGCAAAACGGCGAGCAGGGGCTTCAAGGTTGGTCAGCCCCGCGGCCTGGGCAGCGATCTCCTCGCGGGAGCGTGCGAGTCGCTCTAAGACTTCCTTGGGGAGCGGCATCTTGTCAGAATTTGGGGAAGGGCAAAGGTCAGCCAGATGCGCAGGGGTACATATATATAGCTACCTGTGGGGCCTACCAGAAGATTCCTTTTTGCCCCTGTCGCACTCGCCGGATCCCATGGGGTTGGATGTTTCTTTCCGAGCTTGTCCCAACCTCGCAAAGAGCGGGGATTATGTACAACCCCGTATCCCGCGAGTGGTCGACAGGGGTTGAACCGGCCGGCTCAGATCAACTTGGACCCAGCTTGCCGAGCCCGAGCTCGGCAATAGTCGAGCTAAGCTCGGCGATGGCCGAACGAAGCCCGGCATGCCGAGACCGAGCTCGGGTGCGGAAACAGGGCTCGACGATAGTCGAGCCAAGCTCGACGATCTCCGTGCCGAGTCCGAGCTCGGCGATCGTCGTGCCGAGCCCGAGCTCGGCAATAGTCTAGCCGAGCCCAGCGCTAGCCGAGCACAGTCCGCCGAGTCCGTGCCCGCCTAGGCCCAGGGCGAGGCGAGTCGGACCCCCTGCCGAGCGAGTGCCCCCTCAGGTCCAGCTCGCATCTTGGCCATGGCACACTTTTACTGTGTGGCCCCTTTTGGTCTGCCTGCAGTCCTCGAAAACAGTGAAGGTTGTATATTGGCAGGCCATCTTTTCCTATAAATAGGACCCAAGGGGTACCTCAGAAGGCACGTTTTTACGGATTCCCCGGCCTACTAGCGCTTTCTGAGGTACCTTAGCCCGGCATTTGGCTAAGGAGGGGAAGCGCTCTGAGATCTTCCGGGTGTGTGGTGGGACCTCCACGCCGGGCCCTTGGTCTAGTCCTTGTCTCTTCTTTTCTTTGTCGTTTTCTTACAGGAGTGAAGTAGGTGCGCGGCCACCCCTTCCCCAAGGGTCGAACTCCACAAGAGACCGGTTTTCCGGTTTCAACACTTAGATTCTGCAAAATTATCCTCAAGTGAGTCTCATGCTCCTCTTATAATTTCGAGTACACACGGATATCTTCGATGAACACCACCACGAATGAATCCAAGTAATGCCGAAACAATTGGTTTATCAAGTCCATGAACACTGATGGTGCGTTCATCAAATCGAACGATATCACTGAGAACTTGAAATGATCATAACTTGTACCAAACATTACCATAGGTATGCCATCTTCCTTAATACGCAACTGGTAATACCCCGACTTCAAGTCCATCTTGGAGTACAACACCGACCCTACCAACTGGTCAAACAAGTCGTTTATTTGCAAAATCAGATACTTATTCTTGGCAGTTAGCTTATTCAGCTAGTGGTAGTCTATGCACAACCACATATTATCATCTTTCTTCTTTACAAACAACACCGACGCACTCCACGACGAAGAGCTGGGCCTAATGTACCCTTGCTCCAATAGCTTATGTAGATGTACATTAAGATTGGCTAGCTCCTTTGGTGTCATCATAAATGGAGGATGCGACACCATCCTATCTCCTAACACCAATTCAATCGTAAAATTGATCTCCCACTGAGGAGGTGCTCCTGGAAGTTCTTCGGGGAACACATCCTCAAACTCTGCCATCACTGACACTTCTCTAATTGACAACTTCGTAAATTGGACCTCCAACAAAGCTACGAGCACTACATCTCCCTGATTAACTACACACACCAACTGCAAGGCCGAAATCAAGGAGCGGGCCACTCCGCTAAGTCCCCTAAACTTGGCTTCTTCTTTTCCCTCACTCCTCAGGGTCACCACCTTTGATAAGCATTCAATGCTGGCCCACTGCTCTGCAAGCCAATTCATCCCCAAGATCACATCAAACTCAGCTAACGGTAGGATTGTCGCTATCAACACAAAGTCAACTTCACTCATACTCCAACAAATGCGCTCTTTTTCCCCGGTAGTCGTGAAAGACCCATTGGGCATGCACACCCTAAGCTCTATATCCAACTTAAAGGGCTCAACCCCAATTCTTCGGATAAAGCTTTCCTTGAGAAAAGAGTGTTACACTCCTGAATCGAACAACACTTTAGCGAGGTAGCTGGAAACTAGCACAAAGAATAGCATACATGCAACAAACAAAAAAAGGTTGCAAATTATTTTAAGCTAATAAATGAACTTAAACTTTCATACCTGTCACCACATCGGGCTGACGAATCACTTTTTGCTGTCCAAGATTATAGGCTCTTGGTTGCACTGGAGGGATACATGAAGTACTGGACTCAGTCGCCTTCCCTTTGTCTACATTACTAGGACCAGAATGCACTGACTGCTCCTGTCTCGGCTCTGGCTCAGCACCACCCTCGGTATAGTTTTGAGCTATGTGTCCTAGCTTTCCACACTTGAAGCACGCCAGTGGCCCCTTAAAATGAGACTCCCCTAATGTAACACTGCTCTTCTCTCCTGATCTGAAAGGGCGAGGCTTCTTTCTCCACATACTCCTTTCTAACTTTCCCTATGATTGAGAAGGCTTTTCTTCTCCCTGCTTTACTGTATGACCCTTATGGAGATGAGCCTGCTCCATATCGCTCTCTAGGATCCTAACAGCTTCAACCAAATCATTGAAACCCACATTCTTTAGAGCAATGAGTGGTTGCCTCAAGTTTTCTCTCAACCCATGATAGAAGATGCTGCCCTTCTCTTCATCATCATCCACGGTCGTTCCCGCATACCGACCCAAACGAGTAAACACATACACGTACTCATCCACGGTCTTGTCTCATTGAACCAAATGCAGAAACTTCCTCTAAAGAGCTAGATTTGCTGACGATGGAATATACTACTTCAAAAAGGCACTTGTAAACTTATCCTTAGACGGGGTGCATCCAAGAAACTGTCGGCCGCTATGACTCATCCACCATAATTTTGCGTCATCTTCTAACATGAAGGCCGTAAAATGGGTCTTCTTATCCTCGGGTGTCTCTGTCGCCCTCAAGATTTCCTGAATCCTTACCAACCAGTCCGGCCTCGACATCAGTCGGTGTGTCGACTCCCTTGAATGTTGGAGGTTGGAAACTCAAAAAGTACTTCATCTGGCGGTCTCCCTGCCCAACGACAGCTCTTTCAGCCAATGGCTCTGCCTACCCGGCCCCTCTGCCCGGTATGACCATATTCGTATTCAGGGTAATGGGAGTTGTTACCTGCACAACATGGGTCATAACCTGTAGTGTTACCGCAGCCTGGGCGCTACCATTTCCTCGACTAGCGTGCGACAGAAATTGGTCGGGGATAAAACCATGCCCATGGGACCCAGAGCAATATCACTGCTCACCGAAGGCTCCTCTCGTGACCTCTACATCCCCGTATTATCGCTTCCACCCTATCATAAGCAAGGTAAATAATGAATCAAGTTCTATTTGCAAAGCTTGAACACAAGGACACTCATGATCTCGCGACACTCCTATGTGAACAACTTCTTTACGCGATCTGATTACACTAAATCAACCACTAAACCTCAACTTGGAGACCAACCTCCCTCTGATACCAAATTGTAAGATACCCCTATAATGACCATGTAATATGGGTCCGGTCGGGGCCCCACAACATATAAATATCACAGCTTCAACATTATAAAGTGATATAAAAGTATTACCCATCTCAAAAATCATAGAATAAAACAGCGGAAATAAAAAAACAAGACTAGAAGTTGTTCGCAACTGCATAGGATTTTGAAATGGCCTTAAGGCCTTACAACATTCAAGTGCCCAAAATAGCAACAATACCCATCATAGCAACGTGTCAAAGCACTCCTAGGCTACCTCTGCATGCAAGCCGGATTACATTGAAAGAAACATAACATGAGAATACACAAAAGATATCAGAATGGGGTACACTTCATGAGGATTAGACCTTTTTGGTCGGCGAGCTTGCTCCAGCTTGCAATCCTTGCCCTGTAAAAAATTATTGTAATGTGGGTTAGCAAATGCTGACCTTAATTGTGTAACCAGCACCCCTCCTCTCTGTCGTCCCTAATAGACTCTGGGGCACTCTATCACTCTGTAGGTCAGCACTTCGTATGCATGTAATAGAACATAAAATAATATAAAAAATAACAGGATTTGACATCTCAAGCATCAAATACATTTCTATGTTGAGCATATGAATAGAAGGGGGCCTACAATACAGCATGTATGCACACTTGGATATCACCCAAGACACTCTATAGCGTGTATGGTTCTAACACACCATCACAAATCATCACATGAGTATTCTCATTCCCCAAAGGCATATAAGTCCATGGCCAAGAACTCTCGCTGAGACCCCACCCGCATATGGATCATAATACCATCGGGTTTATCCACAAGCTCCATCGTTCTTGCCAATTTTACCAATTTAAGCACAACTGATGCTAAGGACCCTGCTTGACCTTGCCCGCTTGTGGGCTTCATCGCCCGGGCTTGTCCAAAAGCTTGACGTCCTTGTCAGTTTCCACATGAGGAAATTTTTCTTGTTGGGACACCCTCTACACATGAATCACAATATCACGTGGTAAGCCAGCCGACCACAAAGATAAAAGTCACGCCTCCACATCACATTCAACAAGCATATCCTTTTCCGCCCTAAACCATCATTCATTCTCACACAAAAATTAAGGGCATTCCAATGACGTCTTCGCGGTAATCAGGTTTCTAACAAAAATCCTATTATGCACGTCAATCAACATCGCCGAATCGAACCACCGGCCGAGATTTCGGTTTCTCCCATCATGCCTAATTCACTAGCAGAGCAAATTTTTAATGCAAAAATATGTTGGGAACGGACACAATCGACCCGGTGGCTCATCTTGAACAAAGGCGACCCGAGCTCCTCTCATTTGAGAGATTCGGTGCCTAAATGCTCAAATAAAGACATAAATGAAATGGATGGCATGCACGCATCCTAAAAATCGGGAGGAGAAGTGTCATTACCTTATAAAACCTATTCCTCGACAAGCACTAATAAACGTGTTCACCTTCAAGCCCGCTCCACGAATCCGACCTCGGATTGACGAACGGGGCTCCAAAGCCTTGTTAATGTCGGAAGATGTTTCTTCTTCCTCCTTTAAGTTCTCTCCAAACCCCAGTCTCCCAAATACAGAGGGAAAATGGGAAGAAAGAACTCGTCTGCCATATTTTGGGTGCACGGACGGACATTTCTGTGCCACACGATCAAGTTTTAAGAAGATCAGACGCCCATAAATCACCTCTATGGAACTGGTTCCGCCCACTTTCGTCGGGCGGTAGCTACCTACCTCATCACGGTAACTTCCAGAGCCCGCCAACCGCCTCAGGCCGTCGCGCTACCACCAGCGGTAGCGCTATCGCCAGGTGTTAGCTACACAGCGCTATCGATCTCAATCGACGCTAAGTCCCACTCGACAAAAGCTACCGCCGGGCGGTACCTCCTACCGCCGCGCGGTACCTTCCAGAGATACCAAATCCCTCAAACAGGAAAAACGGGGTGCTGCACATGGCATCCTCCACTCAAAAATAAGCCCTCCAGCCAACAACAAGCTCTGTAGTCAGCATCAAGTCCTTCGCTCCAGAATCCTATGCGTGCGACAGGAGACAAGCCTCAGACTAGAAGACTTGTATAACGCGCTACTCCAACCTTTGAATAATAACCATAGACATTATAGCACAGCACTCCCCTCCGCACAAAAAGAAATACTTAGCTCCACGAGCGATGACCTGTCACCCTTAGAGCTCTTCTCTCTTCCTCAACAATTGTAACGAGAGGCGGCTTAGCGCCATCGAGTTCTCTTCAGAGCCATGTACAACACAGAGAAGATAGTGGATGCTTCGTCAGCACCGAACCGGCCACGTGATTTTTTTACCTATTTTCGAGATTTTCCGCGTTAAAAAATATTCTTGTCAACCGTTTCATTCTACATTGACTGTTTTCGTGCTCGACCGCTCCTGAGCCAAAACAGTTCAATTTAGATCTGTTTATCGGAGCCTCAAGTTGCCCACAACATTTATATTTTTATAATCATTTTAAGTACCATTTCTATCTATTTTAATCATAATTTTTAGCTAACATGATCAAATATTTTTGATGAGACGGCAAATATTCCAATCAATAAAATCCGATTAGAACTTTTTGTTTGGAAAAATTCGGTTTGATTTATTTCAAGTATTTTCATAATATAGGTAAATAAGTACTTAAAATGATTGTAAAAAATATAACAATTCTTATTCCATGTTTTTTTGCAAAAAAATATCACGTGAAGGTAAAAAATGGGATTTAAAAGTACAAACGTGCGTAACGCATCATTCCCACGATGTGTTGCACAAATAATTTTTGGTTAAGGGTAGCGTTCCCTGAAGAAGGAACGTGTGTAGCCTGTTCGCTGTAGGATAAAACCTACTCTCCGTCCGATCAAAGTATTTACTCACCTTTTTTTAAAAAAAAATTCTTGTCTTTATTACTGATGGTTAGATCGGTCATCCAACGAACGGTCAGCTTTTTACTCGCTCCCAAAACTAGAAACGCTGCCCGTACAGAAAAATTTTGTGTTGCACACACCTAAAAAATTTCCATGAAATGGGAGAAGTTATTGGATCCGGATCCTCTGCAGTTCTCGGAGGAACTGCAGAGGTGGAGTTCGCAAACTTGCGGATTAGTGGAGCGAAATTAGAAAAAGTGGTTAACATGAAAGTTGTAGATATCTTCAATACGAATAACTTTCATGTTGAACATTTTTTGATTTGAAGTCGTTTAGACCCCCGATTTGAGTCCCGAAAAAAACCGTCCGCAAAATATTGAATTAATTATTTGCGGACGGTTTTTTTTCGGGGCCCAAATCAAGGGTCTAAACGACTTCAAATCAAAAAATGTTCAACATGAAAGTTATTCGTCTCGAAGATATCTACAACTTTCATGTTAACCCTTTTTTCTAATTTCGCTCCGTTAATCCGCAAATTTGCGAACTCCATCTCTGCAGTTCCCGGAGGAAGGCATGTGATTCCGGACCGGGTACAGAAATCGCCTAAAGATTCACCTCAACTCATTATGTTACGGAAGCTCATCTCTCGCGGGTGAAGTGAAAAAATGCAGAGCAGAAAACATAATAGAAGGGAAGAGACATTGCATTGATTCATTACTTTATGTTCCAGTTTTACAAAGGTTTTATAGTGCAGGAAAGAGGAATACAAAACACTAAAGCAGTCAGAATGAAATCAACAACAGTAAAGTAGTAAACAGGGACATTGAGAAATTCGAGGAAAAACAATAAACAGGGACATTCAGAAAGAGTACTAATCAGCTTAAATAAAGGACACTGATATTTGATGGGGATGATGCTCCATTTATAGATTTGGGTATACATTTAGTCATTTTCCCATAATTTCTCATATTGTGAAGATCGTGGGTTTGATCGGTCAACACACTTCCCATGATCTCTACCACAATAGGAGAAATCATGAGGGCCTCTCATTCAACAACTACCGCCGCCGCTGGACGCCGCCGCCGCCCGCCGCCCGCCCGCCGTCGCCGCCACCCGCCACCGCCAACCACCGTCGCCGCTTGCAGGTTGGCCACCGTCCGATCACTACAGATCATCCATCGTCGTCCAATCTACAGGTAACCACCCACTAAACCACCAAGTTAGGGGGGGCATCACAACCACCTCCTGGAGGCTATAAAAGGAGCCGCAAGCCTCCTCAGTTCTCACCTTTTGGTTCCGGAGTCTTCTTCTTCCTTAGACCAGAGCTCTGCTGAACTCCTCCCTCGGGACATCTTCAAACCGCCTACGAGCCAAGTCTCCAAGTGTGCGGAGAAGGGAAGAAGACAACCACCATCAACGCTCAAACACATTAGCCATCAAGTTAGCATATAACACTCTCTCGGCGCAACCTGTTGACTGTTGCGAGCAAAAATTCTCTATCTCCTCCAAGTTGTAACGAGCAACGATTGTCGCCCTCGATTCTCTGAACACATTGTAACCGCAACCTGATAGTGGAATTTGACCGACACAGATCCGACCACGTGGTTTTTTACCCAGTTGAGAGGTTTTTCACGTTAAAACCTCTTGTGTCAATTATCTCTTTTCATCGACTGTGTGCGCGCTCGACCGTCCCGAGAACTAATGCGGTCCAATTTATTCCGGTCCGACCGGGACGTCGAGTTAGTCCACAACAATATCCGCACCACAATTTTGGCTAGTCGCACCGCACTTTCTCCTAATTTTTCGCGCCTTTTGGAAATACGTCTTGTACGTGCATTTTTAGGAAAGGTGTTCAACACAAAAGTTGTAGATCTCGACGAGATCTACAACTTTCGTGCTGAACACGTTTCATAAAAATGCATGTACAAGACGTACTCTGGAAATACGCTCAGATTTTGCGCCTTTTATAAAAACGCCTTGCATATGCATTTTTAGGAAAAGTGTTCAACACGAAAGTTGTAGATCTCAACGAGATCTACAACTTTCGTGTTGAACGCTTTTTCTAAAAATGCATGTACAAGACTTATTTTTAAAAGACGCGAAAAATTAGGAGAAAGTGCAGGCGACTAGCCAAAACTACAGTGCGGATATCAGCGCCCTAAATAAATAAAGGAGGTGGAACTGTTCAGGTACTCATCACGTTGGTCCACACGATAGACAATTGTGCCGTGGAAATCCGCAGGAAATTTGCAAATTTTCTGGCAGATGCAGTTCCCCACAGCCCGGTCGCTGCCCCGCCAAATGTCGGGCGGTGGTGGACGTGGGACGACTGGCACGGATCCGCCCCACCAAACAGCCTAGAAGAGGACCCGAAAGCAATAATCTCTCCGGAGTCCTGAAGTGGAGATTAGTAAACTTTCCGTATTTTCATTTAACATAGAAAATTTTAAAATAATCGCGTGAGAGCGTTTTTTTGGTATGCCATCATTTTTTAATAAATAATAATTGTACTATTATTATTAGAGTATTAGTTAATAATACTATTTTATTTAAATAAACTTAATTCACTTAACGTTACATACCAGTCATACCCGATAACATATTATTATAATTAGATAGCATTATTATTATGGTAAGACAAACGTTCTTATTATTATATAATAATGTTATTAACTTATTATAATAAAGTTAATATTCTCAATATATGTTAAATATTTTAATAGTATTTTATTCCCAAACATATTAAATATTCGTTTTATATTCCAAAATTTTTATATAAAAAAAAACGATCAATTTTTATTATTTATACACACCCAGCAAGGTGGAAACTAGTGCATCAGCCATGGAGCCCTCGCCGTTGCTTCTTCTCTTCACTGTTCTAATCCTCTCCAGGTTACTTCTCTCTCTCTCTCTCTAAAGCTTTGAATGATTGTTCGATTGTCGCATACAGTTTTCCTGGCAACTAGTGTTTGATTGGATATGGAGAAGTATTTGCTGATTTTCTTGTGTCGGCATTCAAATCTAGCATCGATTGTTCTTCTTCTAGCTCGCAAACCCTTTTCGAAATATCTCTGGTTTTAATTGTTGTTTGGCAGCAATGGTGGTGGTGAGAGTATACGCATGTGATCCGTTGGTGGCGGAGGGTGAAGAGTGGGAGATAATCGTATTGTTGGTAGCCATTAGTGTAGTTCATAAAGAGGTCGAAGCCCGTGGAGGAGGAGCAAGAACTGTTTGCGATATGAGAATTGGTGGCTATGGAGCTCTCTGTGACTGTATGGTTACCAACGAAGCAGGAACAATTGGGGATAATGGAGAAGGGATTGAGTAGACCAACGCCCTTCACCTCTTCATAGAAGGGGGTTGTTGAATCTGGGAAAGTTCAAGAAGTAGGCGGCGGCGGTAGATGTGGCCTGTGGGGCTAAGGCTCCGTTTGGGGGGACTTATTTTCAGCGGTCCCGTACATGCGGTCGTAACCGCTTGACCGCTGAAAATAAGTCCCCCCAAATTCAGCCTAAAGCTTGACGAAGAAGGAGAATACAGTGATGAATTTGAGGCGATGGTTTCAGGGGAGGAGGAAAGAGCAAGAATGGCTAGGGTTTGAACACTGAGACTAATACCATATTAGAACTTTGAACCACGCAATAACTAAAATCTGTTTGCCTTAAAGTATTTGTACAAGTGCATAAAGCTAATTAAAGTAATTCGTTGTATCAAAACGTGTATAAATGGTTCATCTCATTTAAGTGACTTTGTGTTTCTGTGAGATTCTCCTTGCTCACTCTTTTTGGTCTTCTTGTTTTGATACTAAGCACATCATATTTTGAGGAGTTAGATCATATTTTTTTTATTAATGATTCATATCATTTAAAGTTTGATAAATGGTCTATATGTACCATATAATGATCAACATCATCTCAAAATTGTAGCGGAAATTAGAGAAGAAATATAAAACAACAGAAAATCACAACACAATAGACACAGATTTACGTGATTCACTCCAAGATGGGCTACGCCCACGGGCAACATCTGTCGATTTTTCACCAGATTAAGAATAGAGGCGGTTACGAAAAATGGACGAATTTTCAAATTGTAGAATTATCCCAACCTTGGAACGATAAAGAGTTTATATAACACTTCATACATTTACAAAATACCCAAAATTCTTTTTATAACAATAACATAAATAACAAACTACAAAAATTATCCTAACATAATCAAGGTTGTCAGGATCGAGATCCTAGATGGGATCGTTTTGAGGTTGGATCGGATCGGATCATAGGATCGGATCGAGGATCGCAAGATCTTACAACATTCATAAATTAAGACTAAAAAATAAAATTGAATTTTGTATCATTAAATTACATGCTTAATTAATAAAAAAAATCAATAAATTGAGTAGTATTTGAATAATTATATTAAATTCTTTGAATAACTAAATCAAAAAGATAATATCATACTAAGCTCAATTTCAGTTTCAGATAAGACATCCAATGTTTACTAACAATAAAAAGAAATATGGACTGGAAGCGACCGAAGAAGCCGCTCTTGACCTCTATTTGCAGTCGACAATCAGCACTTGGGATACGATAAAATAACATGATATGATTCTGTGATGGGGTATGAGGGTGGGATTGGGATAAGGTTAAACAATGAGTTATGAGCGTTGGACCGATTGAATGGGGTCAGGATATGGTTGAACATGTTTCTTGTTACCTTTAGCCATACTAGTAGAATCGGGTCAGGATCGCGATCCTAAAGATCCTAAGATCGCGATCCTAAAGATCCTATGATCCGGATCGCGATCCCAGTCGTAGATGTGTCGATTTAGATCCTAGGTAAGATCCAGATCGATTTACAAAATCTGGATCGTAGGAGATCGTAAGATCCGGATCGCGATCCTGATAACCATGAACATAATACTTTAAAATTCAACATTTAAACCCTAATAAATTAATTAAAAAAACAATAAATGTTTAACAGTAAAGAAGTTAGAATCCTTTATAATTTAGGTTTTGCACCTCTAAATTAAAAAAGTGGGCAGTTTGGTGCTCAAAGAATCCCCGTGCAACCAGGGTCGGGGAAGGGTCCCACCACAAGGGTGAAATGTTGGCAAGCCTTACCTTGCATTTGTTTCGACTGCTAATTTCCGTAACTCATCTTCATTTCTCCCTTGAAGCCAGCAACTTGATATTTACTTGAGCAACTAACAAATTGAATTGTAATGTTTCAGCCGATTGTTTGTAGCATCAGGACAAGATGCTGGTACTCCACCAAGAGGGTGGAATTCTTATGATTCCTTTTCTTGGATTGTTGATGAAGAAGCATTCCTTGCCAATGCACAGATTGTATCCAGCAAGCTGCTTCCTTTTGGATATGAGGTCGGGGCACGATTTTTTATTTCTATTTTTACTGTGGCTTGTTTCTATTTAAGAAAATTTATGAAATTCTAACAATACTTGCTCATATATTGTTCAGTATGTTGTGATAGACTACCTGTGGTATCGGAAGAGGTTTCAGGGAACATGGTCGGATCCTTATGGTTATGATAACCTTGACGAATGGGGCCGATTAGTTCCTGATCCAGACAGGTGGCCATCATCTAGGTCTGGGCAAGGGTTTAAAGAAGTTGCCCAGAAGGTGCATGACATGGGTTTAAAGTTTGGGATTCATCTCATGAGAGGAATAAGCTTAGAAGCTGTCAACAGCAACAGAACAATCTTGGATGTTACCACGGTATTTTTCTTTATGTGGTCGTGTTTTTTTCCTTTTAATTTGTTCTTTGTTTTTGTCAGGCACAGTCTCGATAAACAGCTTTCTTAGAAGAATTTTCCAATGGGAAGATTTGAAAAGATTTTTTTATGTATGGGTATTGTGGATAGAGTTGTCATTTAAACCGAAAATCCTAAACCGAATTGGAACCGAACCGGAAATGCAAAAAACCAAATCGAACCGTTCACGAATTATTCTGGTTTTTGTTTGAATTTTGGAACCGTGAACAACAATAGTCCGAACCGACACATAACCGGAACCACAATATACAAGTCTCGAGCGGTTTCAATATTTTTAGACCAGATCCAGACTGAACCGACACAGAACAAAACCGCAACCCATTTATTATTATTATTATTTTATTCTAAAAAAATTATTTATCTCCAAAATAAAGACAATTACAAACTTTACATATTTTGATATTATTACATACTTTACAAATTTTATTACTCTTTCTTGTTCAATTTCTGTCAGCGGTAATTTTCTTATGTATACGCAATTTAAATACAAAGAAGTTTGACCATTCAAAAGCAAATAAACCCAACTTTAGCTAGCCAATATTTTTGTTAGGAGATACTGGCACATCACCATTCTCATCATTCAGGCAAGGTTAGATTTTTTTGATTGAAAAGCACATGCTTAATATTTATTTTAGTGGTTAAATATTTTTTTTTCGAGAATTTTGCCTCACAATGTAATTTGTAGGAAATCTCGTTTTGTTCGGGATACCAAGGTCATTTTGAGCAATTAGGTTAGTTTTTCACCTTTTGCTGGAACAATTTTTCTCATATAAAGATTATGATGTTATTCATAAATTATAAATTCATTATGTGTATATTTTTGTAAAGAAAATTTGCTCTTGAATTTTACAATACTTTCATCTTTCTTGTATAAATCTTGTTTTGGCTCGAACTTTTGTACTAGGGATTGTGTCACTCGCAAGTCTTTTGATTCCCTTCACTAGCTCAACATAGACTTGCACATTTCAACTAGCACCTTGCGGCGTTAACACTAATAATATCTCTTTTTTTGCTTAACCTAACTCCAAAATCTAGGTTCTCTTGAGATAGTCACTGTTATAGTGTTTGCTGAAACAATCTTGTGGAGATGGAAGACTGCTTTCATTGCTCGATTGCAGAGTCTGCTTGTTTCACCTGTTGAAGTCAGCCCAACAAAGAAGTTTGACCAAGCAAATAAACATAACTTTGGCTAGCCCCATGCCCCCTATTACAAACCAAATAATGATAATAATAAATACTTACGGCTGAAATAAAACAAACATTAATTGACAGAAAACATGACCGAAACGGAACCGAACCAGAACTGCATAGAACCGGACCGAACCAACCGCTAGTAAATAATTTAGTTTTGGTTCTTAGTGAACCGGAACCGTAAGACTCTATGGTTCAAAAAATTATGTTGGAACCGAAACCGGTCAAACCAAATAAAATTTTAGTTCTAATTTAAAAAATTGTTACCTTAACGGTTCAGTTCATGGTTTTAGTAGAAGCGGAACTGAACCGGAACCGTGACAACTCTAATTGTGCATATGGAATAACCATAAAAATGATTCTCTATTAAAATTTATCTTACTTACACACCTACATAGATCAAGGACAATATAAATGAGATTAATATCTCTCTGTTATGAGATAGAGGAAGAGTGGTTGAGGAGATGTGTTTTACAATTATTACAGTTTAATGCCTCTTGCCTTAATTTTAGGGTCTCAAATGAAACAGTAACCACCAAGAACTTTATTCTAAATTTGTCAAGATCTCAGTCATAAATTTTGTGGAGAATTTTATGATGTACTTATCATAATACCATGATTTGGTTTCTTTTTAGTGGAAGAGAATATGCAGTACTATGAGGTTTGTGATGACTGAAGGGAATTCTAAAATCTTGTCTAATGCTTTATAATTTAATACCAAGCTGAAATTTGCATTTAAAGGAGAACGTGAGTCTTTTAAAATAGTTATTTGAGTGCCCAAAAAATTAGTTCTTGAATTAACCAAGTGATCTATGATTATGGTTCATTTTCATCATTCTCTGGGCAATAACTGTTAGGCTTGTGAATATTGTTGGGTTTTTCTATTTGCAGATCCACTAATGTTTTAGTGTTATGATGTTATGATTGGGGACGATGTTGTAATTGGAATGAAAATTGTTTATCAGGGACTTCCATATGAGGAGGATGGTAGAACATGGCTAGCAGGAGATATAGGGATGAGAGATATGCCTTGTGGATGGATGAAGAATGGATTTCTGAGTGTCAATACAGATTTAGGAGCAGGAAAAGCTTTCTTGAGATCTCTATATCAACAATATGCTGATTGGGATGTTGATTTTGGTACATATGCTAAATTCTTCCCGTATAATATTGATTTAATTTTCCCCCCTCCCCGTCCATTTATCTATCCTGTGGCACCTTACATATATGACCGTTACTTACTCCTGGTGATTCATTTTGAAAGTTTCACCTTCCCCTTTTAGTTGAATTTCTTCTTTTTTTTTAAGTTTGTTTATTTAGCGAATCCTTGCATGGTAAAATAGTTTAGTCACTCCTTGTAATTCATTTGAAAGATTTTCCTTGCGTGGGTATTCTAAAGTACTATGATGCTGGAAGCAACATGGCTCCAAATGTGTGAACAATCAGCATAAGGATTATTTCCCAACTCTAACTTTCAATGCATTTCAATTCTTACATTCTCCCTTATTCTTGTTTTTTTACAGTAAAGCTTGATTGTGTATTTGGGGATGATCTCGACAAAAAACAAATAATTACAGTCTCAGAGGTACAGAACTGAATCTCTGATACAATTATATTCTGAAATTGCTAATAAATTATGGGACCGTTTGGCACAGTAGCGGCGGTCATGAACACGGTGATTATGAACCGTCATTCGTGAAGGCCCAACCTAACATAAGAAATTTCATCACTTTTATGTTCAAAACTAATTGGTGGCAGTCATAAGAATTGTCATGCCAAACATATATTTTATGGTGGTGGAATTTTTTTCTGGTCTCACCGGAGCCAAAACGTTGCGCCAAATAGGCCCTATAAGAGTGCAAATGAGTCTAGCTCAAGCCAAACTTGACAAAATTCGTAGACCCAAGCTTGAGCTCAAGTTAGAGATCTATATATTGAGCTAGAGCTCCTGAGCTCAAGTTTCTCATGCGCCAATTCTTATATTTTCTTTATGCTAGAAAATTCTCTTGGTTAAATTATTGAAATTTTGAGCTGATAACAATCTAGGAAGACCGGCATGGTTCTCATGGAGGGCCTTAATTCTTTAAGGTTGAACACGGGTTGGAAATAAACAACAACAACACTCAAGCCTTTATCCCACTATAGTGGGGTCGGCTATATGGATCCTTTGTCGCCATTGTGCCCTATCTTTTGTCATAATCTCACTAATGCCTAAGCACATCATGTCCTTCCTTATAGTTTCATTTCAAGTCTTTATTGGTCTACCCTCCCTCGTTTAACATTCCTATTGACTACTCTCACAACGCCTAGCAGGTGCATTAGGTGAACACTGGTTGGAAATATGAAAAAAAATGGTCGTGTTTCCCATATATTTTATTAAAAATAAAAACAAGCTCGTGAATTGGCTTATGAGCTGATGAACGGAGATGGTTTAGCTCGAGCTCGACAGAGTATAGTTTTTTTTCCAGTCCGGCTCGTTAATTGGCTCAACTCAACTTGCACCCCTAAGTCGAATACGATGCATTAGGTAAATAGTCTGTGCTGATTTTGTTAAATGATTGGCTTTATAGATTTTGGAAAGCCTTGGGCGCCCGATACTATTTTCACTCTCACCTGGGACAAGTGTGACCCCATCCATGGCAGAGAGCATTAGTAATTATGTGGATATGTACAGAATAACTGGCGATTCCTGGGATAATTGGAATGACGTTGCTGCACATTTTGATGTGGCTAGGTGGGCATCTGTAGAAGTT
This sequence comes from Platanthera zijinensis, assembly GCA_039513925.1. Lineage (NCBI taxonomy): Eukaryota > Viridiplantae > Streptophyta > Magnoliopsida > Asparagales > Orchidaceae > Platanthera > Platanthera zijinensis. The sequence goes on from CM077092.1 coordinate 9,901,787, forward strand.
CCATTTATATATTGATTATTGTCATTACTCCGGTTGTATCCTTTTTTTTTTCGTAAGTGCTGATTATTTTTGAAGAAATTGCATTCATTTTTCTTATACAGGGATTTTGCTGCTGCTAAGAAAATTGGTGCCGATGGTTTACATGGAAATTCGTGGCCGGACTTGGACATGCTACCGCTTGGCTGGCTTACTGATCCAGGTGAAGCATTATCTTGATGGAATTCACATTTTTATGCTACTTCTTGGAAGTTCTAATTTTCGAAGAAAAGTCAGGCCACATATACAATTTTCTGCAGTTTATTTAAGAAAACTATGTTCTATGATATAATTGAAAAATGAATTAAATTCTTTTCACTGTTATTTATTTATTTCTCCTATAGAGCTGTGGTTGGGTAGCTTAAATGGAAAAATGTTTCTGGAGTATTAATAAAATGTTGTATGGATTTGAGTGTCGGGCAAAAAATGTCTTTGATATCTAAGATGAATGTGCTAGAAATGAGAATGTTAAGATGAATGTGTATGCAAAACTAGAAAAGATAACATAAAGAGGGAAGATAATAAAAAAAAGCTTAGTTAAGGGACTGAGGGAGGGATTCGGTTGCTAGGATGAAGTGGAATAGTGGTCTAACAATTAAGAGTAGTTGTAGGTGGATCCACGTGAAGGGTATGAGAGATTTGTGGAGTGGGGTGGCTGCTGTAATGAGGGTGAACATGGGAGGGAATTGAGGCTTAAAGTTAGGATTTGTTGGATTGGTGACACCTCACCGATCCGTGGGATCAAAATTACCTTAATCGGAGGAGCCCGGCTTTTTGGAAAGATATTTAGGAGGATCTATTATATTTGGTTGGTTACCCAATTATTGGGCCTATTCCTAATTTGCGATATTCTCCAAATTAAGAGGCTGATTCTCTCCTATATAATGGGCAGCCCCCTTCTCATATTTTTTGAAGCAATTAGCAATCCGTGAGATTCATTCAGTGAGAGAGGGATTCATCCGGGCGCGGAGGCGGCGTCCTGTTCCGGCGGCATCAGTTTCAACGTCGGCGACGGCCTCAGGCGTGGCGGCTACTGAAGGCGGAGCAAGCAGAGGCGACATCCGGTCGGATCCAGTCGGATCGACTTCAGGCCGGCCTCCTGCTGTGGTTCCAGACGCGGCGGTGGCGATTCCAAGCGACGCGGCGGTGGCGATTCGGAACAGCGGCTCTCATTTTCAGTTTTTCAATTCTCTCTTTATTGCTTGACCCTTGCGGTCTCAGTTGTAATCTGTAACTCCTTTCATTATAGTGGAATATTTGTCGGCGCGCTCTCCCCGTGGATGTAGGAGCTCCTCTCCGAACCACGTAAATTCTTGTTGTCGTCTGTGTGCTTGGAATCTCGTTCTGGTTTTATTTTGCGCGATTGATTTTGCTCGATTCAATTCCGTTGCGCTACCGCGGTACTCGGTCCGATTGCATAACAATTGGTATCAAAGCAAGGTTCCGCTGGGGTGATCGTCTGGGCGTTCTGGTTCTAGATCTGGGTCAACGGTAGGTGACGACAAGGTCCACTCCCTACCTTCTCAAGATCTGATCCGAGAACATTTTTCTGATCACTCAGTAGCACTGCGAGCAAATCAATGGCGGCAAAATTCGAGATTTCCAAGTACGACGGCAAGATCGATTTCGGCTTATGGCAGAAGCGGATCAAGGCGGTTCTCGTTCAGCAAGGACTCCACAAGGCGCTACTCGGCAAGGAGAAGTCTGGCGTGAAGAAAGACGAGGAATGGGAGGAACTGGATCTGAAGGCCATCAGCACAATCCAGTTGAGTCTCGCCGACGAAGTCATGTACAACGTGGTCGACGCTGATACCACCGTAGACCTATGGAAGAAATTGGATGAGCTGTATATGTCGAAATCTCTCACAAATAAGTTCTATGTGAAGAGACATTTATACAGCTTAAGAATGTCCGAGAGCAACAAGCTGTTAGAACACATGAATGCGTTCAACAAGTTGATCTCCCAGCTGCGGAGCATGGACGTGAAAGTCGAATGGAGGAGGTGATGACGACGCTGCTATCGAACGAAACGCGGAGCAAACCTGGCCCCAGCACCAGCGAAGGTTTGTTCGTGAAGAACAAAGAACCGGTCAGAGGGAGATCGAGAGACAGAGGGAAGAAATTCAATCGGGCTAGGTCTAAGTCTCGGGACAAGAAGAACCAGTGCCACTACTGCAAGGAAGAAGGGCACTGGAAAAACAACTGTCCGAAGAAAAAGGCGAAAGAAAAGAATCAGGAACAACAGCAGGCGGCTGTGGCGTCTGACCCCGAGAGCGATGCTGACGTACTCCATGTACACTCCACCCTGGATACCACCGACACTTGGATCATGGATACGGGATGCTCGTATCACATGTGCCCGAACATAGAATGGTTCACTAGCTTCAGGCAATGTGACGGCGGTCGCGTTTTAATGGGAAACGACTCGGAGTGCAAGACGCTCGGGATCGGAAGTATCAGAATTAAGATGTTCGACAGAACAATCAGGACCCTTACTGATGTAAGATACGTGTCCGATCTGAGGAAGAGTCTAATTTCCCTAGGCACTCTAGAGGCGGCTGGGTGCTCATACACCGGCGAGGGAGGATATCTGAAGGTCAAGAAAGGCGCTCTGGTGGTCATGAAAGGAGAGCACTCTGGTACTCTTTACAAGCTGATCGGCACTACCATCGCCGGCGACGCGGCGGTTTCTGAGACGACAGATGAGGATTCCTCTCTGCTGTGGCATGCCAGACTTGGCCACATGAGCGAGAGAGGACTGCTGGAGCTTCACAAGAAGGGCCTACTGAAAGGAGTCAAGACATGCAAGTTAGACTTCTGCGAGACCTGCGTTCTCGGGAAGCAGCACAGAGTGAAGTTCGTGACATCTACGCAACGGAGCAAGCAGGCACTGGAATATATACACTCAGATGTTTGGGGGCCTGCCCCAGAGCCGTCTCTTGGCGGGGCTAGATACTTCGTGACTTTCATCGACGATTTTTCGAGAAAAGTCTGGATCTACTTTCTCAAGCACAAGTCCGAAGTATTCGAGAAATTCAAAGTCTGGAAGACGACAGTGGAAAAGCAGACCGGGAAAAGAGTCAAATATCTGAGATCTGATAACGGTGGCGAGTACACCTCAGCGGAGTTCCAGGAATACTGCAATCAGGAGGGCATCACTCGACACCTTACTATTCCTGGTACACCGCAGCAGAACGGCGTGGCAGAAAGGATGAACCGAACGTTGCTAGAGAGAGCTCGGTGCATGCGGTTATTTGCAGACCTACCAAGGTCCTTCTGGGCCGAGGCCATTAATACGACATGCTATCTAGTGAATCGATCCCCATCGATGTCACTGAATCTGAAATCACCACAGGAAGTTTGGTTAGGCAGGCCGGTTGACTATTCTGACATCCACATCTTTGGCTGTCCTGTGTACACCCTTGTACAGGACTCTGAGAAGACGATGCTGGATGCTAAGTCCAAACGGTGCATCTATCTGGGACGAAAGACCGGCACGAAGGGGTTCAAACTGTGGAACCCGGACACAAAGAAGGTGGAGGTCAGGCGCTATGTGATCTTCGATGAGGCCTCTATGCTCAAGAAATCTGAGGCTCAGTCTAAAAAAGGTGGAGGAGACTCCAGTCACACCCCTAGAGGTGGAACTGGAAGGGAGCGACCAAGCTGACGACCACGGTGATTCCTATGACCCAGAAAATGCTGATGTTGTGCAACCTACGGAAGCAGAGCCGTACTCTATTGCCAGAGAAAGGGAAAAGAGAGAGGTCAGACTACCTCTCAGGCTACAAGACACGGTAGCATACGCTTTCCAGGTGATCTCCACAGATCCTGGATCCTATAAAGAAGCTGTAGAGAGTAGAGAGAGTTCTCATTGGAAAGCAGCTATGGAAGAAGAGATGGAGTCCCTTCGTAAAAACCAGACTTGGAACTTGGTTCGTCTGCCCAAAGGGGCGAAGGCAATCAGTTCCAAATGGATATTCAGGAAGAAGGAGCCTACATCCGGCAAAGACCAGTGGAGATACAAGGCCAGATTCGTTGCCAAGGGGTTCGCGCAGAAGAAGGGTGTCGATTTTGATGAAATATTCTCACCCGTGGTCAAGGTTGTGGATGTCGGATATCGGGGACACGTCGGTTTAGGTTTTTCATGTCGGTTTTAATATGTCGGGGGATATATCGGAGATATTTCATATATCGGGTTTTAATATTTAATTATTTGTGTGTAATTATTTATAAATTTAATCTTTTTAAATTTATATATATTAAATAATTTGATATTTATTGAACTCCTAAATTTATCAAATTAATATAAACAAATAACGGTATAACGTGTGAAATAATAACGGTATAACGCGTGAAATAATAACGGTATAACGCGTGAAATAAAGCAGGAGCAAGCAGAATGTCGTGATGTTGTCGATGACAATGGAAGATAAGGAACCTTTAGTCCATAATTCATAGACCATACATAATTGAAGTCGATGACGAACTTAAGCAAGGAAGAAAATCAGAGGAAGGGAAAAACAACATAAACAATGAAACAATGTTGATTTATTATCTATTGGATCATAGACACTAATTAAAATAAATTGAAAAAAATCAGTCAATAAAATGTCGGGATATATCGGCCGATATATTGGCGAATATATCGGTCAATAGCAGACATATCGGAGGATATATTCCAAAAGGATATTTTGCAAAAAATATCGGAAACGTGTCGTTTTGTCCATAAAACCTTTATGTCGGCTGACATGTCGGCCATGTCGGAGGATATCCACAACAGTGCCCGTGGTAAAACACTGCTCCATACGGGTGCTTCTTGCGATGGTGGCAATGAATGACATGGAGCTAGAGCAGATGGACGTAAAAACGGCATTTCTTCACGGCAACTTGGAAGAGGAGATCTACATCTTGCAGCCTGAAGGGTTTGTACAACCCGGTGACGAGAAGAAGGTGTGTAAACTTAGAAGGTCCCTCTACGGTCTGAAGCAGGCTCCAAGAATGTGGAACAAGAGATTTGATACGTTCATGGTTTCACAAGGATTCAGTAGGAGCCAGTACGACAGCTGCGCCTACTACAAGTTTCTGGCAAACGACGACGTTCTGATTCTGATGCTATATGTCGACGACATGCTGATTGCGTGCAAGTCAGCTCAGGAGATCCAGTCTTTGAAGCAAAAACTACAAGCTGTGTTTGAAATGAAGGATCTGGGTCAAACACAAAAGATCCTTGGCATGGAAATCAAGCGAGATAGGAAGCGGGGCATGCTTTGGCTTTCTCAGACAGGGTACATTCAGAAGGTTCTGGAGAAGTTCAATATGACTGAATCTAAGCCTGTTTCAACCCCTCTCAGGCAACAGTTTAGATTATCGTCACAGCAGTGTCCAGACACAGAGGGAGAACGACAAAAGATGCTCGGGGTGCCGTACGCTAGTGCGGTAGGATACTTGATGTACGTCATGATATGTACGAGACCAGATATCGCTCAGGCTGTGAGCGTAGTCAGCAGATATATGGGGAATCCGGGGCGACAACACTGGGAAGCAGTCAAGTGGATTCTAAGATATCTGAACGGAACGAAAAACGTCGGTTTGTTGTTTAAGAAGAGCGGAGTTTCTAGAGTCCTAGAGGGCTACGTTGATTCCGACTATGCGGGCGACCTCGACCGAAGAAGATCTACCTCCGGGTACATCTTCCTTTGTGGTGAGGGCCCCATCAGTTGGAAAGCCACTCTGCAGGACATTGTGGCTTTATCTACGACAGAGGCTGAGTATATTGCTGCAGTGGAAGCTGCGAAGGAAGCTATCTGGCTCAAAGGTCTCGTCAAAGAACTCAGGATTTCTCAGGAAGCAGTGAAGCTGTACTGTGATAGTCAGAGTGCGATTTGTCTGGCCAAAGACCCGGTCTATCATGCCAGGACAAAACACATTGATGTGCGCTACCACAAGTTGAGGGAGTTCGTTGCTGGCGGAGACATTCAGTTACTGAAGGTGCCCACGGAGGATAACATTGCGGACATGATGACCAAACCAGTGACGGGAGTCAAGTTCAAGCACTGCCTTGACTTGGCTCATATTGGTGCATGCTAATTTGGGTGACCCCAGGGAGAGGGGGTAGTTCGCCGAAGGGAGGATTCAGTTGCAGGTGGAGTTATGTTCTGTGAGGCGTCAAGGTGGAGATTGTTGGATTGGTGACACCTCACCGATCCGTGGGATCAAAATTACCTTAATCGGAGGAGCCCGGCTTTTTGGAAAGATATTTAGGAGGATCTATTATATTTGGTTGGTTACCCAATTATTGGGCATATTCCTAATTTGCGATATTCTCCAAATTAAGAGGCTGATTCTCTCCTATATAATGGGCAACCCCCTTCTCATATTTTTTGAAGCAATTAGCAATCCGTGAGATTCATTCAGTGAGAGAGGGATTCATCCGGGCGCGGAGGCGGCGTCCTGTTCCGGCGGCATCAGTTTCAACGTCGGCGACGGCCTCAGGCGTGGCGGCTACTGAAGGCGGAGCAAGCAGAGGCGACATCCGGTCGGATCCAGTCGGATCGACTTCAGGCCGGCTTCCTGCGGTGGTTCCAGACGCGGCGGTGGCGATTCCAAGAGACGCGGCGGTGACGATTCCAAGCGACGCGGCGGTGGCGATTCGGAACAGCGGCTCTCATTTTCAGTTTTTCAATTCTCTCTTTATTGCTTGACCCTTGCGGTCTCAGTTGTAATCTGTAACTCCTCTCATTATAGTGGAATATTTGTCGGCGCGCTCTCCCCGTGGATGTAGGAGCTCCTCTCCGAACCACGTAAATTCTTGTTGTCGTCTGTGTGCTTGGAATCTCGTTCTGGTTTTATTTTGCGCGATTGATTTTGCTCGATTCAATTCCGTTGCGCTACCGCGGTACTCGGTCCGATTGCATAACAAGGATTAACTCCTTTAATTTATGAGGTGGGGATAATGGGTGGTTATGAGATGGTGGCTATGAGTGGTGGAGGTGGTTGGTGGTGTACGGAGGTGGCTTCCGGTGGTGGTGGTCGCCGGAAAACTCTAAATGATAAAAATGGGTATGGGAGTTATAGGAGGGCCACCGGAGGTGGCCGGACATGAACTCCGATGATCGCTGGAAATGTTTTAATGGGGCATGGGGCTGTTTTTTGGTGGAGTAAATGATGGGGGGGGGGGGGGGGGGGGGGAGGGGATCCACGACCAGGGGTGGGGAAGTGGGGGTGGCCGGCCTCTTGGACAAGGGCAGAAATCCCCTTGGCCGGCTGTATGGAGTGCTGGAAGCAAATCTGGAGGGAGACAGTGGTGGAGGGGGTGAGATTGACGGTGAAGTTTGGGGGTGGTTTTGATGGGGATGAAGTTGCCGGCTGCTGTACCTGTGGAAGGGGGATGTAAGGGGCTTTGACAGTGGCTGGGAGGAGATTTTGGAGGGATTTGATGCTGTTTTCAGTGGGGAAGGTGAGGAGGGCTGTCTCACAACAATGGAGTTGGGGGATGGGTGACCGGCCAAGGAGGGGAAGGGGTAGACAAGCCCGGTCTTCGCATCTGTAGTCGGCTTCGGCACCAGAATGATCAAGGATTGAGCTTCTACACTCCAATCTTCAAAGTACTCACCCTCTATTTATAGTTTTATAGGGAACAATGAATGGCTATGATTGATCGATGCCTCAACTAAAAAAAACCAAAAAAAAGACAAAAATACTATGATCGGCACCCGACCTCGTCGTTAGTAGACCTGAACGGGTCGGACGGGCTGCTCTCCATCAACTATGATGATGATATTGGTAAATCAATTTCCTTTGTGAAACTTGAATCAGTTGTCATTTTCAAGCTGAGCAAAACCGAATTCTGTTTCAGGATTAGCACTTAATAGCCAATTTAATGCGAAGGAGAACATAAAAGCTTGGTTACTTGATTTGCCATATTTCGTGTATTTATCATTACGCATATCTCCTCCTTTTTCCACTCTATTTTCGTCTACTCCTTTAGCCGCGACTTGGAGTAATCTTTGCGTCCTTATTTAACAGGTGTACAACAAGGTCCTCACAGAAAGTGCCGGCTTACCCTTGATGAGCAAAGAACTCTGGCAAGTGAATATCATTAATTTTACATATTTGGCAACTTTTTTAACCGATTTCCCAAATCTTATGCACGCTATGATTTATAATGCAGTTCACACTGTGGTCCATGGCTAAATCCCCTCTTATGTTTGGTGGAGATTTAAGGCAAATTGATGACAACACTTTCAATATTATAACAAATCCTATATTGCTGGAGATTGATTCCAACAGTCAGAATAACATGGAGGTGATTTTTCACTATCAATGTATTAAGTTCCTTTAATCAACATTTATTTGTGGTTGTTTACTTGGACTTCTCTTGTAAGTTTGCACCAAAATTTCTCTGTAATTTTACATTTCATAACATGCATGCATAAAGATAACCCCCAAAGGAAAGTGTCGTGGGGAATTTTTGTGCGTGCATGTTATGAAATCTAAACACAAATGAGAAGTTTTTTGTAATATCAAAAGATAAGAGGGGTGTAAACTGCAACCTGTAATTATGCTAGCTCGGAGGTTTGGGTAATTAGTACTTTAGTAGTATATATTTATGCAAAATAACTTAATCGATGCAATCTTCTGACTTGGTTATTTTCTTCTAGTTTCCTTATATATCCACAGGTAATAGTGTAAGGCATTCAGATGATCCTGCTAGCCTCATCCCTGCGAAACAACGTCAAGTTCTCGATGAACACGACAAATCAGTTCTGGGTTTAACCGGATGCAGCAGCGAGAAGGCAAAAAGCTGGTCGATTATAGAAGATGACAGGGCAAATCAGATATGCTGGAATTATAATGTGAAAGGCAGTTCTACTGCCTCAAATTGTTTACACAAAAGGAAGCCTCTTTTGACATCATTTAAATGGTACCTTGCATACATTTTTAGTAATATATATATACATATATAGGGCAATTTATAGGGACATCCCTTCTAATTTTGCTAAATTATAACATATTGCACCCCTCTATCTTCGCTGTAGGAGTACATTTCATAATATCCACGCACAAGAAAGACTCTATGGTGCATTTTTGTGCATGGATGTTATGAAATGCAAACTTACAGCAGAGGGTGCAAAATGTAATTATGCTAACTTTGAGGGGAAGTTTTTGTAATTATTCCTATTTATATATTATGTTTTAATTGCCAGAACTTGTGTTGATTAAAGATTAAATAGTTCCATGTGTTGATGTGTAGGGGTAATGAGTTCGTTTACAAACGGAAATACGAAGGTATGTTTCAGCTGCTGGGTCGGAAGTCTGTGAAAGCCTGTTTGGACTCGTCAACCAAGCGGAGACTCACCGCATCCGAGAGGCCAAGTACACTACTTTCCACATGCAAGTGGTATGCCAATCAGGTATGTATTAACAATCAAAGGGCTTACTTTTTATCCAGGACATGGTTTTCTATGTGCTGTTCATTTGCCGGGCTCACCTGATTTTATATTTTTATATACATAAACATTAGTAAGCACATAAAAGTTTACCTCTTGTGGATTTTTTGGAAGAATATCTTCATGAACACTGCTTAAAGGCTGAGCTACTGTTAATGTGCAGCTGTGGAGCTTAGGCGACGATGGAACTCTCGTCAACCGTTACTCTGGTTTGTGCGCGACCATGGAATCCGTGAAAGGTAAGGCGCGATTCTCCTTTTTCCTCTTCCATGTTATTCTAAAGAATACGTTATCTAAATTAATTATTGAGCAGATAATAAAAACACCGGCGGATTACGTGCGTGGATTGCCACCGGAGCGAAAGGTCATTTTTTTTCAAGAACCATTTCTGTTCATTTTCGCCTTAGTTTAGAACTTGGCTCCGCACGGATTCCCTATCGAGCTTACAAATTATTCATTTGACGCAGGAGAAATATATCTCTCATTTTTCAATCTCAGCCCGGTCAGCACCACTATATATACAAATGTAAGGGATTTGAGCAAAGTTCTAGACAGCAAATTCGTGGGGAACAGCTCCTGCGACTCTCACGAGGTTTGGACGGGAAAGAACTTTGCGGTTGTCGGAGGAACGCTGTCGGCAACGGTCCAGGGGCACGGCTCAGCCGTCTTTGTGTTAAACTGCCATCAGTGAGGAGTTTATATTTTGTATAGAGAGACCAAATCTTGGCGCCGTTGAAAAAATTCTTCAGCCCGTCGCCGGTCAATATTGTAGTTAATATTCAGTGTTAAATGCCCTTGTATTAAGCCTCCTATCTATAAGTCTCCAAGTAGTTAAAATGTGTATGTTAAGGTTTAGTTAAACTTTTCTTTACCCATTTTGAAATTATGAAATTTCTTCTTTTAGTTTCCGACCACTCTTCTAGTACAGTCGTTACAGCAAAATACGATAGCGGTGAGCGCGAGCATATGGCTACAATATTTTGTGGTATGGTATAGTCATAATATATTATTTACCGGTAATTTACGGTCGTGTGACGAACATTGTCGTTACAACAAAATACGATAGCAATGAGCGCAAGCACATTTCGATCAATATAAATGAAAACAAAAATGTTCACCAAACTAAATAATCAGTTTCTTCAAAAAAACTTGAATATCATGACTCTTCTTCTTCGACAACAAAAAAAGAAATTTGATGTAGTAAAATCTTTTCCGGATGGATCCAGGAGAGTTGCTGACAATCTTTCTCTGCCGATGGAGAGAAGATTTAGAGGGCTATGGGATACCAGAGGAAATAGTGCGGCCGCCGGCGCCGAGAAGCGGGATTTTTAGATTTCGAAAACCGAGAAGAAGGGGCAGGAGCGGAAGCCGGAAGGGTTTTTTTTTTTGCAAAAGAAGAAAACATGTGGGGCCCGCATGAAAATTTCGTCTATTTATTGGCGTGCATAACTCTATGCACGCCAAGCGCACGTAATTTTTTCCCCTAGTTGAAGTATACTCTTGAAGGACTTCGAGCAACGACTGTCTTGTAGAGCACGCGCGAAGCCAATATTCCCGAGAATATTGAGCACACGAGAAGCCCGTGCAAAGATGCTCGTAGTTCAAAAACTAGAACACTGAGCATGTCACCACATCCACGAACATTGAAACATCGTAAGGGTTTCCCGACATCATGGCCATAATTGATGTGATCATGGTAAGGTTTGATGTAGGAATTTGATTGCATGTCCAAGTGATAGTCGCCGTAGAGTTTGATTGTGGTTTCTCATATTTAATGAGGTCGAGCCTCTCACAAATATCAGCCAATCTAACTCTCTACGCTTGCTTATATCCCGTTATGGAACAATTTTTTGCTTTATATACGGGCTCACATGCACATTTATGCCCTAGCATGCACATGTACCCACGGAAGCATGCCTAGGAATTCAATAGGATTAACATTTTGCTACAATGATGAACTAATAATAGTTGCAACTATAAATGCTTTTAAAGTAACAAGAAAACTCGAAAGAACATAAGAACCAGGAAAATATGACAGCATATTGTCACGGACTTGTCTCTTTTCAAGCTCCCGTGTGACCACTGTCACTTCGTGTAGCATAGCTAAGTCAGTCTCTTCCTACAAGATCTGGGCGGTGATGAAAAAATAGTGGATAAATAACTCAAAAGAATGCTCACAAGTGAGAGAACTCAAAGAATTCTATTACTTACCCAAAACTTTGATTGATACAAATGAGGAAGTTTTTCTCTTTTATTGGGCACAAAGGGGTTTCCCACCAATATACAGAAGATTCAAGACTCCTATTATTTCATATAATTCTATACATCTCTAGTATATGCAAGATATATGATTCCTTTAAAATGTTCATGACTTATCCAATGCAGAAGACCTCAGATTCCTCTAGAATTTTCACAGGATTTAACCCCCAAAATAATGATCTATGACAATATGCTTCTATGCGTCAACAAAATCCAACAAAGGCTAAAAATGACAAAAACAAAGATTAATGTGAAATTTCTCATCACAATTCTTGAGCACGAAAGTGCCGCGCGGAAGAAAGGGCTGCAGGATTCAAAATGAAGGGAAAGGGCACAGGCTAGTAGCAGGATTCAAAATAAAGGGTTTCTGAAGACCTTAAAATGAGATCGTTAATTTAAATCAACGGTGGAGAATAGTACTGGCTCTAAATCAATGGGCGGGATTTGAAGATTGTCCCACTAAATTACATGAATTATATAGCCATCATGAATTATATTATTATATTCTATAGAAATCAAGAAATGTTTATTTTTCCCTTCCAAAAAAAGTATTATTAACTTATTTAATTTGGAAATATTTATATATAAGGTAATAATACTCTGAGAGTATGGCGAAAGGGAACGCCATTCCCCTTATTTTCCAACCAGAAATTTTTGCATCCGGGCGTCGGATGAGTCCGCGTCCAATGAGAGCATGCCACGTGAACATCTTCCGCGCGTCGACTTGCTTTTATTGCCTCTCTCTAAATCTCGGCCGTTCTTATCTCCACTTGGCGTCGCGTTGTTTAACCCGGACGTAGATTTAGGGACGGAGCCCGGTCCAACAGGCCAAGTCAACAGAAATTTCGAGCCGGCGCATTCCTAACCTCTCTTTCTCCTCCCCCCAATCTCAGTTGACCTCTCCACTTCCCGCCCCTCCGATTAACGCCGTCGGCAATATGAGCGTCCGGGGAGCTGCCCGCTGCGCTGCAGCGCTTTTCTTCTTCTTCCTGACACTGGCTTCCGTCTCGCCCGCCGCCGAGGACGACGTGCGGTGCCTTCGCGGCTTGAAGCAATCTCTAGGCGATCCGGGCGGGTTCCTCAACTGGAATTTCTCCAATAACACAGTAGGTTTCATCTGCAGCTTCTCCGGCATCTCTTGCTGGAATCCCCGAGAGAACCGGATCCTTTCCGTTGAACTCTCGTGCAGATCCCTCACCGGAAGCATACCCCCAGCCCTCCAGTTCTGCCGCAGCGCCACCACCCTCGATCTTTCCGGAAACCGCCTCACCGGCTCCATCCCACCTACCCTCTGCGACTGGCTTCCCTTTTTGGTGAGTCTCGATCTCTCTGGCAATGGTCTCTCCGGCCCCATCCCCCCGGAGCTGTCTAACTGTATCTTCCTCAACAAACTCATCCTCTCATCCAACTCTCTCTCCGGCCAAATCCCGGCGTCCCTCTCCGGCCTCCACCGACTCAAGGAACTTGATCTGTCGAACAACCGTCTGACCGGCGAGATCCCCCCTTCCATCGGCGCCTCCTTCCCATCCTCCTCTTTTGAATCCAACAACGGCTTATGCGGCAAACCCCTTTCGTCCCGTTGCAGATCACATTCCCTGTAGCGGAATCAATCTGCAGCGGATTACACTCCCTGTAGCGGATTACACTCCCTGTAGCGGAATCATTCTGCTACATGTGATCAACGCCACATCAGCTTCTCAGATGCAGACACCTGTAATGCAATTGTAACGGCTAATATCTGTAATGCCATTGTAACGGCTAATGTAATGTCTGTAATGTTGGAAATATTTTGGACATAATGTATTGTAGGTTTTTACGGGTTTTACTGGAATTTTCCAGAATGCATAATAAAGAGAATAGAAAATAGTTGGGAGATATTAGTTTAAAATTGCATAAATAAAGCTGATGTGGCTGTCACATATTTCCATTTTACACCTCTAAATCTGTGCCTGCAGCTACTCCTATCTTCTTCTGCAGTTCCACAAAACTGTCTCTGGCCAGCGGTTTTGTAAAAATATCAGTGAGTTGATCATGGTTGGGACAGTGCTCTAGCTGGATCATCTTTTTCTCGATTAGTTCACGAATGAAGTGAAATCGTATCTCTATATGTTTGCTTCCACTATGATAGATTGGGTTTCTAGAAAGGGCAACAACAGACATGTTATCACATAGCAGCATTATCTCCTTCTCCTTCTTCTTACCATAGATTTATTTGTATAACTCTTTCTAGCTATATGCCCTCACATGCACCAGAGTTTAAGGCGATGTACTCTGCTTTCGTGGTTGAGAGGGTCATGAATTGTTGCTTCTTTGACATCCAAGATAGAGGTTTTGAACCAAGAAGAGGTAGCCACTGGTACTCTTCCTGTTGTCGATGTTGCCACCCCAATCAGAATCAGAGTAGCCCGTGATATCTTCATTGTCATCTCGATGGTAGATAAGTCCATAGTTCTTTGTTCCTTGTAGGTAGCGCAAGATGCGTTTCACAGCAGCGAGGTGAGTCTTTCTTGGCTTACTCACAAACTTGGCCACAATATTGACAGCATTTTCAATGTCAGGGCGAGTGCTTGTGAGATAGATTAGAGAGTCGATGAGGCTCCAATATTCTTCTTCGTCTTTCGATTCTTCAACTTCTTTATTTGCACTTAGCATTTCTTTGGTAGCCATGGGGGTGACTGCAGGATTACAATCTTTGAGTCCGTGCTTCTTCAGGAGATTAGTTGTGTACAATTCTTGAGTGACAAAAAGGCTGCTCCCAAGTGTTTGATCTGAAGCCCCAAAAAGAATTTGAGAGTGCCTAGATCAGTCCATTTGGTAACGTTGATTCATCCTGTCTTTGAACTGCTGAATAGCAGTTGGATTGTTTCCTGTAACAATTAGATCATCGACATATATACATACAATGATCCTTGTGTTGTCATCTTGTTTGGTGTACAAAGTTGGCTCATGAAGGCTACGAGAAAACCCTTCAATCATGAAGAAAGAATTGATGTTGTCGTGCTCTGGACGAGGGGCCTGCTTAAGCCCGTATAATGCCTTCCTGAGTTTATAAACTTTATCTTGTTCTCCCTCTTTCTAGAAGCCTTTAGGTTGGTCAACATAGACCTCCTCAGCCAATGTTTCATTGAGAAACACCGATTTGACGTCGAGTTGGTATAACGGGTATCCAAATTGGGCGGCCATGGCAAGAATCAGTCGAATGGTGGTTATTCTTGTCACGGGCGAAAAAGTTTCATCGAAGTCTTGTCTTGGGTTTTGAGAATACCCCTTTGCAACTATGCGGGCTTTGTGTTTAAGGATGGAACCATCAACATTCTGTTTTAGCTTGAATACCCATTTTAAGCTAATCACAGTTCTGTGAGATGGATGGGAGACTAAGGCCCCGGTGCCATTTGACTCAATTGAGTCAATCTCCTCCTCCATTGTTGTTCTCATGCTTTGCTTTTGGCTGCTTCAGTATAGGAGGTTGGAGTAGCAACACACATTACCAACTCTGCTCTCCTATATATGTCTTCCGGGCTTTTAATTATGTGGGGTGGTGATGATTCATTCAGATTCAATGTTGTCAATTTCAGAAGGGATAGAATCTGCTTGGATGGAGTTTGAAGGATATTCTAACTCAATCAGCAGCTCATGCGGTTCAGATGTATTCGAATCTGAGCCCCAAACCCACTCATTGTTCTCATCAAAAGTGACATCCGGAGAGATGATGAGCTTGTTGGTTATAGGATTAAAAAGCCTATACCCTTTGCTTTCGTCATTGTATCCAAGTAGAGCACACTTGATGCTTGTTTCTTCTAGCTTGTCTCGTTTTTCTGTGGTCTTGTAGACATAGGAAATAGACCCAAAAAAAATTAGATGTGATAAATTGGGCTTTTTCTTGGTAAGGGCTTCATATGGCGTGGAGTTGTAGAGGGATTTGGTCGGACACCGATTAAGTATGTAGACTGCGGTGTTCGCAGCTTCACCCCAAAGAGCCTTTGGGAAATTTTTGTGTAGTAGCATAGTCTTGGCCATCTCCACCACCGTGTGGTTGCGTCGTTCGACTACGCCATTTTGCTGTGGTGAGCTTGGAGTGGTAAGCTCACGATGTATTCCTGATGTCTTACAGAAATCAATGAACTGTGAGGATAAAATTCGCCTCCCCAATCACTTCTCAATCTTTTAATGTTTATTTCAAGTGGTTTTTCAATTAGGCTTTTGAAGTTTTTGAAACAAGATAAAACATCTGACTTACATTCCAGATGATACAGCAACATGAATCGGCTATAATCATCGACGATCAAGAGATAGTATGTCTTCCCTCCCAATGATGGAATAGGTGCAGGTCCCCAAGTATCTACATGAAGAAGATCAAGAGGACCTATAGTTTTGCGGGTAGAAGCCTGAAGGAAGGGAAGCCGATGGGATTTTCCTTTGGCACATATGTCACATACCTGGGCTTGAAGAGAGTTAGCTGGCAAACCTTTTGCAAGTTTTTGAAGTAATGATAGAGAAGAAGAATTGGCGTGACCAAGCCGATGATGTCAAAGCCTTATTGTAGAAGAAGTTCAGTCCCTATGACAGGTGAAAGCACTTGAACTCACGGGCTCCATCCGTAAGGTAAAAATGTTGTTGTCATTCATTTTTGTTGAGGCTACGATCCTTTGAGTGCCCATATGGACTATGTGACAATCTAGATGGTCAAAGATGACCATGTATCCCTTTCTTAGGATTTGCCCAACACTAAGAAAGTTCTATGTTATTGTGGGCACAAATTACACATTATTGATGAGCTTATGATCTCCTTCAGGTGTTGCAAATGATATTGTTCCTTTCCCTTCTACCTTTTCTCTTTTTCCATCACCAAGTATAACTTCAGATTTGAAAGTGTTATCAAGTTTGATGAAGAATTTCTAGTCATTGACCATATGGCTTGAACAACCGCTATCTATGAACCACAGGGAGGATGTTGGGTGACCTGTACTAGTTTTACAAGTGTAAAGGTAGCTATCTCCCTCTGCTTCAGCAGCCTTTGCTTCTTTTGGTTTCTTATACCAGCATCTTTGTTTTGAATGGTTTGGGATTTTGCAAGTTTCGCACCGGAAAAAACAATCCTTGTTTTCATGATTTTGTTTCTTACATATGAAGCAGGTATATGAGGCGTTTTTTTTTTGGCTTTTTTATATCAGGTCTTCCTTCTTTCTTGTGTTTGGTGTTGCTGGCATGTTTTTTCTTTTCTTCCTTTTTAGTTTTGAAATTCATCTGTGTGAAAGACTTTATCTAATGGAGCCTCACCCTGAGCAAGGAGGTCTTCATGAGATTGATGTGACCCCATTAACTCAGTGACTGATAATTGTTCTATGTGGTGTGACTCAAGGATTGAAGAAACAATATGTTTATATGATCTTGGGAGGGAAGGAAGGAGCTTGTCAACAACTTGTTGATCCTCTAGAATTCCTCCAAGAGTTCTGATTTGATTGAAGAATGCAAAAATCTTGGCAAGGAATTCCTAAGCCTTCTCTCCTTTTTTCCATTTGAATTGCATCAAATTGTCGCCTTAAGGTTTGAAGTTTGATTTTGATTACCTTTTTAGATCCTTTATACTCGTTTTCTAGCCTTCCCCAGGCTTCATGAGCCGTCTGAGATCCCATAATACGTGGGCAAATGTTGGAGTTGATTCCTTGTTGGATTAGATGCAGGGCCCAAGCATCATGCATCATTTCATCCTTTGTTATTGTTTTGGTTGCGCCTTCGCCTCCCTTGCCAGTTGCTTGCGGCCCATTCCTCACGATGTCCCAAAGGTCTTGAGAGCGAAGGAGGGTGATCATCTTATCACTCCATTGCTCGTAGAGCTCCTCAGAGAAAATGGGAACTAGAGTGTGAGAAAAGCCAGCGGTAGATTATGAGGCCATTGGAAGAGAAAGACGATGGAATCCTAACCTGACGCTCTGATATCACTGTTAGAAATATTTTAGACAGAATGTATTGCAGGTTTTTATGGGTTTTACTTCACTTTCATTACTTAGCAGAATGCCTGTATAAATACAAGTTACAAGAATATTCCAGAATGCATAATAAAGAGAATATAAAACTGCTGGGAGATATTAGTTTAAAGTTGCATAAATGAAGTTGGTGTGGCTGACACATATTTTCATTTTACATGTAATATGCCTATAACGGCTAAATTTTACTGCTTTATATATCTATGCTCTGTAATAGAAGTGAGAATTATTATGAAATATTATCTTCCCTGTTTCACTGCTCTTTTTCCTCTTAGCATAGAGCTTCGATACAGAGCTTCCGGCAGACCACCGCCGGCCAAGCCTTGTTACATTGGGGCTCTCGCTGATGTCTTCCCTTTCATAAGTCGTCATCAACCATTATCACTAGAGGTAAATCCAAGCAAATGGGTACCCAAGATCTGGAGGGAAAGATCTGGCGAGAGATCGATCGGTGCCAAGAAGTCTACATGGACCACAACGAGCCCACCCAATCAGAATTACGTTTAGAGTTTCAGGTTCTTAATCAGGATCTCCATCAAGAAATGGAATGAATATCTGAACAACAACATCGCCAGACCAAGGCTAATTGGGACATATACAAAGAATTTTGCGAATTCCCGGATTTGCTAAGCAATTTCATTCAAAACTCGACAACTCGCCTGACGGAAAACCCGCACTCCCCAGTTCGTCCAGATCTCAATACCGCCAGCCCCTCGTCCATACCGCATATGGGTTCACCGGCACCATTAAAATTTGGTTCTTGCAACTCAACGGCCATTCCCCAGATCCCGCAAACAGGACCAGCAATTCCGCCGCACTAGCCCGGTCTTCCGCCACAGCACCAGCCCGGTCCTCCACCACCGCTACAGTCGGTTATGCTTCCGCAATAAGTAATGCACCCTGGCCCACTAGCCCGTCATCCGGTTGGTAACATTCCGGATAATCCACGCCCCCGTGCTCGTTTATATTATGTTCTTCCGTGTTATAGTGATGGTGATCCTTCTGATTGGTTCTTTACAATGGAAAAACACTTCTAATTTAACAATATATTACCTGTGGATTATCTCTTAGTTGCCTCTATGCAACTCGATCAACCGGTTTCCGCTAGTAGAAGGTGCTTGTACGAGATAATCATATTCTTACTTGGCCCAAATTTAAACGTACACTACTACATCGTTTTGGTCCAACTGATCTTGACGAACCAATATGACAACTAACAAAATTAACGCAAGTATCAACAGTCGCATACCAAATGTCTTTTGAAAAACTTTCTTTCAAAATCCCACATTTAATCGATGATTTTCTAAATAAAACATTTATCTCCGGAGTGAAGCCAGTGACAGCAGATTTGAGGATGACGATTCATCTAATTTCTGTGGAGGATTCAGGAATCTGGGGTTTGCGGAATAAAGAGGTCAGTTTGTGAAAGTATGTTGGGACAACTACAGGAGAACGAGTTCTCTTGGGAGCGTGAGCAAGCGATGCTGGAATACTTCCCAGAACTGTTTGCTTAAGGTATGTTCTTTCTTTTGTTAGTTGTAGCACTTAAATTTCGAGGACGAAATTCTTTTAAGGGGGGAGAAGTTATAACATGTAACGCCCCAGAAATTTTATACAGAAATAGCTCTCTGGATGTTACCGCCTAGCGATAGTACTAGAGCCGGCAGTAGCGTAGCTGATTTAATTTTTGCATGGCTCTCGGTGATGTATCGCCTGACGGTAGTGTTACCCCTAGCGGTAGTGGACCTTTCGATGTAGGCGGAGTAACGATACCTCGAATCACCTACCACTCGACGGTAGTATGGTACCGCGCGGAGGTAGCATGACAGTTATGGTGCGGCCACGTGTCGGCGTATGTATGGAGAGTTTGAACGGGGGGCTTGATGAACAAGCCACGGTTCGAGGTACCACACGGCGGTAGCTTCTTACCATACGACAGTAACACTCTGTACAAGAAAACCATTTTGAATCATGGCCATTCACCAACTTCTATTATGATCTGACGGTGGGCAGTGACTTTTGTTGGATTAAGTCCGTGGGATGATGTTTTTCCTCATTCTAACCTAGGGATTTCTCCTTCTAAGGAGTTAGAGAGAGGGGAGAGCAAAGGAAGAGAAAAAAGAGATCCCGACATTGTTGGAGCTTCAGAGCCCCAAATCGCGAGTCGGGTCCAGATCTACGAAGAGCGGTCCAGTGCGGTTCTTTACATCTATTTGGATTCTTGAACTATAGCGTCAAAGAGGACTTCAAGGGTAACGATCCTCCTACTCTCGTTAGGACGTGCATGTACTTTTTTGTTTCTATATATGCATATGAAAGTGCCTCTTTTGCTAAGTAGTGTACGACTAGACTTTCTCTGGGTCGATTGAGTCCGTCCCCGACATAAATTGCATATAGAGTTCGAAATTGAATTACGAACATAGACATGTTGTGTAAAGCTCATCCAGACAAGTTGGTCTGGATTGGTGATGATTATATTGATATTTGCGTGTCGGAGAAGACTCCGTGTTATATGTCATTTTCGAATTCCGAGTTTTGTAGAGTGCTGCAGGGAGTCCTGGAAGCGAACTCCTGGAAATATCCGGAATAGTGGACAGAATCGAAGTTCTGTCAAATATCGCCTGACGGTAGTGCTACCGCCAATGGTAGCTCCCAGTGAGCTGTTTTGTGGCTGCGAAGCCTGTGTCCATGAGACAAGGTGGGTAGCATGTTGAGTTGTTGAGCCTGGAGTGCCAAGATGTGTTGGCCGTGAGTGCCAACATTGGAACATAACGTTTGTTATGTCGTGTACGGGAAAGGGAAGGTGGACCCGCATCATTGTCATTGATTGATACGTCGATTTGAGCAACGAGAAAGAGCTGAACTATACCCGCACTATGTCTAGTGTGCCTAACGTACTTGGCTTTCGTCGTTGACATAGGAGAGAGACCTTGAATTTAGGTTCGACTAGAAGAATGCTCAAGGTGGGACCATCTGTGTCTTGGATCAGGGATGGTGATGGAACTCAAGGAGTACATCGAAAGTGTGTCATGAGAGCACGAAGTGTGTGTACGTACGTTCCCACGTTTGTGATGATTGTGCGTATAACGTTGGTGCTTGGCTTGTTTGTCGTTGCACTTTCTGGCCTATTTATATATACAAAGTTGTTGTTGACTTATATACAGGGAAAGAATACCACGGCCCCGGGTATGGGGTGGGGTCGTTATACCGCACGTTCGTGGGTAGTGGTCAGAAAAAGCTGACTCGTTACCTTCTTTTGTTGCCACACCTTTGTGGATTGTACAGGTATCGGTGCTGGTGAGTCGGGCGGGAAATAGCGGGCAGGAGCCAATGCTGTGTTGGCCCTCAATGGCTCAAGTTTTATTATAGCTACCTCATGCATTGCCGGCCTGCGCACCGATGTTTGGAAATCACGTAATAGCTTAAACATTTGATGTGTGTAAGGCCCTAAGGCCAAAGCAAGACTATGTAATTGTTGTTTGTCATTTCTATAGTGTTGTGAACATTTCGATTCAAGCTTTATTAATGCTTTCGTTAGCGTGTGATTCTACTTTGCGTGGTTGTTTAGTATTGTTTGCATTGATATTCATTGAGTAGTTCTTTCGTTTGTTCATTCAATATGACGTTTGATCTCAACCGAACCCGTTGTTATATTTCTTGGACTTAGCAGGGGTGTTATAATTTTGTATCAGACTCTAGGTGTCAGTCTGTCATTAGCTAAATTCATGGACGAATTCTTTTTAAGGGGTTGAGTGCACATGTGTGCGTCATCTTAAAAACATAAAAAAAACTGGTGAATGTCTACAAAACACATATGAAACATGCTAAAAATATTGTTTGTGGAACCTAAGTGTTCCTTTGATTGTTGTTTGCTATGTTTCAGAGTCGCTAAATTGCATATTGCGTAATTATAGGTGACTAGGAGTGGTGTAGAGCAGTCTCAGCGTCAGCACTCTACGATGAGTAGTGCACATAATGATATTCCTGCAACCCCTTCTTCTACTGAAACGATAAGGTTGGTAGTTGAAGTCGTATTTGCCAAGTTAAATGCCAAACCAGGAAGGCAAGTGTAGCCTCCTGCCCCTGCGGTGTCCCCAGTGCCAGTTGCGGTAGTGGATCCATTAGCGGCATGAAGGTCTTCTGACCAACAGATGAAGCACTTCATGAGCTTTAACCCTCCATCTTTTACGGTAGCTGGATTCCCGTCTGATGTTGAAGACTGACTCTCTCAGATAAAGAGAACCTTAAATACTACGGAGACAGAGGAAGCTCAGAAGGTCACCATAGCTACTTTCCTACTAGATGGGGAGGTAAGGCTGTGGTGGGATGAGATGGAAGCTCATCAGTTAGCAAGGAGAAGACTGACAGACGTCTCAATGGATGAGTTCTCAAGGTTATTCCTAGCGCGTTACGTCCCTTCAGTGCAACGGATTGTATTGTAAAACTAGTTTCTGAGATTGACTCAAGACGACTGTTCGGTCAATGAGTACTTACATGAGTTCACTAGACTTGGAAGGTATGTTGGATCATCTTTGGAGAATGAGGAAAGAAAGACTAATCAGTTCTATGAAGGACTGCAGGATGATTTGTGGTTGCTTCTAGCAGGCCCAATGATGCAATGGTTTCTTACCTTGGTCAATACTGTGAGATCCCTTGAGCAGGATTTAAAGAGGGTCTAGAGTAAGAAGGACCTCTCAGTGAGAAAACAAAAGTTCAAGGTGTCGGGCTCTTCGAAGGCTGGGTTTCGTGGCAAGTGGAACAAGAAGGCTAGGTCGTCTGGACCAACTCCTTCTACTAGTTCTAGAGCTACCTTGGGACAAGGTCGCATACGTGTTATAATTTTGGCAAAGTGGGGCATTATGCTCGAGGCTGTTGGAGCAGTCTTGCGAACTCAGATAGAAAGGCGGGTGCGTCATATGCTGAGAAGGGAAAAGTAACGGAGTCATCTGCATCTCACCATATGCCAGCGCAACCCAAAGTCTACAATCTTGGCAAGCAGGATACCATTAAACAAAGTGACGTAGTGATAGGTATGAGCTTTATACATCTTGTGTATTTTACAAACTGTATACACCTTGCGTACTTTTTTTTGATGTTTCATTGTGTACGTTAGGCTTTGTCCTAATCAAGAGCTCTACTTGTATGTCAAGAAATGGATTGGAAGTGTTGTTGCCCAATGGATGGAAGATCCACGCAGATAGGTGTTTAGGAGTGAAGGTGCGGATATGAAATCAAGAGCTCGACTTGGAAGCATCGATACTACTGGTTTCAGAATATGATGTGATCTTTGGCTTGGGCTGACTTTCGAAGCAACGTACGAGCATTGATTGCAATCTTAAGGAGGTCAAGCTGGGGCATAATACTGATCGTGAAATCACCTTCTCTTGAATGAAGGGATCGAGCAAGATACTGATTTCTGATCTCTAGGTTGTTAAGGCAGTTCAAAAAGATGCGGAGATATTCTTCACACTAGTAGAGACTTCAAAGCCTAACCCTAGTTTGATTAGCATTCCTGTAGTATCTGAGTTTGCTAACGTATTCCCTAAAAATCTCCTTAAATCTCCACCTCAACGAGAGATTGATTTCATTATTGAGCTATTGCCAGGTGCCAAGCTTGTGCCACACTCTCCGTACCGATTAGCATCAAAGGAGATGACGAAATTGAAGGTGTATCTTCAAGAGCTGCTAGATCAAGGTTATGTGTAAGACCCCCCCCCCCACCCAAACCTTTGACCGAGTTGGGCCGGAGGGGATCTTACTTGCCCAAGACGTCCACCCCGTGCTCCTTTAAGGGGTAACGACCCACACTACTAGGCACTGGTTAGCCGCCTTGTTCGACATGAATTACAACATTCACATCACATCACAGAGTATTGCGGAAGCATTAACATGAAGCCACAACATATATATATATATATATATATATATATATATATATATATATATATAACAATATATATTTAAGGAGAACACAAATGTCGTAGCCACTATTTATACATGAAGCACGTAGGATATAAAAGTATGTCTATTCTAAACTCCTCGCACTCTCAATCATGCTCGCTAGTACTCACGTCTCGAAACTCCAGAGACGACGAGGGTGCCTCTGCTCGAGTAGTCCTATCAGCTGGCTTATCGTCCTACAGCAGCTGGTCGCTACGGTGCTCCATCTCCTGTGAATGGTTATTAAAATAACTGTTAGTCACAGAGCTAAGTGGAAACAAATCTCCTTCCCAGATCCATATCCTGGGGACGAGCTCACGCACCTAATAAAAGTAGATAACCAAAGCATGAGAGGGTTAGTAAATCATTTCATGAATAAGCTAAGAGCAACCAAAAAGAGGTGCAATATGGTATAACTGGACTAGCAGCAGCAATATACGTCAGTTATAATTTAGGCTCCACTAGCACAGCAGTACAGCAGGTATTCACAACCTGTGCAAACATCGCAGGCATTCACAACCGCACACACATCGCAGGCATTCACAGCCGCACACACATCACAGGAATTCACAGCCGCACACACATTGCAGGCATTCACAGTCGCGCACACATCGCATGCATTCACAGCCACGCACACAATGCATGCATTCACAGCCACGCACACATCGCAGGCATTCACAACCGCGCACACATCGCAGGAATTCATAGCCACGCACACATTACAGGCATTCATAGCCGCGCACACATCGCATGGCATTCACAGCCGCGCACACATCGCAAGCATTCACAGCCGCATATACATCGCAGGAATTCATAGCCGTGCATAACACCATATATCGACATTGTATAGACCGCTTCTTTTCAAGCAGGGTAGCGAGCCCTGTGGGCCTCATCGATGTGGTCGTTAGTGATAGTGGCTAGTCCTGCCACTTCTGGGGTTGGTCGCACCACACAGTCCATGGCCCTAACGTATAACCCGGTGTACTCTTGGATGTGAGCGACATCCAACGATTCAACATTTTCGCCGACCAGTGGAGGAAACCCAACGGGGAAAACATAATGACCGGTCACCCGTGGTACTCATCTCCCTGTCGCCTTGAGTCGTCAAAATTCTCGCACCGGTACGAACGTTCTGCGGAAGTGACTGACCCGCCACGGTTTACCACAAGCAATTTACAAGAAAACAAGTAAAAATAGTTTTGTTAGCATGCACCAGATCTACAGTAACTTGCCCTACTATGCTTTAAATAATTCAGGAAAACGACACTTAGCTCAACTTTTGACAAAGAGCGTGGGAGCACTTTATTTGGGGCTACCTTAGGAGGAACATCTCAACTCCTATTATCCCCAACTAAGGCTCAACCTATCAAATCACTACCCATCAGAATAGGACCCGTGCTTAAAATAGTAAATTACAGAAACAAAAGTGCGTTAATAAAAGTTGTTGTTTGTATAAGCTGCAGAATTGAAATGCTATAAATAAATAGGATCAGTAGGACACTGGAGTAGTACTAAAATGAATGTAAGTACTGAAAGGAACTAGACTAGTATGAGATTGGAATAATACTTAAAAGAAATAAACTGAACTGAAAGTATATAGCCATGACCAGTACGAGACTGGAGTACTGAAAGGAAAGTACTGAACTGAAATGAATAAATGAACTGGACCAGTACGAGATAGGAATAAAACATAAAGAAAATGGTTAGTAGTCCAATCACTCCATTCAGGAGGCATCCGTTCTATCTCCATTTTCAGGAGGCATGTACAGTTCCATCTCCGTTCTCAGGAGGCATGTTCGGTTCCATCTCCGTTTTCAGGAGGCATGTTCAGTTCATTCTCCGTTCTCAGGAGGCATGGTTCAGTTCCATCTCCGTTCTCAGGAGGCCGGTTTAGTTTAGTTCTATCTCCATTCTCAGGAGGTTTAGTTAAGTTCCATCTCCGTTCTCAGGAGGTTTAATTCAGTTTCATCTCCGTTCTCAGGAGATTTCTTTGGGTTTCACCTATTATTAAGATCCGATAACAATTCAGTTGCGTCCTTTTTAATTACGGCTTAATCGGATCAGGGGAAGCTTATTATGAGTTATATTTTTATTATTCATCTGAGAATAAATATCAATTTGATTGCTTGCGTCGGATCGAATCCGAGAATCTTATTAGAGAGCACATTTTTCCTCGAATATCAACCTCAAAAATCAGTTTTAACACATGAGAGAAATTCTTCATCCTGAACGAGGTTGTGGATTATTTTCTCGAACCTCGTACTTTCATATTTCAAGTTACCTAAAATGCTCGAGAGTTATTTGAAGATGAGGCGCTCAGTGGTTTTGCAAATATCCTGAAATACTCAGAGATGGAAATCTTGCCTCGATAACTCTTGTCGATTACTCAATTGAACTTAATATTCAATATATAAAGTGGTCGTGCGCTTCGATTCTCATTTTTGAAGAATTTGAGCGCGTAAATTTCCGAGCACGTAAATTACACCTACAAGAAATTGTTAAATCTTCTATTTTTATTCTAAAGTTTCCAAATTTTAATACAACCTTTAAGAGAGCCTAAAAAGTACCTAGAAATTTTTCCAAAATTTTCCGAGCAATTTTGGGCCTCTAACTTGGACAAATAATTCTTATTTAGGCTTTTAAAAATACCAAATTAACTCCAAAAATTCCCAAAATTTTTGTGTAGATTACACTCATCAAGATGTACAATTTTCATGTTCAAAATATTTTCCGTAGGTGTAACATCCCATTTCCAACTAGACCCCTAAGAGTGGTTTTGTCATGACAAAACCCTAGGAAGCCCAAGAAAAAGTCAAGTGAACCTGGTGGTGTGGATAGGGGCACTATGGTCTGCAAATAGTAAATTCCAAAACCTTGGTTTAAGGTGATCATGGGGCTTCACCAAGACTCCAAGACCCCACCCATACCTTTATAACCCTAATGAGGAGTCAATGGGTCATTAAGGACCCATGGAGGGCAGTCAAAGGAGCTAAGTTGACCAAAGTCAACTCTAACCCTAATTGGGTCAAATTTACCTACACAAGGGCCAGTTGCAGTCCCTTAGACATATGGACCCCACACATACCCTCATAGACCTAGTGAGAGGCCAAAGGGTCACCAAGGACCCATTGGGACCAACCAAAAAGGCTAAAGTTGACCAAAGTCAACTCTAGCCCTAGGGTGGTCAAACTGTCCTGGTTAAGGGTCAAGTGACCTCCAAGGGACAATACAACACCATCTTACAATATAAGGTACGGTGTTGAGTGAGCAGAGCTCACTCAACGCCATAGAGTAAATGGCGTTGAGTGAGCAGAGCTCACTCAACACCGTCTTGCCATGAAAGTTATGGCGTTGAGTGAGCTGGGCTCACTCAACACCATAGAGTAAATGGCGTTGAGTGAGCTCTGCTCACTCAACACCGTCTTGCCATAAAAGTTATGGCGTTGAGTGAGCTGAACTCACTCAACGCCATAGAGTAAATGGCGTTGAGTGAGCTCTGCTCACTCAACGCCGTCTTGCCATGAAAGTTATGGCGTTGAGTGAGCTGAGCTCACTCAACGCCATAGAGTAAATGGCGTTGAGTGAGCTCTGCTCACTCAAAGCCGTCTTGCCATAAAAGTTATGGCGTTGAGTGAGCTGAGCTCACTCAACGCCATAGAGTAAATGGCGTTGAGTGAGCTCTGCTCACTCAACGCCGTCTTGTCATAAAAGTTATGGCGTTGAGTGAGCTGAGCTCACTCAACGCCATAGAGTAAATGGCGCTGAGTGAGCTCAGCTCACTCAACGCCATTGTACTTAGACAATTTCTGGCAAAACTTCAGCCTGTTGGCTGGTTTGGCTGAATCGGATAACACGCCCGTGTTAGCTTAGACACGCCCGTGTTCAACAGTACACGCCCATGCCCAGTCGTTATACTTCAGCCATCATAGCCCGACACAACTGGAGTAGGTCACGAGTATGACACGCCCGTGTCACCATACGACACACCCGTGACAGCACTATTCCCGGTTAATTAAGAGAGAGAAATAAGGAGTTTATGCCATACATGGCCTGGGAGGTCAAGGGCCCACTCTCTTGCTAGAACCACCTCCCCCGGCCATGGCAGCAACTTAGAGAAGAAAGCAAAAGTCTTTGGGACTCATCCTTCCCCTCCCCAACCACCCTCATTCAATTCACTAAGACTAAGAGATTTCAGCCAAATGATATTTGACTGCTTTCAGCCATGCAGATCATGCTTCATCCCCCACCCACCATGGCCGCCAACTTTGACTAGAGACCAAAAATGGTCGAGCTTCCTACAGCCACCTAACACCCTCTTTTTCATCTTAAAAGCTGAGCTGAACTCCAAGGATCCAACTCCACACATTATCTGAAGGAGCCAAGGAGTTCATTGTGCTGTTGGAGAAATTTGACCACCACCACCACCACCACCATGGCTTCCCGGTGATCGACGCGACTTCAGGCCGCCAAAAAGGTCCTCCTCTACTCCTTCTTCTATGGGTAGATCTTAGGAGTCTTTTAGAATGAGAATCGGGCTCAGCTGAACCCGATCAGGTGAAGCTTTCCATGGTTTTTCCAAAAAAATGGGTGGTCGGGTTCGCCGGAAAACACCCCTCCGGCGGCCGTGCCGCCTCCCGGCGATAGCCCCCACCTAAACGGAGGTGGTGGTGGTGGTGGCCGGCCAGGGAGTTGGCTGGGTGGACGTGAAATCCACCTGGAAAGCTACGGGTTATTAGTTTTACGGGCTCTGTTTGGAAGAAGAAGATGAACAGTATTATTAATCTTATTATAATATTTATAGTTTGTGAATTAATGACTTTTGATGCATCATTTTAGAATATAAAACGAAGGCCCTTAGGGGCTAAACCTTGGAAAGTATTCAACATCAAAGTTGTAGCCAGTGAAGTCTAGTTTAATTCAAAATTTGTTTGAACCCATTTGGGTAAGTGGTTTGACCACGACACCCATTTTGGTGGGACCTATACCGAGGGCTATCCTGAGATTAAAATAGGTGCCCACTCTTCATCCCTTGTCCAAATGACCTGAAATTTGGGCAGGGGACCTATCTTAGCTATACCTAGGGTTTGTCCAAAAATGGGAATTTTTGGAGATATTTTGCCTAAAGTTTTTATTTTTATTTAATAATACTAGGGAATTTAATTAAGTGGGATAATGACCTCCAAACCCTCCCAAATCTCGGTGAGTGGTCCCTGGCATCATTGTTGGGCTCTATATAAAATTTCACCTTAATTGGAGGTGTTTTGAATAAGTAATGACCTAACCCTAATTCTACCTTAATGAAGGGTAATTGGTAAGGGAGTGTGCTTTGGGTTTTGGATGGTCAAATCACCTCAACAGAGGCTGAAATTTTGGACACTGACTTGGCATGGCTAATTTCACCCTCTTAAGTAAAATGGTGTGATTTAAGGTTGATTTACCCTAGGGTTCAAACTCAAACCTTAAGGAAGGGTTTTTGAGAGATGTGAAGGACATAGGGGAAAATGCTCTTGTATGACCTTAAAACTCAGTAAAGTTGATGTTAGCATAACTTAAGTCCTTTGAAAGGAGTTTAGAGGATTTGGAGGCATGTAGGCACCTCAAAACCATAACCCTAATTTTAGGGTAGAAGCTCAACTTTGAAAGCACAGTCACTAAACCTTAGTTAAAGGTTGTGAAACTTGGGTGGGGTAAGTTTTAGACTAGTAAGCACCCTTAGTAATTTTATTAGGATTTTATGGATTATATTTCAAGTACATCATTTGTTAAGTAACAATTTGCTAAAACTGGTGATATAATTATTGTGATTACTCTGTTCATTTGAATCTGATGAAACTTGATCAGAAGATGATTTATGTCTAAATGAATATCCCTGAAATTTATTACAAATTTTAGTTGACTATATCTAGCACTTACTTCACAAGTTTCCAAAAGGGCAATTATGGCCAATAAATCATTTAGAGCAAATTACTTACTGTAAAATTATGAAACCTGGCCAATGATGTTTTCAGATCAATATCTAGATATAAAATTTTATTCATGATTTTTAGGAGAATATTTACAATACTTGCTTCACAAATATAGCTCTTTGAGATTTTAGTAAATATTTATTATAGAGCTCAATCCCCATTGAAGAATTATGAAATTTGGCCACTGATGTTTTTAGGACAGTATCTGCTGTAGAAGATTAATTAAGAATTTTTGGATGATTATTTACTGCACTTACTTCATTAATAAAAGGAAAAAAGGATTTATTCTCAAAATTTAAATTAGAGTCTTTAGAATACTTGAAAAATTGTTATATCTTGAATTTACTGTTAAATGGTTGTTTAGAATTTATCATGATTTTATGAAGCTTTATACATATCTGAAAAGTGCACTTCATGTTCAATTGGTAGCCCTTAGAAGCTTTACAGAAAATTAATTAAATATCAGAATAATTAGGAAAATTATAATCTTCTGAATTTAGTCTATTTGTGTCATGATAAGTCTCCAGAAAGTAATTTAGGGCATTCGGATGATTATTTAGAATATCTCCTATCCGGTTCAACGTATCGTCTAGGTTGGCCTGCATATAGCAAAATTGCTAAATTATAATAGGACATGATCTGGGATAGTTGTTGGAGTTAGCCATTTTGGTTGGGTGGATAGATGTGGATGATTTCATAATATAAGGATATGAAGAGTAGTGAGAAATGGTTTGGCTAGAGTTTAGAGGTGTTCGGGTTCGACGAAAGATCGTCTTTCCCGAGGAGAGGAAGAGTCAAAATCACCTTAGGATTAGCCTACTGTAATATGAGAAAGGAATGGGGTAAGGGAATCAACCAATAATAATAAGTACCTTGCGAAAGGGAACGATGGGCTTCAGCTACCATCATAGTTCCTAGTGCCCTTTGAGAGTACTTCACAGGGAATACCGGGGGCAGTCCTGGGTTAACGTAAACTATATTAACCAACTGAAAAGAGTTACTTAGTAATTAGGGTTGCACATTTCACAAACACAGATAGCACGAGAAGATAGTGGGGGAGCTTCGGCTCGATTTGTTAAGAGACGGACGGAATGGTCCGGGGAGCTTCGGCTCGGTTGGCTAGATTATTGACGGACGGGATAGTCCAGGGAGCTTTGGCTGGTTGTTGATTATGACAGACGGGATAGTCCGGGGAGCTTTGGCTCGGTTGTTGACGGACGGGATAGTCCGGGGAGCTTTGGCTCGGTTGTTTACGAACGGGATAGTCCGGGGAGCTTTGGCTCAGTTGTTGGTTGGACTCATAACTATTGCATGTGCATAAAAGGTATAAGGTGGTGGATCTACGGTATTGGAGGGTCGATGCACCGATGCCAATACGCTGAGTCGGCAAGTGTGGTTAGCACTTCGCCAAAAGAAGTCCGGTGCGCCAGCCGGCAAGAGTACGCAGGAGTCCGCTTTGTGCACCAAGCGTTGAGGCGTACGATAGGTCTGACCGGTAGTGCTTTACTGGTTTAGAGGTGGGCGAGGCCCAACCCACCGCTTCCGTCTGCCACTACGGAGGTATCCTGGGAGGTAACGGCTCCGAAAGGGGGAACTAAAGGTCTGTGTACACTGAGTCGAGTGGGTGAGTTGCACTTGCATGTCCACGTCATGGCATAATTGTATTTCATAGCATAACCATTGCATATAACCTGACACCTAATGTATAAGTGGTATGGGACGCTCTATACATTAGGCCTTGCAAAACGACCCCTTGGCCTATAAGTTCGCGCGAGCGTGCTTATAAGTTAAGGTTCTCTTTCAGTACTATATATTTAAGCCTGCTAATAAAACCAACACCCTATCGTATAAATCAGTATGAGACTTTTTATACGATAGGAGCCCTGCAAGAGATCCCTTAGATTATGTGTATTCACATAAGTCAAGGTTACTTTCTTATTCAAAATTTTATATCATTATTACCATCTTTTTGAACTGTTAGTTTTGTTCCGCTGCCATCTGCTGTTTGATATTCTCCACCTTCATGTCCTTCCCTTTCCTTCTCCCCGCTCGGTGCTTAGGAGCCATGGGGGAAGGGGCGGGGGACGATAGGACTTAGTCTTTTAGACTAATGGTTTTCGAACCACATCATTTTAGGGGACCACGGAGCCCAGCATGGAGGAGCAGCCCCGGAGGTCGGCACGCTTGGAGATCAGACAGTCTAGTACCGGAGTCCAGACAGCAGGGACTGTGAGTCCCGACCACTAGTAGTTATATTAGTTTGCTTCCGCGATGAGCGATTTGTAGTGAGGACATGTTGTACCGGGCATAAGCCCGAGATTTCTGTTATATGTACTTTCTGTGGACACTCCCTTCGTGGAGCTTATTTTCTATACATGTGATTCCTGTGGACTGGTTTTTAATGTATTGCTACAGTTGTGATTGAATTGGCCGGCAGAATCGGCGTCTTGTAGTGACAACCTTCCCGGGTGCGAAGGTATCACTGCAAGGCGGCGGTTCTGGGCCTAAGACCCCGGTGTTTGAAAAGAAAAAAAAATGGGGGTCTTACAGTAGGAGCCTAGATTACTCTCCAAAAAAATACTCATTTTAATTATAATATTATAATATTCATAAATATTATAAAAATTATCATTTTTATCTCATCTCCCCCCTGCTTGTTCCAAAACTGCCCATTGTGGGTCTTCTCCGCTGCCAGCTGGCCATGGCTCCACCCCCGACCGATTTCCCGGGGGTGGGCGCTCCCTCCGGCGGTGATCCGGCGGCCTGCCGTCACCGGCCATTGTCGGAGATATTTTCCTTTTATGTTGAATGGAGGGGAGGGGGTTACAACGACGGCGCTTCGGCCGCCGGAGCTTGCATGCAAATCGTCCAGAAAGAAGGGAGGAAGGAGAGGAGAAGGTTTCCACCTTGATTGGGGTCTCCGGGAGCTCTCGACGAGTTCCGCCATAAATGGCGGTGGAGGGTGGTGGAGCTTGGGTGGGTTGTTTTCGGCGAGGCAGAGCTCTGGCAGGGTGGTGGCTATGCTCGTTTGAGTTTGGGGAGAGGAGTGCAACCCTTTGGTGCTTGAGGGCTCCATTTATAGGAGGGGGGCAAGGCCCCTCCTTCCCTTCTCCCTCTCGGTTAAGCAAATCGAGGGGTGAGGTTTATCCAAACCATCCATGGTCAACTCCCAACTGTAGGGACGGAGGGCATCCTCTGAATAGAGGGTAGTACCACCTAGGACCTAGGCTAGGCTAATAGCCTTATGAGAAGGAATGGTTTTATCCAATGGAAAGATCTGAAGAGAGAGAGAGAGAGAGAGGAGGAGAGAGAAGGCTTTGGGATTTTGATGCTCTTATCGGCCAACAAGGCAGCCACCATGACCCATTTATGGCAAAAATAATGAGCCCATGGTGAGCTTGTTAAGGAGAGAGGGATGGAGAGAGAAATGGGTTGTTTAGGGGGGATTTGACCAAAGTCAACCCTAGGATGGGTCACCCCCATGCTTGTCAAAGTCAAAGTAAGTCTATGATATCGGAAGTCGGGTCAAAGTTGGGGTGTCGTGTCATAATTTGTGTGTGCATGCTTTTCAGTACATGACTTTGCTTGATTTGACCATGGGTTGATTACCCGTTACTGAAATTGACCGAAACATACTTGGTTAACTTCGTATTGATCATGTGAGTCCAATGCCACTGATCGGGGTCGAATCGGAGTTTGTTTGCTAATTATCCAAAATCTGCACGTCACAGCGCGCTAAAACAGTCGAAATACTTATATTCATCGTTAGACTTCGAATTGTGACGCAACAAGTTCCAATGCGTTCGTATTGACTATACAAAGCTATCAGAACTGACAGAACTCAAATCAGAGCTCTTTAGGTCCTTATCTAAAAAAAATCTCATTTCTGTGACGTTTTACGAGAAATGGCTATACCCACTATATGACGTCAGAGTTTAATAGGACAAATTCCAATGCGTTCGTATTGGTTATACGAAGTCATAGGTTCTTATAGAACTCGAATTAGAGTTCTCTAGCTCTATATATCCTATCTAGGGTTACCTCATACCCAGTGTGGGTTGTGGATAGAGGTCCGAGTTACTTTTATTGGGCTCACTGGGGTTCTGGTGGCCCAATAAAAGTCGGGATGTTATAGGTAGCATGTTGAGTTGTTGAGCATGGAGTGCCCAGCTGTGTTAGCCGCAAGTTCCAGCATTAGAACATAACGTTGGTTATGTCGTGTACAGGAAAGGGGAGGCTAACCCACGTCATTGTCATTGATTGACACATCGATTTAAGCAGCGGGAAGCTGAACTGTACCCGTACTATCGTTCGACTAGAGTGCCTAATGTACTTGGCTTTCATCGTTGGCATGGGAGAGAGTCCTTGACTTTATGTCGGACTAGAAGAATGCTCAAGGTTGGACCATTCGTGTCTGGGACAAGGGATGGTGATGGAACTCAAGGGGCATATCAAAAGTGTGCCATGAGAGCACAAAGCGCGTGGATGTACGTTCCCACATTTGTGATGATTATGCATATAGTGTTGGTGTTTGGCTTGTTTGTCATTGCACTTTCTGGCCTATTTCTATTACATTGTTGTCGTTGACTTATATGCAGGGAAGGAATACCACTTCCCCGGGTATGGGGAGGGGTCGTTATACCGCGCGTTCATGGATAATGGTCATCAAAAGCTGACTCATTACCTTTTTTGTTGCCACACCTTTGTGGTTTGTACAGGTACCGGTGCTGGAGAGCCGAGCAAGAAATAGCGGGAAGGAGCCCATGCTATTCTGGCCCTCGAAGACCCAAGTTTTGTTATAGCTACCTCAAGCATTGCCGGCCTGCATTTGGAAATCGCATAGTAGCTTAAACATTTGATTTAAAACCTTAAGGCCAAAGCAAGACTATATAATTGTTGTTTGTCATTCCTATAGTGTTATGGACATTCCAGTTCAAGCTTTATTAATGCTTGTGTTAGAGTGTGATTCTACTTTGCGTGGTTGTTTAGTATAGTTTGGATTGCATATTGTTGGGTATTGTATCCACAATAACCTAGATTTGTGTGAAGTCACCCTTGAAATAAGTTGAATTAATTATGTATTTGATATTATTCTTTAGTTGAGTGCTTGCAGGTCATTATTGCTAAGTGTAGACCAATGTCAGTTTACAATGAGTCACTAAACACAGGACCATGCAACGTAATCCCTCATTGTGTGACCGATGGTGTTGACTCATGTATAACTTCTCTATTAGGATGCACTTAATTTTCAAGTACTAAAGCAATGGAAGAAAGGAAGGGTTGTTGTTTTTCAACAAAGTAAAATTAATTTTTCAGAAAAAATTTCTAAGTGTATTTCTCGAGAAGATGAAGTCTGTTTCTCGAGAAGTCTAAGTAAAGTTCTCGAGAAAGCAATGATGTTCTCGAGAAATCTTAAGACTTCTCAGGAAATTCTCAGAAACTATCTTTAAGTCTTTTTCTCGAGAAAGTCCTGAATCATTTCTCGAGAAGCTAAGTACATTTCTCGAGAAAGTAAAGTAGTTCTCGAGAAGTCAAAAGTGTTTCTCGAGAAGCCAAGTATTTTTTTCGAGACATCAAATTCTTTCTCGAGAAATAAGTTCCTCAGTTCAAAGATCTTGCGCCAAGTATTTTATCGAGAAGCTAAGTACATTTCTCAAGAAAGCAAATCATTTCTCGAGAAGCTAAGTACATTTATCGAGAAAGCAAATCATTTCCCGAGAAATCAAATTCTTCTCGAGAAATAGGGTTGCAGAAAATTTCTTTTTAAACAGTCTGACGGGATTTCGATATAATCTAAGTCTCTCATGATTGATCCACGTAAATCTTTCCTTAATGATTTTAGACCGTTAGACGAGGTATTATAAATAGTCCTTTAAGAATCGCTAACCCTAATAAGAAAGAACAATGTTCTGAATCGCATCGTAATTTCTAAATTGGGAGAAGCCGCGCTGTCAACATCATTCTTCTTTGTCTCTCCTCTCTCGATCCAGCGATTCCAAGAAGAAAAGATTCGACAGATCCCAGATTCAAAGTTCCTCAACATCTACTTGATCATGTCGGATCCTAAGTTTTTCAGATCAAGTTTTCTCGAGATTTCCTCCTCATTTTCTTCACAGAGAGTTTCATTTTTTAAGAAGGAAGAATCTTGAAGATTTCAGATCTGGAAGTATAAAGTTTTCATTGTTGTTTAACAATTATTTTAACTCTTGTAGGAGCTTTGTCTCCGAGTTTGTAGGAGTGTTGTTCTCTGAGTTTGTAGGAGCTTTGTTCATCGAGTTTGTTGGAGTGTGTTATCTCCGAGAATTAGGAGTGTTGCTCTGAGGTGTAGGATTGTTACAATCCAAGATATAGTGAAGTAGCAGAGGCTAGCCGTGGTGCTAGATAGGCGGGGTGGAGAGTGGACGTACCCAAGATTGAGGAACTACTATAATTCCTTGTGTCATCTGGGTTATGCTTGATTATTTTCTATGTTGTTTACTCTCAAGTTTTTATTCTGCAAAAGACGCAGATCTCACTTATTCACCCCTTTAGCTGATTTAGGAAGGCAACTAGATACTTCAATTGGTATCAGAGTTAGGTTGTTCACAAAAAGGTTCACACCTTGAACAGGTCTACTTCTAGTTGTTATATAGATTATCAAGCATGGACAGATCCAAGGATTTTGCAAAGCTTCCGGTGTGCACCAAGGCTAACTTTCCCATGTGGAAAGAGAGAGTAAGATTCTTAATGGAAGCTGTTGATCCCCACATCTTTATGATAGTGGAAGAAGGTCCCTATGTTTCCATGATTGCTTCCACTATCGATCCAACCAAGAAAGTGCCGAAGAAACTAATGGATCTTGACAAATATGAGATTGCCCGTGTCTCCCTAGACAATAAAGCCAAAAATATCATTGCAAGTGCAGTCGATGATTCAATGTTGCAGAACTTAATACACTGCCAATCTGCCAAGGAAATGTGGCAGTCTCTGATTGTTTTGATGGAAGGCACCGAAGAATTAAGGGATGACAGAAAATCCCTTTTGAACCAGAAGTATGAGGCCTTCAAGCAATGCCACAAGGACACAATAGTGATACATATGAAAACTTCTTCAAGATCGTCAACGGCCTAAAAAACTACGGCTGGGTTTTCACAAATGGAGAGCTTAACGACAAGTTCCTAAGATCCTTGACTAAGGAATGGGACAATAAGATTTATGTTATCAGGGAGTTTGGGAGATTGGCTGACACTGACCCCCAGAACCTCTTCGGGAAGCTTATGTCCTATGAGCTTCAAATCAACTCCAGAAAAGCTGAAGAAGAGGGCAACAGATCTTCATCAAAGGAGAAGTCTGTTGCACTGAAGGTAGATAGCTCAAGAAAGGCTAAAGCAACATCTCCTGCTCCCACTCAAGAAGAAAGTGAGGAATAGGACTCAGATCCAAACACCTCGGGCTCAAAGTTTTCTGATGGAGAGTTCTCTCTTCTCTCCAGACAGTTCAAGAAGTTTCTCAGTAAGAAGAAACAGATGAGAGGCAAAGTCTCCTCATACAGAAGATCACGTCATGATGATGATCATCAAAAGAAATGTCACACAAATGACAAGTATAAATCTAAGCAGAACAAACATAATTCTACTGACATTGTGTGCTATTGCTGTAATAATTTAGGTCGTGTGATCGCCGACCGCCATCATAAGAAGAAGGAGGGTGGAAGAAGAGAAGAACATAAGTCCTCTCATGGCAAAAAGAAGGAGAAGAGCTTCATGGCAAAGAAGCAGAAGAGCTTCAGTGAC
This sequence comes from Platanthera zijinensis, assembly GCA_039513925.1. NCBI lineage: Eukaryota > Viridiplantae > Streptophyta > Magnoliopsida > Asparagales > Orchidaceae > Platanthera > Platanthera zijinensis. Next base: position 9,939,193 of record CM077092.1, read on the forward strand.
ACTGACTCATCCGAGTCAAGTGATGATGAAGAAGTCTACTTCGGGCTCATGGCTCACTCCGAAAAAGAAGAAGCTGACCCCCAATTTCATGGGGAGGTAAATTCTTACACCATTCTTTCAGAGTCTGATGCTCCAGACGATGTTCATGAGGATTGTTCCTCTAATGATGAATCAGAACTCATGGATCAGTATAAAGAGCTGATCAAGGCCTATGACAGGTGTAGAAAAGTTGTTAGAACTCAGGTCAAGAAGATCAAATCCCTTAAGGCTGAGGAGATCACCTTGAGGGAGGAAGTTGCAAGAATCAACTCACTAAGAGAGGAACTCCATGCCCTGGCCAATGATAACAACAGTTCACACGAGCCCTTAACCTAAAAGAGAAAATCATCGAGAAGCTGGAAGGAAAGCTTGCTGCCGAAAAGAAACTTGTTGAAAGTTTCTCCAAGCCCAAGACAATCCTTCCTTTTGTTGCTGAATTTTCTACTCAGCTAAAGGAACTGGCTTAGGTCATGTTGCTTCTCCTAGTAAATCTTCTAGGAGGGCCAAGGCTAAAAAGAAAAATAAGGCTGCTATAAAAGCAACCGCCGAAGAGAAAGGGAAGGGGCTTATCAGTCAGACCACATTTAAGAATAATATTTTTCCTTCTAACGAATTTGATTTTGATAGCTCCTATGGTCACTTGACAAGACCAATTCAGTTTGAACATGTCAAGGACTATAGGGGGTGGACTCGTCCCTGAAACTTCGATGCAAGTGTCTTCAAAGCACCTTATAAAGAGATCACTCTACAGAGCTATGGTCCCTATGTTCATGGTCCTAATGATAAGAAAACTCCAAGAGTGAAACTCGTTGTTCAAAAGCCACTTGAGAAGAAGAATCCATGTGAGTGCTATCATCATGAGGCTTCTACCTCCAAGTCAGCCGCTCCTATTAGACCACACGTTTAAAAGGTCAAACATGAGACTTGGAAAAGATACAATAGGTTTGACAATTGGTGTTGCGGCAAAGTTGGTCACTTTGCTGTGGATTGCTGGTTTAATCCCAAAAATATTGTAACTCCTCAAGTTAACTATACGAGACAGACCACTCATAGTGTTAACACTCATAGGGGGAGTATGCTAATAAGGAATCAAGTACCCAAATCTTATTGGGTTCCTAAGGTAAAATGATCTATAATTACAAGTATGTCCAAAGGCCAACAAAACGCATATATAGTATTTGGACAGTGGATGCTCTCGGCATATGACCGGGACAAGAAGCCTACTTCAAAATTATACTTCAGTCAAAGATGGTCCAAAGGTTATCTTTGGTGGTTCTAACCGGGGATTTACAAAAGGATACGGTATGATTTCTAATGGTGTAGTCTCATTCACTGATGTGGCTTATGTGAAAGAATTAGAACATAATCTGATTAGCATAAGTCAGTTATATGATAAAGTCTTCATTGTTACTTTCTCTAAGGATCAATGCCTGATAAAATCAGCCTCTACTATGGAGACGGTATTAACAGGCACTAGGAGTAGAAATATCTTTGTCTTAATTTTCTATGTTTAGACACTTCTACACCAGTATATTTTATTACAAAAGATAGTGCATCTCTTTGTGACCAATGACACAAGAGACTAGCACATATTAATTTCAAAACTATTAATATGTTATTTTCTCAAGACCAAGTATGTGATGCACCGAATATTAAGTGCATTAAAGAGAGTTCATGTCACGTATGCCAAATGAGAAAGCAAACAAGGGCTACCTTAAAGGGTATTGATGATAAAGATTCCTCAAGGTGCTTGTATTTACTGCGCATGGACTTATTCGGTCCAATGCAAGTTCGTAGCTTACGAGGTAAGCCATATACGTTGGTAATTGTTGATGATCACTCACGTTTCACTTGGGTGTTCTTTCTAAAACAAAAGTCAGATACCTTTGATGTGTTCACGAATTTTGTCAGGCAAATTTAGAACGAATTAAACTGTTCAGTGGTCAGAATCAAAAGTGACCATGGAATTGAATTTGAATCTGGTGCCATGACAGAATTCTGTGGAAGCCTATGTATCTTTCATAAGTTTTTCTCTCTGCGTACTCCACAACAAAATGGAGTTGCAGAGAGAAGGAATATAACACTCGTTGAAGCATGTACTACAATGCTGACTGACTCCTCTCTACCAGAGTACTTCTGGGTTGAGGCCATTAATACAGCTTGTCATGTGTAAAACAGAGCGTTGATCAACAAGAATCATCATAAGACTCCCTATGAGCTACTGAAGGGCAGGAGACCGACTGTGTCCTACTTCAAGATCTTCGACAACAAATACTATGTACTTAATAATGGGAAATATCATCGTACAAAGTTTGGAGAAAAATGTTTTGAAGGTATTTTCATAGGTTATAGTATCCATAGTAAGGCTTATAGAATTTTTAATAAGAAAACTCTGGTGGTAGAAGAGTCAATAAACATTGTATTTGATGAGACGAGCATGCTACATAGTAGATCTTCCTGTGTTTTCGTTGAAGATGTAGGTTCAAGGCTAAAAGAGTTAAGCTTGGATGATACACTTGAAGAAAATGCTCAAAAGTTCATCTAGATCACTCCTCCAACCTCAATTAGAGAGGGAGATCACCAAGATGAAGAAGTCATCCAAGTTGAGGAAGAAACTCCAGAAATAGAAGAATCTCTCGATGCAAGTGTACAACCCCATATTCGCTGGGGAGGCCCGGGAGGACTAAGACCTCAGTAGTCAGGTTTGGGTCAGGCCCGGGTCAGCCCCTAGGGCAGACCGGCAGAGTCCTCGCCCTTAAGGTGCTCCCGCCCATTGGTAGGCGAGATCGTTCGCGCCAGGACTCAGGTCTTCACGTCCAGCGGTAATGACGTAAAAAACCACCAAGGGCGAGAACCCTCTCGGCAGGAGGCCTCGCCAAGGTGAGCTCAGCTAAGGCTCAGCGAGAGCCTTCTCGCCCGGGGTTCTCGCCAGGGTAGGTTCATATGGTGGGGCCTGGCACCCAGGAAAAAGGATTATTTTATTATTATTATTTCATTATCCTCGGTTTAAATTACCTGTATACCCCTGGGAGGACAGCGGGATTTGGCTATTGGCAGACCCATCAGGGGTATTTTAGTATTTTCAGAACAGGAGAAGACTATATAAAGACCCATAGGGGCTCTTTGGAAGGCAGGCTTTGATTATTCTCTAACTCCAGTGCTTTCTGAAGAGCTCCCAGCCCAGCTATTGGTTGCGGAGGGGAAGCTCTCAGAGATCTTCCGGGTGTGAGGTGGGACCTCCCAGCTGAGGCTTTGGGTCAGTCCTAGGACCTTGGCAGCTAGTCAAGGGTCGAGATTTGAGAGAAGTAGGCGTCGGCTTCACTTTGGTTCGTGAACATTCGTTGAGGTCAATTTTGGCTTCAACAGTTCTGGTGCGGTGAGCGTGGAAGCGGTCGGTGTAAGAAAATCTTGAGTCGAATCCCATGGCAGGAGATGAAGGTGAAGGATCTGGCGCAGGAGAATCACCCACCCAGGGAGAAGAAGCGACGAGGAAGATGTTAGAGGATTTCAGGCGAGAGGTCATGCAGGCGATCAGCTTGGCCTTCTCGGCAAGAAGTGAGTGGGAGACGTCGCGGGCTCCTGTGGAGGCGGTCCCGCTGTTAGGCGAGAATGCCCCGGGCCAGCGCCCCGGGAAGGAAGTCCCGGTGTAGGCAGGCGAGAGGGATGTGGCTGCGCGGGAGCTTTTCCCAGGCCAGCATCCCGGGCAGGAGATTCCGGTGGATCTGGGCGAGAAGGAGGCGGCAGTGCGGGAGCTCTTCCCCGGGCACGGTCTCGCGGATCAGTCCAGCCAGCCGAGGTCGCGGGACGGGCCCTCTTGCCAGGCAGGGGGCGAGACCCCTTTTAGTGAGCTCATCATCTCGGCCCCAGTGCCGGAAGGGTTCAGGGAGCCGGATATGACCTACTACACCGGGAAGGATGACCCGGTTCAGCACGTGCAATGGTTTGAGGATGTGGTGTCGATAAGGCAGATGTCGGATGCCTTCAAGTGCAGGCTTTTTGCCATCACTCTGAAGGAAAAGGCCAGGGACTGGTTCCACCAGTTGCCAGCGAGCTCGATCTACAGTTTTGAGGACCTGCGCAGGGGTTTTCTGTTGAGATTCTCGACTTCGAAGAAGCGAAAGAAGGAGGCTAAGTGCCTGTTTGCGGTGAGGCAGAAGCCGGAGGAGACGTTGGGTCATTACGTTGACCGGTTCCAAGAGGAGATTCTCCTAGTCCAGGAAGTCCCGGGGTATGCGCTGATGCTTGCCTTCACCCTGGGGCTGAGACTGGGATTTTTCAGCTTGGAGCTGAAGAGAGTGCCCCCTCTCTCTTTTGAGGAGCTCATGGAGAGGGCGGCAAAGGAGATAGACTTCGAGAGGGCAAACCCTGCGTTTGCGAGGAAGCTGGCCAGGTTGGCGGAGGATGATATGAAGGAGCCGACGACAGGGAGGCAGAGAGAAGTGAGAGAGCAGAGGGAGCTGAGGGAAGACAGGAGAAGGGAAGAACCCCGAGGGCAGGGACAGCCGCAGGGGGGGCCAGGGAGCTGAACAACCGATTGGGTTGGAGGCCTCAGGAAGGTCGCCCCCAAGGCCAAGGGGGTTTTCAAGGAAGAGACAACCTCCGGGAGACGAGGAGACTTGAGCAGGGAGGATGGAGGCAGGGACCGAGAGGTCACCCCCCACCACCGCAGGAGGCCATGGAAGTGGGAAGAGGAAGAGGAAGAAGAATTCGAGGAGCAGGGAGAAGAGGAGGAGGAGAAGGAAGAGGGGGCAGGATGGCATTGCCTTATTGTGACTTCCATCAGGAGGAAGGTCACGCAACGGCCACTTGCCCGGAATTTCTAGAGATGAGGGAGGCCAGAGGAGCTGGAAGGCAGGATCTGCCTACAAGGATCGTCGAGCTACAGCACGGAGAGGCTGAGGATAGATGTGAAGATAGGGTCGATGTGGGGACCCGAGGGGGGATCAGAGTGATCCATGGGGGAGTAGGGATCGAGGCAACCCGCAAGGGGAGCCTTCAAACCATATTCCGCAGAGGGGTCGCCTCGACCTCCCTAGCTCCCCCCCCCAGAAGAAAAAATCACCTTCTCGTCCCCAGATATGCCAGACTACGAAGACAGTGTTATGTGACTGGTGGATAACGGGAGCTCCGTGAACGTAATCTTCAAGAAGGCCTTCGATGAAATGAGGGTGGAAGGAAAAAGGATCCTGGCTTCCGATGGACCGCTTTTTGGTTTTTCTGGAGAGAGGAAGGAGGTAGAAGGGGGAGTGGGTCTGCATGTGAAGCTTGGGGGCGTCTCGCGGAATTGTAGGTTCGTGATTGTAGACGCCCCGAGTAGCTACAACGCCATCTTTGGGCGTCCTCTCATCAGCGCCTTTCGCTGTGTCCCCTCCTTATTTCATCAATGCCTCAAGTTCAGCAATGGAGGGGTACAGGTTAGGATCAGGGGAGACCCGAAGGTGGCAAGGCAGTGTTATGTGACGGCGGAAAACACCGTGTCGTGGATGGCTGAGGCGGAGGAGCTGGAGAAAGAGATGGCTGGGCAAGGAAGGAAGCATAGAAGTGGAGGAGGCGAGCCCGCAGGAGGCGGAGGACTTGATGATGGAGGAGGTAGTAGAGATAGAAGAGATGAGCCTGGGAGAGGCAGGGGAAGGAGAGCGGAGGCAAGAAGAAGGCCTGGTGGAAGCAATAGGGGTTGATGAGGTCGGAGGAGAAGAAGTTGAGCAGGAGGAGGCAAGGGCAGGATGGGAACGGTCGAGGCTGGAGCCGGCCGAGGATGTGGTGGAGATGGAGGTACTCACCAGAGCGGGGCAGGTGCAGAAGGTGCGGATCAACGGGGGCTTGAGCCTCAAGGACCAGGCGCGGATGCTAGGCTGCATCCAGAGCAACATCGACATCTTCACGTGGAGCGCGGCAGACATGCCGGGTATCGATGCGGACGTAGCATGTCATCGCCTGAACCTGGACCCGAGGGCTCGCCCCATGCGCCAGAAGATGAGGGTCATCGCCACCAAGCTGGAGGAGCCCATCCGAGAGGAGGTCAGGAAGCTTCTAGAGGCAGGCTTCATCTCGGAGATCCAGTATCCAGGCTGGATCTCCAATGTGGTAATGGTAAAGAAGGGGGGAGGAAAGTGGCGTATGTGTATCGATTTTTCCCTGTTAAATAAATAATGCCCCAAGGATTGCTATCCCCTGCCTCGAATCGACGCGCTGGTTGATTCAGCCGTCGGTTTTTCTGTTATGAGTTTTTTGGATGCTTTTTCAGGTTACCACCAGATCCGGATGCACCCTCCCGATGTCAAGGATGTCTCCTTCATCACGAGAGAGGGATGCTTCAGCTATAAGATGATGCCCTTTGGACTGAAAAACGCAGGGGCAACATACCAACGCATGATGGATCGAGTCTTTCGAGATCAAAGGGGGAAGAATCTAGAAGTCTACGTCGATGACCTACTGGTCAAAAGCAAATGTGCGGATTCCCATTTGCGGGACTTGGAAGAAATGTTTGCCACCCTGCGGAGGTTCAAGATGAGGTTGAACCCCTTGAAGTGTGTCTTCGGGGCCAGTCGCGGGAAGTTTCTCGGACACCTCTTGACTCCGTCAGGGGTAGAACCTAACCCGGACAAGGTGAAGGCTATATTAGACTTGGAGTCACCTCGCAGCGCCAAGGAAGTCCAGCGCCTGACGGGAAAGTTGGCCGGGCTAAGCAGGTTCCTCTCCCGGTCCGGGGATAGGTGTTCTTTTTTCTTCAAAGTGCTCTGTAGTAATCAGGTGTTCGACTGGACGAATGAATGCGAAGAGGCCTTTCAGGGGGTGAAGAGACAACCCTCCCAGGCTCTGCTGCTCCAAAGCCCCAAGGAGGGGGAAGACCTGGCCTTGTATCTCGGGGTGGGGGTGGAAGTTGTGCTCCGTCTTGGTTAGGGAAGAGGGGAAGAAGCAGCTCCCCATCTATTACGTAAGCTGAATCCTGAAAAAGGCGGAACTCCGCTACCCCATCCTGGAGAAGCTAGCTTATGCCTTGGTTGTATCGGCAAGAAAGCTCCATTCATACTTTCAAGCGCACTCCATTAGGGTGGTCACCGGCCATCCTCTTCGCAAGATTTTCGAGGGGGTAGAGCACTCGGGAAGGCTGGCAAAGTGGTCTATCAAACTAAGCGAGTTCGACATCTCGTTCGTCCCGAGGCTCTCCATCAAGGCTCAGGCCGTGGCGGACTTCCTGGTAGACTATGTCACTGAGGCTGAGGATGAGGAGCCGAAGTCCCACGAAGCATGGAAGATGATGGTCGATGGGGCCTCAGGAAGGCACTCCTTGGGAGGGGGTGTAGTATTGGTGAGTCCTCAAGGGGTTACCATAGAACAGGCGGTGGTTTTCCATTTCCCTGTCACCAATAATCAGGCAGAGTATGAGGCTATGATAGCCGGCCTTCGATTGGCAAGGGAACTGGAAATCCAAGATGTGGAGACCTTCACTGACTCGATGGTGGTAGCGTCACAGATCAGAGGGGAGTTTGAGGCTCGGGAGCCTACCCTCGTGAAGTATCTATCCAGGGTAAGGGCAATCATCGGAGGGTTCCGTTCCTTCTCCATTCAACACATTCCCAGGGAAGAAAGCGCCGCAGCTGATCGGTTGGCAAAGTTTGGGCCTCGGGGAGGAGGGACCGTAACTGAACTTTTCCGACCAGCGATTGAAGAGGAGGAATCGATGGAGGTGGGTCGGCGATCCTCATGGGTGGACCCATTGGTAACCTTCCTTACCACAGGCAAGCTGTCAGAGGGGGTTAAGGAGGCGAAAAGCTTCAGGCGAAAGGCAGCCCACTACCTGATGTTGGAAGGGGGCTTGCACCGGAAAATGTTATTAGGGCTCCTCGCGAGATGTGTGACCGAGGAGGAGGTCCCGAGAATCCTGAAAGAGGTGCATTCGGGAGAGTGCGCTAGCCACTCGGGAGGAAGAACGTTGGAGGCAAGGGTGATAAGACAAGGGTATTTCTGGCAGACCTTGAGGAAGGACACAGTCGAGTTTGCAAAGAGATGTCTGAAATGTCAAGTACACGCCCCCCTCCAGCTCTTACCCGCACAAAGGCTTCGGAGCATCACGGCCCCATGGCCCTTCGCCATTTGGGGAATGGATCTGGTTGGACCCTTTCCTCCAGCTAGCGGGCAGAGGAGGTTCCTCCTAGTCATGATAGACTACTTCTCAAAGTGGTTGGAAATCAAGGCCCTAGCCAAGGTTACCTCCCAGGTCATCAGGAACTTCGTTTGGGGGGAAATCATATGCAGGCACGGGCTACCCCAAGCGATAGTGACGGATAACGGTCCTCAGTTTGCCAGTGAAGAGTTCATCAGCTTCTGCGCCCAACTGGGGATTGACCTCAGGTTTGCCTCTGTACATCACCCCCGGAGCAACGGCCAGGTGGAAGCGGCGAACAAGATCATCTTGAACTTGCTCAAGAAAAAGGTGGAGAACCTGAAGGGCAACTGGGTGGAGCAGCTCCCTTCCGTCCTATGGGCCTTGCGAACAACTCCGAACACGGCCACAGGGGAGACCCCCTTCAAGCTCTCTCATGGGTGTGAGGCTGTCCTCCCAGTGGAGTTCGAGGTTCGGTCTCCACGGGTCTCAGCCGCAGGTGAGGGAAGCGAAGCTTGGAGGTTGGAGAACGAGGAGGGATTGCGCCTCTCGTTGGATATGGTGGAAGAGCTACGGAATGTTGCTGCTATCAGACAAGAAGAGATAAAAAGGCGAATGGCTAGGTACTTCGATAAACACATCAGGGTTAAGCAATTCGCCGAGGGGGACCTAGTGCTGAAAAAGGTCGACGCAGCGGGAAGGTCGGCCCCTGTGGGCAAGCTCAACCCCAGTTGGGAAGGACCTTACATAATAGAGAAGGTTCTGGCTAACGGGGGTTATTACCTCCAGGATGCGGAGGGAAGGACCTTGAGCCACACCTGGAACGGTGATGACTTGAAACGTTTCTACCCTTGAAGGGAGAGAAGGTGTTGTAATATGATGAATAAATGTTATCATTTCCAAATAGTCTTTTCAAAATGTTGACTCTCTAGAAAATGCTATCACAAGAATAGGTCTTTTCTACCCTAAAAATGCTTTTGCTCTAACCGACTATGTCTCCCCATCTTGGTGATAGAACAGGCCTGGGTGAAGGAATCTTCATCAACACCCCGAGCTCGGCTCGGCCCCAGGTAGACCCGCTGCGCAGGCTCTCATCTAGCTGGCAGGCCCGAAGGCTCGCCTGTGGGGGAGAGGTTTGGCTTGATCTTAATCAACACCCCGAGCTCGGCTCGGCTCGGCCCCAGGTAGACCCGCTGCGCAGGCTCTCATCTAGCTGGCAGGTCCGAAGGCTTGCCTGTGGGGGAGAGGTTTGGCTTGATCTTCATCAACACCCCGAGCTCGGCTCGGCCCCAGGTAGACCCGCTGCGTAGGCTCTCATCTAGCTGGCAGGTCCGAAGGCTCGCCTGTGGGGGAGAGGTTTGGCTTGATCTTCATCAACACCCCGAGCTCGGCTCGGCCCCAGGTAGACCCGCTACGCAGGCTCTCATCTAGCTGGCAGGTCTGAAGGCTCGCCTGTGGGGGAGAGGTTTGGCTTGATCTTCATGAACACCCCGAGCTCGGCTCGGCCCCAGGTAGACCCGCTGCGCAGGCTCTCATCTAGCTGGCAGGTCCGAAGGCTCGCCTGTGGGGGAGAGGTTTGGCTTGATCTTCATCAACACCCCGAGCTCGGCTCGGCCCCAGGTAGACCCGCTGCGCAGGCTCTCATCTAGCTGGCAGGTCCGAAGGCTCGCCTGTGGGGGAGAGGTTTGGCTTGATCTTCATCAACACCCCGAGCTCGGCTCGGCCCCAGGTAGACCCGCTGCGCAGGCTCTCATCTAGCTGGCAGGTCCGAAGGCTCGCCTATGGGGGAGAGGTTTGGCTTGATCTTCATCAACACCCCGAGCTCGGCTCGGCCCCAGGTAGACCCGCTGCGCAGGCTCTCATCTAGCTGGCAGGTCCGAAGGCTCGCCTGTGGGGGAGAGGTTTGGCTTGATCTTCATCAACACCCTGAGCTCGGCTCGGCCCCAGGTAGACCCGCTGTGCAGGCTCTCATCTAGCTGGCAGGTCCGAAGGCTCGCTTGTGGGGGAGAGGTTTGGCTTGATCTTCATCAACACCCCGAGCTCGGCTCGGCCCCAGGTAGACCCGCTGCGCAGGCTCTCAACTAGCTGGCAGGTCCGAAGGCTCGCCTGTGGGGGAGAGGTTTGGCTTGATCTTCATCAACACCCCGAGCTCGGCTCGGCCTTAGGTAGACCCGCTGCGCAGGCTCTCATCTAGCTGGCAGGTCCGAAGGCTCGCCTGTGGGGGAGAGGTTTGGCTTGATCTTCGTCAACACCCCGAGCTCGGCTCGGCCCCAGGTAGACCCGCTGCGCAGTCTCTCATCTAGCTGGCAGGTCTGAAGGCTCGCCTGTGGGGGAGAGGCTTGACTTGATCTTCATCGACACCCCAAGCTCGGCTCGGCCCCAGGCAGACCCGCTGCGCAGGCTCTCATCTAGCTGGCAGGTCCGAAGGCTCACCTATGGGGGATAGGATGAGTCCTTGACTTGTGGTCCTTGGTTCTTGATTTATGGTTACTCAGTGTTACAACAAGCCCGGCTCAGCCCCCGGTAGACCCGCTGCGCAGGCTCCCATCTAGCTGGCAGGTCTGAAGGCTCGCCGGTGGAGCATAGATCCAGTTTGGGGGAAGGTACCTTGTCATGACCCTGGCCTAGATCAGAGATAAAGCCCTAAAGGTCTCGGCCAGTAGAGGTCTCTGCCAGTTAGGGTCTCGGCCAGCAGAGGTCTCGGCCAATAAGGGTCTCGGCCAAAAGGTCTCGGCTGGGGGGATCTCGTTGAAGAAGGCCCCCGGCAGACCTGGGCAGGACGACCTAATCGATGGCGCAAGGCCCCCGCCTAATCAATCCCTAAGGAAGGTTACCCTAAGGAGACTAAGGGTCTCGGCGGAGGCTCATGCGGAAGCCACTTGGCTGACTAACCTATTCATTCAAGCAAACACCGACAGTGAAAAATGGAATATTGCATTATATTTAATAAGTACATAGGTTTGGAGCTTCTTGCTCATTACAAAAATGTATCAAAAGAAGAAAAAGAGAGCACTTCAAGGGGACGCACTGTAATCCCCGCTGGTACTCTCGCCCGAGTCCTCGCCCGAGTCCTCGCCCGAGCTCGCCTCAGACGTCTCGCCGGCAGCAGAGGACTTCTGGGTATCCGAAGGAGAGTCAGGCGCGCCGGGAGGCTTCGGTATGGGATCGAATAACCAAGGGAGGAGTTGGCGGGCGTCGATGGTTATGCCGTCCTCCCGAAGCAGCTTCGCGTCCCACAACGTCTCGACCGTCAGCCTGACGGTAGCCTGGGCGTTCGCCTGGAGTAGCTTGTCGATGTCATACACCGAGAAGTGTCGACTCTTCAGTCTCTCATCAAGCGTCGGAGGCGGGTCTTTCGCCGCTTCCGCACGCCGGAGTTGGTCCCTTAGCAGGACGTTCTCGTAACGTACGTCAGCCAACTCCGTGCGGAGCGCCATGGCCTGGGCGGAATCCTGTGGAGAAGATATCAATTCAGTAAGTATGGCGCAAGCGAGACTTTGAGTAGCGAGAGCAAGGGCCCAGGAAGATCCCGCTTACCTCGGCCGCGGGGCGTAGGGACAGCGCTTGTTGAGCATCCGCCAACTCTTGCCGAGCACCTGCAAGCTCTGTCTCCGAAGAGCGTGCTCTGGCCACCGCTTCTTCCCTCGCCTTGTACATGTCGGTGAAGTTCTTGTCGATGTTGATGCTTCGACGCACGCACATATACGCAAGCTCGAACCCGCGAAGCAGGGCCCGGGTAGCGTCGAAGGCCAGGAGCCGGGTGGGCGTCTGGTCGAAGACACTGGCACCCTCTCGGCTATAGAGGTCGTAGCCTAGCGAGAATGCCTCGCCGGTAACCTCATCCCGCTCCGACCAGCTAGGGAGGAGCGTTGAAACTGCGACCCTATTGGTTTCGGGATCCCATTGAAGCAGAGGCTTCCCTTCCGCGTCCACGTGCTTCACACCGAGGCCATAATTTCTGTGCCCTTTCGGCACTTCCCTGGGCGGGGTCCGAGCGGAGGTCTCGGCGACGACTCCCTCTCCTCCCGCCCTGTCGGCGGCCGGAGGGTTCTCGGCAGTAGTCTCGGCACGCCTCCTGGCGGCCGCACCCATCTCGGTGGCCATCTGGAGCAGCCCTTCGAAGGACTTTCCCAAGGCAGGATGTCGGGCAGGCGAGACGGCCAAGTCCTTGCCCTTGTCCACAGCAGATGGCTTTGGCCTCTTCAGCGATCGCGTGGAGGGAGCGGCGCCTTTTCGCTTCTTTCCTTCAGGCGCCGAAGGCTGAATGGGTTCTTCCCGGCAGGCGCGAGCACTGGCCTCCGCGAGAGCGAGAGAGCCTCTCGCAACCCGATCCTCGATACCCGGGGCCACAGAAAAAGGTTGGTGTAGAGGGACCTCCCGCTCTCCTGAAAAGATAGCGCTGTTCAACACAGGAAGATCCTAACGAAAGATCAAATCTAAGGCGGGACCATACCTTTGCCCGGGTGAACGGGAGGAAGGGAGTCGACGTCTCGCCGGAGGAAGAGAACGTCAAACTCCTTTGTTCCGAAGAACTCCAGGAGTGCGCTCTCGTGCGACCCCAGAACGGGCGGCTTGTAAGCAGCATTCTCGTACTGGACGGGTCGGAGCGGGACGTTGCCGAAGTCCCCGGTGACGTAGACAAACTTCTCGCCCCAATGGTGATGTTTATTGGCGAGGCCGGTGGTCTTGAGCAGCTGCCCAGAGAAGAAGACCACGCCGCCTTTAGCGCGGAAGTTGAAGAGCTTGCGGAAGATCGGCACACTGAACTCGATCCTCTCGGATCGCATGTAGCAGATGAATGCCACAAGGATCGCGACAGAGTTCGGGTTCAGCTGGGCGGGAACCACCCCATAGTAGCGGAGGGCTTGCCGAATCTCCGGCCAGAGGGGTAGGCGGAAGCCCACCTCGAAGTGTTCGAGGGGGATGGCGAGCTCTCCCGCTTCCGGGGTATTCACCTTGTCGTGATTACCCGGGTTCCGCGCCGAGAAGCCAACGGGAATGAAGCAGTTGACGATTAGGTTGTATTCGTCCAAGGTGAGCATGCAGGAGGGGAAGAGATGCTTGCGGAATGCTTCCGCGCAATGGGCGCGGCCCTCGTTCTCGCCCGGCATTTTGAGTTTGGGGGTAATAGCGAGAACAATAGAGAGGAAGAGGCGGAAGCAATTGAGCGAAAGCAAGGAAGGGGAGTTGAGGTTCCGGATCAGAGAAATAAATGCGGTTGGTAGACTTCTCTATTTATAGGGAACCGTGGTCGTTGCGGCTCCATCCGATGGAAAGAGAAAATGACGGCGGGGTACAGCTGTCACGATCTGGGCCGGTGACGCCTCGATTTTTCCCCCGCGGGATGACGACAGTCGGCGATCGTCTCTAGTTTTGGCGCAAGTCATTTAGTTTTGGCGCAAGCATCCTAATTTCAACACATTCTTAAAATTCGCAGCACAATGAAGGAAGAAACAGATAATAATTTGCTCTCGCCGCCGAGAACTGAATAAAATTAATAACAATTATTACGAAGGCATAAAGGTACATGGCGGAAGGGAAGGCTAACGAGGGACAAGGGGTGAGACCTAGATGAACTAATACGGTTCCCAGCATCATCGTCCTCGCTCCCGCCGCCTGGTTCTCGGAGGCACCAACGGATTGAAGTAAGATGACAGGGTGGTACACCCTAGGTTGATCCGTCTAGCATGATCCCGGATCTGCGCAATGCACCTCCCTGGCAAAGACTCGGCAGCAGGCCCTCCCGGTCGATCAATCTCGCCCAAGAAGAAATCACGCTCCAGGGCCTCCAGCCTCTGCTCCACGGATTCATGGAACGCTCTCGCCGCGGCAGCATGGGCGCGGTCTCGCCGGATGAGCTTGGCCAGAATGGCCGAGATCTTCCTCCTCCGCTCCTTCGCGTTCCCGGCGCCGTTCAAGGTTTCTTCTATCTCGCCGGGCGAAGGAGGAAGGGAATCTTCTTCTTCTTCGTCTTCTTCATCTTATTCTTCTTCTTCCTCTCTCTCCTCGTTGGCTTCCGACCGAGAGCTAGGATCCCCTGCGAGAAGTGCGCCCAAGGTTTTTTAAGACATAACGACTAACCGACAAGAATGTCTCGCATACCTGCAGTCTGGCGGGAGCCATTGACTGGCGTCGGGTGAGAAGGCCCGACCCCTCCGTCTGTTCCATAAAGGAGGTGGAGAGGCTTTCCACGCCCTGGGCGGAAGGGCTCGCGCTCCATAGTCCCAGCCTGGCCAGAAGCAGGGAGAGAGTTATCATCTCTCAAAGGAGGATCAGCCTCCTTAGTAACGGAAGGGTCAAAGGCCACCCCTCTCGCCTGCAGGGCGGGATCTGCCGTGGAAAGAAGCATCTCGCCGGTTCTCGCCTCATCCCCCCGGATGACAAGACCCGGGACGGCGGAAGCTGGCTCTGCGAGAAGATAGCTCAGACAAGGAAAAGTACGGATGAAATATTGAGAAGTGGCGAAAAAGATACCTATCACCCGGGTCTCGGCTGGAGGAATTGTCTCTGAGACCCTCATTCGATCCTCAGGAGGGAGGGCTGACAAATCCGGGGGAATCGGGGAGGACCCGGCGACATCGTTTGGAGCGGATTCCTGCGAAAGGTCACGTTAACTATCAGGCCTATGGCATAATCAGCTCGGTAAGCATGGTCGGAAGGCATACCTTTTGAGGGGAGGGGTCCCCCGCAGGAATGGGAGTAGGAGAAGGTGAATTCCTATTTTCGCGAGCAAGGTCTCGCCGGACCACCTTCGCTTTCCTCTTCCCCTTTTTCTTCTTCGGCTCAGAGGGGCCGGTGTCTGAAGATTTTCTCGATAACTAGGGCGCCACCGCAGCGCTATTCGCTAAGGCTCGCGCTTGAGCCGCGAGTAACCGATCTTGAAGGTCCTGCGGAAGTGGCTTGTCAGCCCGCTTAGCAGACATCTTGGTATCACGCATTGAATCCCGGGTGAGAGCTCGGTGAAGAAACAACAGTTCGGAGGCAAGACTTATGGTCATCCGTCGACATGTATTTATAGCCGCAGTAGGGCCCGCCGAAAGATTCTATTGGCTGACGGGCACGTGTCCAGCGAATATTTTGGGGTTGGACTTGTCTTGTCGAGCGCAGGGCTAGCTCGAAAAGAGCGGGGATTGTGTACAACCCCATATTCGCTGGGGAGGCCCGGGAGGACTAAGACCTCAGTAGTCAGGTTTGGGTCAGGCCCGGGTCAGCCCCCAGGGCAGACCGGCAGAGTTCTCGCCCTTAAGGTGCTCCCGCCCATTGGTAGGCGAGATCGTTCGCGCCAGAACTCAGGTCTTCACGTCCAGCGGTAATGACGTAAAAAACCACCAAGGGCGAGAACCCTCTCGGCGGGAGGCCTCGCCAAGGTGAGCTCAGCTAAAGCTCAGCGAGAGCCTTCTCGCCCGGGGTTCTCGCCAGGGTAGGTTCATATGGTGTGGCCTGGAACCCGGGAAAAAGGATTATTTTATTATTATTATTTCATTATTCTCAGTTTAAATTACCTGTATACCCCTAGGAGGACAGCGGGATTTGGCTATTGGCAAACCCATCAGGGGTATTTTAGTATTTTCAGAACAGGAGAAGACTATATAAAGACCCCTAGGGGCTCTTTGGAAGGCAGGCTTTGATTATTCTCTAACTCCAGTGCTTTCTGAAGAGCTCCCAGCCCAGCTATTGGTTGCGGAGGGGAAGCTCTCAGAGATCTTCCGGGTGTGAGGTGGGACCTCCCAGCTGAGGCTTTGGGTCAGTCCTAGGACCTTGGAAGCTAGTCAGGGGTCGAGATTTGAGAGAAGTAGGTGTCGGCTGCACTTTGGTTCGTGAACATTCGTTGAGGTCAATTTTGGCTTCAACAGCAAGGACCCTAGAGCTCAAACACTTGAGGGATCACCCAATTGATCAAATCATAGGAGATCCTTGTGACGGTGTAAGAACTCGAAGAGGTACTACTAATGAAAATATGCATTTGAGTTTTCTCTCGCAGGTTGAACCAAAGAAATTTGAAGAAGTAAATAAAGACGCATCTTGGATAGTTGCAATATAAGAAGAACTCAATCGGTTCAAGCGTTGCCAAGTCTGAAAGCTTGTACCTAGACCCAATGACAAAAATGTAATTGGAATAAAGTGGGTCTACAAGAATAAGGTTGATGAAGATGGAACCATCATCAAAAATAAAGCCAGACTTGTATCTTAGGGATACAGATAAGATGAAGGCATCAATTTTGATCAGACGTATGCTCCAGTGGCAAGACTTGAAGCCATCAGGTTGTTCCTCGCATATGCTGCTCTCATGGGC
The DNA here is from genome assembly GCA_039513925.1 of Platanthera zijinensis. Lineage (NCBI taxonomy): Eukaryota > Viridiplantae > Streptophyta > Magnoliopsida > Asparagales > Orchidaceae > Platanthera > Platanthera zijinensis. The sequence goes on from CM077092.1 coordinate 9,955,629, forward strand.
TTCATTGTCTATCAAATGGACGTGAAGTCAGCATTCCTCAATGGAAAAATAAAGGAAGATGAGTATGTGGAACAACCCCCAGGTTTTGTTGATCCTAACCATCCTGATTATGTTTATTTATTATTTAAAGATTTATATGGTTTAAAATAAGCTCCACGAACTTGGTATGAAATGTTGTCTAACTTTTTACTTGAGAACAAGTTCGCAAGGGGAAAGATAGATAAAACATTATTTCTTAGGGAAGTAAAAGGCAAGATTTTACTAGTGCAAATCTATGTCGACGATATTATCTTTGACTCTACTGATGACAACCTTTGTAAGAAGTTTTCTAAACTTATACAAGGGAGCTTGAAATGAGCAGTATGGGTGAGCTGAAGTATTTCTTAGGACTTCAGGTAAAGCAATCTTAAGATGGAATTTTCATCTCTCAAACGAAGTTCACCAAGGAGTTGCTAAAGAAATTCGGAATGGAGAATGCAACCTCTATGAGGACTCCAATGGGTTCAGCTATGTCTCTAGACAAGGATGAGAAAGGGAAACCTTTTGATTAACCAAGTACAGAAGCATAATTAGATCCTTGCTCTATCTTACTGCTAGCAGGCCTGACATAATGTTTTCAACATGTGTGTGTGCTAGATATAAGGTAAACTCTAAGGAATCTCACTACACATGTAATACCCCTATCCGTCACATAGCATATAGCAGTAGGTCCGACCGGGGCCCGACGCCATATACCACGGACAGACCAGTGGGTTACTCAATGAAACCATTCAACCAATACACACGTCCTACACAGATCATTTAGCGGAAGCAATTTATTAAGTTGCAATAATAAGAACCCAGCCAACAAGCATGAATGTCCACTAACAAACCAAGCAGGAATGAAATACAAAGTACCAAAGAGTGCTGGCCTTATGACCTTACAACAGTTCACTTAAATAAATAGTGTCTTATAAACTTCGGCTCGCAAGCCGGCCACACATGATTTAAATAAGCAAACAAACAAGGCCTTTGAGGGCCGGCTCAGTAACTTGGGCTTTGGCCGCTATTTGCCGCTCGGCTCCGCAGCACCTGCAAGCACAAATCACCGCAACAGTGACAAACAAAAATAACGGTCAGCTAAAGCTGACCAAATTATAATGATTCTAACCCCAAACTCGGGGCAGCAAAGCTTCTTCCCTGCACTTATTAGAATAGCAATTAATATAGTGAATAAGCACGTCATCACAGGTGAAGGCTCACACGACCACACACCCCGTGCTCTCAGGGCACTAACTCGGTGAACCCGGTCATAACCACGATCTCACCACCATCCCTTGGATGGCAAATCTCGTGAGCATTTTTAGTCTTTCCGGTTTAAGCCTAAGACTCGTACGACTATGCCAGTGGCCAATCCATTTTTCAGGTATCTGATATCAAACCACATAGCCCGGGTTCGTTTCCACTTGCCCGTTGCTCACACCGCCTAGTCACTTTAAGACGTACGCGCGGGCCAAACTTCTCCGGATCCCAATTCGATCACATAAGCACATAACCCAGTTATGTTCAAGGTTGGCTCCCAGACCACCAAGATGGCAGAAATGCATTTCTGCCCAGTTTTCCGGGTGCGTCTTGGGGTTAATCCCCAAGGATCCCTGCTGCAATATACCACATAAGAACCAAAAAATAATCAAAGGCACGGAGTCTTCTCCAGCTACTCATGCAATGCAACATCACCGACCCAGACCAACATGTCCGGGTAGACTTCACACACCATGCATATGTCCGTACTACGATTCCGGACTCTAAATAAGGGGGAATTTACATATCTACCCCAAGAAATACCGCAAACTCGCCGCACACTCGCGGGAGAGGGTTTTCCCATGCAAAAGAAAAAGAGCTTCACATGCTCAAGATGAGAATCGTTACCCTAGCGTTTCTCCTCGGCGCCATGGAAAACTATGCGGATGAAAAGCACCGCAATGATCTTGCCTCCACAGATCTGGGCTCGGTTTGCGATTTGGCGCTCCAAATCTCCTCCGGCGACCGGATCTCCCTCTTCCTTCTTCCTCCTTGCTCTTCTTTCTCTCTAGGATTTAGAAAGAGAAAACCCAAATAGAATGAGGGTTTCTAAGCCCTATTCTCGGGTATATCCCAGCAAGAGCAGCCCTGAACCGTTGGATCCCAAAATAAGGAAACGGACGACCACGATTCGCACTTAAAATGAACTTCCTATGCCGAACACGGCTTGCGACATGCCTGTGTCCAAGGCCGTGTGCCTCAATCGACACCAAAACCGTCGCGTCCTGAAAAGAACACGGGCACTCGACACGCTCGTGTCACCCAGTACACGCCCGTGCAGCTGGGCGTGTTCCTCTAATGACACAGGTCCAAAACGTCTAGAGCACGACATGGCCATGTGACACGCCTGTGTCACATGCCGTATGCTACATACACCCTGGGACACGCCCGTGTCCCAGGCTGTGTAGCTGCCTTAGTATAACTCGCCAAATGACCCGAGCAGGACACGGGTATTCAACACGCCCGTGTCGAATTTGACACGCCCGTGTCCTCACTCAATGATCGTTGAGTGAAAGGCTTTGAGTGACTGACACACCCTGGGATACGCCCGTGTCCCAAGTCGTGTTACCTCTACCAAATCCCAAATTTGTCTCAAAATACCACCCGTCACTCTTTTGAGTTTCGGGGCGTTACAACTCTCTCCCTCTTAAAAGAATTTAGTCCACAAAATTACCAAAGGAAAAGAAAACAGAAAACCAAAAGCGGTACCTGAGTGAAATAACTCTGGGTACTCCTCAAGCATGGTCTGATCCCGTTCCCAAGAGAGCTCCTCACGACTGCAATTGTCCCAACGGACCTTGACCATTCTGATCTGCTTGTTACGAAGTCGCTTGACTTTAGAGTCCTCAATACGAACGGGCTTGACCCTCGTCGTCAACCCTTCATCCACCGGTACTTGATCAAATGCGACCACCTGTGAAGGCTCTAGCATCGCCTTCCGCAATACTGAAATGTGGAATACGTTGTGTTGACCACTTAACTCCATTGATAACTTCCGACGGTAAGCCGCTTCACCGATCCGCTCCAGGACCTCAAACGATCCAAGGTACCTCGGGCTCAACTTCTTCAAGCATTGTACCCGTGAAACACCCTTGAATGGCTTTATCTTCAGATACACCCAATCGCCAACCGTGAACTCCACGTTCCGGTGCTTGGCATTGTAGTATTTAGCTTGTCTATCCTGAGCGATCAGCAAACGATCCTGAATGGTTCGTACCAATGAAGTAGCGCTTTTCACCTCTTGCTTTTTGTACAACCTTGCCTCACCCGTTTCTAGCCACAACAACGACGTGCAACACTTTCTATCATATAAGGCCTTGAAGGGCGTCATTTGTATGCTCGCTTGGTAGCTATTGTTGTACGTAAACTCCACCAAATACAGATTGTATTCCCACTGCTTTCTGAAGTCCAGAACGCACATGCGAAGCATGTCCTCCATCATCATGTTGACCCTCTCGGTCTGCCCATCCGTCTGCAAATGAAAGACTGTGTTGAACTTCAACTTAGTTCCCAGCATCTGTTGCACCAACCTCCAATCATTGGACGTGAAACGCCCATCTCTATTTCTCACAATGCTGCGGGGGCACACCGTGCAGTCTGACTATGTTATCCACAAACATCTTCACCAGTTTCTCCACTGAATCATCCTTCCTATGCGGAATGAAGTGCGACACCTTTGTTAACCGATCTGCAATCACCCAGATGGCGTCGTTACCCTTCTGCAACCTTGGAAAGCCATGCACAAATTTCATCGAAATGTCGTCGAACTTCCACTCCGGAATAGCCAAAGATTTCAAGAAACCCCCTGGCTTTTGGCACTTTGCCTTCACTAAGGCGCAAGTCTGACATTTAGCCACAAATAGTGCCACATCCTTCTTGAGTCCTGGCCACCAGAACAACTTCTTCAGATCTCGGTACATCTTCGTGCTCTCTGGGTGAATTGAGTACTTGGTATGATGAGCCTCGTACATCAACTCTGCCCGTAGATTTCCCACGTTTGGGACGCACACACGACTGTCCTTCCTTAGCAGTCCATCTTCAACTAAAAACTGGGAATTTGACCCATCCGAAGCTGTATCCATGATCTCCTTCATGCTACTATCTAATTCCATAGCCTGCCGAATCCAATCATTCAGGTCATACTGAACTTCCGTCCAGTTCAACAATGTTTCGGCGCTAGTCTGCTTGTCAACACAGCAGATGTCTAACACCTCCAACTCCAAAATCAACCTCTCATTATGAACCGAGAACCAGTTGGCTTGGGCAGAAGCTCTGCGACTCAACGCATCCACAAATGCATTGCCTTTCCCGGGCACATAATGAATTTTGAACGTATAGTCCCCCAGGAATTCCATCCATCTCCGCTGCCTCATGTTCAGATCCTTCTGATCCAACAGGTATTTCAGGCTCTTGTGGTTGGTATAAATATCGACCTTTACGCCGTACAAATAGTGCCTCCACAGCTTTAGCACAAAAATCACGGCCGCTAACTCCAAGTCGTGGACCGGATAATTCCTTTCGTGCACTTTCAGCTGACGTGAACCATACACAATAACACTACCATGATATAACAACACGCAGCCCAAACCACTGCCTGAGGCATCGCTGTATATCTCAAAACCTTCGGTCCCACTCGGCGAACTTAGCACTGGCGTCGTGGTCAACCGACTCTTCAACTCTTCAAACGCTTGCGCGCACTCCTGCATCCATACAAACTTCTGAACTTTCCTTGTCAACGTCGTGAGAGGTAACGCTATCCGCGAGAAGTTCTCCACGAAGCGCCTGCAAAGCTGGCAAGCCCCAGAAAACTCCGGACTTCCGCTACCGAAGACAACACAGGCCACTCTCGTATCGCAATAATCTTTGTCGGATCAACCGCAATCCCTTCTCCACTGACTATGTGACCAAGGAACGCCACTGAGGATAACCAAAACTCGCACTTGGAGAACTTTGCGTATAGTTCATTCCTCCTCAGCGTCTCCAAAACCAAATGCAGATGCTTGAAGTGATCTTCTTCGCACTGCGAGAACACCAATATGTCGTCAATAAAGACGATCACAAAACGGTCTAAGTACTCCCTGAACGTTCTGTTCATCAAATCCATAAATACTGATGACGCGTTAGTCAGCCCAAACGGCATGACTGTAAACTCGAAATGCCCATACCTCGTGCTGAACGTTGTCTTTGGGATATCACTCTCTCTTATCCTCAGCTGATAGTAACCGGACTTCAGATCCAATTTTGAATATACCGATGACCCGACTAACTGATCGAAAAGATCATCAATCCTTGGGATCGGGTATTTGTTCTTTTCCGTTAACTTATTCAATTCTCTGTAGTCGATACACAGCCGCAAATTTCCGTCCTTCTTCTTAACAAAGAGGACCGGTGTGCTCCAAGGCGACGAAATTGGACGCACATAACCTTGCTCCATCAACTCTTCCAGTTGAACCTTTTGCTCCGCCATCTACTTAGGCGCCAACCTATAAGTAGAGCGTGACACAGGTTTGACACCTGGCACTAGCTCGATCGTGAAATCGATCTCTCGCTGCGGTGGGGCTCTGGAAAGATCGTTCGGGAACACGTTGGGGTACTCACATACCACTGGGATACCATCCAAAGTGGGCTTAGGCTTTACAGCCTCCACTAACGTGATGAAAAGCTCTGCTCTAGCACGAACTGCCTTCACCACCTGAAGAGCAGACATCAACATCTTGCTCGAACCCTTCAATCCCGCAAACATTGTCTCCCGACCAGCACCCAGCTTGACCTTTTTAGGGTTGCAATCAATATATGCCTTCTGCTCCGAAAGCCAGTCCATACCAAAAATGACGTCAAACTCTACTAGCGGTAGTAACGATGCTAGTAAGTCGAACTTCTGACTTCCAATACGGATCTTTACGGCACATACTCTGTCCGCACGCATAGAACACCCATTCGGCAACAACAGGTCCAATTTGTCCTTCGCCATCGAAGAAGGGACTCCAATGTGCGATATGAAACTTTCGGACAAAAAGGAGTGCAAAGCTCCCGTATCGAATAGTGCTCTTGCCGGACTATCGCAAATCAGAACAAAGCCTATACAAACAGTAATAAGCTAACAAGCACTAGGTAACAGTATTTAAAGCTAACTTGTTATAAATTAAACAGTACCTGTCACCACATCCGCTTGTTTGATGGCCTCCTGCTGGCCCAGATTGTAGACTCTTGGTTGAGTCGAAGCATAATGGGATGCGGTTGACTCCACCGCCTTGCCCTTTTCTTCGTAGGTTGCTCCCTGCTTCCTCTCGGACTTTGGACGTCCGCTCCAACAGTCACGGGCAAAATGCCCCATCTTACCACATGTAAAGAAAATGCTCGGGGTTCGGTTTGTTGCCCCTGAAGCACCTGAGAAAGGGGCTGGACTCGACGTCCTAGCCTTCTTATTCCACCTTCGAAAACTAGACTTTCGGCACCTTGAATTCTGACTTCCTACCATTGGAGTCCTTCTTTGCCTGAACATTCTTCATGTCTTTCTCTAAAGATCGGGCCGTGTTGACCAAGGTTAGGAAACCATGCATCATTGGCTCCGTAGCAGTCTCAAGTCATCCATTATACCTTCGTAGAATCGGTTGGTCTTTCGCTCCTCATCATCGAAGGTAGCGCTTGCATACCGACCTAATCGAGTAAACTCGTAGAGATAATCATCCACGCTGCTCTCACCTTGCACTAGCTTCTGGAACTCATTTTCCATTGCTATCCTCTGAGCTGAGGGGAGGTATCAAGCCAAGAAAAATCTCGAAAACTCCTCAATTAAGATGTCAGTCAAATTCCTACCCCTCAGATGGTGTAGCTCCAAGCCTTCCCACCATAGTCTTGCGTCGCCATCCAGCAAGAGCGTGGCAATTATGGTCTTCTGCCACTCTTCAGTCTCAGTAGCTATCAACACTCTCTTAATTATGGAGAGCCAATCCTCTGCTTGAGTAAGGGTTCCCATCCCCGAGAACACTGGAGGATTGAAGCCCATCACGTGCTTAAGCTGCTTATCCGTTGCTCTCCTAGGCAACACTGGCTCCACTACTACCTGATCAACTCTCCTTGGCTTCGCCGTTTGGAGCGGTACTTGCTCCACAGCAGGAGCAGGCTATTGCACCTGTCTCGCAGGCTGCGCGTTGATCATCACAAACACAGCCTCCGCTACTAATCGAATGGTCTCAGCCGAAGGAGGTGTTGTCGGCGCATCATTTGGTGCGCTGCTTGCCTCAAAAACTGGTCGTTCTGACGGCCCAGCACCACTCCTGGTCACATATAATCGTATAAAACACCGATAAGCGACCAAACAACATTGTGAAATGCAATTATAGGAACACGCAGGTTCCTCAAACATGTGTATTTTCATTCCTAAGTGGGCATTCATGGGTTTTTTTCATGTTAAAACGATGAAGTACACACATGTGCTCACTACCCCTTAAAGTGAATTCGTCCACAAATTCATTTAAGCCTGACCGAAACCGGTAGTCTAATACCAAATTATAACACCCCTATCCGTCACATAGCATATAGCAGTAGTCCGGCCGGGGCCCGATGCCATATACCACGGACAGACCGGTGGGTAACTCAATGAAACCATTCAACCAATACACACGTCCTACACAGAGCATCTAGCGGAAGCAATTTATTAAGTTGCAACAATAAGAACCCAGCCAACAAGCATGAATGTCCACTAACAAACCAAGCAGGAATGAAATACAAAGTACCAAAGAGTGCTGGCCTTATGGCCTTACAACAGTTCACTTAAATAAATAGTGTCTTACAAACTTCGGCTCGCAGGCCGGCCACACATGATTTAAATAAGGAAACAAACAAGGCCTTCGAGGGCTGGCTCAGCAACTTGGGATTTGGCCCGCTATTTGCTGCTTGGCTCCGCAGCACCTGCAAGAAAAAATCACTGCAACGGTGGCAAACAAAAATAACAGTCAGCTAAAGCTGAGCAAATTATAACGATTCCGCCCCCAAACTCGGGGCGACAAAGCTTATTCCATGTACTTGTTAGCATAGCAAGTAATATAGTGCATAAGCACATCATCACAGGTGCAGTCTCACACGGCCACACACCCCGTGCTCTCAAGGCACTAACTCGGTGAACCCGGTCATAACCATAGTCTCACCACCATCCCTTGGATGACAAATCTCGTGAGCATTTTGTCTTTCCGGTCTAAGCCTAAGACTCGCATGACTATGCCAATGGCCAGTCAATTTTTCAGGCATCTGAAACCAAACCACATAGCTCGGGTCCGTTTTCACTTGCCCGTTTCTCACACCGCCTAGTCACTTTAAGACGTACGCGCGGGCCAAGCTTCTCCCGGATCCCAAATTCGATCACACAAGCACATAACCCAGTTATGTTCAAGGTTGGCTCCCAGACCACCAAGATGGCAGAAATGCATTTACGCCTAGTTTTTCGGGTGCGCCTTGGGGTTAATCCCTAAGGATCCCTGTTGCAATCTACCACGTAGAAACCCGAAAACAATCAAAGGAATGGAGTCTTCTCCGGCTACTCATGCAATGCAACATCACCGACCCAGACCAACATGTCCGGGTAGGCTTCACATACCATGTCTATGTCTGTACTACGATTCCGGACTCTAAACAAGGGGGACTTTACATATTTACCCCAAGGAATACCGCAAACTCTCCGCACACTCACGGGAGAGGGTTTTCCCATGCAAAATAAGAAGAGCTTCACATGCTCAAGATGAGAATCATTACCCTAGCATTTCTCCTCGGCGCCATGGAAAACTATGTGGATGAAAAGCACCGCGATGATCTTGCCTCTGTAGATCTGGGCTCGGTTTGCGATTTGGCGCTCTGAATCTCCTCCGGTGACCAGATCTCCCTCTTTCTTCTTTCTTCTTACTCTCCCTTCTCTCTAGGATTTAGAAAGAGAAAACCCAAATAGAATGAGGGTTTCTAAGCCCTATTCCCGGGTATATCCCAGCAAGAGCAGCCTTGAACAGTTGGATCCAGAAATAAGGAAACAGACGGCCACGATTCACACTTAAAATGAACTTCCTAGGCCGAACACGGCTTGTGACACACTCGTGTCCAATATCGTGTGCCTCAATCGACACCGAAACTATCACGTCCTGAAAAGAACACGGGAACTCGACACACCCGTGTCACCTAGTACACGCCCGTACAGCTAGGCATGTTCCTCCAACGACACAGGTCCAAAACGTCCAGAGCACGACACGGCCATGTGACACGCCCGTGTCACATGCCGTGTGCTAGACACGCCCTGGGACACGCCCGTGTCCCAGGCCGTGTAGCTACCTTAACACAACTCGCGAAATGACCCAAGCAGGACACGGGTATTCGACACGCCCGTGTCGAATTTGACACGCCTGTGTCGGACACGCCCATGTCCTCACTCAATGATCGTTGAGTGAAAGGCTTTGAGTGACTGACATGCCCTGGGACACGCCCGTGTCCCAAGCCGTGTCACCTCTACCAAATCCAAGATTTGTCTCAAAACACCACCCATCACTCTTTTGAGTTTCAGGGCGTTACAACACAATTACAAAGCGGATTTTGAGATACCTTAATGGAACACCAAATATTGGCTTATAGTACCCAATAAGTAATGATAACGAACTAATTGGATTTTCAGATGCAGACTTTGCAGGTAGCAAAGCCGATAGAAAGAGCACTTCCTGGACTTGCCAATTCCTAGGAAGAAGGCTCATATCTTGGAGTAGCAAGAAATCGAATTGTGTTGCAATCTCAACCGCCGAGTCATAATATATTTCTACAGGCAGTTGTTTTGCATAACTTCTCGGGATAAAGAATCAATTTGAAGACTACAACTTGAAGTTCAGAGACATTCCTATGTTTTGTGACTCCTCTAGTGCTATAGAAATTGTCAACAATCCAGTTTATCACAGCTGGACAAAGCATATCAAATTGAGATATCATTTCATCTGAGAGCATGTGGAGAATGAGGACATCAACCTCTAGTATGTTCCAACTGATAGACAAGTTGCAGATATTTTCACGAAGTCGCTGGACGAGACCAAGTTCTTCTTATTCAATACAGAACTTGGTATGCTCAACATGGAGTCATGAAAAGTTCACATATAAAGTCAAGAGAAGATTCTAAAATCATCCGCTCAGAAGATTCCAAGAGAATTCTTACTCAGCAAACCTTCAGATAATTTCAAGCTCAGATATGGATTTCTCGGAAACTTAGTGAATTTCTCGGAAGATCAGTTTATATTTCTCGGAAACTTTCTTGATTTCTCTAAAGCTTATAAATTTATCGGGAAAACCTAATGGATTTCTCGGAAAATCAATCTATATTTCTCGGAAAATCAATCTATATTTCTCGGAAAACTTATAAATTTCTCGAGAAAAGGACTTTTTGATTTCTCGAGAAATCTACTTACTTTACTTTTAGAGAAGAATTCCAACCGTCATTTTCTCAGGTACACTTTTCGTTATTCTTTAAAATTTTCAATTTTATATAAATAGATAAGTCCATAGAATATCCAAATCCACATTTTTGATAAAGCTTTCCCGAGAAAAACCCTTCAGTTCCGCTAAAGATCTCCGCCGCTCTTCTCGCAAATTCCGTAAATTCTTCTCGGAAAAGTCAGAAATTCCTCATCTTCTTCAATTGATGGCTCCTACATCAAAGATTGGCGTCGGCAGTGAGTTCGTTCGCTCAGGTATTGAAGAACTCTCTGATGATTTCCGCAATGTCATTCTACTTTTTGAAACCGCCGGCCTGTCTTTCATTCTCGAGCATCCGTGCAAAGTTCTGATTTCAGAAGTAGAAGAGTTCTTCAGAAATGCTAAGCTTAAAAGGAGTGGGAAGTTGTTGAAAAATTCTATCAGAGATGTGAAGATCAAAATCAAGTCGTCCTCCTAACAAAATTTCTGAGGTTACCCTCCATTGATGAGGAAGATTACTTGGAAGAACCCGATTACTCCAGGTCTCTTTAATTTTGTGGTCTCTCCCAATCCACTACCTCTATTCGCCGACAACACATGAATGATGAAAGCAAGCTATTGGACGTCATTCTTTGAAAAGTTCTCCACTGCAAGACAGGTTCTATTGGATATATCTCCTCAGACTTCTTCTGCATGATGAATGTTGTGCTGTGTCGCAAGAAATTCTAATAGGGACACATGTTATTTGACAAGATTAAGGAAAGCATGAAAGCACCCAATTTTGCAAGGATCATTTATCTATATCTGAATCAAGTACACTTTGAAATTTTTGACTTGTCCAAAGGTATGTCCATTCACTACCTGAAGAAAATCACACTCTCATCCATCAACAGATGGGAAATAAGAATTCCAAAGCTAGGCCAAGCTCTAGCAGTTCCAAGGACTGTAGTTGATGAGGACAGGACCCCATCTCCCCTTCATATTGATATAGTTGGAACATTTGTTGCAGCTGTTGAGGGGGAGCCTGCTCCTTCAGTTCATGAGGAAGATCAGCAAGCTCATGTACCAGACACAAAGTTTCAGACAGATGTTCTCACAGATCAGGTTATAGAGCAAGTTCTTGTTGATCATGTGCCAGTGGAAAAGGAAAACCAAGCTTAGTCTCATGATGAGAAGAGCACCTCTGTGCATGATGGTGGCTCAAGTATGGATATTGACTCTTCCTCTGATCAGGAAAATTTTCATGATGCCCAAGTGGATGCTGAAGAGATTCCCGAAGATTCTCAGCCCAAGGAATAAATTGAGGGGGAGAATGAGGTTTTGCTCTCTGATGAGGATGAAGTTATCCCAGAACCTACAGAATGTCCTCTTAAGAATTTAGATACCTCTCTACATATCATTCTCGGTGAGGAAGGGGATGTGATGACATCTAGCCAAAGAGGCAAAAGTTCAGTTGTTATTGAAGAAATACCAGTCTGGACAGCTCCAACACTACCTCCACTTCCTCCAGCTGAAGTCATTCCTTATGATACCCTTTTGGGTAAGATTGAGTCTATGTTGACAAAGCAGAGAGAGTACTTTGACAAGTCTCTCAAAGAAGTAACTGAAAGAGTAACTACTCTTGAGAAAGAGATGAGCAGAAGATTTGCTGAAATTCAGAGTAACACAGATGAATTCAAACGACTGCTAAATATTGGTGGCAAGGCTTTGGACCACACTCTCACTAATGTTGGTGAAGTCATAAATCAATCAATCACTATGGCTAACAATCAAATACTCTTGCTGAAGAAAATTGAATAACAAAACTTCAAAACCTGTGAAGAAGTCGGGAAATTCAAAGAAGATTTCATACAGGATCTAACCCTAGAAGTCAGAAAGGGGGAGGATAAGGTGAAAGAAAATCTAGAAAGAAAAGTTCAGGAAATGAAGACTCAGTGGGGTGATCAACTGAAAGAGATCAGTACGAATGTAGAAACACGGATTAAAGGTGTAAACATTTATACTTATGATACTACTGTATGGATGCATATTCAAATCTTTCCAGAGTTTCAAGTTGATCCAAATGCGGCTCCACCTCCTCATCTTGATCCAAATGTATGCAAGCCTACATTTTCTCCCAAACCTGAACAACATAAATTTCCTCCTATGCATTATTCTCAAGTCTGGACTTCTGATCAGCCAGAGATACCTCCGAACCTACCTCTTGAGATGTCAGTGCCTAAGAAGAGAAAATATGGTGATGGTGCTTCAGCCAGCCGATCAATCCCAAGTCAAGAAGCTGCTAGAAGGAAAGAAATGGAATTTGCTGAAGTTTGGAGTCCAACCTCCAAGTCCTTAATTCTAGACACTCTGAAATTAGTTGTGATTCTTCATGATAATAAGGATGATCATTACAGTCATAAGGAGTGGGAGATATATGAGAAGTTTATGACAAAAAGGAGTTATGATCTTAAATATGGCCGTAATAATCCTAATGCTCCTCCCTGTCCTCCAAAGCACTATCCTAACCCTTCAGCTACCAGAAAAGGCAACAAGAGAATAAGGAACGACAACACCAGCAACAATACAAATGATTTGAGATTATCAGTATTATAGAATTTTGTGGACCTGGAATTTTCTATGGACAAATTATATATATATATATATATATATATATATATATATATATAATTTTGAATTTTGATGATCTAATTATTTTTTAACTATCATTGCATATACTGCTTTATTTGTTAGTTAATTCTTTGATTATCTTGATATAATTCACCTTAGTGTAGGGAGTTCTGATTTCTACAAATAGAGGGAGATTGTTGGGTATTGTATTCACAATAACCTAGATTTGTGTGAAGTCATCCTTGAACTAAGTTGAATTAATTATGTATTTAATGTTATTCTTTAGTTGAGTGCTTGCAGGTCATTATTGCTAAGTGTAGACCAATGTCAGTTTACAATGAGTCACTAAACACAGGACCATGCAATGTAATCCCTCATTGTGTGACCCATAGTGTTGACTCATGTATAACCTCTCTATTGGGATGCTTCATTTTCAAGTACTAAAGCAATGGAAGAAAGGAAGGGTTGCTGGTTTTCACAAAATAAAATTAATTTTTCAAAAAAAAATTCTAAGTGTATTTCTCGAAAAGATGAAGTCTGTTTCTCGAGAAGTTTAAGTAAAGTTCTCGAGAAAGCATGTTGTTCTTGAGAAATTTAAGACTTCTCGGGAAATTCTCAGAAACTATATTTAATTCCTTTTCTCGAGAAAGTCCTTAATCATTTCTCGAGAAGCGAAGTACATTTCTCGAGAAAGCAAAGTAGTTCTCGAGAAGTCAAAAGTGTTTCCCGAGAAGCCAAGTATTTTTCTTGAGACATCAAAATCTTTCTCGAGAAATAAGTTCCTCAGTTCAAAGATCTTGCGCCAAGTATTTTCTCGAGAACCTAAGTACATTTCTCGAGAAAGCAAATCATTTCTCGAGAAGCTAAGTACATTTCTCGAGAAAGTAAATCATTTTTTGAGAAATCAAATTCTTCTCAAGAAAAGGGGTTGCAAAAAATATCTTTTTAAACAGTCTAACGGGATTACGATATAATCTAAGTCTCTCATGATTGATCCACGTAGATCTTTCCTTAACGATTTTAGACTGTTAGACGAGGTATTATAAATAGTACTTTCAGAATCGCTAATCCTAAAAAGAAAGAACAATATTCTGAATCGCATCGTAATTTTTAAATTGGGAGAAGTCGCGCCGTCAACATCATTCTTCTTTGCCGCTCCTCTCTCGATCCAACGATTTCAAGAAGAAAAGATTCGACAGATCCCAGATTCAAAGTTCCTCAACATCTACTTGATCGTGTCGGATCCTAAGTTTTTCAGATCAAGTTTTCTCGGTATTTTTTCCTCATCTTCTTCATAGAGATTTTCATTTTTCAAAAAGGAAGAATCTTGAAGATTTCAGATCTGGAAGTATAAAGTTTTCATTATTGTTATACAATTATTTTAATTCTTGTAGGAGCTTTGTCTTTGAGTTTATAGGAGCGTTGTTCTCTGAGTTTGTAGGAGCTTTGTTCTCCGAGTTTGTAGGAGTGTGTTATCTCCGAGTTGTAGGAGCGTTACTCTGAGGTGTAGGATTGTTGCAATCCGAGATATAGTGAAGTAGTCAAGGCTAGTCGTGGTGCTAGATAGGCGAGGTGGAGAGTGGACGTACCCAAGATTGGGGAACCACGATAATTCCTTGTGTCGTCTGGGTTATGCTTGATTATTTTCTGTGTTGTTTACTCTCAAGTTTTTTTTCCCGCAAAAGACGCAGATCTCGCCTAATCACCCCCTCTAGGTGATTTAGGTAGGCAACTAGATACTTCAGATATTCATTGAGTAGCTCTTTCGTTTGTTCATTCAATATGTCATAGGGTCCCAGTCGGACCCACTGCTATATTCCTTGGAATGAGCATGGGTGTTACATAACACCCCCAAACTTTCTACCTCGTGTCTAAGCGTACCTGGAGTTATCGTTGGTGATATCTTTATCGCCAGACGATGATATATTGTCTTGTCCTTACAGAAGACACGAAAATACCGTCAAGACTGTCTAGGAGTCTAGACGATACCGTCGAGATAGCCTGGGAGTCGCGACGATATTGTCAAGACTGTTTGGGAGTCTTGACGGTACCGTCTTATGTGACGGGTTCCGCGTTTTAATGTCGTAAGGCAAACCCGAGCGTGTTTCGGAGCATCCATTCGCCTTGGAAGTCAATCCAATGGCCCAGATCTATCACAATGACCCTTTAATAGGGAAGAATTGATTTTCCCCTCTTTTTGCCTAAGTCCATTGTGATTTGATGGCTCGTGAGCGGGAAGTAGAGAAGGAGGAAAACGACATAGATCCACCATTGTTGGAGCTTTGGAGCCCTATTTGCCAATCCAAGACCAGATCCGTGAAGAGGGCATAGGGCGAACACGTACATCCGTGCTTTTTCAAGTTCTTCATGGCGAGGAAGAGGTTTTGTAAGGTAAAGACATCTCTCCTCCCAATTTTAGGATGCATGTATGACATTCCTTTCGTTTATTCCTTTATTTTGTGCATTTTGGCACTGGATCTCTCAAATGAGAGGGGTTCGGGTCGCCTTGGTTCAAGAAAAACTACCGGGTCGAATTGAGTCCATCCCCGACATACTTTGCATTAGAAAATACGCTCTGTTAGTAGATTAGGCATTGTGGGTGAAGACGTAATCGCGACTGGTGGTCCGATTCGGTGATGTTGCTTGACATGCGTGTTAGGGATTTTGCTAGAAATCCGATTGCGGCGAATACACCGTTGTGATGCCCTTAACTTCGTATGAGAATGAATGGTGGTTTAAGGGGAGAAAGGTTATGCTTGTTGGGGGAGAAAGGTTATGCTTGTTGAAAGCTTTGTGAAGGTGTGACTTTGTCTTTGTGGCCGGCTGGCTAGCCCCGTGATGTTGCAAGTCACGTGTGGAGAGTGTCCCGACAGGACAAGTTCCTTTTTTGTGAAAACTGACGAGAGTGCCAATGCTTTTATACAAGCCTGGGTGATGTAACCCATGAGCGGGAAAAGTCAAAGTGATGGTTCTTAGCATCAGTTGAGATGTTTGGTGGAATTGACGAGAGCGGCAAAGCTTGCAAGCAAGCCCGGGTGTTGAGACCCATGAGCGGGTGAGGCCTAAGCTAGAGTTCCATATGTGGCTAGAAATTCGTTGGGTAAATTAGAAGTACTCATGTTATTGATGTGTTAATATCATACACGCTTAGGGTGCCTCGGGTAAAACTCAAGTTTGCATACATATTGCATGGTAGTTCCTCTTTTTATTTTAATGCTTAATATAGAACTGTGTTTGATGATTGTGACACCCACACTTGTTATTTCTATGTTACTTTTCCCTTTATGTTTATTTACATTTGCATATGAAGTGCTGACTTGCAGGGTGATGGAGTGCTCCGGGGTTCATTGGGGACAGCCGGGAGGTGGGGTGTTGGTTACATAGTTGAGGTCAGGCTTAGCTGACCAACGTTACATCAATTTTTACAGGGCAAGAATTGCAAGCTGGAGGTAGCTCGCTGGCTAAAAAGGTCTAAGCCTCATAAAGTGTACCCCTTTCTGTTTTGGTAGTGTGTTATCTTCTTTTATCTTGTTTCCAACTTGCACGCCGAGGTAGCAAATGAATATTGTGCTTATGATCTGTTGTGGTGTTGTAGGATGATTTGAACATTTTATTGGTGTAAGGTCATAAGGCCATTTGGACTCCTATGTTATTATGGACAGCTTCTAGTCTTTGTTTAGAGTTTTCGCTATTTTTATGATGTGTTTTGAGATGGGTAGTAATTTATATCACTTTATAATACCAAAGCTATATCGCCTATATGTTGTTGGGCCCCGACTAGACCCATATTATATAATCATTGCAGGGGAGGTGTTATAAGACGCGCGAGGGTGTAAATGCAGAACTTGAATCTTGTCGAGACACTTTAGAAAAGATGGGTCTTAGGTTTGTTGCGGTTCACTCAATGCCCCTGGTAGACCGGTCCTAGATCCGTCTTAGCCCCGGGCGATTGAGTACTCACACAGTCACAATAGAAACAGAGAAAATGTACACACACAACTTTGACGTGAAAAACCCCGGAAAGGGGAAAAAACCACGTGGTCGGGTCTGTGCCAGCCAAACTCCACTATCTATCTCTATTACAACGCTCTTGTAAAGAGAAAGCGAGGGCGACAGGCCGCACCTCATTACAAATACTGGGGAGTTGAGAGAGCTCTCCTTGGGTGACAGGCCACCACTTAGGAGTCCGTGCACTTTGACGTGCGTCTTTCTTGAGCGCTTGCTCTTCTGGCTCGTGCGTCGCAGGATGCCTGCGCTCTATGGCTCGGACTGAGGAGGGCTGCCTTCACTGGCACTTCGCTTCCTTCCTTCTCTGGGCATCGTTCGCGGGAGAACCTGCCAAGTTAGTGAGTGAAAGAGGAGAGGAGGAGGCGAGTAGAGAGAGAAGCTCTGGGGAAAAGTAGGAACGAAGAGAGAGAAAGTGAAGGAGAGAATGAAGCCGGATCCCCTGAAATTAACTATCAGGTGTGCTTATATAGGGTTTCCGAGGTGGTTAGGGTGGTTAGGGTGGTTACGGTGGTTAGCAGATCGGAGCGACACAATCACTTGTGGTGATCGGAGGGCCGTGATGGCCCTCCTTGATCGGACGGTGGAGAAAAGGCTGACCCACAGTGGTGTTCGGAGGAGGCGCGCCGGCCGATGGATGCCCGAGGGAGGAGGCGGCCGACCGCGAGGAGGCAGCCGGCCACGGCTGATATGCTGCGGCGACCGGGCGCAAGGGGGGCGGTCGGCCACGGACGGCTGGCCGTGGCCGCAAGGAGGCGGTCGGCCGAGGCCACCAGCCGCAAAGAGGTGGCCGGCCCCAGATGGGCGGCCGCGGCCGCCGGCCGCAAGGGGGCGGCCGGCCCACAAGGACGGCGGTCGGCCGCCGGCCGTAAGGCGGCGGCCGGCCGAGGCCGCCGGCCACGAAGGGGCGGCCGGCCGCGGCCGCCGGCCGCAAGGGGGAGGTCGGCACCGGATGGCCGGTCGCGGCCGCCGGCCGCAAGGGGCGGCCGTCCCCGGACGGTCGGTCGCGGCCTTGCGGCCGCGCCGGCCATAAGGAGGTGGCTGGCCGCGGCCACCGGCCGCATGGGGGCGGCCGACCGCTAAGGGGGCGGTCGGCCGTGGGAGGCCGGCCACCGGCCGCCGGCCGCCCGTAAATATGGCGGCGGCGGTTGCGATTTGGTGCGGGGGAGTTACGATCCGGTGCACGGGAGTTACGATCCGGTGCGCGGGAGTTACGATCCGGTGCACAGGAGTTATAATAATTATTTATAAATTAAGGGATACCCATCATTTTCCCCCCAAAATCCCGTCGTATTGGAGCGAACGGCAAGCGCGGGAATTTTTTCTTTGCGACGGGGCTAGGCGGCGATGGCCGGAACGGGTGCTAACACCGAGATGGGCGGCGAAAGCGATAGTGTTAAGGTAAGAATCCGATCGAAGAGAAGGTCCGATCACCGGGCGAGGCCGGAGGGGCTGACCCCGCGTGCGGGTGCGCGCGGGGCTGGTCCCGCCCGCGGGTGCGCGCGGGGCTAGTCCCGCCCGCAGGTGCGCTCGGGGCTGACCCCGCGCGCGGGTGCGCGCGGGACTGCACCCACGCGCAGGTGCGTTCGGGGCTGCACCCGCGCGCGGGTGCACCCGGGGCTGCACTCCGCGCGTGGGTGCACGCGGGGCTGGCCCCGCACGCGGGTGCGCGCGGTGCGGTCGCTCTGCTTACGAGTGGCTAGGCGACATGCGCGGGCTGATTTCGCGCGCACTTTGCGTGCGTGCATGGCTCGTATGTGTGGGCGTAACATGCGCTCGGACTCGCTTTTCTGACCTTACTTTTCTGTTCTTTCAGGTTTCCAAGCGGGGTGTGCAGAGCCATCCTATGCGGCTGCGTTCGAGTCTCTCCCTCGAGCATGTGGATATATGGAGGAGGCGCTTCAACCTGCCCCCTGATTTGGAGGTGCGGATCCCTAGTCCTGAAGAGCGGGTGCAAAACCCTCCGCGAGGATGGATGACTCTTTGTGAATCGTCACTTCGGTGCGGTTTTCGCTTTTCGGCTTGCGAGGAAGTTACCGAGATTCTGAAGTTCTGCGGCGTTCCTGTGTGTCAGTTTACCCCTCTTGGGATGACGCGGATTATAGGGTTGATCGCATTCTTTCGCAAGCGTGGATCGAGGTTTTCCTTGGATATTTTCAAGGATTGGTGTGAGGCGCGCGCCGACGGCGGGGGCCGCGTGGACGTCCTCAGCAACAAGCGTGGCTGGAGTTTGAGACCCGGACGGACTGTCGTCACGGGAATACCTTGTTTGGATATGTCAGGAACCCAGGTGGATGGCCAGAGGTGTGGAATGCGCTTCCGGACCGTTGTCGACGTTCTAGGGGACATGAGCGAGAGTTTACTCCCATCCTTAGTTTTGCGGAGCCCCGAGAGCTGGGGAACATCTTGTACAGCATCTCTACTTTCGTTGATGAGAAGCGCCTGCTGTTATGCGGGTTGTCTGTTGATTCGGGACGTGCTACCGCCATCCCTCTCTCCCGTGACAGGAAGAGGAAGCAAGTGTTTGGAGGCCGTGGAGCTGAGGAGGCGGGTCCTAGCCTCCTGCCGCGACATGATGTTCTTTTGGAGGAGGCTGCCCCTTACGGCTCTGGAGTTGGAGGCGAGCCGGATGACGCGAATCTTGAGGTCCTGGGGTCCTCTGCCCCCCAGGCCTACCCAGCACGGGTTGCGGTGCGGCAGGTGGTGAAAGGAAAGAGGTTCTCCTCTTCTTTGGAGGCGATGAACCATGCGGTATGTGCGATCTCAACTTTTGAGTGGCAGCTTTTGAGGAAAGTTATTCTGACTTGTCCCTTTTCTTTTGCAGATGGAGACTCAGGCAAACATTGCCCTTTCGGATCTGAAGGGGCGATGAGAGCGCGATATTTCGCGACTTAGGCAGATTGGGTCCGAGCTGCGATGCGAACTAGAGGACGCCAAAGCTGCGTATAGGGCTGAGAAGACGGCTGCGGAGGAGACTTTGCGTCTTGTTGAAGTTGGAGACCGGGCGGTCTGTCGGTCTGGCTTGGCGGGTTATTGACCGGGCGGTCTGGCGGTTTGCCTTCAGCGGTTTGGTTGCTGTGTTGAGGTCTGAGGTCCAAGCGGTCTAGCGGTCTGTTACTGGCGACTAGGAGATCGGGCGGTCTAACGATCTCACATGGCGGCTTGTCTCTCTCTGGCAGTGGCCGAGCGGTTAGCCCTTCTGTCTAACCGCGCGACTTGTTCCGGTCTGTTGTTCTAGCCGCCCAGATTTTTTTGTATAGTTTTAGTCCCACATCTCTTATTTGTATTCTCTCTTCTCTCCTCCATTTTATATAAGGGAGGCCATACCTTCGTAATAGATACCTTTTTCTGATAATAAAATTTCAGTTATACCTTTTCCGGCTTGTTTTAGTTCACTTCTCACATGGTATCAGAGGAATCGATCCTTTCCTCCTGATTCTGTGCCCCTCTCTGTCCGCGCGACTTGCTTCTCCGGCTTGCGCCCTGTCCGCGCGGTCTCCTTGTCATTGCCCTCTGTGTGCGCGACCTGTTCCCTTGTTCGCTGCGATCTGTCGCCTTGTTCGCTGCGACCTATCGCCGTGTGCCTTGCCTCCTCCTGTTTGCTCTTGCTCTGGTCGTCGCGACCTGTTGCCTTGTTCGCTGCGGTCTGTCGCCTAGTTCGCCGCGACCTATCGCTGTGTGCCTTGTCCTCTCTTGTGCTTCTGTTCAAGCGGACTGTCTGCTTGCCGCTCGACTTATTCCCCTCTGCTTGATACTACGGCTTGGTCGTGGTCTTTCTGGCCGCTGGTGTTTGACATCCTGACCGCTACAGTTCTTCTTCTGCCTATCCGTGCGGCTTGTTTCCTAACCGCGCGGCTTCCTGTTGTTTGCTCTTATGGCTCTTTCTGATGCTTCCACTGCCACCACTCCTGCCGCCACCCCTGTAGCCAATCCGGTTCCGCCTCTACCTCCTACTCCTTCCGGGAACCTTGGCACCGTTTCCAAGCTTATCGGCTCCAACTACCCGGATTGGAGCGTCTCTTTCACCTTTCTCCTTCGCTCGCAATGCAAACGCCACCATCTCGTTGATGACCCTCCTCCTACCACTTCACCTCTCTTTGATGACTGGGATGCGAGTGACGCTCTTGTGCGTACTTGGCTCGCTAACAGTCTATCTGATGAGTGCCTTCCCGTCATCCGTCATGATGAGACGGTGAAGGCCGCTTGGCTTCATCTTGCTGCTTTGTATTCCAAAGGGGCTCAAACGTCCCGCATCTATACGTTGTATGCGGACCTCTTTGCCTGGCCTACCTTGTCTCCTGCTGCTGCCTACCAACAAGTTCAAGCTCTTGGGGCTGAGATTCTTCAGAATCGCCCTTTTTCTGCGGATCTGGCTCAACAACACAAGCACTTCCAGGAGCTTCTGGTTGTGTGTTATCTGCTCTGTCTTCCTGACACTTATGACATGATCCGCCAACAAATTTTGGGTGAGGCGGAATCTCCTACTTTTGATGCCACCGCTGCTCGCATCGCCGCTGTCACCTCTCTCCTTCAGCGCCTGCTTCTGCCCGCTCCTTCTCCTCCGGATAACTATGCTCATCAAACTCAGCGGAGTGGCTCTGGTAGCCGCAATCATCAGTCTGGCAGGACGTCCTTCTTCCCGCTACCTCTGCTCTCACTGCGGCCGCACCGGACACACTCTTGACCGCTGCTGGACAAAGCATCCCCATCTTTGCCCCTCGGGTGACTCTTCCGCCTCCTCTTCCAAGCCGTCTGCTTCCGTGGTCACATCATCAGGTAGTGCCCATGTGGTCACTCAAGGTAAATGGCTTATCGACTCCGGTGCAACTAATCATATGACGGGAAATCCTCAGTGCTTCTCTCTCCCCGAACAGCATGATCGGTTGCCCCCGGTCCTCATTGCAGATGGTTCTCCCTCCCCGGTTCATGGGTCGGGAGTGGTTCATGTTACTCCGTCCCTTCGGCTAGAGGACACTCTCTATGTGCCCAAGTTTCTGTGCAATCTGTTGTCGGTTACTTCTTTGTGCAAGCAGCTTCAATGTTCTGTAACATTTACTTCATCTTCTTGTTCTTTTCAGGATCCTAGCTCCCAGCGGACGATTGCTACTGGGACTGAGAGCGACGGCCTCTACTTCCACGACAACGTTTCCGCTTTGTCCGCCTTCTCTTCTTCTTGTACGGATCTTCTCCAGTGGCATCTCCGTCTCGGTCATCCTCCACCACGGCTTCTACATCAGCTTCTGCCCCACCTCCCTCCCTCCAATACTCCTCTCAACTGCGAAGCATGTCAACTTGGCAAGCATCATCGTTCCTCCTTCCCGCCGAAGCAGGGTCGGGGCTCTACCCATCCGTTTGATCTAGTCCACTCCGATATCTGGGGACCTGCTCCTACCCTTACTATTGGTCGGGGTAGTTCTTATTTTGTAACCTTTATTGATGATTTTTCTAGATGTACTTGGGTGTATCTCTTACGAGATCGCTCTGAACTTTTTAATGTATGGACCTCCTATTATCATTTAATCAAAAATCAGTTTGGTGTTGGTATTAAAACTCTTCGCTCTGATAATGCAAAAGAGTACTTAAGTCATGCTTTTACCACTTTCTGTGTGCAACATGGCGTTATTCATCAGACAAGTTGTGTCTATACATCCCAACAAAATGGGGTGGCGGAACGCAAAAACCGTCACCTCCTCGATGTTGCTCGAACATTGATGACTCAAATGCATGTCCCTCGCTCATATTGGGGCTATGCTGTTCTTCTTGCCTGCTATCTCATCAATCGCATTCCCTCCTCCGTTCTCAAGGGAAAAACCCCCTTTTCCATCCTTTATCCAGGCAAGGACCCTTTTCCTCTCCCTCTCCGAATCTTTGGGTGCACTGCTTTTGTGCATGCACCATCTGCCACCCGTGATAAGCTCTCCCCTCGCTCCACCAAATGTGTCTTTCTGGGGTACTCGGCCACTCAGAAAGGCTACTGCTGCTTTGATCCTGTTCTTCGTAAGCAGTTCGTCTCTGCTGACGTTACCTTCTTCGAGAATGTCTCCTACTTCTCGGATGACTCCTCTTCTCTTCCCCCCACCTCTGATTCTCCTGTTATTCCGTTCGTTCCCTCGTCTCCTACTGCGATATCCGCCCCTCCTCCGTCTCCGCCCACTCCTTTCCCTCCGCCTCTCTCTCCGCCTCCATCTCCCTCATCTCTGCTGCCGTCACTCTCTCCTCCCAGGCCAGCTCTCTCTGCCACGGATGCTCTGGATGTCGAGGAGCCCGCCGACATGGATCTTCCTGTAGCTCTTCGCAAAGGGGTGCGGACGTGTACCCTACACCCCCTTGCTACTGTTGTTTCATATGATCGTCTTACCCCTTCTCGCGGGGCCTTTGCACTGGCTATCTCTGCTACTACCACACCTCGTTCCTACCAGGAGGCCCTTGCCATTCCTCACTGGAAGATGGCCATGGATGAGGAAATGGCGACCCTCACAGAGCGGGGTACCTGGACTCTTGTCCCTCCTCCCCTTGATACAGATGTTGTTGGTTGTCGCTGGGTCTTTGTGGTCAAATTTGGCCCAGATGGCACTGTGAACCGTTACAAAGCTCGCCTGGTGGCTAAGGGCTTTACTCAAACCTATGGGATTGATTACTTTGACACCTTCTCTCCCGTGGCTCGTCTCAGCACTATACGGGTCCTTCTCTCTGTGGCGGTCAACAAAGACTGGCCACTTTCCCAGCTGGATATCAAGAATGTCTTCCTTTATGGTGATCTTCAAGAGACCGTCTACATGGAGCAACCTCCAGGGTATGTTGCTCTGGGGGAGACACGAGTATGCCGGCTACAGAAGGCAATCTATGGCCTCAAGCAGAGCCCTCGAGCTTGGTTTGACAAGTTCAGCGGCATCGTGATGGCCGTTGGTTTTGCTCGCAGCGCTGCTGATCACTCTCTATTTATTCGCAAAACATCTTCGGGACTGGTGGTTCTTGCAGTATATGTTGATGATATTCTTCTCACTGGTGATGACCAGGAAGGGGTAGCCTTGACAAAGCGGCATCTTCGCCAACATCTAGTCACGAAAGATATGGGTTCTCCGAAATACTTTTTGGGGATCGAAATCTCTCGGAAGCCCAACTCTTTAGTCCTCTCTCAGCGTAAGTATGCTCTTGATATTTTAAAAGAAGCAGGATTGACTGGGGCCAAACCTGCCCGATGTCCCATGGCTGTTGGAGAAGACAAAACCTGGACAGATGATTCGCCTCTTCTTTCAGATGCTTCGCGGTACAGGCGTCTGGTTGGTAAGCTCATATACCTCACCGTGACTAGGCCCAACATTTCTTATGCTGTGGGCAAGGTGAGTCAATTCATGCAAGCTCCCAGGGAGTGCCATCTACAGTCCGCCATGCGGATCTAAGAGTACGTCAAAGCCGCCCCTGGGAAAGGATTGCTCTTTCAGAAGAATGATCATCTGAGGGTTGAAGCTTACTCAGATGCGAGTTACGCTGATGACAAAGGGGACCGCAAGTCTACCTCCGGTTTCTGTACCTTTGTTGGGGGCAATCTGGTAAGCTGGAAGAGCAAGAAGCAATCTGTTGTCTCCAGGTCCAGTGCTGAAGCAGAGTATCGGAGTATGGCATCAACCACTTGTGAGCTAAAATGGCTACGGGCTCTCATGTTGGATTTAGGAGAGGTCTACAACCATCCTCTACCTATGTTCTGTGACAACAAGGCTGCTATATACATCTCCAAAAATCCAATCTTCCATGAGAGAACCAAGCACATTGAGGTCGACTGTCATTTCATTCGTGAAGAGATTCTGAAGGAACAAATTTGCACCCCCTTCGTCACGTCTGAAAAAGAGCTAGCTGACAACTTCACCAAGCCAGTATCCGCCTCGTTTCTTCATATATGTGACAAGCTGGGCATGATCGACATATATGCTCCAGCTTGAGGGGGAGTGTTGAAGTTGGAGACCGGGCGGTCTGTCGGTCTGGCTTGGCGGGTTATTGACCGGGCGGTCTGGCGGTTTGCCTTCAGCGGTTTGGTTGTGTGTTGAGGTCTGAGGTCCAAGAGGTCTAGCGGTCTGTTACTGGCGACTAGGAGATCGGGCGGTCTAACGGTCTCACATGGCGGCTTGTCTCTCTCTCTGGCAGTGGCCGAGCGGTTAGCCCTTCTGTCTAACCACGCGGCTTGTTCCGGTCTGTTGTTCTAGCTGCCCAGATTTTTTTGTATAGTTTTAGTCTCACATCTCTTATTTATATTCTCTCTTCTCTCCTCCATTCTATATAAGGGAGGTCATACCTTTGTAATAGATACCTTTTTCTGATAATAAAATTTCAGTTATACCTTTTCCGGCTTGTTTTAGTTCGCTTCTCACACGTCTTCTAGACGAAGCTCGAGCAGAGCTGGAGCTATCCAGGGCGGAGGTGATGCGTCTTTCCTCCACAGAGCGGGAGGTTGAGCTGAAGGCAGCTGGTCTGACATAGTACCGGGACTCTGTGGATTACATGCGAGATCGGTGTCTAATCTCGGAGGAGGTCTGCGAGGAGGTATGGACTCAGAAGGTAGAGCCACAGATGGAGGACTTGCGGGAAGTTGCATTCTGCCAGGGGATGGCGAAGACTCTTCGGATGGTGTCCCGGAAGCGGGGATGCGATGTTGTCGGCCTCGGTCTTGAGGATTTGTCAGAGGAGGAGGGCTCCGATGCTGAGGAGGGTGTGGTCGCTGAGTGACAGCTACATCTCTTTGATGCTCTTTGTTGATTTGTATACATGTACTTCTTTGTGTTGGTGGACTTGTCTCCGTCGATTTGTACCTTTGTACTTTATATGTTTGTTGAGTGGTTGTCACTGCTTTTGCTTCTGACTGTTGTGGCCAATTGTTGTCTTAGCCAAGCACCAACTGCGAGGGGCAGGCTATATGCGGTGGATGAGTATTTGCTCTGGATGGGGGTGAAGAGTTATTAGAGCTCCGACCTATTGTCGGCGGGAGGCCATGTTCGTTCGAACCCTACGAGTTGCGGTGAACCCCGTGGCATTGGAGGGGGTGACCCCGTAGACCCTGACGACGTCGCAACTTACTACGAGGCGAAGGGCGTCCCCTAGTGCCAGTGTAGAGAAGCTGAGACCATCGCGCTGCGGGCTGCTCATAACTGAGGGAGCTGGCTCCTGACGACGTCGCGACCTGCTTCGTAGGAGAAGGGTGAGCCTTTCCACCATGAGAGCGAGGTCAAAGCCGTCGTGCTACAGTCTGTAGGGGACTCAACATTTTTGTCCCTTTGGCGACTCCGCAACCGCTTGGCGGATGAAGGGTGCACCCCTGAACCACGTCAGAGAGAGTGAATCCATCGCGCCACAGTGTGGCTGTGGTTGGTTAAGATGTGGATTTAGCGGGGCCGGAACCCGATTTAGTTGCAATTGTAGCTTAGTTAGGCACTAGTCGCGAGGGGGGCAGGCCCTGCGAGGGTGGGGCGTCAGACTTCGAATGCAGGTGAAGAGTCATAATCCTCGGTCTATTGTCGGCAAGAGGACATGGTCGATTCGAACCCCCGCGAGCAGCTGATGGACCCTGAGGTTGTAATTACACCGATCGTAGGGGCTTTCCCAGGATGGCGGGGCGTCAAGCTTCGGATGCAGGTGAAGAGTCATAATCCTCGGCCTCTTGTCGGTAGGAGGACATGGTCGATTCGAATCCCCGCGAGTAGCTGATGGACCCTAGAATTTGTGAGGCGTGGCCCCAAAGACCCGGACGACGTCGCAACCTACTACGCAGCGAAGGCTAGGTCCTTGCGCTGGTGGAGTGAGGTCGAGGCTATCGCGCTGTGGGCTGCGCACAACTGAGGGAGCTGTTCCTTGACAATGTTGCGACCCACTCCTTATGAGAAGAGTGAGCATTTCTGCCATAGGAGAAAGGTCGAGGCCACCGTGCTACAGTCTACATGGGACTTGGTATTCGATCCCCAGACGACTTCGCGACATGTTGCCAGGCTGAGGCTGTCGCGCTATGGGCCGCGGTCAACCGGGGGTGCTCATTCCCGACGACGTCGCAATCCACTGGACGGGTGAAGGTCTAACCTTTGAGCCGGGCCAGGGGGATCGAGACAATCGTGCTACAGTTGCTCGCCGGACCCCAGGGGACGGATTCTAAATCGGTCCTACAAGTTTTAGGAGTTAGTGATATTGTAATCACAGTATATAAAGGTAAAGAGATGAGTTGTTTGGTTTTTTATTTAGCCTGGTCGCGCCATTGCACGATGACGGATTCCAAACCGCCAAGTGGGTCGCATGTTGATCGGTCCCGGACCGCTTTGTGGAACTAACAATCCTGACCTCAGGGGGGGTCTGAGGGACGAGATGTCCTTCTGACGTGTTTGCTATATGGCAAGAGTTAGAATGAAAGCAAAAAAAGCAGTAAGCAGGATAGTCTGTGCACGAGGGTTTTGCTCGCGACTTTATAGTTATTTTTTGGGTAGTTTGATATAGAGAAAAGTTTTTAGGAGCCACGTTCGCCTCGGTTTTGGACCTTCTCCAGAGCGACTTGTTAGATGCGGTAGATGCTGGTTCCTGAGACGACCTCCGGCCGTGCTTGGTGCAGATAATATAAGCGTGCTATGTCCTGGCTGCCCCTGATGACCCCAACCCCCGCAGGCGTGACAAACTTAATTGCGAGGTGCGAAATTGACGGGACTTCCTGGAAAGCTGTCTGGAGGGGCCGACCAAAAATCGCGTTGTAGGGCGATTCTGTATCGAACTCCACTAATTGCACGTCATGGGAGACCTGCCTTGGAAATTCTCCTAGAGTCACTAGAAGGGTGAGGGTGCCCGCCACGGACACGGGCGCCCCGCTGAAGCCGTAGATGGGTCCTGATGCTGGATGAAGATTCTGCCTTTGGATTCCCATACTGGTTAACGCAGTCATGAATATAACATTTACTGAGCTGCCATTATCCACCAGAATTCGCTTTACGCGGAAGCTGGGGTTGCCGATTTCTGTTACAATAACTAGCGGGTCCTGATGTGGTGTGCGGAGGCCCTGGATGTAAGACCCCCCTCCCGGAACACAACACACGGCACGAGGGGAGTCTTATGCCCGAAATAGCCGCCTTGCGGTAGCACTAACACACGGGTTAGCCTTTACCATAAGACGCCTATTCCGCCGGCTACAATCCATATCATAACAATTATGCCAACCCAACCATAACAGGAAAGTAAA
This sequence comes from Platanthera zijinensis, assembly GCA_039513925.1. Taxonomy (NCBI): domain Eukaryota; kingdom Viridiplantae; phylum Streptophyta; class Magnoliopsida; order Asparagales; family Orchidaceae; genus Platanthera; species Platanthera zijinensis. The sequence goes on from CM077092.1 coordinate 9,983,932, forward strand.
GCAGTTCAATTCACAGCTAAGTTTAAGTCCAAAAGAGCGGACAATAACAAGCGCAACAGGCTTGTACAAAAGAACAAGAGTCTAGAAATGTTTTGCCAAACGGCTACATGAAAACACTCACGACTGTCACTGACGGTGCCGATGGCACCACCACCTCAGGTCCTATCGTCCGGGCCTGGCTGTCCTGCTGCATAGTCCGTTGCTGCTCTACCTGCGGGGTTTCCTCCTAAAAAGGAAGACGTAGCAACCGTTAGTCATAAGACTAAGTGGCTTCACATCCGCTCCCCCGGCAACTCCTCGGCACCGGGCGGAGAAAGGAACAAAGGTACAATATGTATATATATAAGCAAGTAAACAAGCAGGTGACTGTAAATATGGTAGAGTACAAACTACGCTACACAACTAGCAGTTCTACAAATATCTGTATACATGACAGCAGGTATAAGTAATCAGAATAGTAACTTAACTTATAAGAGTGCCCATACAAACTTATAAGTTAAGGATCGGCTTAACAGTAAAGTAACTCATCGTATAAGAGTGCCCATACAAACTTATACGATGAGGATCTTGTGTATGCAATGAATGACATGATATGAATGGTATGCTTATGACCGAATCATGCGCACGTACATGCAAGTTGCTATGTCGACACAGACTTGAAGTTCCCACTTTTCGAGCAGGTAGCTAACCTCTCAGGCGGCGTCCGTCGTGGCCAGACGGCGACAGTGGAGCGGGCGTCTCCACTACTAGGTGGTATCACACTACCTATCCTAGGCCCCCGTACGCCTCAACGCTAAAAACACAACAGCGGAGCTCACATGCGTACTACGGCTCAGAAGGGGTCTTGGGTAAATGTGCACCAAGAACACAGCCCAACCTGGCCTTGATTTCGAACCGGATGGAACCTCGGAAACGCACGAGGTGCAAGCCCAACCGTTCTCATGGCGCGGAGGAGATCTCGGGTTATGGACACCAAGTATCTAACCCTACCGCCCAAGGTCTACCCATTGGCTCCCATCGGTGTGACGACTGGCGAACCCGTAGACCTGCCACAGTCATTATCTCAATATCGCGACACGATGAATCGTCGCACACCGCATGCCCCAAAACAACTCACTCGATGCTATCCGTAGGGAGGCTTCAACTCTAAGCATCGGTTGTTAATAAACCCCTTGGGCTCGAATTACGGTTACAAAATACTCTTCACATAGTGTTCATCATATTCACGCCCACCTATTCAATGAATTCACCTCAACACTACGCATAATAGATATGTTCAACACCAAACTGTATAAATATATTCTTTACCAATCTTAACTCTTAATATCTAGCCTTCCCATCCAATCCATTTCTCTACCATTACATGGTTATTCCCTAATACACAACCAAATGAGTAACCATGCTAAATTATGGTAACAACAACATTATAGATATATGGGAGCAAGATAACAAATGAGCAAACCACAACCATTGCAAGAGTGCTAACATTATAAATTAACAAGTGCATTAACATAGGATAGCCCAATACTAAAACTGGGATTCCCGGAGCTACAGGAATCCGATCACAATGCAAAACCCCTCGTTGGAAAGGTATTCGCGAGGGCTACGACTTTCGTGTTGAGTCGATCGCCCAGATCTGGTCGCAACATACCAGAAATTCAACTCGAATACGTACAGGAAACAGTTTCCTGTACAGGAATTTTCCCGAACGCAGCGGACTCGAACCAGCTTTCCCGTGGCTACGGGTATCGCATGGAAACGTGCAACCACTCGTTGGAAAGGTAATTTCAAGGGCTACGACTTTCGTGTTGAGTCAATCACCCAGATTTGGCCAGAACACCTCTGAAATTGGCCACGAAGGTCGCCGCGTGCAGAAATCAGATTTCTGCACGCATCTTAAGGCGAGATGAACGGCATCCGTTCATCTTCTTCCTTGCAACGACCTCGCATAAACTCCTCCAGAATTCACACCCAACCTTATTTCTCCTTTCAAAGCCAAACCCTCAACGAAAACCCCTCTCATCTCCACTTTGAATGATGAGAAGGTTGAGGGAGACTAAGCCTAGAAAACCTAGGCATGGCTTATCCTAAGGACTCTCCTCCTCTCCATCAAGACTCTATGGAGTCGATGTCTCTCCTAAAATAACTATAGATCTAGCACCAAGGGAGAGGGGAGGAAGCTCACCTCAAGTCCAGCGGTACCACCATGGCCGGCCATGAGCCTCGCACTCCTTCGTAGCGGCATTTCGTTTCCGCCAAGGATGGCCCGGCAATCTTCCTCCAAGGATGGCTCCGGCAAGCCTCTTCCTCCTCCAGCCAAGAGAACTCCCTCAGAAATTTCGGGGCTGAAGAAAGGGGATGAAATGCTAGGGTTTCACAACTTTTTTCCTTTTTCTACACCGCAGACACGGGTAGGCACACGGCCGTGTTCCTACCCGTGTTCAGGTGACACGGCTGTGTCGCCTGCCGTGTTTAGGGCCGTGTTCATCCCAGAACATCTTTCTGCCATGTCGGGGTTGCGGCACACGGGTAGAGACACGGCCGTGTCTCGACCCGTGTCCTCAGCACACGGGTAGAGACACGGCCGTGTCTCGACCCGTGTCCTCAGCACACGGGTAGGGACACGCCCGTGTCCCAATACCCGTGTACCTCTCTGACTGGTATAAGCTTGGCATGAGGCACACGGGTATGGACACGGCCGTGTCCATACCCGTGTCGGCCAAAATCACCGTTTTGCCTTGTTTTCCTCATTTCCCATACGTTCGCACCTGTTCACCCACACCCCCATTGGGCTCACCACAGCCCCCTAGACATAAACACGCAATCAAGGGGCCTAGCGCGGATTGGGACGTTACAAATCCTATAAACAAAATAAAAGATTTCGTCCCCGAAATCAGGGTAAGGCTACGGGAGTGAAACACATAAAAGGGAACTATGCTTTCAAATAAAATTCTTACCTGGAGTAAATAATTCCGGGTAGCGCCCTCGCATTAAATCCTTTGGCTCCCATGTGAACTCCTCCTTCCCATGATTAGACCATAGCACTTTCACCAAGGGAACACTTTTGCGGCGCAAGGTTCTTGTCTCGTTATCAACGATCTGCACCGGCTCCAGTCGCACAGACCTATCAGACGCCATGGCACCATCCGCCGTGGGGATATACTGTTCAGGCCGCAACAAAGCCTTCCGAAGCGACGATACATGGAACACGTCGTGAAGGTTCTCCAGCTCCGGTGGTAACTCCAATCGATAGGCCAGAGGGCCAATCCTTTCCACTACGACATAGGGCCCGACATACCTTGGGCTGAGCTTCTTGACTCCACGCACCCGCGACACTCCGTGCATCGGTCGAATCTTCAGGAACACCTTATCACCCACTTGAAATTCCACCATACGGTGCCTTGCGTTGTAATATTTCGCCTGTCGGCTTTGAGCCTCTAGCATTTGATCCCGGATCAACCTAACCACCGCGTCCGTGTCATCAATATACTCATTTCCCAATGTCTTCGGATCTTCGTCTTGCACCCAGGACAAGGGTGTTCTACACCTCCTTCCATACAAAGCTTCATGAGGTGTCATTCCAATACTGGCTTGATGACTGTTATTATAAGAGAACTCCACGAGAGGTAAGAGTCTCTTCCATGGTTCTCCTTTATCTAGCACACACAACCTCAGAAGGTCCTCCAATGTTCGGATGGTTCGTTCAGATTGCCCGTCCGTTTGTGGGTGAAAGGCTGTGCTAAAGGCGAGGCACGAGCCCAAATAAGCCTGTACAGCCCTCCATTCTCTTGAAGTAAACCGACCATCCCGATCGGAGACGATCGTCTTCGGCACACCATGGTACCGCACAAATTGCTCCACAAAGAGACGCACTAGGACGCCCACCTGTGCCTCCTTCTTCATTGGGATAAATCGGGCTACCTTGGTCAACCGGTCAACTATCACCCACACAGAATCATTCCCCGAGCGCGAGCGAGGTAACCCGTGGACGAAGTCCATGGAGATGTCCTCAAATTTCCATTCGGGGATGGGCAACGACTGTAGCATCCCACCGGGGCTTCTGCACTCCGCCTTCACCATTTGGCAGGCCACACAATGAGTAACAAAGTACTTGACATCTCTCTTCATGCCCGGCCAACACATTGTCTTTCTCAAATCGGTGTACATCTTCGCGATCCCCGGGTGCACCGAGTACTTGGAGCAATGGGCCTCCTTTAAAATATCCTCCCGAATGTTGTCACCTTCGGGGATGTAAAGCCGGTCACGAAAATGGACGAGGCCGTCTTTTAGGGAGTATTCTTCCGTAGCCCCATCCTCCATTGACTTGAAAGCCGGGGTTAAAGCCGCATCCTTCTTTTGTTCCGTCCGGATCCGGTCTCGTATGTTGCAAACTATACTCATCGCGGCCAAATACTCGGTATACTCCTCCGATTGATTCTTAAAGACCAAAGTGACTTCCATCTCTTGCAGTGTCTGGATTAACTCCATCCTCATCAAGCGGGATTCCGTGCTCGTTCCCGGTGCCTTTCGGCTCAAGGCATCAGCTACGGAATTAACCTTCCTGGGGTGGTAGTTCAAGGTGAATTCGTAGTCGCACAAGAACTCCAACCACCGCCGCTGTCTCAAGTTTAACTCCTTTTGGGTGTGAACGTACTTCAGATTTTTGTGATCCGAGTAGATCTCGCAGTGGACGCCATATAAATAATGCCTCCAAATCTTCAAGGCGAATACCACCGCTCCCAACTCTAGATCATGCACCGGGTAGCTGGCTTCATGCTTCTTCAACTGTCTTGAAGCATAAGCGATCACATGCCCATTCTGCATCAACACAGCTCCCATCCCTTGGTACGACGCATCCGTGTAAACTTGAAAGCCCTCCTTCCCAGATGGAAGAGCTAGGATGGGTGCAGTCGTCAATCTGTCCTTCAACTCTTGGAATGCAGCTTCGCACTGGGGTGTCCATTCAAACGGCACCCCCTTCTTGGTCAGCGTAGTAAGGGGAAGGGCGATCTTCGAGAAGCCTTTCACGAGCTTGCGATAGTACCCGGCAAGTCCAAGAAAGCTCTGTATGTCGGCCGCTGACTTCAATGGCGACCACTCCTTCACGGCCCGCACCTTGGCCGGATCTACAGCTAGCCCCGCCCCACTAATCACATGGCCCAAGAACGCGACCTCTCGAAGCCAAAACTCGCATTTGCTGAACTTGGCAAACAAGGTGTGCTCCTTTAGCTTCCTCAGCACTAAAGTTAGATGTTCGGCGTGTTCTGCTTCGGTCTTGGAGTAGACTAGGATATCATCGATGAACACGATGACAAAGATGTCCAAATAAGGGTTGAACACCTTGTTCATCAAGCTCATAAAGGCGGAAGGGGCGTTTGTGAGCCCAAACGGCATCACGGTGAATTCATACAAACCATATCTCGAACTGAACGCCGTCTTCTGAATGTCATCTTCTTGTATCCTCAGCTGATAATATCCCGAACGCAGATCTAACTTGGAGAACCAATACGATCCCACCAATTGATCAAATAATTCATCAATGCGCGGTAGGGGATAGGTGTTCCGCACCGTTAACCGGTTCAACTCTCGATAATCAATACATAACCGCAGGGTGCCATCCTTCTTTTTGACGAACAAAACGGGCGCTCCCCAAGGCGACGAGCTTGGGAGAACGAACCCTGCTTCCACCAATTCCTGAAGCTGGACTCTAAACTCTGCAAGTTCCTTCGGAGCCATTCGGTATGGAGCTCGCGAGACGGGCTTGGCACCCGGAATTAGCTTGATTTGGAAGTCCACTTCCCTATGCGGGGGTAGTCCCGGCAATTTCTCGGGAAATACCTCGGGAAATTCTCGCACCACCCGCACATCCTTGACCTCTAATGTCAATTTCTTCAACTCGAAGCAAATTACATAGACCTCGTCCCCTTCCATATGAGATTTCATAACTTGGATTGAAGATAATAATTTACGGGGTGCGAATTTAATACCTTGGAAGATGACTTCCGAGTCTCCATGCCTCAACATAACTTGCTTCTCCGCACAATTGATCCTGGCGTGGTGCCAGTCCAACCACTTCATGCCCAGGATGAGATCGAACTCCGGGATTCTTAACACTGTAGCCGGAGTTTCAAAGAACTTTCCTCCAATAAGGGTGTCGAAGTCGCAACTTGCTGACGACGTCATCTCAGAGCCGTCCGGAAGGCGCACCCTTTGAGTAGTGCCCGTGAAGTGTTGCACTCCCTCCAAGTCCTTCACGAAGTCCGCCGAAATGAACGAGTGAGACGCACCCGTGTCAAATAACGTATAGGCGGGTCTCCCGCTAACCATGACAGTGCCTAGGTTCCAAAAAGGTAATCACTATTCAAAATTACGCGTATCATTTGTATCGTAAATCTAACAAGTCATATAATATTAATAAATTTTGCACGTACCGGTGATGACTTCCTGCGGATTTCTCTCCTGAGTCATATCCAATGCGAATACATGCTCCCGTGCATGTCCTTGATTTCTCCCTGGTGGTCCTCTTCCTCGGCCACGCATGTGCCCTCGCCCCCGTGGAGCTACTGGAGGGGGAGCAATAGGAGCATCCCCGATCAGTCGCGGGCAAACTCGTCGGACATGCCCCGGTTGGTTGCACTCAAAACATATCACCTCACGTCGGCCCCCAGGTTGTTGATAATGTTGATGCTGCGGTGGTGGAGGTAATTACGGAATTGGGTACTCCACCCGATAGTTCCGGTTGACCCACCGACCGCTTCTGTGGTTTCCCCTTCCTCTGCCATGATCATTCCGCCTTCTATTACTAGGGCCGACTTCAATTACTCCTTCCGCAGGTCTCTTGCCACATCCCATGTGGTCCGCCTCCAGTCTCTTTGCCATGTCAATGATTTCTGCCAGGCTTGCATCGGTTATAAACAAAAGGGCCTACCTCAGGGGATCCCTCAACCCTTTGTAGAAGCGCTTCGCGTAGCCTCTGTCGTCCAAATCATAGGAATCGGCAAACCTAGCGAGGTGTTGGAACTCCCTCTGGTACTCCGTTACCGATTTCGATCCCTGCTTCAGCTGCAGAAATCTTTCTTCAAGTTCATCCCGAGCAGAAGAAGGGATGAAGTGATCCAGAAAAGCCTCGGTGAACTCGTTCCAACTGATGTCCGTGTACAACCGCCCTTGGAAGGTGGAGCCCATGAGGGACTTCCACCACCTTTTGGCGTGCTGCTCTAGCAGCGTCACTACCAATGTCACCGCCATGCTGTTCGGACATCTTATGCCAGCCATCAATTCCTGCACGGTATCAAGCCATTCCTCGGTGCGCACCGGCGATTCTGTCCCAAGATAGGCAGGAGGGGACAGGGTACGGAAGGTGCTCAACCAGTTGGAGCCTGGCGCTTGTTGTTGCACCAGAGCTTGCTGGGCTTTAAATGCATCCAATATGGCTGACAGCGTTTGTCCCAGTTCCGACTGCTGGAATTGTGAAGGGACGGAAGGGGTAGGAGTGCCCCCAACCGGCTCCACCTGCGCTGGGACCTATACGCAAGGTACAAACTAGGGTCAGGTTGGCTAAAACTAATGTCAAAGTTGGACAACTTAGTGTGAATTACATATGGGCACACCACTGCTTCCGCTAAGTCGGTTTGTCCCCAAACCGACTAATCGAACGGGAGTGGCCCATTGTTACATGACTGCTCTAGTTGAAGATCGGCTAAGTCTGATACCATTTGTAAGACCCCCCTCCCGGAACACAACACACGGCACGAGGGGAGTCTTATGCCCGAAATAGCCGCCTTGCGGTAGCACTAACACACGGGTTAGCCTTTACCATAAGACGCCTATTCCGCCGGCTACAATCCATATCATAACAATTAAGCCAACCCAACCATAACAGGAAAGTAAAGCAGTTCAATTCACAGCTAAGTTTAAGTCCAAAAGAGCGGACAATAACAAGCGCAACAGGCTTGTACAAAAGAACAAGAGTCTAGAAATGTTTTGCCAAACGGCTACATGAAAACACTCACTACTGTCACTGACGGTGCCGATGGCACCACCACCTCAGGTCCTATCGTCCGGGCCTGGCTGTCCTGCTGCATAGTCCGTTGCTGCTCTACCTGCGGGGTTTCCTCCTAAAAAGGAAGACGTAGCAACCGTTAGTCATAAGACTAAGTGGCTTCACATCCGCTCCCCCGGCGACTCCTCGGCACCGGGCGGAGAAAGGAACAAAGGTACAATATGTATATATATAAGCAAGTAAACAAGCAGGTGACTGTAAATATGGTGGAGTACAAACTACGCTACACAACTAGCAGTTCTACAAATATCTGTATACATGACAGCAGGTATAAGTAATCAGAATAGTAACTTAACTTATAAGAGTGCCCATACAAACTTATAAGTTAAGGATCGGCTTAACAGTAAAGTAACTCATCGTATAAGAGTGCCCATACAAACTTATACGATGAGGATCTTGTGTATGCAATGAATGACATGATATGAATGGTATGCTATGACCGAATCATGCGCATGTACATGCAAGTTGCTATGTCGACACAGACTTGAAGTTCCCACTTTTCGAGCAGGTAGCTAACCTCTCAGGCGTCGTCCGTCGTGGCCAGACGGCGACAATGGAGCGGGCGTCTCCACTACTAGGTGGTATCACACTACCTATCCTAGGCCCCCATACGCCTCAACGCTAAAAACACAACAGCGGAGCTCACATGCGTACTACGGCTCAGAAGGGGTCTTGGGTAAATGTGCACCAAGAACACAGCCCAACCTGGCCTTGATTTCGAACCGGATGGAACCTCGGAAACGCACGAGGTGCAAGCCCAACCGTTCTCATGGCGCGGAGGAGATCTCGGGTTATGGACACCAAGTATCTAACCCTACCGCCCAAGGTCTACCCATTGGCTCCCATCGGTGTGACGACTGGCGAACCCGTAGACCTGCCACAGTCATTATCTCAATATCGCGACACGATGAATCGTCGCACACCGCATGCCCCAAAACAACTCACTCGATGCTATCCGTAGGGAGGCTTCAACTCTAAGCATCGGTTGTTAATAAACCCCTTGGGCTCGGATTACGGTTACAAAATACTCTTCACATAGTGTTCATCATATTCACGCCCACCTATTCAATGAATTCACCTCAACACTACGCATAATAGATATGTTCAACACCAAACTGTATAAATATATTCTTTACCAATCTCAACTCTTAATATCTAGCCTTCCCATCCAATCCATTTCTCTACCATTACATGGTTATTCCCTAATACACAACCAAATGAGTAACCATGCTAAATTATGGTAACAACAACATTATAGATATATGGGAGCAAGATAACAAATGAGCAAATCACAACCATTGCAAGAGTGCTAACATTATAAATTAACAAGTGCATTAACATAGGATAGCCCAATACTAAAAACTGGGATTCCCGGAGCTACAGGAATCCGATCACAATGCACAACCCCTCGTTGGAAAGGTATTCGCGAGGGCTACGACTTTCGTGTTGAGTCGATCGCCCAGATCTGGTCGCAACATACCAGAAATTCAACTCGAATACGTACAGGAAACAGTTTCCTGTACAGGAATTTTCCCGAACGCAGCGGACTCGAACCAGCTTTCCCGTGGCTACGGGTATCGCATGGAAACGTGCAACCACTCGTTGGAAAGGTAATTTCAAGGGCTACGACTTTCGTGTTGAGTCGATCACCCAGATTTGGCCAGAACACCTCTGAAATTGGCCACGAAGGTCGCCGCGTGCAGAAATCAGATTTCTGCACGCATCTTAAGGCGAGATGAACGGCATCCGTTCATCTTCTTCCTTGCAACGACCTCGCATAAACTCCTCCAGAATTCACACCCAACCTTATTTCTCCTTTCAAAGCCAAACCCTCAACGAAAACCCCTCTCATCTCCACTTTGAATGATGAGAAGGTTGAGGGAGACTAAGCCTAGAAAACCTAGGCATGGCTTATCCTAAGGACTCTCCTCCTCTCCATCAAGACTCTATGGAGTCGATGTCTCTCCTAAAATAACTATAGATCTAGCACCAAGGGAGAGGGGAGGAAGCTCACCTCAAGTCCAGCGGTACCACCATGGCCGGCCATGAGCCTCGCACTCCTTCGTAGCGGCATTTCGTTTCCGCCAAGGATGGCCCGGCAATCTTCCTCCAAGGATGGCTCCGGCAAGCCTCTTCCTCCTCCAGCCAAGAGAACTCCCTCAGAAATTTCGGGGCTGAAGAAAGGGGATGAAATGCTAGGGTTTCACAACTTTTTTCCTTTTTATACACCGCAGACACGGGTAGGCACACGGCCGTGTTCCTACCCGTGTTCAGGTGACACGGCCGTGTCGCCTGCCGTGTTTAGGGCCGTGTTCATCCCAGAACATCTTTTTGCCATGTCGGGGTTGCGGCACACGGGTAGAGACACGGCCGTGTCTCGACCCGTGTCCTCAGCACATGGGTAGGGACACGCCCGTGTCCCAATACCCGTGTACCTCTCTGACTGGTATAAGCTTGGCATGAGGCACACGGGTATGGACACGGCCGTGTCCATACCCGTGTCGGCCAAAATCACCGTTTTGCCTTGTTTTCCTCATTTCCCATACGTTCGCACCTGTTCACCCACACCCCATTGGGCTCACCACAGCCCCCTAGACATAAACACGCAATCAAGGGGCCTAGCGCGGATTGGGACGTTACACTGGAGGTCCTCCTCGCTGAAGCTAATGGTGGGAATGATTCCAACCGCCTTATCCTCTTGGGGAGCGGCGATGGAGTTGACCGTAGGAAAGGGAAAGCCGGAGATGACTTCCACAATCCCGAAAACCTGCCTGCCCCCTGCGCTTCTCGGTGCGCAGGTGGCGGTTCTCTCTGCGCAGGCGGGCCCCCATGCTGCTCTCACAAACATCCTTGCAGAAAACGCCCGAGTATTCCCTGCCGAACAAGGCGCTCTATCTCATCTTTCAACTTTACACACTCTTCAGTAGTGTGTCTGGTTCCTCGATGGAAGTCGCAGTACTTTGACAGATCAGCCCTTGGATTGGGCGGGAGCGCCCTTGGCCTCTGGAGCGCCGGATCGCCCTGAATGGCATATAGGGCGTTGGCGCGAGTGGTGTTGAGAGAGGTGTAAGTCCGGGGAGGCCCGTAATCCTGGCCTCTCCGGGGCTCCTAATTGCGATGCTCGATGTGACGGCTTTCGTCGCGCCTCTCTGCTCGTCTTCTGGAGGGCTGCTCCTACTGCTTCTGCCTCTTTTGGCCGTCTTCAAACTGTCGACGGTCGGACTTAATTGCCTCGTCAGGGCTATCTGAGCTTCCACCTGGTGTACCAGATCTGCATAACTGGGGATCGTATCCCGCATTAGAGTGGAATAGAATCCGCCTGGTCGGAGTCCCCCGAGAAAAACTCCTCGAAGGAGTTCTGGGTCTACCCCAGGGATCTGTCTAGCTTCTGTAGTAAATCGGCGGAAAAACTCTTTCAAGGTCTCGGTTTCACTCTATCGGATGTCGAAGAGGTGGGATGGATCCTTTGCGATCCTGCGATTGGCCACAAACTGATCAAGGAATTGCTGGCTCAGTTGGGGAAAGTTTCTGATTGACCCCTCTCGGAGGGAATGGAACCAAGTGCGGGTCTGCCCCTTGAGGGTGGTAGGGAAGACCTGACAAAGCAGTTCATCGGGAGTGTTGTTGAGGTGGAGGATCGTGTAGAAGTAGTTGATGTGCTCCCAAGGATTGTCCACTTCGACATACATTTCGACGTGGGGGATCTTGAATCCATGAGGGACGGGATAGGCAAGTACTTCAGGAGCCAAGGGTGATGCCCCCTGAGTGGGGCACCGTATCGCCATCGCTCGTCGGCCGACTGGTCCAAACTCTTCTTCGAACATTTCGCGGAATGCTTCCCGAGTCATTCCTGCACCTGGCTCTACTGGGACCGTTTGCTGCTGATTGCTGAGGAGAGGGGCGATTCCCGCCGCCCTGATGTGGTGAACGGGATGCTCAACGCTGTCGTGCCTTGACGACTCGGATTCTTCTTCTACGGCCCTCTGGCCTTCTGCTGGTGTTACTGGTAGATTTTCCTGAATTGGGACCCCTGCGGGCACGTGGGGGCCTGCGAGTTGTCTCAAGAGGGCGAGCATCTCGACCCGAATGTCTGGCGGGGGCGCCACGTTCTCGGGCAGCGCCGCCCCAGGTGCTGCGACGTCCTCTTGCAGTGGCGCGTTCGCTAAAGACTGCGAAGCGGTTTGATCCTCCTGCTCACGCCGGATCGACCCCCTAGTCGTTCGGGTGCTCTTTCCGGCCATTCTGTCTCGCTCTGACAAACTTCTGAGTCTTCTCTCGCTTGCTGGGAATGTTTCCCACAGACGACGACAAACTGTTGCGGTTCGCTCAATGCCCCTGGTAGACCGGTCCTAGATCGGTCCGTCTTAGCCTCGGGCGATTGAGTACGCACACAGTCATAGTAGAAACAGAGAAAATGTCCACACACAACTTTGACGTGGAAAACCCCGGAAAGGGGAAAAAACCACCTGGCCGGGTCTGTGCCAGCCAAACTCCATTATTTGTCTCTGTTACAACGCTCCTATAAAGAGAAAGCAAGGGAGACAGGCCGCGCCTCATTACAAATACTGGGGAGTTGAGAGAGCTCTCCTTGGGTGACAAACCACCGCTTAGGAGTCCGTGCACTTTGGCGTGCGTCTTTCTTGAGTGTTTGCTCTTCTGGCTCGCGCGCCGCAGGATGCCTGCGCTCTATACCTCGGACTGAGGAGGGCTGCCTTCAGTGACACTTCGCTTCCTTCCTTCTCTGGGCGTCGTTCGCGGGAGAACCTGCCAAGTTAGTGAGTGAAAGAGGAGAGGAGGAGGCGAGTAGAGAGAGAAGCTCCGGGGAAAAGTAGGAACGAAGAGAGAGAAAGCGAAGGAGAGAATGAAGCTGGATCCCCTGAAATGAACTATCAGGGGTGCTTATATAAGGTTTTCGAGGTGGTTAGGGTGGTTACGGTGGTTAAATCGCAGATCGGAGGGAAACGATCACTTGTGGCGATCGGAGGGCCGTGATGGCCCGCCATGATCGGACGGTGGAGAAAAGGCCGACCCACGGCGGTGGTCGGAAGAGGCGCGCCGGCCGATGGCCGCCCGAGGGAGGAGGCGGCCGACCGCGAGGAGGCGGCCGGCCGCAAGGGGGGCGGCGGCCACTGACGACCGGCCGCGGCCGCCAGCCGCAATGAGGCCGCCGGTCGCAAGGGGGCGGCCGGCCGCGGCCGCCGGCCGCAAGGGGGCGGTCGGCCCGCAAGGAGGCGGTCGGCGGCCGGCCGTAAGGAGGCGACCGGCCGAGGCCGCCGGCCACGAAGGGGCGGCCGGCCGCGGCCGCGGCCGCCGGCCGCAAGGGGGCGGCCGGCCGCAAGGGGGCGGCCGGCCGCAAGGGGGCGGCCGGCCGCAAGGGGGCGGCCGGCCGCATGGGGGCGGCCGGCCGCACCGCCGCTAAGGGGGGAGACCGATTGTGGGAGGCCGGCCACCGCCCGCCGCCCGCCCGTAAAGATGGCGGCGGCGGCGGTTGCGATTTGGTGCGGGGGAGTTACAATCCGGTGCGCGGGAGTTACGATCCGGCGCGCGGGAGTTACGATCCGGTGCGCAGGAGTTATAATAATTATTTATAAATTAAGGGGTACCCATCAAGGTTGAGCAGAGCAAAAACGGAGTATATGAAGCTTAAATTTAGCAATGCAAAAAGGTCGCATGACTTTGTTATTAAGTTGGGTGATCAAGATATTTCTCGTTGTGAGTGTTTTAAATATCCTGGATCGATATTTCAAAAAGATGGAGGTATTGAAAAAGATGTGACACATATATAGTATCAAAACAGGTTGGTTGAAAAGGAGAGGCGCGTCAGGGATCTTATGCGATCGTAAAGTGCCATTAAAATTTAAGGGCAAGTTTTACCGTACTTCGATTAGACCAGCGATGCTCTATGGTTATGAGTGTTGGGCAGTGAATTATGCACATGAGCAAAAAATGGGAGTTGCGGAGATGAGAATGCTTAGGTGGATGTGCGGACACATGAGACTGAATAAAATTAGGAATCAATGTATCATGAATAAGACAGGAGTAACACCAATTGTAGAGAAGATGAGAGAAACTCGACTAAGATGGTTTGGACACGTATAAAAAAGACCATTAGAGGCACCTACCTGTTAGACGTTGTGAGAGTCTAGTCACTAGGCATGTTAAACGAGGGAGGGGTAGATCAATAAAGACTTGGAATGAAACTATAAGGAAAGACATGATGTACTTACACATTAGTGAGATTATGACAAAAGATATGGCACAATGACGACCCCACTGTAGTGGGATAAAGACTTGAGTGTTGTTGTTTTCTCGAGACAACCCCAACAAATAATAATGGGTGACAATATGCTTCTATGCAGCAGCAAAATCCAACAAGGGCAAGAGCAACTCCAACCGTCCGGCATTTCTCAGAAATGCCGGACGGTTTCCCTCCAATGCTTCGGCATTGGAGGCTGCATAAATGGAGGAGGCGGCATTTCCGCCTCCTCCTCCTCCATATTTAGAAGAGGGGGAGAGGAAATGCCGGCCCTCCATTTATTATTTTATTATTATTTTTTTAATTATATATTTATTATATTTAAGGAAAATGTGTATTACACAATAACGTTCGTAGCCGCTAAAATATTATTTCAAACTTCACATATAATATACCAATAAATTTGTTTTTTCGAGACCTACAAAACGAGACTAATATTTCATACTTTCTAAATATTATCGATCATACAAATAGCTAGAGAACACGATTTACTAAATAAAATTGCACATACACCGAAATACATTCAAATTAAAATGCATACAATTTTCCAAATTACATTGTTTCATTACCATGTCGTGCCCACAAATGTTCGATCAGTGCATCTCGAAGTACGAAATGTGCCGCCTTGTCTCTGATTTTTTATGCCGATTTAGGAACTGCTGAAATCTTTCGACTTCACTTGTGTCCATCTCTTCAACATTCTGAGTTGGCGGCGGTGGAGAAATAACGATATCTTCATTTTCATCTCGCTCGTCCTCGATAATCATATTGTGCATTATAATGCAAGCAGTCATGATATCATGCAACACATTTTTATCCCAAAAACGGCAAGGCCCCTTAATAATTGCAAAGCGTGATTGGAGAACTCCAAATGCGCGTTCTACATCTTTTCGGCATGCCTCTTGCATCATTGCGAAGTGTTGTTTTTTTTTTATCTTGTGTATGAGAAATGGTTTGAACTAGTGTTGACCATTTCGGATAGATACCGTCGGCTAAATAATAACCAACATCATAATTTTTACCCAGTATTGTATAATTGGTAGGAGGCGTTATACCTTGGGTTAAGTTTGCAAATAAATTTGATGTCTGCAAGACATTAATATCATTGTTAGATCCAGGTAAGCCAAAATATGCATGCCATATCCACAGGTCGTATGATGCTACTGCCTCGAGAATGATTGTAGGTCCACCATGACGTCCTGAATATTGGCCTGCCCATGCCGTTGGGCAATTCTTCCATTGCCAATGCATACAATCTAGGCTTCCCAACATCCCTGGAAAACCTCGTTCTTCACCTTTCTGTAGTAATCTTGTTACATCATTTGCATTGGGAGATCTCAAATATTCATCTTTGTATAGTTGTACGATTGCCCTACAGAATCTTTTCAAGCATTGAATCACAGTAGACTCACCAATTCGAATGTACTCATCGCAATTATCAGCTGATGTTCCGTATGCTAACATACGAAATGCTGCTGTAATTTTTTGTATTGTTGATAGTCCAGGCTTACCAACACCATCCTTCTTTTGAACAAAAAAATTGTTGTGCTCCTGCACTTCAGTAACAATGCGAAGGAAAAGATTTTTTCGCATTCGAAATCTTCGTCGAAAAAAAGTTTCCCCATATGTGGGGTGTTCGGAGAAGTAATCATTCCAAAGTCTAGTGTTGCCTTCAATCCTGCCCCGATTGATTACCACGTGGCCAGGTATGGAACTTCTGCGTCGCGGACGTGCATCTTCTTGAAGTTGAGCTGCGATTATGGCATTGTTGGAGGCATGCATGCGAGCTAAAACTTCATCTTCATTCTCCCAATTTTTAAGCTCTTCTTCCCACTTGAGAAGTATTTGTTCATCATCATCTGAAGATGATGAAGATCGCAAATGGGATGAACCTTCTCCATAGTTCATTTTTCTTAGAAGGAAAGGATGTTATGAATGTATCATTGACTATCTTAAAAGGGCGTTTATATAGCTCGCCAGCATTGGATGCCTTCTCCCAAGCATTGGATGCCTTCTCCACTCAAGATTCTGTATTGTCTTGTCAATCCTGTCATCTCGTAACCCGGAGCCTTGTTTTTTCCCAGCATTGGATGCCTTCTCTCAAACATTGGATGCCTTCTCCACTCAAGCCTCTGTCTTGTCTTGTCAATCCTGTCATCTCGTAACCCGAAGTCTTGTTTTTTCCCAGCATTGGATGCCTTCTCCCAAGCATTGGATGCCTTCTCCACTCAAGCCTCTGTCTTGTCTTTGTTGGGGTTGTGGAACACTTCCGGTCCTCTTGTTTCTCACACCGGGTTTGCCCACGTGAGCTTAGAGGAATCGAAGTGTGATCCCCCTTCGACATCTCCGGGACCGACGACAGCGGGGGTCCGGGGGCGGCAGCTCGACGATCGTCGATTGCCGTTCGACGTTCGGCCGAGCTCGACGATCGGCCGAGCTCGATGATCGTCGACCGCCGTTCGACTTTCGGCCGAGCTCGACGATCTGTTATGCTGAAGCCTATTTAAGGCATTTTCTCCCAAGCATTGGATGCCTTCTCCACTTAAGCCTCTGTCTTGTCTTGTCAATCCTGTCATCTCGTAACCCGGAGCCTTATTTTTTTTCAGCATTGGATGCCTTCTCCCAAGCATTGGATGCCTTCTCCACTCAAGCCTCTATTTTTCATAAGTACTCATTCTAGCACACTCTATAAGTACCCATTGCAGAAGTCAAGTTCTCATCACTCTATCCCCAAAATCAAGAACTCTCTAATTTCTTTCATCGTCATCATGTCATCTATTCGTGGCCAAGCATTCTCCCCAAAAGAAGATCAAGCACTATGTTATGCTTGGCTTGAGGTTTCGGAAGACCCCGTTATGGGGAGTAATCAGAAAGAACAAAGAATGTGGGAAAGAATTTCAACCATCTTTCACAATACAAGACCTCAAACTTACGTAGGACAGAAACCCCAAAATCTCTTTCTTGTCGTTGGTCCCTTTTGGCAAGTAAAACAAGCAAATTCCGAGGATGTATTCGGCAGATAGAGCAACGAAACCCCAGCGGTGCTTCTGAACTTAATATTGTAAGTATTTTTTAGAAATTAAATGCATAAATATCTTAAATAATGTGTGATTAAAGTAATTTTTTTGTAGCTCAATGAAGCCAAAATGTTATATGCCTCTGATTCAAAAGAGAAGAAGGGCTTCATGTTTGAGCATGTTTGGCATATCTTAAAAAACACAGAGAAGTGGATGAAAACGTCAGGGTCTACAAAAAATAAGAACTCTCCAAATATTGACATGTCACAAACATTAAGTTCTAACACTCTCAGTCAAGGGAGAGGAATAGACTTAAATTCAGATAACAATAACATGAATCTTGGTAGTACTGGGGATGAAGAATCTCCAATCTCAACTTCCAATAATCGACCAACTGGGAGAAAGCAAGAAAAGGAGAGGAGGAGACAATTGAGTGGTAAGGGTTATGATATTGAGACTCATACTAAAAAAACGAAGAAATCTTAGAGGTTTTAAAGAGAGGGCAAGAACAACGAGCAAACGATATGTCTGCTATCCAAGAGCTCATGAGAATAAAAGCAGAAAATCAAAAAAGAAAACTAGATCTACAGAGCGCTAAACAAGATCACGATATCATGATGATAGATTTAGATAGCATCAAAGGAACTCCAGAACGACAGTATTTTCGACAAAAAAAAACAAGAAATTATGAATAGAAATATTATAAAACCATTATTTGGAGGATCTTCATCACTCGAAGGAACTGAATATGGAGGTGGCGTATACGGAGGTAGTGGTTACGGTGGAAGCCAATATAGAGGAAGCCAATATGGAGCACCTCAATTTGTAGGAGGTCAACTTGGAGGAAGCCAGTATGAAGGAGATCGACATGGAGGACCTCGCTATGGAGGGCCTCAACTTGGAGGTCCTCCATTTGGAGGAGGTCAACATGAAGGAAGTCAGTACGGAGGAAGCCAGTATGAAAGAGACCGACATGGAGGACTTCAATTTGGAGGGTCTCAATTTGGAGGACCTCCATTTGGAGGAAATCAGTACCGAGAAAGCCAATACCGAGAAAACCAGTACGACGGAAGCCAATTTGAAGGACATCAGTTCGGAGGAGACCAGCAGGGAGGAAGCCAGTATGGAGGAAGCGACTACAACATACCAAGGTATGGAGGAGAACAATAGGGGGATAACGCGCGCGGAAATCGTATCGAACCCAGTGATGACCTCCCAGATTTTTAGTTTAAATTTCAAATGTAATATTTTAATTTTGAAATATGTAATGCTTATTTTATTTTTATAATGTAATGCTATTTTATTTTAATTTGGCAAGCTAATTATTATTATTTATATTAATTATTAATTATAAAAAAAAATATGAAAAAACGTGGAGCTCAGCTCGACGTTCGTCGAGCTCAGCTCGGGCAAAACGTCGAGCTCAGCTCCACGTTTTTATTTAAATATAATTTTTTTATTTTTTATTTTAATTATTATATATATTTATTTATACATATAAATATGTAAATTATATAAATATATTCTGACATTAATAAATGAATATTTATTTATACATATAATATTAAAAAATCGTGTTCTTCAAATATGAAGAACATGGTTGGAGTTGGTTCTCCATGTTCTCCATATTTGAAGAACAAAATACCACTGCATCTCCATATTTAGAGATCTCACGTTGGAGATGAGAATGTCAAAAACAAATATTAATGTGAAATTCCCTCATCACAATACTTGAGCATCTCATTCATATCTATAGAAAGCAAGAAATGTTTATTTTTTTTTTAATTTTTCCTTCCGAAAAATGTATTACTAACCTATTTCAGTATTTCTTTCAGATTTGTCAAATTTAGAGGAAAATATATTATAAGGTAATAATAATCTGATAAGAAGTGTTAAGTGTAGCAAAAGGGAACGCGATTCCCGTTATTTTCTAGTCAAAAGAAATTTGGAGCCGGCGCATTCCTCACCTCTCTTTCTCCTCCACCCAATCTCAGTTGACCTCTCCACTTCCCGCCCCTCCGATTAACGCCGCCGGCAATATGAGCGTCCGGGGAGCTGCCCGCTGCGCTGCAGCGCTTTTCTTCTTCTTCCTGACACTGGCTTCCGTCTCGCCCGCCGCCGAGGACGACGTGCGGTGCCTTCGCGGCTTGAAGCAATCTCTCGGCGATCCGGGCGGGTTCCTCAACTGGAATTTCTCCAATAACACAGTAGGTTTCATCTGCAGCTTCTCCGGCATCTTGTGCTGGAATCCCCAAGAGAACCGGATCCTCTCCGTTGAACTCTCGTCCAGATCCCTCACCGGAAGCATACCCCCCGCCCTCCAGTTCTGCCGCGGCGCAACCACCCTCGATCTTTCCGGAAACAGCCTCACCGGCTCCATCCCAACTACCCTCTGCGACTGGCTTCCCTTTTTGGTGAATCTCGATCTCTCCGGCAATGGTCTCTCCGGCCCCATCCCCCCGGAGCTGTCTAACTGTATCTTCCTCAACAAACTCATCCTCTCATCCAACTCTCTCTCCGGCCAAATCCCGGCGTCCCTCTCCTCCCTCGACCGACTCAAGGAACTTGATCTGTCGAACAACCGTCTGACCGGCGAGATCCCCCCGTCCATCGCCGCTTCCTTCCCATCCTCCTCTTTTGAATCCAACGACGGTTTATGCGGCCAACCTCTTTCGTCCCGTTGCGGATCGCACTCCCACCACACTGGACTCATCATCATCATTGCCGCCGGCGTCTTCGGCGCCCTGGCCTCTCTCGCCCTGGCCTACTTCGTCTGGCGATGCTACTTCTCCTCTGACCGAAAGGAGACCAGAAAACCCATCTCCGGCGAGGCGGGCAGCTTGTGGGCTGATCGGCTTACCGCGTCGCAGCACCGGTTGGTCCCCGTTTCACTGTTCCAGAAGCCGATCGTGAAGGTGAAGCTATCCGATCTGCTATCGGCCACCAGAAATTTCCACCGGGAACACATCGTAATCGCCGGGAGCGAGCGGGTCGGCACCGCCTTCAAAGCGGTGCTATCCGACGGCTCCGCCCTCACCGTAAAGCGGCTTCACGGCTGCACTCTCGGAGAGAAGCAATTCCGGTCGGAGATGGGCCGGATCAGCCAGCTCCGTCATCCCAACCTCGTCCCCTTCCTCGGATTCTGCCTGGTTGAAGACGAGCGATTGCTCGTCTACAAATACATGCCCGACGGCGCACTGTCCTCTTTCCTCCGATCACCGGCCAACAATCTGAAATGGCCCGCCAGGCTTCGCATCGCCGTCGGCACCGCCCGTGGTCTCGCCTGGCTTCATCACGGCTTCCAGTCCCCATTTCTCCACCAAACCATAACCTCCAACGCCGTTCTTCTGGACGAAGACTTAGATGCCAGAATAATTGACTTCGGCCTGCCGAGACTTGTCAGTTCGTCTGCCGCGGATACCGTTGGCGCCGCCGATGCTAGCCCCTTTGCGAACGGGATTTTCGGAGAACCAGGATACTTTCCGCCGGAGTACGCCCACAGCCCCATGGCCACCACGAAGGGAGATGTGTTTGCGTTTGGCGTCGTGCTCCTGGAGCTGGTGACTGGACAGAAGCCCACAGAAGTCTTTGTTGAGTTCACCGGAGAAGCTTCAAAGGGAAACTTAGTGGAGTGGATCAATCAGCTTGCAGCCGCCGGACGGCTGCTGGATTCCATCGACCCGAATCTCCGCGGGGAGGAGACTGGCGAGGAGATTCTGCAGGTGTTAAGGGTTGCAGTGAGTTGTGTGTCCTACAGACCCAAAGACAGGCCATCCATGTATCATGCCTACCAGTCTCTGAAGATCTTATGGGATAACAACCATAACTCCTCAGAGCAGTATGAGGAGTTCCCTCTAGTTTATGGCAAGGATGATTCAGATTCCACCACCCCAAGGGAGTGAAAAAATAAACCTTTTTTTTGTTATATGGAAATAGCATTGTGGCTTCAAACAGTTTGTGGAGGTGAGCAGCTACTCTCTTAAATTGATTTTATTGTTGCAGTTGCTTAGTTCAGGTAGTTGTAGCATAGATCCTGATAGTATTAGAGCAAGGAATTCACATTATTTTTGTCATTCATCTTCTGTTTCTTTTCATTTAATCTGTCCTCTCTCTTTCTCTCTCTCAGTTTTTGTTTCTGTGATCATATTATCTTGATTTTTTTTTTCCTTTTTTTTGGTGGGGAGTTACAAGAGAAGAACAGAACAGTAACTCAAAATAACCCCTTTGGGGGAACAAACTACCCTAGCATCTGCATCCTTTTAACTATTAGAGCAAGGAATTCATTTTTGTGTTTGCCAAAGTTCATATTTTTAAAAGGGGAGCTTTTTCACATTAGTTAAGGTGTCATCTGACCGGGGTTCGAATCCTGGAAGTAGCGGCCTCTTGCAAAATTGAACGATAAGATTTGTCTAGGTTTCACCCTTGTGATGGGACCCTTCCCCAGATCGTCGCTGCACATGGATGCTTTGTGCACCGGGCTACCCTTTTTGTGTCAAAGATCTCGTCTTTTTGTTCAACTATTCAGTCTTTGCTCTAGGTGTTTTTGTTTATCCTGGAAGTAGTCTTTTGCAAAACTGCAGGATAAGATTTGCCTACATTTCATCCTTGTGTTGTGATCCTTCCCTCAACCCTCACTGCCCGTGGATACTTTGTGCACCGGTCTGTCATTTTTGTGTGTCAAAGATCTCATCTTTTTTGATCAAATATTCAGTCTTTTCTCTAGTTTTTTTGTTTGTTTGTTTGTGCAATTATTTGTTTATACACAATTATCTTACAGGATCATTTGTTCTTGTTGACTGTTTTTCATTGTCTTCTTCATTATGAATGGCAGCAGGTGGGTCCTCCTATTTCATTACTTACTAGGTCTTTGGGATAGTAAGTAGTCTGTATAATGTTGTCTAATGGTAACCAAAGGAAGAGAGAACTGAGATTGAGAATTGTTTTATTTTGAGAATTGTTAAAGACAAACTCAAATTGGTTAATCGCACACCAAAAATCTTAAAAATCAAACCAAAATTTCTTGTCCTGTTTTTCTTTGCGCAAATCCTAAGCTGCAAACCAGCCCTTTTCTTCTTGGAGAAAAAAAAAATCAAGAAACTGCCCGCAAGCCCACTTTTCTCTTCTTCGGATCTTGGAAAGAGAATAGTCAGCATCTCACTTTCATCTTCAAGGCTTTTGGAGCTCTCCCTTTCTCTCACGAGAAGGAAGAGAATTAGCCTCCATGTATCTTGAGGAGAAAGCATTCAACACCTGCAGTTTTCCATCAGGTTTTTTCATCACTTTCCAGTAGCAGCTGGCTGAGTATTTTTCTATCCCCATATAAGTTCCCCTTTTGGAGAGGCCCACCACCAAGAAGCCTCGAATTTCCCACGCCAACAAGGAAAACAAATTCTTGATTTGCAGAACTTTGCAGTTGCTCTGGCCATTTTAAAATCTGGTTCTCTCAAGACTGCAACAACAAGACAGAGATTTGCGGGTAGTCATTTTTGATTTGTAATTAACAATGCTCTTTCTTTTCTATCTCCAATCCTATAATCACAGACTCTCAAACATACCCCCAATATCAGAGAGATAATTCTGTACGTGTAACGCATATAAGGGATCCTGTGGAACTACATTTTGAAATATAACTACAACGCAAAATACAATTGCAAGTGCACTGTATTTTCAGTGTAAAATGCAGTTGTAATAATAGTTCAAAAAAAATTATTTTTATAAATGTATTTTCAATTCAAAATATATACATATGATTACTTAAAATGATCATAAAAATGCATGAATCAATAAATCATAATTTATTGTGTGAAAAAAAAACAAACGTGAATAAAATTTTATTTTTCACAGGATTCTACGTATGGGCGCAAACAAAGTACACTTGTATCCCATCTTATATGTTATTATATTATAAACGAGTGAAGTTATTATAATATAAAATGGGCGGACTGTGAGTGTTGAGAGAGAGAGAGAGAGAGAACCCCCATTGCACAATTTGTTCTATAAAAACTTAGCAGCATTAAAGAACGGTCAATAGGCTCTTGCGTTGGACCCACATATTTTGTAAAAAAAAAAAGATTGATCGAATCATTATTATTATTTATGTGAGAATGAAAAAAAAGCTTTTCCAACTATTTGGTCTTGAGAAGAAAAACTTTGACTTGACAAAGGGTTCGTTTTGACTGACTTATTTTCTTTGGTGAGTTTAGTTAAAATGTTATTATCATAGGATGTATGTTTGGCAAAACAAAGATTATGACTGCTATCAGTAAAATAAATTAGTTTTTGGCATAAAATGCATGAATTTTTTTAGGCGAGGTCGGGCCGCATTTACGACCACCACCACAGGTCCATCACGCCAAACGAAGTCAATATCTTATCGATAGTTACCATGATCTCTTGAAATTTTGTTCTAATTTCATGACTGATGATATTTTAAATTTTATATTTTTTACAATTGTTTTAATTGGAAGTTTACACGGCAAATCATAAATTTAGGGTGTTGTTATGTGCAGGTTAATTTTAGCTATGTGCAAATTAGGTTAAGTGCAAACTAAAATAAAAAAGAGAGCTCTTAAGACACTCCAATTTTTTCTAGTGGCTGCCCATTAAAATATAAAAATCTACTTCTTTTATTTCTCCTATCTTTAACCTTTGGCAACCCAATCCCTCGAGCGACTCTTCCAGGAAAACCTTATTGGCGAGTTGCACCCTACCCTCGGTTCTCGCAAAGTCTTGTAAACTGTAGCAAATAATGAATTTGATCGGGATTGAACCGGTCACGTGGTTTTTTACTATATTCATGGGGTTTCCACGATAAAAATATGTGTCTGTTTCTTTATTTTCTCTGTGACTGATTGCGCGTTTGACCATTCCGCGGGCTAAGACGGCCAAGTTTAGTCCGGTCTACCAAAAGCCTCGAGCGACTCGCAACAATAGTTACGACTATAAGTGCTTTAAGAGAAATAAGAAAAGTCAAAAAAACATAAGAACCAGGAAAATATGAGTGCATAGTATCACAGACTTATCTCTTTTCAAGATCTCGTGTGCCCTTAGCTTCTCTTTGTCACTCCGCATAGCCTGGCTATGTCAACCTCCTCCTACAAGATCTGGATGATGATGAAGAAAGAGCTAGGAAACAACCCAAGAAAAAGCTCATAAATGAGAGAACTCAAAAGAACTCTATTCTTTGTCCAAAATTTGGATAAATACAAATGAGGGGAACCTTCCCCTTAATTGGCACCAAAGGGAATTCTCTCCGTTAGATATTTATTAATATGCTCGCACGTGTTAAGATCGACTCAGAGCATGTTATTGAGTTCGTGTCACTCTAGGGCTAGGTTCTACGCTGGAGATACTATATAAACTCTATTGCAAACTTGATAGGGCATGTTATCTTGAGCGGAGCCAAACCTTCAACATTCTCAAGATACTGTGTTTTGTTAGGGTTTCGTTCCCTCGATTCGAGCCTTTCCGCCGGCCCTGCATTCCAATTCGCGAGTTTCTGCAATTTTTGCTCCCGGCGTCGTTGAGATCGCGAAGGAGAAGGTGTGTTGCTGGTCGTTTTCTTTTGCCGCTTGATCTTAGGAAGCTGGGCAACGTTCTCAACCGGTCTTATTCCTAGATCGTGAGAGGGGAAGGTGATAGGTTCTTTAACCCAGCAGAAGAACTACCAATGGATATTGCCAACAACAATCACATACACCACATAAAATTCAACAAGGAAAACAATATCAGTTATCACAATAACACTCCATTGATTATTCAAGACAGTTACACGGAGAAGATGAGTTGCCTTAAGAGACTTGCTCTGAACGGAACAACCTCCACTTTGTTGAAAATTGTGAAGTGAAAGTGGGGGTTGATCAGGCAGACCGCGCGGCCTAGGCGGACTGATGGTGCGGTCTGGGCGGTCTAGATGTTGCGGCCTTTTGATGGTTGTTGCGGTCTGGGCGGTCTGAGCGACCTGGTTGTTGCAATCTGTTTTCCTTGTTGGTTGTTCCCTGGTGTAACCTTGCGGATAGGTGGAGTAACCGCAGAAGGGCGAACTCACTATGAGTCCGCAGAGTTCGCTTTATGCGGACTGCTCTTGGAGCTTGTGAGTTCGGCTGATTGCCTTGCTCTGGTGGAGCGGCTTGTTGGCGGTTTGTCATGGGAGTTGGTAGACTGGAGCCTTGTCCGCCGAGCTCGCGCTGTGCTCGCGCCAGAGCTTGGTTGGTTGTTGGACTTGGTCACAATTTGTGACAAGTCCAGGGTGATCGCAGAGTCCGCAAAGTTCGCTGGTTGACCGAGCGGTTTGTGCCTATTGGTCGTGGACTTGTGTTGCGGGCTGGTGCAGTGTTCGCAGCCTGTGCGGGCTGGTGCTGTGTCCGCGTGTAGTGTGTGGACTGCTGCAGTATGTGGGCTGTTGTTGTGTCTGTATGCTGTGCAGCGTGCTGACTGGTGTGATGTCCGTCGGGTTACGGGCTGGCTTCCAGCCTTGGTGCCAGGTGGTTTTGGATGGCTTGTCCGGTCTTATCCTTGCGGACTCGGCGGACTGGCTTGTGCTAGCTGCGGACTGGGGTGGTGATTCTATCCACTAGGGCGGTGACCATACTCCTCTCCGCGTCTATAAATAGGACCCCTCGCCACATCAACAGTAACTGAGGAACAGTTGCGCGGCTAGCACTGTGAAGCCAGGAGTTTGGTTTTGACTGCGGTCAGGAATTAGTGGAGCTCGCGGTTTACAATCGACGGTTTCAGCAGGTCACATTTACGGCAACCAGTCTTCTCTCCTTCGGCAATTTTCCAAGTTCAATAACCTGTCTGCCGGTCTCGGCGGACTAGGCGATCTGTTTCTTCAGTTCGGGGGCGGCTTGCAGAGCAGTCGGTCAACAGAATAACGAGTAGTTCGCGGACTCCGTAGTTCAGTTGGTACAGCAGCGGTTTGGCAGTCTCGGCGGACTCAGCGGTCTCGGCGGACTCAGCGGTCTCTGAGGCAGTCCGCCCGGCTTGTTTTTTCTTGCTTGCTTGTTTGCCTCTCCTTTGTACTTGGCGAAATCTTGTCTCACCATGTATGTCTTACCTTGTAATAAAGATAGTTGATATTACAAGATTTGTGTTTGCTCTCTGTTGTCTCTGATCTACATAGCTTAGTTTATGGTTGGAGTGTTCCTGCGCTAGTTTCCGTTTCCGCTTGATCAAGTAGTCAGCTTGATAGCTCTGAAAGTTTTTACTTGGTATCAGAGCTATCTCCTGACCTGCTTGTGAAATTTTAACATGGTATCAGAAGGAATAGTGGCTTAAGTAGTGATCAACATCAGTTGTGCTCGGCGCTTCTGAAAGCTATCTGATCAGTTGTTGTTTGCAATGGAGGGAGATTTCACAAGGGGTCTTGGTATTGAACTTCTTACAGCGACTAACTTCAAGAAGTAGAAGTCGTGTATAAAGAGCTATCTCATCGGCGAGGAGTTGTGGGAGGTCGTCGGTGTGACGACAAGCAAGAAGTGACTGCTGCTACTGGTACAGCTAAACAGGTGAGAGCTTGGAGGAAGACTAATGCAAAGGTAGAGTTTGCTCTTAAGCGGGCTGTCTTACCTGAGCTCTTTGATCTTATCTTAGGAAGTGAGTCTGTTGCTGAGATCTGGACATCCATTGATGGATTGTTTAACAGGAAGAATGTAGTGCGACTACAGTTCTTAGAGAATGAGTTGGCTAAGGCAACTCAAGGAGATCTTTCCATCTCAAGGTTCTTTCTTAAGATGAAGAACCTGTGCGCTGAAATATTAGCGTTGGATCGTGATGAGCCCATCTCTGAAGCTAAGGTTAAGAGGCACATAGTCCGTGGGTTGCGGAAGGAATATGTGACCTTTGTGACTTCTGTTCAAGGGTGGTCGACTCAGCTATCCTTGCTGGAGCTGGAGAATCTACTGGCGTCACATGAGAGCCTGACAAAGCAGATGGTCGGAGTTACTATCTCTAAAGGAGGTAGTAAAGCTCTCTTCACTGATAAGAAGAAGAAGAGATAGGAGAAGAAGAAAAAGCCTGTTGTTACTGATGTGCCTTCAACTTCCTATCAGCAAGAGAGGAGCGCTACTCCTAAGAAGAACTGGAAGAAGAAGTTGAAGTGCTACAGGTGTAATCAGTCGGAGCACTTCAAGTGCGACTGCAAGGTCAAGCTGCAACCTAGACATGTTGTAGATAAGGAGGGAGCTTGTTCCAGTACTGAGGAAGCCGGATGAGAAGGAGCCTTCTTGACGAGCATTTGTGTTCGTGCTCTCTCTACCGTCGACTACCAAGATGACTGGATAGTTGACTTGGGGTGTGGTCATCACCTCACTGGAGACGAGTCGAAGTTCTCTTCACTGCAGACATTCTCAGGTAACGAAGCTATTATTACAGCTGATGATTCTGTTCATACTGTAGAGAAAGAGAGTGTTATTTCTTTGGATAATGCTAAGGGTTCACTTACGTTAAGGAGTGTGTATCACGTACCTGGCATGAAGAATAACCTCTTCTCTGTGATCGACGGTTGACGCGGGCTATCATGTTTTGTTTGGGCCAATAGAAGTGAAATTTCCACGCAACGTATCAGCGGTAAAGGCTGATGTTTCTCATGTAGGGAGAAAGGTTAGAGACTTGTTTGTTTTATCAACATGCTCTTATGTTGATCGGATGAGGGCTAACGATAGCATTGTTATTTGGCATGAGAGGCTAGGGCACGTAGGGATGGACAAGCTGAAAGCTATGACAATGAGAAGCCTTGTGAAAGGCTTGCCAAAGTTGTCATCCAACGGAGATGGCCATGTCTACGCAGGATGTCAGTTCAGAAAGGCTCATCACCTTCCATTTGACAAGTCTCAGACAAGGAGCAAGGCACCTTTGGAGTGCATCCATGGTGATTTGATGGGGCCAACTGCTACTGCTAGTCTTGGAGGTAGCAGATACATATTGGTGCTGATTGATGACTACTAAAGATACACTTGAGTGTATTTCATGAAGGAGAATTCAGTTACTTTCCAATTGTTTGTGGAGTTCAATGAGCTGGTGGCGAGTCGGCTTGGCCTGCGGATCAAAAAGTTTAGATCAAACAACGGTGGTGAGTTTGTATCACTTGAGTTTTCGAACTTCTGCAGGAAGCACAGGATCTAAAGAGAGCTTACTTCTGCTCATACTCCACAACAAAATAGAGTGGCGGAGAGGAAGATCCGTCATTTGACGGAAACTTGCAAGTGATGGCTTCATGCAAAGGGCATTCCCAGGTCCTTTTGGGTGGAAGGAATGGCATGCACAACTTATGTCATCAATTCAATGCCTCTGAGTCCGATCAATATGAAGTCTCCTCATGAGCTGATGTTCAAGGAGAAGCCCAGTGTTGAACACCTTCGGGTGTTTGGATCAACCTGCTATGTGCATGTACCTGAAGCTCTGAGGACCAAGCTTGATGCTAAGGCAAGGAAGCTTGTCTTTATAGGCTATGATGAGCGGAAGAAGGGATGGAAGTGCATGGATCCTGCGACAAGGAAGTTCGTTGTATCAAAAGATGTTGTCTTTGATGAGCTGACGTCGTATGGAGGTGGTTGTGTTGAGCTGCAGGAGAGAAGGGTTGATGAAGGGCAGAAGGAGGCTGCTGAAGATCTTTAGGTGGAGCTGTCTGTGTCACCATGAACTCCAGGTGTTTCAAGCTCTGGGGCAGAGGCTTCTGGTTCAGGAAGCAAGGGGAGCGATGATCCAAGTGTGCCCGGGATTAGAGCTGATTCTGAAGAAGCAGGGTAGGTGGTGAGCTAGGAGCAGACTCTTCGGAGATCGAAGAGGACCATCAAGCCACCTGCTCGTTATTGCGAAGGGAACACAGTGAGTTTTGTCTCTTGTTTCTTCGCAGGCTTCCTGGATGAGAGGGAGCCTTTTAGCTTTAATGAAGCCATTGGAGTCAAGGAGTGGGAAGATGTCATGGATAAGGAGATGGCTGCTCTCAAGAAGAATGAGACCTGGGACCATGTGCCCAAGGTTGATGACGTTACTCCTATGACTTGCAAGTGGGTTTACAAGCTGAAGAAGAAGGCAGATGGAAGTATCGAGCAGTACAAGGCTCGCCTTGTTGCTCGAGGGTTCTCTCAACAGTACATCGAAGACTATGAAAATACTTTCAATCATGTTGCGAAGATGACTTAAGTACGGGTGGTGATGGTCTTGGCGGCTTGTCAAGGGTTGAAGATGTGGCAGCTGGACGTAAAGAACGACTTTCTTTACGGAGAGATCGACAAAGACATCTTCATGGATCAGCCACTGGGGTACGTTTCTGAAGATCATCCGGACTACGTCTGCAAGCTCCGGAAAGCTCTCTATGGGTTGAAGCAGGCTCCTCGAGATTGGTATGGGAAGATTGCAGAATACCTCCAATTCTATGGTTATCTTGCTTCAAACTCAAATTCAAGCTTGTTCGTTAAAAATAAGGGGGAGCTTCTAGTCTTGGTGCTGTTGTACGTGGATGACATGATCATCACAAGGAAATCCAAGGAGGAGGTAGCCAGGCTCAGGGCAGAGCTAGCTATTAGATTCGAGATGAAGGACTTGAGTGAGCTCCACCACTTCCCTGGACTCGAGGTGGACAGGAAAGAGAGCGGCATACTCGTGTCCCAGAAGGGTTATGCAGAGCAGATCGTTCAGCGATTCAGCATGCAGGAAGGGAGGAGTAGATCTACTCCTTTTGATTCAGGCATCAAACTTCGGTGGGATGAAGGGAGGATTCTTCCAGATCCTTTGGTGTTTTGGGCTCTGGTTGGGAGTCTTATCTACTTGACGATTATAAGGCCAGACATTGCTTATGCAGTTGGCCGAGTAAGTCGGTATATGGCGAAACTCAGGAAGCCTTATCTGATGGTGGAGAGAAACATTCTGAAGTACGTGAAGGTCACTTCTGATATGGGTCTCCTTTATAGGAGAGGCACGAGTTTTGTTCTTCAAGGATACTCGGATGCTGATTATGGGGGAGATTCGGACGACCGAAAGTCAATATCCGGTTATGTCTTCACATGTGGATCAGTTAGTATCTCTTGGTGTAGCAAGAAGCAAGACTCAGTGTCCGTCTCTACTACGGAAGCAGAGTATAAGGCTTCGGCCTTGGCAGCTAGGGAAGCC
Source organism: Platanthera zijinensis (assembly GCA_039513925.1). Lineage (NCBI taxonomy): Eukaryota > Viridiplantae > Streptophyta > Magnoliopsida > Asparagales > Orchidaceae > Platanthera > Platanthera zijinensis. The sequence goes on from CM077092.1 coordinate 10,014,377, forward strand.
ATCTGGCTCAGGAGACTAGTAGAGGACGTCTATGAAGAAGTGCGCGGTCTAACTCTGTTGTGCACTGACAATGAAAGCACCCTGAAATTGGTGAATAATCTAGTTTGTCACGCACGGGCCAAGCATATAGAGATCAAACACCATTTCATTCGGGAGAAGGTGTTGAAGGGATCTCTTATGGTGGAGCATGTGCGGAGTGAGGACAACGTCGTGGACATCTTCACGAAGCCATTGCCAAAGGTGTCATTTACTCGGTTACGGGGACTGTTGGGCTTGGTCACCACTTCTCACTTCAAGGGGGAGTGTTGAAAATTGTGAAGTGAAAGTGGGGGTTGATCAGGCAGACCGCGCAGCCTGGGCAGACTGATGGTGTTATCTGGGTGGTCTGGATGTTGCGGCCTTGCGATGGTTATTGCGGTCTGGGCGGTCTGGGCGGTCTAAGCGACCTGGTTGTTGCGGTATGTTTTCCTTGTTGGTTGTTCCCTGATGCAACCTTGCGGATAGGTGGAGTATCCGCAGAAGGGCGGACTCACTTTGAGTCCGCGGAGTTCGCTTTATGCGGACTACTCTTGGAGCTTGTGAGTTCGGCTGATTGCCTTGCTCTGGTGGAGCAGCTTGTTGGCGGTTTGTCATGGGAGCTGGCGGAATGGAGCCTTGTTCGCCGAGCTCTCGTCGTGCTCGCGCTAGAGCTTGGTTGGTTGTTGGACTTGGTCACAATCTGTGACAAGTCCAGGGTGATCGCAGAGTCATCAATGTCCGCTGATTAACCGGGCGGTTTGTGCCCGTTGGTCGTGGACTTTTGTTGCGGGCTGGTGCGGTGTTCGCGGCCTGTGCGGGCTTGTGCTGTGTCCGCATATAGTGTGTGGACTGCTGCAGTATGTGGGTTGTTGTGTCCGTATGCTGTGTAGTGTGCGGACTAGTGTGATGTCCGCCGGGTTACGGGCTGGCTTCCAGCCTTGGTGCCAGGTGGTTTTGGTTGGCTTGTCAAGTCTTGTCCTTGCGGACTCGGCGGACTGGCTTGTGCTAGCTGCGAACTGGGGTGGTGATTCTATCCACTAGATCGGTGACCACACACCTCTCCGCGCCTATAAATAGGACCCCCCCCCATCACATCAACAGTAACTGAGGAACAGTTGCGCGGCTAGCACTATGAAGCCAGGAGTCTGGTTCTGACTGCGGTCAGGAATCAATGAAGCTCGCGGTTTACAATCAGCGGTTTCAGCAGGTCGCATTTAAGGCCAGTCAGTCTTCTCTCCTTCGGTAATTTTCCAAGTTCAATAACCTGTCTGCCGGTCTCGGCGGACTAGGCAATCTGTTTCTTTAGTTCAGCGGCGGCTTGCAGAGCAGTCGGTCAGCAGAATAACAAGTAGTCTGTGGACTTCGCGGACTACATAGTTCAGTTGGTGCAGCAACGGCTTGGCGGTCTCGGAGGACTCAGCGGACTCAGCGGTCTTTGAGGCATTCCGCCCGGCTTGTTTTTTCTTGCTTGCTTGTTTGCTTATCCCTTGTACTTGGCGAAATCATGTCTCGCCATGTATGTCTTGCCTTGTAATAAAGATAGTTGATATTACAAGATTTGTGTTTGCTCTCTGTTGTCTCTGATCTACATACCTCAGTTTATGGTTGTAGTGTTTCTGCGCCTAATTTCCGTTTCCGCTTGATCAAGTTGTCAGCTTGATAGCTCTGAAAGTTTTTACTTGGTATCAGAGCCATCTTTTGATCTGCTTGTGAAATTTCAACACACTTCTCACCACACACTTTCGACAGAATTCTCACTACTCACTCAAACCCCAACCCTGTTATTTATATAATTCAAACAAAACAGAGAAGTTAAAACTGACTTTCCCGCCCACACTAAACCGGATTCAAACCCAACTCTTAACAGCTGAACCGGGTTCAAAGCCTATTACAATAGTTACTTATCAATACCCTCCACTTCAGCCATTCATGTCCCCAAGGAATAATTGCCGGAAAATGTCTTCTTATGTAAGAACAGTCCTCCCATGTTGCATCATTCCCAAAACCACCACTCCATTGTGTTAAAACTTGCTTTACCAAGCGATTGCCACAAAAACAGTGCGATGATCCAAACTACGCATGGGTTTGGCCAACAGATTGCCCTCCCGATTCTCCCGGGCAGTCAAAGACCGATTGACAACTTCGAAATTACTGTCACTATGCTTCTGAGTATCTGGCTTGCAGTTCTGGCAAACCTTGCTATTTTGTACATACTTGAAGATGTCGCCCTTCATTCCTTTCTGAAAGAATATGCTCTTTAAGCGTCGATAGGTATTTTTCATACTGGAATGGCCTTCTGAAGAGCTATTATTACACAGTCGGAACAATCGAAATCGTAATGCCTCATCATTGCCCATGATGGATGATTTTTCTTTTTTTGGGTAATTCATTTGATGCTTGTTTGGAGTATTTAGAGAAGGTGCTTGTATAATACATGGAAACCAACCATATTTTTAATTGGGAGATATGTCATTTCATGGTGCTCAAAGGGATAGTGCTTGAACATCATGTTTCTAAAAATGGGTTAGGATCAAGTCGATAAAGTGAAAATTGATGTCATTGAAAAGTTACCACCCTCTAAAAATGAGAAAATGTTGTGAAGCTTTCTAGGGCATGCTGACTTTTATAGAAAATTTATTAAAGATTTTGCGAAAATTGCAAACTGTTAAGTGGTCTCTTAGAGAAAGACGTGAAGTTTCATTTTGATGACGTTTGTTTAAAGGCTTTTGACAAACTAAAAAATTGACTAACTACTGCACCTACTGTGGTCACTCTCGATTGGGAAGAGCCCTTTGTGTTGATGTATGATGCTAGTGATTATGCGGTGGGAGTTGTCTTGGGACAAGTGCGGGGGAAGGTCTTCCATGCAATAGCCTGCACTATTAAAACCCTGATTGATGCCCACGTCAGTTACACTACTACTGAAAGAGTTATTGGCGGTAGTTTTTGCTTTCGAGAAGTTTAGATCATATCTCCTATGCATGAAGGCTATATTGTACACTGATTAAGTTGCAATTCGTTATCTTATAGAGAAGAGAGGTGCAAAATCATGACTGATTCGATGAGTACTCTCTTGCAAGAGTTTGATGTAGAGATCAAAGATAGGAAAGATTTGAAAAACCTATAGAGGATCATCTAACTAGGATTGAGTGTTCACAACCATCACTACGATTTGAAATTGATGAAAGGTTTTTTGATGAGTGGTTATTAGCTATATCCGAAAGTACAGTACCATGATATACAGATTATATAAATCATATAGTTAGTAATATTATGTCATTCGATTTAACTTACCAACAAAGAAAGATATTTGTGCATCAAGTACGTTCGTATTTGTGGGATGAGCTATATTTATTTAAGATTGGGGCCGATGGTGTTGTGAGACGATGCGTACCCTAGGAGGAAATGAAATCTATACTAGAGAAGTGTCATAACTCTCCATATGGAGGGCATTTTATGGGAAATAGGATGACAATGAAAGTTTTAGATGTCGGATTCTTTTGGCCCAACTTTTTTCGAGATTCTAAGGAATTTGTGGAACAATGCGATCGATGCCAAAGAAGTGAGAATATACGAAATAATGATGCAATGCATATGATTACAATTATAGAAATTGAATTATATGATGTATGAGGGATAGGTTTCATGTGGCCATTTGTTAACTCAAAAGGTAATTTATATATATTATTGGTAGTAGACTATGTATCTAAGTGGGTGGAAGTGATCGCCACAACTAGAAATGATGTTAAAATAGTCTTGTATTTTCTGAAAAATTATATATTTAATTGATTTGATACACCGAAAGCAATCCTTAGTGATATTGGGAGTCATTTCTATAATACCCGATTCTCTTCCTTATTAAGAAAATATGGGGTAATGCATAAAGTTGCATTAACCTACCATCCCCAAACCAATAATTTAGCTAATACAAAATCGGGAGATTAAAAGAATCCTTGAAAAAATGGTTAGCATCAATTGTAAAGATTGGTCCCAGCATCTTAATGATGCATTACGGGCATATTGAATTGCTTATAAAACGTCCACCGGTCTCACCCCATATAGGCTAGTGTATGAAAAAACATATCATTTGCCTCTAGAATTAGAATATCGAGTTTTTTGGGCTATAAAAAAATAATTATGACTTTCAAGACGTAGGTAATAAAAGACTTTTACAACTGAATAAATTAGAGGAATTACCGATTAATGCATATAAAAATTCGCATGTTTATAAATAACAGACGAAAAAGTGGCACAACCAATGTTTGATTGGAAAACAATTTGAGTCGAGTCAATTGATTCTACTATTTAATTCTCGTTTAAATTTATTCACTGGAAAACTTAAATCTTGTTGGTCAAGCTCGTTCAAGGTAAAAGAGGTGCACTCTTATGGTGTTGTCACTATTCTGAATGAAAAATATGACACTGAATTCAAAGTGAATGGAGAGAGACTTAAGTTATATAGGCAAAACAATGACGATCGAGTGGTGTCCTACATAACATTTCATTAAATAAGGACGTCCTGCCGAGATAATAAATTAGGCGCTTGTTGAGAGCTAACTCATCATTATAATTAACTTTAATATTTAAGAAATCACAAGATGATAAGTTTGTTTGAGCAAAAATTATGTTGTTGCAACAACCTAAAAAAGAATGTTGCAATGTTTTTTTGTCCGTCTCTTAAGAAGAGTGGTTAAAGATTTTGGTCCGGTTCAATTGAACCGACCCAGTCTTTATGCCTAGTTTCGGTTGTTACAACATAAAATAGTTATGTTGCATCTTTTATTTTTGTGACTTGTTCTCAAGGGAAGAGCGGAGCAGCCTCCTAATTCCGATTCAGTTGAACTGGCGCGCGTGACATTACTCTGCTGATAATTAAGCCTACTAAGCAGACCGCCTATAATATTAAAGCCGGTTCAATTTTAATGAACTTTTTTAATCAGTCAAATTAAACAGCCTGAAATAGATATATTTCCTATTACAAAAATTGACCCTCAATGCCTCCATGCCTGAAAACACGATCTAGGCCTAACTGGAGATGGAGAGCAGCAGACGACACCACACCCGATCGGCGAGCGGCTAGGGATCAACAGCGGGAAACTTCACCTACGACAGAAAGCGAGCGGTAGAACTAAGAAACTGCGGAGGAGAGCGAGCGACGATATGGTACAGCAACAAGGTGGCAGAAGCTTTTAGTCAACAATTTGGAGGTTCCTTAAAGTATAACTCAAAAACAACCAACATCTATTGAGGAGATCAACTTCAAAAAAATTTACATTTCATGTAGCTCCGTTTTGCTCAGTCTAAGTCATGTCATCGAAAAGAAAAGAAAAGAAAAGAGAAAGGGGGAAGGAGATAGCCCGAAAGAATGTCAAATTTGTAAACAAAGAGGCATGAGATCGATTTAAAAATCCAAAAACCATCCCCTTCATTTTTGAAAGGCGGTTCAAAATTGAAAAAAGGGCTTGGAGTATTACTTATGCTAACCAAATAAAAGCACTCCGGTAGGAGTCGTTATGTCACCCGCTGACTGAGGCCATCCTCCCTTTGGTGTATGAGATCTATGCAAATTATAAAAGCGCAGAGGGGGAGAAGGTGTTTATATGAGGTATCGAAGTGGAGTTCTCTGCAGTAAATATATATGACATGTTCGATTTGGATGGCCAAGATCAAGCCGATTACACTTATATTTTAACCAAAGTAACCCCAAGAGAGATGGCAGTTGTTGTGTGTTATACACCAGAGCCAAAATGGGCAAGCAAGGCGCATAAAGCTATGAAGGCAACTTGTCTAACCCGGGAGACAAAAGTATGGCTTCTTTTTATTAACGCGAGTATCATGCCCACCCGACATCTAAAAAATGTAACTTTATACAAGGTGTCCCTTATCTACTGCATCATAAGGGAAATAAGGTTCAATCTGGGAAAAATCATCGTTGCGTAATTAGGGTAGAAGGTTAAGGAGAAAAACGTACGACAACTTTGGTTCCCCACCATGATTACAGAATTATGCCGCATTGCAGGGGTGGTTGAAGGAGAAGAGGACATGATTACACAAGTGAAACACCACATCACCGAGACAGTTATAGAAGTGAACATCAAGGTGGCTGCGGGATTCCCGAAAAAGCAGAAAAAGTTGAAGTTAAAGAGTGATGATTAGTCCACAAGGCCGCTAGCGGCCGACCCCATACATATTGACATACTGGTGGCGGATAGTGGTATTGATCCTGATATCTTGATGGAGAACATTGAGTACATAAAGACCTACCAGAGGTGCCAGCATCTATACTTTGATTCAAAGCTGGAATATATACGTGATAACCAGATTAAGCTGATGTAGAAGGCGAAGATTCTGGTGACAGAGCCGACCTACAAAATATTGGGCCAATTTGATGACGAGGTCTACCTACTGACTTCTGGCCGGTTCAGAGTTGATTTGATGGTGGCTGCTATAGCTGAGAAAGAGGAGGATAAGATGGAAGAGGAGGCGACCGAGAGTGAGGACGTTATATTTGCATGACAGGGTTTATTATCGTTGGCTTGTTAAACTGTGAAGGTGACATTCTATGATGATATCTTTTGTCATTCACTTCTTCTGTGTTTGTGAGCTTTACTTTTATTATGGTTTTTATTCTGCACTATTTCGATACCTGCCTATTAACTCATCTGCAATTAATTTTTGTGTGATATTATTTGTGTCGGGATACTCCTTTACATGATATTATATATTGCTACTATTTATCCTATGACATTTATAGTGATTTGGATTTAATGTTTTGGAATGTTATTGAGGCATGACTATGTATTTATGATGATCATTCTAAGCTGTGATATGTTTGGCGGCTTTTGATGATACTCATGGAATCCGACAAAAATATGTACATCTTATGCTCTAGTTTTTGTGCATTTTGAAGATGTAAGTTATGTAAGTTACAACAAATAGCTAGGAGTGATGAGGGTCACCTAATAAAAGGAGTAATTTGGGTACATCAATAAGAAATAATGGACAACCGCTCTAACATATCAATTTCAGGGAAGTTATTTAAATTTCAGATTCTTTCTCCCTCATAGTTTTGGGCTTATTGGTAAAAATATTTTGAAGTATTTTCATGATTAAAAGGTATCTTTGCTAGGAACTAGTAAAATCTTAAGTGTGAGGGTGGTATAGTCCCTACCAATTGGGTGAGGAATAACTTTTATTAAATAATAATAATAGTTGTTGATCTTAATTCTCAATATAATTAATGAGCAAGTTATTCAAGAGTGTTCGATGATTATTGATTGGTAGGATAATAAATTCTAAGAGTTCAAGTTTTTAATTTGAAATTAGTAAGATAGGTTAAAGCTCTCTTAAAAAAAATTACATAATATTTTAAAAAAGAGTTTGTTTCCTAAAAATGTATTTTTATTGGCTTCTAAAAATAATTGTGGAAAGGTGAACATGAACTGAGTCGGAGATGTAAGCCAAAGCATTGAGATGGTTAGTTAACTTGTAAAAATGATTAAGGCTTTCCTTTGATCATTTTGTGTCATATTACTTATATTTGTTTTTGATCATCCCTTATCTTTTGAACTTGAATCTTGATTGTCTGTGCATAATTTCTCTATAATTCTACTAGTTATTTCTTAATAGGCTTTTCAACTATGAGTGTTTGATAAAAAAAAATGTCATAATGTGTACACTTACTTGGTGTTGAAGCCAAAAACTGGCCTCAAAGAGAGTTCGGACCTTGGGGTGTAGTCAACACCTACTTCTCCTAAACCTTGACCCCTGACTAACAACGAAGAACCATGAACTGACCCAAAGCCTCAGCTGGGAGGTCCCTCCACTAACCCAGAAGATCTCTGAGCGCTTCCCCTCCAAAGCCAATTGTTGGGCAAGGAGAACCTCAGAAAGCACTAGCAGATTTTAGAAAATGTGAAAGCTTGCCTTCTGAAAAACTCTGTGGGTCTATTTATAGATTTTCAATATCCTAAATTATTGAAATACCCCTGGCTGGTCAGCCAAAAACCAAACTCCGTTGTTCTGAGGAGCTAATGTAGACATAGGGGCATCCTGGTAATTTCACCTCTGGAACTTACCTGGCGGGATCCCTTCCGTTGATCTCTGTGGTCCTCCCGCTTGTCTCGAGCGCGAACCTTCCCTCCTACCCTGGGCGGGAGCCATAAGACTAGGGGGCGTTGAGTGGTGAAGCTTCAGTCAACGCCAAGAGCAAAAAGGCTCCTGCTGATATGAGGCGCAAGCCCTTTCTCCTGGCCTGGGCGGGAGCCAAAAGGCTCCCGCCGACATGAGGCACAAGCCCTTTTTCCTAACCTAGGCAGGAATCCCCTCGTCTTCCAACCTATTTGGTCCGATTTTAGCCCAGAGCTAGCCTAAGGCTAGCCTATTACGAGTCCCTGGGGCATCTTGGTCCTACTCAGCGAATATGGGGTTGTACATAATCCTCGCTCTTTGCGAGCTAGCCTTGCACTCGGAAAGACACGGCCAATCCCCAGATATTCGTTGGGAACTAGATGACCTAGAAGGGAATTTGGGTGGGCCCCACCCCGGTCCTGTATAAGTATACCGCTGGGCCAGTTCTCAGGACACCATTGTCATTGTCACCTTCCGTTTTAACTCTCGCAAGGCTGTCAAGATGTACGCCAAGCAAAGCGAGAAGCCCCTCTCGAAAGAATTCCAAGACCGCCTTGCCGCAGCTCAGGCGAAAGCCCGTGCTAACTGCGTCGGGGTTGCCCCTGGCTCATGCATGAGAGGCCCGCCAGCTCGCTTCCTCGGCCAAAGAAGAAAAGGAAGACTTAGTCGGTCAGGCGGTACCACTCGAAGAAAGATTTGGCCTCTCCTTCCCCGACTCCCGACCGCACTGAGAACCCTTCTTCCGTGCCGGAGGTACCATCTTACCTCACTTTTTGGTGTAATCCTGCTTTGCTGCGTCTGACACGTTTCCCTTCTCACTGATAGGTCCCGGAAGCTGCTGTCGAGAACCCTCCGGCCGACACTGAGCCAATTCACCCTCAGGGTGAGAACCCACTGCTGGTCTCGGAGGCCATCCCCCTGACAACCCAGATCTAGCCCGGTAATTTTTCCTATTAATTCATCACATGTGACTCATTTTTCTCCTGCTGACCCATTTTTCTGCAACTCCCGCCACCGACACCCCAAGGCTCATACATCAGAGCCCCCAAATTCCAGCGTCCAATGATCCCGCTAATGACGCAGCCGACCATACCCTCTCGCCTGGGAGGGTTACAACCGCACCAGACGCTCCCGCGCCAGGGTCTCGGCCGTTGGCGGAAGAAGATACTGCTGCCCTCCAGTTGGTCGCTGGCATTGACGAGGCTTGAAAAGTCAGTCGAGCGGTGGATGTCGGTGATCGAGAGGGACTACACTCACATTCTCGGCGAACAGGAGCGCCAGGTCGAGTGCGAGGAGACATCCCCTTCACGTAACATTGCGTGAGTGCGAGATCACCTGTGCTTGGCCAACCAGGGGCTCACCGCCCTGACCGCCTACCACTACCCGTGGGTGCCGCCGAGATCGGGAAGGCGAGGTCGGGGTCGATGGCGTTGGGAGCAGTATTGAACCGCGCAGGGTCTCGCGTTGCCTATCCCCAACCTCTCAGCCTACCCTTCCTCGTTATACCCCAAAACATTTATTTATTATTGATTATACTGTTATTGTTTTAGGGCTCTCGCCCGGTGAGTCCCCCTTGAAACTTATTTATATATTCTACTTTATCTATCATGTCGAATGCTTTGTTTTCGCACCTTTTCTGTGCTTCAAACATGTACGATTCCTTGCTGTTACCCGGGGCTGTTCCCGGAAGCTTTTCTCCATTTACAGGTGCGAGAGGCGTCAGTGAGGCGGGGTGGAATACGAAGAGTCAACCACCTAAAATTGCTGACCGCCGCTCAGAGGATCCCACATATTTACTTCTCTTTCTATAAATAGGGAAGTCCACCAACCGCATTAACTCCTTTCTGATTTCGCACCTTCGTCTTCCTCCATACCCTTCTCACGTTGCCCTCTATAACTCAGAGCCTCTCGCCTAACAACCCTTTCTCTTCCCTCCTTTCATCAAGATGCCTGGCGATACCGAGGGCCGCTCAAAGTGCGTGCAGACCTTCCTGGACCACTACTTCCCGCCCTGCCGGCTCACGCAGGCGGAATTCCTCACGATAACTGAGAACTACATCCCCTCTGGGTTCGTCATGTGAAACCCTTGGAACGATGACAGGGTTAGCCTCGCACCGGAAGGGGAGCTCGCCATCCCCTTGGAACACTTCGAGGTAGGGTTCCGCCTACCCCTCTAGCCGGAAGTGTGTCAGGCCCTGCACAATTACGGGGTAGTGTCGTCCCATCTCAACCCCAACTCCGTCGCCATCTTGGTTACTTTCGCTTGCTACATGCGAGCAGAAAGGATCGAATTCAGCCTGCCTGTTTTTCAGAAGCCGTTCACTTTCCGGGCCAAGGGAGGGTTGGTTTTCCTTTCCGGGCAGTCGATGAAGACAGAGGGTCTCGCCAACAAACATCATCATTGGGTGCAGAGATTCGTCTTCGTCTCTGGACCCTTCGACAGCATTCCCCTCGCGCCCATTCAGTACGACGAGGGTACCTATAAGCCTCCCACCCTGGGGGAGAGAGAGCTCCCTTGTAAAGTTCTTCGGGTCGAAAGCCTTCGACGTCCAGTTTCTTCGGTGAGGCCTTGACTCTCTTCAGCCAATTCCTCCCGAGGAAGGTACCTTTCCGGCACTCTTGCGCAACCTTTCGTCTTAGATCATGAATTTTTAATCATTAAGGCTTTCGCAGGTGAACGGGAAATTCCTCTCCGCCAACCCTTCGATGGGGCCAGGGATTTCTCTAACACCCTGGCTCTCGTCAAATCTGCCGCCCAAGCCTGTTGAAAGGAGCCCAACTCCTCATCCGTGCAAAGTGGTCGAAAGCGTAAACCCAACTCCCCTCCTACGGCTACTTCGAAGAAGAAGATAAGTGCGGCGGATAAGGGCAAGTCCGTTGCCGAGACCCCGGTCGAGATCCTTCCTACTGCCAGCGAAGCGACTGCCGCGGAGGAAGTTTCTGAGATCCCCGCCAAGGTCCTCCTCGCTGCCGGCGAAGCGACTGTCGCGGGGGAAGTTGCCTATACCCCCGCCAAGGTCCTCGAAAAGCCAGTGCCCAAAGGGCATCAGAAGTTTGGCATTGGCGGGAAGTTCCTTGATGAAGAGGGTCAACCCCTGCTCTGGTGGGATCCTGAAGCCAACCAGGTCTCAATCTCCTCAGTTCTCCCCAATTGGGCGGAGCGAGACACGATCACCGGCGAGGCCTTTGCACTAGGCTTTGGGCTGTACAACCGAAAGGATGCCCGCGCATTCGACCAGGAGCTCACCTGATATCTCACCTATGACACCGCAAGAGCCCAGATGCAGACGCTCGTGCTCGCGCACAAGACTGCGCACTGCAGCATCACCATGGAACGCAACCTCATTGATGCGATCAAATCGAGGTAATCCACTGTTACCGAGACGGACACCCTGAAGGCCGAACTAGCGGCTTCTCTCCATGCGCTTGGCGGCTGAGGTATGTAAACCTTCAAAGGCCTTTCGCCTTGCGGCAATCGCACGCTAATTCTAACCCCTAAATCACCGCAGGACTCCTCCTAGGCCCAGTTTTTGCATGCGAAGGTGCCCGGCCTTGAATGCGAGAACCAGCTGCTGAAGACAGAGCTCAAGGTTGCGCAAGGAGTCAAGGTGCCGGTCCCGCCCTCCCTGGACCAAAGGCTCAAAATCTGCCACTTCTCGGAATATGAAATTGAAGTGATGATGTAGGAGATTGCGCAGAAGTCATGTGCGATGGTGATCGATGTGCTGCGGGACTCGGGCTTCCTGAACAAAGGCTGCGAGACCCTCACCGCATGAGGGGTCCTGCCCTGGTTGTTCGATCCCATCCTAAAGCTTGTCAGGGAGGAAGAATCTCAAGGTGGAGATTGGGCATCAGATCTCGGCCAAAGTGACGGGTCCGGCGGCGAATCCTCCAGTGAAACCTCTAGCGAGAACTTTAGCGGGACTTCTGGCGGGACCCCCAGCAGCTCCTCCTGATGGCCTCCACATTTTTGCTTTTACCTCGTGATTCTCTTTTTGTAAACTTGCGCAAGGGGCGAGACCCCCCAGGCCGATGTAATTACTTTTATATTATATGAAAAGACATGTCTTTTTGTTGGAATGTTTATTATTTTTCATACTCTTCTTTTCCTCTCACGTTTTATTACCTGTGCATGAGTCTCCGCCTTTGTGTAACCCCTAGGCTCTTAGGCAATGACCTCCGCCCATTTGGAAAATTGACTAAGTTTATTCTGCCGAGAGAGACATGTCGAGAGTCCTGTTGAAAGGGACGTGCCAGGAGCCTTGCCGAGAGGGACTTGTCCGGAGTCCTACTGAAAGGGACGTGTCGGGATACCTGCCGAGAGGGACTTGCCAGGAGCCCTGCCGAGAGGGACGTGCTGGGAGCCCTACCGAGAGGGACTTGTCGGGATCCCTACCGAGAGGGATGTGCTGGGAGCCCTGTCGAGAGGGACTTGCCGGGAGCCCTATCGAGAGGGGTCTAGATTACCAAATCCCTACTCAGGATAGGTGTCGGCTACTTGAGAACTTGCTGACAAAATACTTTGTAATTCTCGTCATAGGCCCGACTTCCCCGTCAGCTAGGTGAGAGCCTGACGACGGAAGCGGCTCCAGACCTGTTTATCCCAAACATCTTGCGTCGTGCCATCGAGCGGGCCCTTGGACCTGCAAACCCTTTTCCCTTCCCCCCTAAGTGAGCCTACGACCCTGCCAGCTAGTGGGAGCCTGACAGCGGGTCTACTCAGGATCGAGTGCGCCTTTCAGCACTGACAGCTAATGAGAGCCTGAGCAGCGGGATCCTCTCGGGATATTCCCTTACCCCCCCCCCCCCAAGCGAGCCTACGACCCTGCCAGCTAGTGAGAGCATGTCAGCGGGTCTACTCGGGACCGAGTGCGCCTTCCAGCCCTATCAGCTAATGAGAGCCTGAGCAGCGGGATCCTCTCGAGGTCTTATAAACTATCAACCTCTTTCAGTTTCCCCCCAAGCGAGCCTACGACCCTGCCAGCTATGAGAGCATGGCAGCAGGTCTACTCGGAGCTGAGTGCGCCTTCCAGCCATGTCAACTAATGAAAGCCTGAGCAGTGGGATCCTCTCGGAGTCTTCCCTTACCCCCCCAAGCGAGCCTGCGGTTCTTCCAGCTAGTGTGAGCCTAGCATCGGGTCTACTCGGGGCTGAGTGCGCCTTCCAGCTCTGCCAACTAATAAGAGACTAAGCATCGGGATCCTCTCAGGGTCTTGCAAACTATCAACCTCTTTCCCTTCCTCCCAAGCGAGCCTACGACCCTGCCAACTAGTGAGAGCCTAGCAGCGGGTATACTCGGGGCCGAGTGCGCCTTCCAGCCCTATCAGCTAATGAGAGCCTAAGCAGCGGGATCCACTCGGAGTCTTCCCTTCTCCTCTCCTCCCTCTGCTCCCTCTGCCTCCCGGCTCCCTGCTCCTTCACATACTCCTCCGCCAACTTGGCCATCTTCTTGGCAAACGCCGGGTTGGCCGCCTTTATCTTTATCTCCTTTACCGTCCTCTCCATCAGCTCCTCTAAGGAGAGGGGGGAAATCTCTTCAGCTCCATACTAAAGAAGCTTGACCTCAACCCAAGGGTGAAGGCAAGCATCACGATGTACCCCGGCATCTCCTGAACCTGCAGGATATCCTCCTGGAACCTATCAACATAGTGTCCTAGCGTCTCCTCCGGCCTCTGCTTGATGGCGAACAAGTACTCTGCTGACTTCTTCCTCTTCTTTGACGTCGAGAACCTCAACAAGAACCCCCGGCGCAAATCCTCAAAGAAGTAAATGGAGCTCGTTGGGAGTTGATAGAACCAGTCACATGCCTTCTACTTCAGAGTGATGGCAAAGAGTCGACACTTTGTAAGACCCCCCTCCCCAACCTTTGCCTCGGGTCGGGCCGGAGGGGATCTTACTTGCCCAAGACGTCCACCTAGTGCTCCTTAAGGGGTAACGACCCACTCTGTTAAGCACTAGTTGGTCGGCTTGCTCGGCTTGAATCACAACATTCACATCTCGTCACAGAGTTTAGCGGAAGCATTAACAGGAAGGCACAACAATATATATTTAACAGAAAAGCGCAAAAGGCCGTAGCCACTGTTTATACATTAAGCTCGTAGGCTATAATTGTATTACAACTAGAAACTCCTCTCTCTCTCTCTCAACTCTGCTCGCTAGTACTCACGTCTCGAAACTTTGGAGATGACGGGAGTGCCTCTGCTCGGGTAGTCTTATCAGCTGGCGTATTGTCCTGCAACAGCTGGTCGCTACGGTGCTCCATCTCCTGTGAATGGTTATTTAAATAATAGTTAGTCACAGAGCTAAGTGAAAACAAATCTCCTCCCCGGATCCATATCCTGGAGACGAGCTCACGCACCCAACAAAAGTTGATATCCAAAGCATTAGAAAGTTAGTGCAGCATTTCATAAATAAGATAGGAATGACCAAAAAGAGGTGAAATATGGTATAACTGGACTAGCAGCAACAGTATACACCAGTTATAATTTAGGCTCCACTAGCACAGTAGCATAGCAGGTATTCATAACCCGTGCAAACATCGCAGGCATTCACAGTTGCATACACATCGCAGGTATCCACAGCCGCGTACACATCACAGGCATTCACAGCCGCGTACACATCACAGGAATTCACAGCCGCGTACACATCGCAGGCATTCACAACCGCGTACACATCACGGGCATTCACAGACGCGTACAAATCGATGGCATTCACAGCCGCGTACACATCACAGGCATTCACAACCGCGTACACATTGCAGGCATTCACAGCCACGTACACATCGCAGGCATTCACAGTAGCGCATAACACCCTATGTCGACATAGTATGGACCGCTTCTTTTCAAGCAGGGTAGGGAGCCCCACGGGCCTCACCGATGTGGTCGTCGATGACAGTGGCCAGTCCTGCCACTTCTGGGGGTGGTCGTACCGCAAAGCCCCAGGCCCCAACGTACAACCCCATATACTCCTGGATGTGAGCGACATCCGGTGATTCAATATTTTGGCCGACCAACGGAGGAAAAATTCGACGGGGAATAAAACATGACGGTCGGTCACCCGTGGCACCCATCTCCCTGTTGTCATGAGTTGTCGACCTCCCTGCACCGGTACAAACGATCTGCGAAAGGGACTGACGCGCCACAATTTACCGCAAGCAATTTACAAGAAATCAAACAGTCAATCATGCTAATATGTACCGGTCTGCGGCGGTCTGCCCTACTATACGTTAACCTTCAGGAAGTGACGCTCAACTCTACTTTTGACAAGGAGCGTGGGAGCAATTTATTTGAAGCTAGGCCCGGAGGAACACCTCAACTCCGGTTATCCCCAATTAAGGCTCGACCTTAACAATTAACTGCTTATCAAAGCAGGACTCGTGCTTATAATAGTTAATTGCAGTAACGAAAATGCGGTAATTAAAGCTGCTGATAATAAATGTTGCATAAAATAAGTGTTGAGTGAAATGTGATCAGTACGGAACTAGAGTAGTACTGAATTGAAAGTACTGAATTGAACTTGACCAGTACGGAACTGGAGTAGTACTGAATTGAAAGTACTGAATTGAATTTCACTAGTACGGGACTAGAGTAGTACTGAATTGAACTTGACCAGTACGGGACTGGAGTAGAACTGAGTTGAAAGTACTGAACTGAATTAAATAAAGGAAATGGACAAGTGCAAGACTGGAATAATCATAAAGAAAATGATTAGTAGTCCAATCACTCCATTCAGGAGGCTTCAGTTCCATATCCGTTCTCAGGAGACATGTTCAGTTCCATCTTCGTTCTCAGGAGCTTTAGTTTAGTTCCATCTCTGTTCTCTGGAATTTTAATTTAGTTGCATCTCCGTTCTTAGGAGGTTTAGTTTAGTTCCATCTCCGTTCTGAGGAGGTTTCTTGAGTTTCACCCATTATTAAGATCCGATAACAATTCAGTTGCGCCCTTTTTAATCACGGCTTAATCGGATCGGAAGAAGCTTATTATGAGTTATATTTTTATTATTCATCCGAGAATAATTCATAACTCACTATTTGTACTCTCACTTTCCGAGCATGCCCAAATCACCCGAGAGTCGAGGCGCTCGACGGTTTCACGAAATCTCGGAGCACATGGAGCTTGGTCACTTGCCTCGGTCACTCTCATCAATAAGACAATTTGAATATATAATTCAAATTAGAAAGGATAGTCGTGTGCTCCAATTTTCATTTTCGGAGAAAACGAGCGTAATAAATACCGAGCGCGACCGTAGGCTTCCATAATTTAGGAAAAATATCAAATCTTATCACCATGATCCCAGATTTTTGCCACAACTTCTAAGAGGGATTAAAGTGAGCCTAGAAAAATTTCATAACTTTTCAAAGAGTTTTGTGTCTTTAATTTGGCCAAACAAATTTTATTTGGGCTTTTAAAAATACCAAATCAACTCCAAAAATTCTCAAAATTTTTGTGGAGGAAGCCCTCAACAAGGGGAACAATTATCATGTTCAACACTTTTTCCCGCCTATACCGAACCGCCACCCTCACGAGGCTTTCCCGCCGCCGGCCGGCCGTGGCTCCGCCCCCAGCCGACTGCCCGGTGGTGGGCGCTCCCTCCGGCGGCGGCCCGGCGGCCTGCCGCCGCCGGCCATCGCCAGAGCTATTTTTTTATTTTGAACGGGAGGGGAGGGGGTGACGGCGGCAACGCTCCGGCCACCGGAGCTTGCATGCAACTCGATGGAAAGATAGGGAGGAAGGAGAGGAGAAGTTTTCAACCTTGTTTGGGGTCTCAAGAGGCTCTCAGCGAAATCCGCCATTAATGGTGGTGGAGCTTGGGTGGGCGGTTTCTGGCGAGGCAGAGTTCCGGCAGGGTGGTGGTGGCTTGTTTTGAGCTTGGAAGATGAGTGATACTAAGTAGAGGGGGTTGAGGTCCTTATATAGGAGAGGTGAGGCCCTTCCCCCTCCTCCTTTCTCCGTTGGTTAATGAGAGTCATGGTTGGGTTACCTCCAACCATGATTGAGTTCGGGGGGCACCTGGCAGCAGGGAATTGGAGAGTTCTTGCTAGCCAATCAAAGGCCATCACATGGATTGTGTTTCTTGGGGGAAAGATGAGTGGCTTAGGATTGGACAAGTGGATGGAGGGAGGGAGAAGCCTTTGGACTTTGATGCTCTTATTGGCCAACAAGGCAACCATCATGGCCCATTTATGGCAAAATAATGAGCCCATGGTGAGCTTGTTAAGGAGAGAGGGATGGAGAGAGAAAAGAGCTTTTTAGGGGGGTTGACCAAAAGTCAACCACGGGGTGGGTCCACTATGTTAGTCAACGTCTAAATAGGTCCAAGTCAACGGGGGTTGGGTCAAAGTTGGGTTGTCGTGTCATAATTGGTGTGTGTACGCTATTCGGTGCATAATTATGCTTGATTTTACCACGGTTTGACCACCCATCATCGAAACTGATCGAGACCAATTCCGTTGACTTTGTATTGATCATACGAATCCAATGTCACTGACCGGGTCGAATCGGAGTTCGTTCGCTAAGTATTCAAAATTTGTGCGTCGCGGCGTGCTAAAATGGTCAAAATGCTCATAATCATCGTTAGGCTTCGAATCGTGATACAATGAGTTCTGATGCGTTTGTATCGACTATATGAAGTCATAGGAACTGATAGAACTCGAATTGGAGTTCTTTAGATTAATATTCAAAAATCTCGTTTTCGCGACGTTCTGCGAGAAATAGCCATATCCACCATATGACCTCGGAATTCAATGGAACGAGTTCCAATGCACTCATAATGACTATACGAGGCCACAGGAACTAACAGAACTCAAATCAGAGTTCTCTAGTTCTATATCCTGCCTAAGGTTGCCTCCTACCGGGTCACGGGTAGAGGTTCGGGTCACTTTTGTTGGGCCCATTAGGGTTTCGGTGGCCCAATAAAAGTCGGGATATTACACACTTGAAGGCATCAGATATTTGCCTTATGGAAACGACATCTTCAAACCACTGCACATGCTACACGGGGTCATCCCTGCCAGTGTAGTAGGACATGTCAGGCTCTCGAAACCCATGGAACCGGGGCCGAGATGATCAGCTCACTGAAGGGCTCCCGCCCATTGCCTGCCGAGAGGGCTCCTCTCGCTGCCTCGGCTCGCTAGCCAAGTCAGCACTGGCCTGCTCGGGGAAAAGCTCCCGCCCGGCGACGTCCCTCTCGGCAACCTCTACCGGAATCTCCTTCCCGGGACGCTGTCCGGGAGCGTTCTCGCCCAGTGAAGAAGTCGCGGCCACCGGAACCTAGGGCGTTACCCACTCGCTTCTCGCCGAGAAGGCCAGGTGGATGGTTTGCAGGACTTCCCGTCTGAAGTCCTCCAACATCCCCAACGTCACCCCACTTCCCCGAGGGGGGAACCTCCCAAACCAGCTCCTTCACCTTCATCCCCAGCCATGGGACTTCACTTGAGATTTTCTTGTATCGGCTATGGTCCACGCTCACCGCACCAAAAATATTGAAGCAAAAAACTGGCCTCAAAGAGAGTTCGGACCTTGGGGTGTAGCCAACACCTACTTTTCCCAAACCCTGACCCCTGACTAACAACGAATAACCAAGAACTGACCTAAAGCCTCAGCTGGGAGGTCCCTCCACTAACTCAAAAAATCTCTGAGTGCTTCCCCTCCAAAGCTAATTGCTGGGCAAGGAGAACCTCAGAAAGCACTAGCATATTTTAGAAAATGTGAAAGTCTGTCTTCTGAGAAACTCTGTGGGTATATTTATAGATTTCCAATATCCTAAATTACTGAAATACCCCTGGCTGGTCTGCCAACAACCAAACCCCGTTGTTTTGAGGAGCTAAATGTAGACCTAGGGGCATCCTAGTAATTTCACCTCTGGACCTTACCTGGCGGGAGCCCTTCCGCTGATCTCTGTAGGCCTCCCTCTTGTCTCGAGCGCGAGCCTTCCCGCCTATCCTGGGCGGCGGCCATAAGACTAGAGGGGGCATTGAGTGGTGAAACTTCACTCAACGCCAAGAGCCAAAAGGCTCCCGCCGACATGAGGCGCAAGCCCTTTCGCGTGGCCTGGGCGGGAGCCAAAAGGCTCCTGCCAACACGAGGTGCAAGCCCTTTCACCTGGCCTGGGCGGGAGCCAAAAGGCTCCTGCCGACACGAGGCCCAAGCCCTTTTGCCTGGCCTGGGCGGGAACCCCCTCGTCTTCCAACCTATTTGGTCTGATTTCAGTCCAGAGCTAGCCTAAGGCTAGCCTAATCCGGGTTCCTGGGGCATCTTGGTCCTACTCAGCGAATATGAGATTGTATACTTGGAATTATCATCACTATGAACTTAAAAAAATTGATATGTCATATTTTAAAAAAAATGGATAAATGTTGTAGTGATATGTGACTTAAGTATGGGTACACCTACTTGGAATGATCTCAATTATGAACTTAAAAAATGAATGAAATAATAATTGAGAAATAAACCTCATAGTTTGGAGAGTTATTAAGAATATTAACTAGGAAAATACATTTCACTATTTAATTTCATTCTTAACCAAGTCAAAGTCATTTATACCGTAAGTATTTATGATTTCTTTTCATGATTAAACTACTAAACTCTTGTAGAGGCTAAATCAAAGACTCGGTCTATTCTTATACATCATAATTATTGAGAAAGTTCAATGAGAAAATGTTTCGGGAGAGTAATTGATTTTAAGTAATATCACACGCCACACTAGAAATTTTAATTGAGCTTTATATTTTATCAAACTAATAGATCTGTGAATATCTTGAACCCTTATTGATTGACAAATTATCAGTTGATTGAAGCAAATTTCTTGAGTAGACTTTCTTTAATTACATTTGTGCAAGAATGATCGTTGGAATTTGCATCTTGATGGCTATCACTTCATTCAATTCACTAATTCAAATTAGATTTACTAGAGATTAACAAAAGTTTAAGTGTGAGAATATGATAACATCTCAAAAGAAGTTATCTAAGTCTATTATTTCGACTTAATGTATATTATAAATGAGAACAAATGATTTTAATTGAGTAAAAATATGAATAAATTTATTTTTAAATCTATATTTGATTAATTTGGTCATTTTCAATGTTTCTTTACTAGAATTGTCGAATAATTCAACAAAAAATAAAGCTAGATTTATATTTTATGGTCTAGGGGAGTTATTGCAACAACCTATTTAAGTTGTTGCAACAAGTCATGTCTAAATTTAAATTTTAAAATTTAAAATCTGCTGTGTTTTTTAAATATGAAAGGATGCATCCTTTCCTAATGGGGCCGACATTTTTAGAGGAATTCTTGCAAATAAGGACATTTGAAAAATCCTTAGAGAGAGGGAGAAATTAATTATCACCTTGGAGAAGAAGGCCAGGGTTTGGGCGAACCAGCAAGAAAAAAGACAACTTTTGAGTGAGATCCGAGAGGAAATTCCAGCAGTGTTTAAATTTTTACCGTCGTGTTTTGTAAGATCTTTCTTATTGTGTGATGTGTTTCTTCCATCGCTATTATGTGGAGAGTGTCCCGACAAGATAAGTTTCTAGGAAACTGACGAGAATGCCAAGCTTTGGATATGTAGGGGCGATGAAGCCCACGAGCAGGCGGGGTCAGGCAAGGTTTCTTAGCATCGGTTTGTTTGTGTGACAGAATCCTGACGTGAGACCTCAGAGCTTGCAGGCAAGACCAAGTTTTGAGACCGACAAGCGGGTGAGGCCTAGGCAAGAGTTCTGAGTTGCGGCTTGAACGCTGATGGGGGGAAATTGGAAGTACCCGTGTGGTGTGATGTGATGTGATGATGCGTGATGACGTGCTATAATCATATGCGTTATAGGGTGTCTTGGGTGAAACCCAAGTTTGCATAAATGATGCATTGTATTCCCCTTTTTATTAAATGCTCAACCTAGAAACATGTTTGATGTATGTGACATCCTAACCTGTTTCTTTACTCTCTATGTATATATACATTTGCATACGATGTGCTGATCTCAAGGGTGATGGAGTGCCCCAAGGTCTGCTAGGGAAGGTAGAGAGGAGATGTGTTGGTTACACAGTTGAGGTCAGCCTTTGCAAACCCACGTTACAACAAATTTTTACAGGGCAAGGATCATAAGAGGGAGCAAGCTCGCCAGCCAAGAAGGCCTAAAGCTCATAAAGTGTACACATTTACTTATAAGTTGATGAATGTTATGCTCCGTGAATTGTAATCCGGCTTTCATGTCGAGGTAGCCTAGGAGTGTCAAGGCACATTGCTCTGTTTGTTATTGTTTCAGTTTCTGGACTTTTGTATGTTGTAAGGCCTTTCGAACTCCTATGATAGTGGATAACTTCTCATTTGTGGTGTGTTTCTGCTGTCTTGTTTCTGAGTTTTGAGTTGGGTAATTCTTTATATCATCTTATAATAATTAAGTTGTGGAGTTTGTATGTTGTGGGGCCCTGAACGGACTCATATTATATGATCACTATAGGGGATGTGTTAAAACCAGCAGCATTTTGAGCGCTCCACTCCTGCGATCCAGCTCTATCGCGGTGCTTAAAGACGTCCAACACTGCCAAGTGTAATTTGTGCAGGACGCCAAGCAAGACGGTCTGTCGTCCGCCAGGGGAAAAGTATTCTCTCACCTCCGAATTGTAACGAGGAGCGGTCTATCGCCCTTGATTCTACAAACCAACTATAACCGCAAGCAAGTAGTGGACTTTGACTGGCACAGTCGCAGTCACGTGATTTTTACCCGGTTGAGGGGTTTTTCCACGTTAAAACTTCGTGTGTACGATTGATCTACTTCATTGACTGTGTGCGCGCTCGACCGCTCTCGGGCTAAGACGATTGAATTTGGGCCGATTTAGGAGCGTCGAGTTAGACCGCAACAGATGATTTCTAGTTAACTTTAGAAGGGCAGTGGCCATGACATTCCATATAGGAACACATATATACTGCGATGTTTAGAAGTCTGAAAATCGTTTCGTTTGAAAATAAATAATAGACTTGATGTTTAAATCTATAATACTAAGTGTACGTGTCCTCCTAGCTAATAATAAAAAAGACTGTGTTCTTACAGTAGAACTAGATATTTGTACATTTTCAAATGATTGAATTTAATCTAAAATGAAATTCTCTGTTGAAAATTACAGGAGTTGTTGACAGTGGAGGAGTACTTGTCGACTGGGATCCAGATTAGGATTATCTGCTTGATGATGACAGTTAGAGTGTTGTTAGATTTTTTTTTGTTTATCTCTGTTTCAGAGCATTGTTTAGCTCTATTTTCACCTATTTATTTAGACTATTATGCTCTCTGTTTGATTTTTTGATGCTAGACTTATATGATATGTGCCCTGATTGTACTTGAGACTGTGATGTGATGTGACTGAGTTTTATTTTACTTATGCGTGCATACTATTTTTTGTTTAAGTCTAGTATGGTTCACAAATGTTGGACACGGTTGTGAATGAATCACGTTTGACTAAACATTGCACAACCATCCCTTTTCGACATTGAGTTTATGACGGACATATGAGAAGATTGTTAGATATTTATTAATATGTCTGCACGTGTCGAGACCGACTCAGAGTCTGTCACTCTAAAGCTAGACTCTATGCTAAAGACACTATATAAACTATATTCCAAACTTGATATGTCATATGGACTATCTTGAGCGAATCCAAACCCTCAACACTCTCCAATGTATAGAAAATTATAAATTTTTTATTATTTCAGATTATTATATACATCTCTGGTATGTAGAAGATATATGAATCCTCTAGAATGTTCATGCTCATCCTATGTACAAAATTTCCAATTTATCTAGAATTTTCTCGGAGGCCTAACCCAAAATAATGATTATTGACAATATGCTTCTATGTAACAGCAAAATCCAACCACAGCGAAGTAGGGCTAAGCACATTATTCGAAACTCGAAAGTCGCTCAAAAATCGTTCTAAAATTGAGCCGAATCGGAATCAGTTAAAATTGATTCGACTCAAATTGAGTCGATTACATTTGACTCGAATTTTATTTCGAGTCGATTTCGAGACAGCCCTGAATCGCTCGAAATATGATTCGAATGAACTCGAATTAATTAAATTTTTTTTGTATTTATTAATATATTCTTATTTTGAGATTTAAAATAATAAAATTTAAACATAAATAAAAAGAATGAAAGCTTTAAGTGTTTCATTTGCTAAATTTATACGTTATTCAATATAATTTTGAGCAAACTAGGAATAAAACAAAAAATTGTTCAATTTCGATCCGACTCGATTCGATTTCGAGTTGACTCGATTGGATTTCGAGCCGACTCGGAATCGAGCCATTTCGAGTCAAGCCGACTCGACTCGAAATCTATTTCGAGTCGAGTCGATTTTGAGCCGAGTTCGAGTTGAAAATTTCCATTTCGAGACGAGCAAAAATCGCTCGAACTTGACTCGATATCAACCCTAGAGCTAAGAATGTCAAAAGCAAAGATTAATGTGAAATTCCTTGATCACAATTCAAAAACAAGGAACTTATATATATGCGAGTGATAGGCACAGGGCTCCGCCCCTACCGTCAATCGCGATAGTATCTCAAGTGCGATAGTGCACGTGGGTCTCATGCCCTGCACAATATTATCTCGGTCACGACTTTGTCCTGACGCGCCGACACTCCGGCTGCTCTTCGTTCATTTTTTCAGTATGCAGGAGGGATTGGGAGCAGCAAAAGAACACAATTTTTTTGTCGATTGAGGACATGAGAGAGCACTTTTTTAAAAAAAACAAAACAAATTTCAAAAACATAATTTTTCTAACGGAAACCCAAGCGGCCGGCTCCAAATTTGAATTTTCTAACAAATTTGCGAGCGGCGATTCCCGTTAATTTACTCTAATTTATAACAGTCCAAGTCTATAAAAATTTGGAGCCGGCGGCGCATTCCCACTCCCGGACCCCCGCCCCCGATTAACGCCGCCGGCAATATGAGTGTCCGGGGAGCTGCCCGCAGCGACGCAGCGTTTTTCTTCCTCTTCCTGGCGCTGACTTCTGTCTCACCCGCGGCCGAGGACGACGTGCGGTGCCTTCGTGACTTGAAGCAATCTCTCGGCGATCCGTACGGGCTCCTCGACTGGGATTTCTCCAATAACGCAGTGGGTTCCATCTGCAGCTTCTCCGGCATCTTCTGCTGGCATCCCCAAGAGAACCGGATCCTTTCTGTTGAACTCTCGTCCAGGTCGCTCGCCGGAAGCATACCTCCCGCCCTCCAGTTCTGCCGCAGTGCCACAACCCTCGATCTTTCCGGAAACGTTCTCACCGGCTCCATCCCACCTACCCTCTGCGACTGGCTTCCCTTTTTGGTGAGTCTCGATCTCTCCCGCAATCGTCTCTCCGGCCCCATCCCCCCGGAGCTGTCTAACTGTATCTTCCTCAACAAACTCATCCTCTCATCCAACTCTCTCTCCGGCCAAATCCCCGCGTCCCTCTCCCGCCTCGAGCGACTCAAGGAACTTGATCTCTCGAACAACCGTCTGACCGGCGAGATCCCTTTCTTCCCATTCCTCTCTTTTGGTTCCAACCGTCTGACCGTCGTGATCCCCGGGTCCATCGCCGCCTCCTTCCCATCCTCCTCTTTTGAATCCAACGTCGGTTTATGCGGCCAACCCCTTTCGTCCCGTTGCGGATCACACTCCCACCACACTGGACTCATCGTCGTCATCGCCGCCGGCGTCTTCGGCGCCTCGGCCTCTCTCGCCCTCGCCTACTTCGTCTGGCGATGCTACTTCTCCTCTGACCGGAAGGAGACCAGAAAACCCATCTCCGGCGAGGCGGGCAGCTTGTGGGCTGATCGGCTTACCGCGTCGCAGCACCGGTTGGTCCCCGTTTCACTGTTCCAGAAGCCGATCGTGAAGGTGAAGCTATCCGATCTGCTATCTG
This sequence comes from Platanthera zijinensis, assembly GCA_039513925.1. NCBI lineage: Eukaryota > Viridiplantae > Streptophyta > Magnoliopsida > Asparagales > Orchidaceae > Platanthera > Platanthera zijinensis. Next base: position 10,039,410 of record CM077092.1, read on the forward strand.
CCACCAGAAATTTCCACCGGGAACACATCGTAATCGCCGGGAGCGAGCGGGTCGGCACCGCCTTCAAAGCGGTGCTATCCGACGGCTCCGCCCTCACCATAACGCGGCTTCACGGCTGCACTCTCGGAGAGATGCAGTTTCGGTCGGAGATGCGCCTGATCAGCCAGCTCCGTCATCCCAACCTCGTCCCCTTCCTCGGATTCTGCCTGGTTGAAGGCGAGCGATTGCTCGTCTACAAATACATGCCCGACGGCGCACTGTCCTCTTTCCTCCGATCACCGGCCAACAATCTGAAATGGCTGGCAAGGCTGTGCATTGCCGTCGGCACCGCCCGAGGTCTCGCGTGGCTGCATCACGGCTTCCAGTCCCCATTTCTCCACCAGGCCATAACCTCCAACGCCATTCTTCTGGACGAAGACTTAGATGCCAGAATAATCGACTTCGGCCTGCCGAGACTCATCAGCTCGTCCGCAGCGGATATTGTCGCCGATGCTAGCCCCTTTGCGAACGGGATTTTCGGAGAACCAGGATACTTTCCGCCGGAGTACGCCCACAGCCCCATGGCCACCACCAAGGGAGATGTATTTGCGTTTGGCGTCGTGCTCCTGGAGCTGGTGACTGGACAGAAGCCCACAGAAGTCTTTGTTGAGTTCACCGGAGAAGCTTCAAAGGGAAACTTAGTGGAGTGGATCAATCAGCTTGCAGCCGCCGGACGGCTGCTGGATTCCGTCGACCCGAATCTCCGCGGGGAGGAGGCTGGCGAGGAGATTCTGCAGGTGTTAAGGGTTGCAGTGAGTTGTGTGTCCTACAGACCCAAAGACAGGCCATCCATGTATCATGCCTACCAGTCTCTGAAGATCTTATGGGATAACAACCATAACTCCTCAGAGCAGTATGAGGAGTTCCCTCTAGTTTATGGCAAGGATGATTCAGATTCCACCACCCCAAGGGAGTGAAAAGATAAAAAACTTTGTTTTGTTATATGAAAATAGCATTGTGGATTCAAACAGTTTGTGGAGGTGAGCAGCTACTCTCTTAAATTTAATTTATTGTTGCAGTTGCTTTAGTTCAGGTAGTTGTAGCATAGATCCTGATATTATTACAGCAAGGTTTTGTCATTCATCTTCTGTTTCTTTTCATTTAATCTGTCTTCTCTATCTGAGTTTTTGTTTCTGTAATCTTTTTTTTTGTGACTCAAAATAACTCCTATGGGTAAACAAACTACCCTAATATCTGCATCCCTTGACTATTAGAGCAAGGAATCCATTTTGTGTGTGTCAAAGATCATCTTTTTAGAAGGGGAGTCTTGGCGGTTTTGTTAAGGTGTTGTCGTTTGACCTTGAGATCACGAGTTCGAATCTTGGAAGCATCATCTTGCAAAAATGCAGGACAAGATTTGCCTACATTTCATCCTTACGATGGGATCCTTCCCCGGACCCTCTTTGCCCATGAATGCTTTGTGTACCGGGCTGCCCTTTTTATGTCAAAGATTTCATCTATTTATTCAAATATTGAGTCTTTTCTCTAGGTTTTTTGTTTCTCCAATCACTTGTTTATACACAGTTATCGAGGAAACAAACTACCCTAGCATCTGCATCCATAACTATTAGAGCAAGGAATTCATTTTTGTGTGTGTCAAAGATCATCTTTCTAGAAGAGCCTTGACGCATCAGTAAACGTGTTGTCGTTTGTCCTTGAGGAGGTCATGGGTTCAAATCCTGGAAACAGAAGCCTCTTGCAAAAATATAGGATACGGTTTGCCTACATTTTACCCTCCCTTCCTCGAACCCTCTTTTGTGCGGATGCTTTGTGCATCGGGTTGCACTTTGTGTCAAAGATCTCATTGTTTTGTTCAAATATACAGTCTTTTCTCGGTCCGAGCTTTCCATCTGTCTGAGCTTTCCATCAGTCCGAGCTTTTGGAACAATTGGATAAACGCAAAGCATCACGGGTCAAGTAGCAAAGTATCACGGGTCAAGTAGCAAAACATCACAGGTCAAGTAACAAAGCATCATGAGTCAAGTGAAGGAATGTTGGATCCAACACAAGTTAAGTGTGAATTAAACTTAGTAGGAATGGAGTTCCTTTTATGGAAAATTGGTGTGCACTTAGCCCCCTCTCCCCATGATCCCCATGTCATTAGTGGGATCATGGGTTTGACCACCGTGCACGATCCGCACGTGTGATCGCACGCGGACCGTGCACGCAGGATCCCGCCAGGGCTGGCCAAACCACAGGCCCCGCTCCCTCTTCTCCCCGCCGGCCGGACGACCCGAGCTGGTCCGGCTCCGGCCGGCGGGCTGGTCGTGCCTTGTGGCCGCACCTTTGAGGCCGCGCGACGCGGCCACCCCGCCGGGCTTGTAGACGGTAGGGGCGATCCCCCTCCCGTGCCGACCGTAGCGGACGGGGGAGGCCGTAGTGGCCGGCGGCCACGCCCGGCCCTCCGGTCGGACGCGTTGGCCGGCGTGCGCAGCGCGCCACGACAAGTTGTCAATCGGGGCCGGGTCTATATTTGGCCCCGGCCGCACGGCCGGTGTCGGGAGAACGCCCAGCCCCGCCGGCTCCAGTCGGCCGCTCCCCGCGATCGGTCGGCGCTTTGGCGGCGGCCGGTTGCCGGCGCCGGGGGGGGGGCACCCGGTCCCGCCGACTCCGGTCGGCCGTTCCCGTGGCCGGTCGGCGCCTTGACGGCGGGAGGCGGCCGACGCAAGAGCTAACTGCCGCCCTCGCCGGGGAGCGACGTCTCTCCCGTCAGTCGCGGTGCCACCCCCCCCCCCTCCTCCGCCGACCGATCGGCTCGTTGTAATTACGACCGTTCATTCCCGGGAGAAACCACCCGCGTAACTTCCACAGTTAGTGGGGTGTCATAATCATGATGGCAATCTGGATATAGCAAAGATTATACGTCCTAAAACTATAACAAAAATATTAATTAAAGTGGTTACAGTGTGAGGATAACCGCATAATCATCGTAACCACCTCCTGGAGGCTATAAAAAGGCCCTCATACCTCCTCATTTCTCACTTTTCTGCTTCTCCTCTTTCTTCTTCCCCAGGCCAGATCTTTGCTGAATTCCTCCTACGAGTCATCTTCAAGCCATCTTCAAGCCACTTTCAAGACTTCTCCAAGCAGCCTGCTAGCTACTAGCAAGTCACCGCCTCATCGTCAAAATCTTCCTAAGTCTCCGACTGGCAGCGGGAAGGAGTCCCTGCAACACCAAGCATCCCGTTCGTCCGCAATTTCCCTGCAAACAGTCTCTCGTGGAGCAGCCTGTTGCCCGTAGCGAGCCTTCAACTCTCTCGCCTCCAAAGTGTAACGAGGAGCGGCTTGTCGCCCTCGATTCTCCGTGAAAGTTGTTACCGCAAGCGAATAGTGGAGTTCGACCAGCATAGACCCGGTCGCGTGGTTTTTTACCCAATTAAGGGATTTTTTACACGTAAAAACATCGTGTGTACAATCTCTCTTTCATTGACTGTGTGCGCGCTCGACCGTTCCGAGAGCTAAGGCTTTCCAGGTTATTCCGGTTTGACCGGGGCATCGAGTTTGACTGCAACAGTTTGGCGCCGCCTATGAAACGCGAGTTTCCAACATCAACGGAAGACAATACCCTTTACACAGTGATACTCACGATTTGCTCCCATGGACAAAAGGAGCACCCGAACCACCAACGGATCACCTGATGGAGGACGTGTTGAGCTAGCTCGTTCTCACTCGCTTGTCAACGCAACTCTCAGAGGAGAGGCCACTCTCCCAACTGCAACCGTCTTGGAAGGGTGCATACAACACATGGAGGAGCGTCAGGTCGAGATGCTCGCCCTCCTTTAGAATATTGTTGCTCCTCTAGCTCCTTCTCAGCCTCCCGTACCAGCTAATCCCCCGCCTTCGGCTCAAGGTCACGTTCCCCTCAGCAAGCCCTCCATGGAGAAAATGAATCTGAAGACTTTTCTGATGCTGCCAGTTCTGCTCACCCTGTTCAGCGGGGCACTGGAGGCAGTTGCCATCATCTCCCGGAAGGGATAACCCGCGCGCCACCGGAAAAAAGGTTCACTTGCGAAGAGATTCATGAGGTAATTGCCCAAGAATACAAACAGCTTGGGCGACGTGACATCCTCGGACGCCGCCCTCTCCATTAGGGCTCTCCACTCGCTCCTCAGGTTCTAGCACATCCAGTCTTGCATGGCTTTAAGCTCCCCAACGTCGAGACGTTCGACGGAACAGAGGATCCGCTTGAATATGTCAATCATTTCCTCACCATAATGAGTATTTTCAGTGCCCCAAATTAATTGGTATGTCAAGTTTTCTCAGCCACTCTGAAAGATCAGGCTCACACCTGGTTTCACTTCCTACGGGAACGAACCATTTTCACTTTTGCAGAATTAGCAGGACAGTTCTCGGAGTAGTTCGTTGCCAATCGTAGAATTGTTCGGGATCCCTCGCATCTCTCCGGGATTCGTCAAAAAGAGGGAGAATCCCTCTTGGACTTATTTCGCCGCTTCACCTCAGAAGCGCGTCAAATCCCGGGAGTCGACCCCGAACTTCTCAGAGGTGTCTTCCTTGGTGGACTCCGCCCCAGCGGTTTCTATTCAGCTCTCATGAGGGAAACCGTGTCCAGTTACTCAGACCTTGTTCATCGGGTCAAAGCTCAGATAGCGGCCAACGAGGCCATCGTAGCACACTGCTAGTAGTTTGAAGGCGGACGGAAAAGGAAGAGGGGGCAGGAATAAGCCCCCACAAGGCAAGAAGAGCGACGCTAGGATGAGCACTGCAATGATAACCGTTAACGTGACCCGTCGAGGAATGGGGGTCAACGTCCACCTCGAGAATACACTCCACTAAATACCACTGGTACTAACGTGATACACGCAATTCAAAACGATCCGGCGTTTCAACGACCGAGAATGCTACCGCCAAACCCTAAGGCCGATCAGACAAGGTACTGTGAGTTCCACCACACGATCAGTTACACTACCGAGGAATGTTCCGGGCTGATGAATGAAATCAAGTGTTTTATCCGTCAAGGGCTCCTTGGAAGATTTTTACAGGGACAGACGCAAGGCCAGCAAGCTCAGCATCTAGGAAGAGACCAGCAAAATGCGCCGCAAGGGGCTCCTGGCGCCAGGCAAATGATGGGTAACATCGAAACCATCGTCGAGCCTCACTCCTCTCTATCCAGATATTTTTAATAGGAATTACGGATGAAACTCGCAAGAATCCAGAGCTCAACCTAGATTTCACCATCTCCTTCGGATACGAGGACCTCAAAGGGGTGCAAATTCCTCATCAAGACCCACTTTTCATCAGCGCAGGGATAAGAGATCTTTGCTTCAACATTAAAAGAATTCGCATAGACAACGAGAGTTTAATCGATGTTTTGTTTTTATCCACTCTCTGTAGCATGAAATTTACTCCACGGCATCTCAGTCCCGCCACGGGGCCCGTATATGGCTTCGAAAACCATCTGATTTCCGTTCAAGGAACAATTACCCTGCCAGTAACAATGGGTGAATTCCCGAGGCAGGTTTCCCAAGATATCCAGTTTGTCATCATCGGCTTAAGTTCGCCCTACAATGCCATCTTCGGAAGGCCGGCCCAGTCAGTTTTTGTGTGCAATCCCGTCAATTCCTCGCCTATCCATACAGTTCCCGACCCCGGGAGGCATAGGGGTCATTCGCGGCAGTTAGGAAGCAGCCCGCGCCTGCTACTTAAAGCAGGCTCAGCTGGAAGTAGCAATCACATTTAAAGTCGGAGACATCGACCCACGCAGCAAAGCCATCATACAACCTGGAAGCCCTCCATATGAGAAGAAGGCCCCACGCCAGACAAGATCGAGACTCCACCTTAACTGTGTTTTTTTATATACATGTATTATTGTCCTTTTATTACAATTTTCTACCTTGAACTCTGTATGATGTAAAAGTCACGAGTCATGACTCGTACAGACTATCTTTAATTTGATCATATTGCATTATGTTTCTCTTATTCTCGCTTCGAGACTTCTTCGGCCAGGCTAAACCACTCCCCGGATCGAATACTTACATTCTCCGACGAGCCATTTCCGACCAGGCTCGGACACTCCCAGATCGAATCTTTACATTCTCTGGAAGCCACTTCTTTGGTCAGGCTTGACCATTCCCCGGATCGAATACTTACATTATCCGGCGAGCCATTTCCGACCAGGCTAGGACACTCCCAGATCGAATCTTTACATTCTTTGGAAGCCACTTCTTCGACCAGGGTACGCCACTCTCCGGATCGAATACTTACATTCTCTGCCGAGCCATTTTCGACCAGGCTCGGACACTTCCAGATCGAATCTTTACATTCTCTGGAAGCCACTTTTTCGGTCAGGCTAGGCCACTCCCTGGATCAAATACTTACATTCTCTGGCAAGCCATTTCTGACCAGGCTCGGACACTTCTAGTTCGAATCTTTACATTCTCTGGAAGCCACTTCTTCGTCCAGGCTAGACCACTCCCCGGATCGAATACTTACATTCTCCGGCGAGCAACTCATGCCCGGGCTAGGTCACGCAGTCGGATTGAATATTTACATTCTCCAGCGGTCGGATTGAATACTTATATTCTCTGTTGTTACTGCAGGCCAACTCCCTGTCATTGCCAGGGCATGCCCCTCTCCCGGTCACACCTCCGGATCGAATACTTACATTCTCCGGCAATCGGCTCATAGTCAGGCTAGGTCGCACAGCCGGATCGAATATTTACATTCTCCGGTGGTCAGATTGAATACTTACATTCCTCGCCATTACTACAGGCCAACACCCCATCATCGTAAGGGCCTGCCCCCCTCGTGGTCGCGTCGTCGGATCGAATACTTACGTTTTTCGACACCCTGATCGAATACTTACATTCTTCGGCGATCCTCTCTTAGTCAGGCTTGGCCCCGCTGTCAGATCGAATACTTACATTCTCCGACACCCGGATCGAATACTTACATTCTCCGGCAATCCTCTCTTGGTCAGGCTCGTTCTCGCCGTCAGATTGAATACTTACATTCTCCGGTAATCCTCTCTTGGCTAGGCTCGGCCTCGTCGTCGGATCGAATACTTACATTCTCCGACACCCGGATCGAATAATTACATTCTTCGGCAATCCTCTCTTGGCCAGGCTCGACTCCGCTGTCGGATTGAATACTTACATTCTCCGGCAATCCTCTCTTGGCCAGGCTCGGCCCCACAATCAGATTGAATCCTTATATTCTCCGACCATTGGATTGAGTTAAAGCACTCACTGACACTACCATAAGCTTGCATTCCGCCATCTACCAGGACTCATACCGCAAAAGACAGAGGAACGAGAACAATGTTATCATATCAAATAAAGATGTGAATGTGCTACATAAAATCACCAAAGGGTGATAACAAACATGCACCAGACATAACAAAAGTAAAGCAAATATGTACGAAGCATATAAATATGAAAGTATAAGTCGCTACTCGCCAGCCACCTCTATATCGGGCTCAGGGATCACTCCCCTCATCATCAGAAATATCGTCAAAACTAAGGCTTGAGATGTCGCACTTCAGACGCTTGGCTACTAGACGAAAAGTCTTTGATACCCTGCGTCTGAGCGCAACCTCGCAGACATCCTCTATCTGAGGCTCGACCTCTCGGGTCCAGACATCCTCGCGAACCACCTCGGCATGCAAGTCACGATCGCGCATGAAATCCAAGGAAATCAAGTACTCCTCAAGGTCAGCTGCTTTCATCTCAAGTACTCGCTCTTCTGAAGAAAGACGTGTTATCTACGCCTTGGAAGACTCCAACTCCACTCGTAACTTAGAGCTCTCCTCCTGAGCAGTCTTCAAAGTATGCACAATCTTCTCTACCATCAACTTTTATATCTGCAATAGTGCTCGGACTTCCTCCATCTCAGACTTCAGCTCTGATCTGATCCGTCGAAATCGGGATACTTTTCGATCTAACTCCTCTCTAAAGGCAGCAACTGAAGCCTCCGGTTCTCGAAGCATCTCCTGGAGAGCCGAATATCCATCTTTCAAGCTCACATAATGATCATTCAACATGAACGCTATATGTGCTTGAGTCTTGATTTGCAGACATCAAACAAAGGATTAATATCAACAAGTTCAAATAAAGAAAGGTGAACAATTCACTTACCATGTCACTCATTTCCTTCAAAGATGAAGACACTCGGGGGGCATAAGTCTCTGTACGAGGGAATCGGGGGGGGGGGGGGGGGGGGGCAGATGTCTATGTCACCTTAATATCTGAATTAGCTACAATAGGCTCATCACACGGGGCCTCCTCGAACAGGTCCTCTCTTCGACTGGGCGAAGTTTGCAACCCCACAGTTGCATCACAATTGCTCTTCAAAGCAAGCTTCCTCTTGCGGGCTAAAGGCGTGACGCGCTCGGCCGCAGCTGAAAGGTCGCACTGGGACAGACGCTTCTCTTCAACGAACAAAGAAATGTTGAACAAGCGGTTCGCCAATTCCCGAGAATCTGAGAATCCCAATATCGATGTAAAGTCCCGCTCTTGCCCTCTCCGACGCCGGCAACGATCGAGCAAGAAATTCTAGAGCTCAGGTAAGCTCCAGGAATTTTTGACATAACCAAACAAAGTATTCTCGTGAAGACGGTCTGTCCCGGTCTCGAAGTCAAGCCAGCTGAAAATTTCAACGCGACCACCGTTGTTAACGCGAACGTCGCATCAATCTCTAAACCAGTCCAAGGAAAATCTCGAGTCGTGCTCCCTAAAGAATGCAACCTGTCTCATAATGCGCACCATCCCAAGCGGAGTAAACTAGGACATCAGAATACCACAGAACTTCAGAATGTCGATCACCTACTCGTACGGTGGAAATCGGAAGCCCGATCTCAAAGTGATCTCGCAAACCGTCAACCAACCTCCCGGAGGATTTTGGAGCCTCTCCTCGGTACGCGGTATCCTCACCTCAAGATCGGCAGGTAATCTGTATCTCTTCCTCCAAATCGCAATCTAGTCATCGGTGAGCGAAGAACGCAGACGCATCGGTCTCGCAGAATGCTTTGAAACCTGAAATAAAAATTGAAGGAAAGGTTGATATTTGAGAATAAAGACAAAGTTATCTGCAGGGCCCAGCCGCACTTCCCGGCGAGAACCAACTTAAACATGGAAATCTCGTACAGTCACGAACACGTGCACCAAATCCTAACGCATCAAGAGCACAAGCGCCCGCACAGACGCGCACCTATCAAGGCATGCTCGTACGCACATGAGCACGTCTACAGGTGTGAGCACGCGCGCAACCGCGCGCACCATCCAGTGTGCGTGCAAACGCGGTCGCGCACACCTTCAAGTGTGCGTGATCCCGCATGCCCAGGTGCGTGGTCTCACCCAGGCAAGGCATGCGCGCGCGCGCAAGTAGCCAGGCGCGCGCGCGCGCCCGAGACCGCGCGCGCGCACCCGAGACCGCGCGCATGCAGGTTCGTGCGCAGTCAGGTGCGCACGCGCATCCAGGCGTGCGCCCGGTCATAGCCGCGCACACATGCAGTCGCGCATGCAGGCTTGACCGCACCCTCTTCTGGTGCGCACCCCGGCGTTCGCCCCCGCCGTTTTTTGCTTATTCTAACATCTTACCTGGGCTTGCAGGGCGTTGATGTCTTCCTTCTCCGGCCTTTCTCCGTTCATCATCGCCGTCGTTGTTGCCAAAAACTATCAAGGGAAGAAATCCTACCTCTTCACCCGTACTGGTTTTGAGCGCCAAGGATTTTGGGGAGCAAATGATAGAAATGAAGTTCCTTTTATGGAAAATTGGTGTGCACTTAGCCCCCTCTACCCATGATCCCCATGAGATTAGTGGGATCATGGGTTTGACCGTCGCGCACGATCCGCACACGCGATCGCGCGCGGGATCCCGCCTGGGACGGCCAAACCGTCGTCCCTCTCCCTCTTCTCCCGCCGGCCGGACGGTCCGAGCCGGTCCGGCTTCCGGTCAGCGGGAAGGCCGCGTCTTGTGGCCACACCTTTGCGGTCGCGCGGTGCGGCCACCCCGCTGGGCTCGTAGACGGTGGGGGCGGCCCCCTCCCGCGTCGGCCGTAGCAGATGAGGGAGGCCGCAGTGGTCGCTAGCCAAGCCCAACCCTCCGGCCGGACGCGTTGGTCGACGTGCGCAGCGCACCCCGACAAGTTGTCGGTCGGGGTCGTGTCTATTTTGGCACCGGCCGTACGACCGGTGACCGGGGCTGGGAGAACGCCCTATCCTGCCGGCTCCGGCCGGCCGCTCCCCGCGATCGGCTGACGCTTTGGCGGCGGCCGGTTGCCAGTACCGGGGGCGCGCCTGGTCCCGCCGGCTCCGACCGGCCCGTTCCCCATGGCCGGTCGGCGCCTTGACGGCGGGAGGTGGTCGACGCAAGAGCCAGCCGCCTCCCTCGCCATGGAGCGACGTCTCTCCTATCGGCCGTGGTGCCACGCCCCCCCCCCCCCCCCCACTGCCGACTGATCAACTCGTTGTAATTACGACTGTTCATTCCCGGGAGAAATCACCCGCTTAACTTCCACTGTAAGTGGGGGGGATTTATGATCATGATGGCAACCTGCGTATAGCAAAGATTATACGTCCTAAAACTATAACAAAAATATTAATTTAGGTGGTTACTGTGTGCGGATAACCACATAACCACCATAACCACCTTCTGGAGGCTATAAAAAGGCCTCCAGAACTCATTTCTCATTTTTTGCTCCTCCACTTTCTTCTTTCAAGGGTCAAAGCTCTAAAAGATTCCTTCTACGAGTCATCTTCAAACCACCTCCAACCCTTCTCCAAGCAGCTTGCTAGCTACTAGCAATTCACCGCCACATCGGCAAAATCCACCTAAGTCCCCGACGGGCAGCGGGAAGGAATCCCTGCAACACCAAGCATCTCATTCGTCCGCAATTTTCCTGCAAACAGTCTCTCGCGGAGCAGCCTGTTGCCCGTAGTGAGCCTTCAACTCTCTCTCGCCTCCAAAAGTGTAACGAGGAGCGGCTTGTCACTCTCGATTCTCCGTGAAAGCCGTAACCGCAAGAGAATAATGGAGTTCGACCGGCATAGATCCGTTCGGGTGATTTTTTACCAAATTGAGAGGTTTTTCCACGTAAAAATATCATGTGTACAATCACTCTTTCATTGATTGTATGTGCGCTCGACAGTTCTGAGGACTAAGACGGTGCAGGTTATTCCGGTCTGACCGAGACGCAGAGTTTGATCGCAACAAAACTAAAAAATCATAAAAATTTATGAACTCGTAAAATACCGATCTGCACGTAACTATTTTGATTTTTTTAGAGCACTATTTACATACAGCCGAAAATGATTTGCTCATAAAAATTTACTTAAATTTACTCGAAGAATCCCCCCACTTTCCTCTGCACTTTCGTCATCATCCTCTATTCCTTTCAGTCTTCTTCTCGCTTGTGGAATATCACCGTCTTGTGCGCCCCGGCCCCAAAAACTTTCCATTAATTAAAAACACGTGGCAATGGAGATATTCCGGTCAAATAATAAAAATAATAATAATAATAATAATAACCCATGAATAATTAGACTGTTGACTTCCAACGAACCCATTTGAAGGGAGAATTATTACGTTAGTTTTTAAATACATATACTCAGGTTTTTATTTTTAAAATGCATGCACACAAAAAAATGATTTACAAACTTAAGAGAGTGCTAACATGAACTAAATGACTTTAATCTTACTTTTCTTTCTTTCTTTATTTATTACTAATAAAATATGCATGTGTTGCAGTAATAATACTTTTACCTCTAATAATTATTATAAATAATAGAACAACAACACGCTTCCACTATAATGGCATCGGCGATATGGATCCTTTGTCACGAAAGGTGCAATCATGTCTTCCCTTATAGTTTCATTTCAAGTCTTTATTGGCCAACCCCTCCTATTTAACATGCCTAGTAGCTAAACTCTCAAAACACCTAATAGGTGCCGCTAATGGTCTACCTTGTATGTGCCCAAAACATCTTATTCGAACTTCTTGCATATTCTCTATAATTGGTGTCACTCATGTTTTATCCCTGATATATTCATTCCTAATTTTATCTAGTCATGTGTGTCCACACATCCAAGCATTCTTCTCTACACAACTCTCATTTTTTGCACATGTACACAATTCACTGCCAACACTAGGAAGCATAGAGCATTGTTGGGCTAATTGCAGTAAGGTTAAAAAAACCACAAAATTGCATCAATAATCAATATATAGAACAAGGAATCTACTAGTTTTGTTTACTTTTTATCTTTCCATTTATCAAAAATATATATATTCAAAACACAAGATTCTCAAACTTTTAAAGTAATATTACAAAAACCTCGTTGGAGTTTGCATCCCTCTAACTTTCAAAATTACAAAAATCTTTCCTCAATGTTTACATTTCATAACATCCACGCACACAAGTGCTCTCTTCGAGCAAATCTTCCGGGGGTCTTTTTATGCATGGATGCTATGAAATATAAACATTGAACGAGGGTTATTGTAATTTCGAAAGTTAGAAGGGTGCAAGCTATAATTACGCAAACTTCGAGGGAAGTTACTGGTTAATAACCCTTAAATTATATGAAAAAAAACAAAAATAAATAAATAATATAATGTAATAATGGTCCACAGAGGATTACAATGTGTGGAGGAAGATTTGCAAAGGTTTATCACTACAAAGGAATGCATGTGGGAGATGATTTTGCATCCATTACTATTTCACGAATAGAATTATCATCTCAATCATCAATCGCTCAACCGAAAAGAAGAAGAAATAAAATGAAGGGCTTGGAGAGAGACGGCCACAAACACCTCTGCTCTCAAAACTGTCGTGGACGGAAAAGCCTCTATCCCTGGATATTGCACCTCAGTATTGTGAAATTGGGGAGGATTCAAAAAGACGATATCACAGCCGGAGCTTCGTTCGCCACATACAACCGACAACCTTCTTCGGAGAAGGGTCGCCGGGCCCTTTGTCTCGCTGCCCAGAAGTGAAGTACAGCCAGCCGTCCCAGAACCCGACTAAGGTTGTCTTTATTCGAAAAGGCAGCCGTCCAATGACTGACCATTCCTGCATATTGCGAAACACGGATTCAGCTTCAAGCACGTCTGTGTTACGCAGCCACTGCTTGGGGTTTGTTTACTCTAAGAACTCCATTGAGCCATGAGAATAACACTAGCTAGCAGGCAGCCTATGAAACTTATGTTAAGTTGAACCTAATAAAATACTGAATTAGGAGATTAAGGCTTCGTTTGGAGGGACTTATTTTCACCGGTCAAGCGGTTACGATCACATGAATCGGATCTTAATTAAGGTCCGGTTCATGCGGTCGTAATCGCTTGACGGGTGAAAATAAGTCCCTCCAAACGGAGCCTAACCGTTTGACACAGTGGTGGCGGTCATGACCATGGGGGTTAAATTGTCATTCGTTAATGTCCACTTAAGTAACTTCATCCACTTTAATGTTCAAACAGATGATGTCTGTTAGGTGATCATTAACGAATGACGGTTTAAACCATGTGTTTACGACCGCCACCACCGTGCCAAACGGAGCCTAAGTCAACGAATGCAGCTGGCAGTCTATTCAAATTCTGGTCAACATTCTGATTTTACTTTAGTAGGAAAATCGGGAATAGGTTCTGATTAATTAAGAAAAGAGAGATCCCCACACTTATATAAGTGAGGGAATAAAGTACAAAGACGATAATACCCTTATGGGTAAATACAAAACAAATATACTAAGAAACAACTTGATTTCAACTCTCCCCCTCAAGTTGGATGGTAGATATCTATCATTCCGAATTTATGGATATCATCAGTAAAGGCATCGGAGCCAAGACTCTTGATGAAGACGTCGGCTAACTGATCTCTGGAATGGACGAAGGGTGTGACTAGGCTTCCTTTGTCAAGATGATCTTTGATGAAGTGACGATCCACCTCAACATGCTTGGTCCTATCATGCTGAACTGGGTTGTGCGCTATGCTGATGGAAGCTTTGTTGCCACAGTACAAGGATATGGGAGCTTCCTCCTTAAGACCGAGATCTTGCAATAAGATGCTCAACCAAAGGCCTTCACAGAAACCCTGAGACATCGAACGGTACTCAGCTTCAGCACTGGATCTAGCCACCACACTTTGTTTCTTGCTACGCCATGTAACCAAGTTTCCTCCAATGAAGGTGCAATAACCTGTTGTAGATTTCCGGTCATCATGACATCCAGCCCAATCTGCGTCGGTGAAGACCTCGATCCGCAGATGTTTGTTCTTCGAGAACATCAGCCCCCGTCCTGGTGACTTCTTTAAATACCGGAGAACACGATAGGCAGCCTCCTGGTGTCTGACCCTTGGGGCATGCATGTACCTACTCAGGATCCCAACAGCATATGTAATGTCAGGACGAGTATGTGAGAGGTATAAGAGCTTTCCTACCAACCTCTGATAACTAGGAGCATCTATACGATCACCATTGCTGTCCTGATCAATCTTATGGTTCTCCTCCATAGGTGTGTTAGCAGGGGCACACCCAAGCATGTCAGTCACTGTCAGCAGGTCCAACACATGTGTTGGAAGATAAAGATACCCTTATCAGAACGGGTCACCTCAATTCCTAGGAAGTAGCGTAGCCTTCCCAGGTCCTTTACTTCGAACTCGGCTGAGAGAAGTCCCTTCAGCTTTGAGATTTCATCTGTATCATTTCCGGTGATCACGATGTCGTCAACATAAACAATTAGCACAACAATTTTCCCTTCATTCCTCTTGACAAACAATGTATGATCAGAGTGTCCCTGCTTGTAGCCAAACTTGATCATGGCCTTGTGGAATCTGCCGAACCATGCCCTCGGAGACTGCTTTAGCCCATACAGGGACTTCCATAACCGGCAGACAAAACTCTCTTGCCCCTTCTTCACAAAACCTGGGGGGAAAGACATGTACACCTCTTCCTCGAGTTCACCGTGCAAGAATGCATTTTTAATGTCCAGTTGATGAAGTTCCCAATCTAAGATCGCAGCACAAGATATAATCACACGGATAGAGTCCATCTTTGCTACAGGAGCGAAGGTCTCTTGGTAATCAACCCCCTGAGTCTGAGTGTAACCACGAGCAACCAACCTAGCTTTATATCGCTCAACTTTCCCATCCTGATTCTACACAACTGAGAAAACCCATCTTGAACCAATGGGTTTCTTGCCAGGAGGGAGAGAGGTGACATCCCAAGTGTGGTTCTTCTCCAAAGCTGACATTTCTTCCTTCATTGCTTGAGCCCATACTGGGATGCAAAGTGCCTCCTGCCATGTCTTAGGGATAGAGATCTCGGACAAGGAAGATATAAATGACTGATGAGGCTTAGAGAGATGATCATAAGCAACATGATTAGAAATGGGATGTTCAGTACACCGGGCCTTACCATGTAGCCGAGCAATGGGAACATGTAAATCAGCATCAAGATCTGAGTCTGAAGACAGCATTAGCAGCAGCGGGGCGACAGTGGGCTGTGTACCTGGTTTTTGACGATGATATACGTGAGGTAGAGGAGCGATGAGTGAAGGATGATGAGAGGGAGATGTATGAGGAATATCTGTAGTGGATGGCATAGTGGAAGGTGTATGAGGGATATCTGTAGTGGAAGTAGGAGGAATAAAAGTGAGAGGAACAGTACCAATGACAGGAAGAGGAACAGTATCAATGACCTCATCCTCCTCCCCCTGACGAGAAGGAGTCAAATCAAGGTAATATGATTCATCCTCGTGGAACGTCACATCCATGGTACAGAAAGTACGTCTGGTTGGGGGGTGATAACACCTGTACCCCTTGGTGGTAGTGGAATAACCAAGAAAGACACATCGGATAGCTCGAGGATCGAGCTTATCACGAAGTGGCTGGTGAACATGAACAAAACAAACACACCCAAATATACGAGGAGGAAGAGATGAAGTATGAACAACAGTCTTAGAAGCAAGACGAGCCAGAGGTGTAGCATAATCGAGAACCCGCGAGGGGAGACGGTTGATAAGATGAGTAGCCGTCATGATGGCATCACCCCAATAGGATTTCGGAAGGTGCATGGTGGGGAGAAGGCAACGGGCCACATCAAGGAGATGCCTGTTTTTTCGTTCCGCCACACCATTTTGGGTGGAAGTGTAAACGCACGTGATTTGGTGGATAATGCCATTGTTCGAGAGGTAGGCCCCAAACACACCACGATCATCATATTCGCCCCCATTGTCACTACGAAGGACATGAATGGTTCCGTTGAACTGAGTTTGTATCATCTTATGAAAGGTTTGAAAGACAGAGGCGACATCACCCTTTTTTTAAAAAAGATAAACTCAAATAGTACGGGAAAAACAATCAATAAACGTAACAAACCATCTATATCCAGTCAAAGAAACAACTGGGGAAGGTCCACAGACATCTGAATGTATAACAAAAAAAGGAACACTACTAGGAGAAGATAAGTGAGATGATGAATGACGAACATGTTTAGACATTTCACAAACATCACATTTAAAACTAGAAACAAACTGAGATAAAGTAGGAAAAAGTTTCTGAAGATAAACAGGAGACGGGTGACCAAGACACAAGTGCCAGCGTCGAGCGTCAGCAGTAGTAACAACAGAAGAGGACAGAGCAAGGGATGATGGTGTAGCATCCATGTAGTACAGACCACCGCGGTTCCTACCACTGCTAAGTATCTGCTTCGTACCCAGTTCCTGAAAAATACAAGAATCAGAGAAAAAGGTTACAGAACAGTTAAGAGATTAAGTAAGATTGCTAATAGAAAGTAAACTGCGGGGAAAAGATGGGACATGCAAAACAGAAGTGAGAGGAAGCGAAGAAGAGCAGGAGAAATTGCCCTTGCCAGCAATAGGAGACAAGGTGCAATTGGCGGAGACAAGCTTGTCCTTACCAGACAAGGGTGTGTAGGAGTAAAAACCTGTAGAGGACTCGGTCATATGATCAGTAGCTCCTGAGTCAATAATTCACTCAGACGAAGGAGTCACAGCAGCATGGGCACTGGGCATCACAGCAGTGGCAAACAAAGAGGAACTACTCGGTGTAGGATCAGACTGAGAATGTAGCAGACGGCGGAGCGCATCCAATTCAGACGTGGTGAAATGATCTGAGAGCTGGCCATGATGGCCCCCTTGAATCTCTGTGGAGTAAGCAGCATCATGAGAACGGGTGTCAGTCTGGTGGTGTCCAACACGGCCAGGAACACGCCCACGTCCACGACCACAGACATATCCAGGTGGAGCAAGGTGCGGATGAAGCTTGAAGCACGCTTCCCGAGAATGGCCCTGACGGCCACAATGGTCACAGGTGGGAATTTGGGTAGTATGGCTGGAACCACCACGGCCAGTACTAGTAAATGTCGAGCGGTCAGAAGGAAGAGCCGCCGTGTTGAGAGACCTTCGACGATCTTCATCGCCAAGAACCATACTGAACGCCTCCCTGAGAGATGCGAGGGGTGAACGATGAAGAATATTGGTGCGAACCATATCCAGCTCCATGCTCAAACCCATCAAGAACACATGAAGGCGAAACCGTTCATCTCTCATTTGCAACAAAACTGCATCGGCAGTGCAAGCAGGGGTAAACTGATCAAAGTAATCCAACTCCTGAGATATACGCTCGAACTCAGAGTAGTAGGTGGAAACAGACATAGATCTCTGTCGTAGTTCCAACATACGGCGGGTCAGCTCATAAACTTGAGTGGAATTCCCGATCTGAGAATAAGTCTCCCGCGCTCGAGTCCAAATCTCGTAAGCTGAGTCCATTAACATATAACTGCGGTATACCTTTGAAGACATAGAGTGGAGAAGCCAGGAAACCACCAGGGAATTCTCGGAATCCCAACGCGACCAGGCAGGATCAGTCAGGGGGGGTGCCACCTTGGTCCCATCAACGTATCCAAAGAGCTGGTGGCTGCGAATAACATGCTGCGCCGCACGAGACCACTCTAGATAGTTAGTGCCATCTAACGGCACCGTGGTGATCTTCAAGGAGCTAGTATGACCAGAAGGTCGCTGGAGTTCACCCATCTGGGAACCTGAAGACCGCTGGGTTTCCCCCATTTGGGGAACAGTAACACTCGGTGATGGAGAGCCACCACCAATCGAAGAATCATCCATGGGAAACAGCGGAATGGGAGATCAGATCTGGAGAGGCTCAGTTACATCAGATCCTAAAAAAAGAGAGAGCTGTCGGGCTGGATCTGAAGAAGAAGGCTGGAGAAAGCCTGGAAAGTTGAGCAGCAGCAGCATCCGGTGGTGGCAGGAGAAGAAGAAGAAGAGAGCGGCGGTCAGGAGACGCACGCAGCAGCAGGAGACGATGCAGATAAGCTGCGCAGGAGGCGGTGCAGGAGACGCACGCTAAGCAGGAGGCGGTGCAGGAGACGCACGCACGATGCAAGAGGCGACACACGCTAAGCAGCGCTAAGCGGTGGAGCGGTCTGGCTGCTTCATGGAAGGACGACGGCGGCGTCCTTCTCAGCAACCGGCGGTGGCTAGGAGGCCGCCCGGCGGCCACATTAGAAGGGCAGCAGGAGAACGGTACTGAGCGGAGATCGACGCCGAGCGGTGAGGACGACGAGCGAGCGAGCGAGGGAGCGTAACGACGAGCGAGCGGCGGCTAGGTTTTTTTTTCACTCTGATACCAAGTAGGAAAACCGGGAATAGGTTCTGATTAATTAAGAAAAGAGAGATCCCCACACTTATATAAGTGAGGGAATAAAGTACAAAGACGATAATACTCTTATGGGTAAATACAAAACAAATATACTAAGAAAAAACTTGATTTCAACTACTTTAACAGGTAAAGTATAGAGGCTTAGTAGATCATGAGTCGGTTAAAAAACACGACAACGGGCAAAGGAAAAATTCTTAGAATGCTTGAACGAGGTTAAAGATGTGATCTAAAGAGAAAGGAGCTCTTACCAGAGTGCCTAAATTGAACTGAAAAACTTCACCAACCAGCACCATCTTTTTGGAGACGGGGTGCTTTTCTGTTGTTCCTCCGGCAATAATAACAGAATTGTTAACAACTTTCCAGGCAAATTCAATATGGGAATCTGGCTTAGGCATGGGAGGCAGATTTTTCCATTTTAATCCATCATCCAGCATG
Source organism: Platanthera zijinensis (assembly GCA_039513925.1). Classification (NCBI taxonomy): domain Eukaryota; kingdom Viridiplantae; phylum Streptophyta; class Magnoliopsida; order Asparagales; family Orchidaceae; genus Platanthera; species Platanthera zijinensis. The sequence goes on from CM077092.1 coordinate 10,058,525, forward strand.
TAAACATCACCATAAACCACCTGGAATACCAGAAAGTTGAGAGTAATAATATGCTAACACTAAAAGAAAAACAAAATATCACCAAATCTTTTTAAAAATTTCAAATGATTTTTAAACCAAAAGCTACTCTTCACACTATCTAATATATCTATACTATATTATATAGAGAGAGAAAAAAAATTTAGGGGGAGAACCGGTTTTCTCCCTCTTAGGGAGAAAACCATGATCTAACCGTCCAATCACATCCGACGGCCAAATCGATCCCGCCCCGATCTCAACCCTAAACCATCCAGGAACGTCAATTTCACAGAGGGGCGGTCGGCGGCTGCGGGCTTGGCGGCCGGCGAGCCAGCAGCCGCCGGCCACCCCTCTGTGAAATTTTTTCTGTCGGGATGGGGCGGGCAAAATCCGGAGAGTTCTCCCTCCCCCCCTCTCATATATATATATATATATATATATATATATATATATATATATATATATATATATATATATATATATAAATATATATATATATATATAAATATATAAATAATTACCCAAACCTCCCTTGTAAACCAGCATAATTAGTGAGAGCACCCCTCTTATTTTCGAAATTACAAAAAACTCCCCTTAAGTTTTCATTTCATCACCAAAACCTCCCTTGATATTTTCATTTCATTGCATCCATGAAGAAAAATACCCCCTGGACACTGTTCACCGAGGGGGGTGTTTTTGTGCATGGATGCTATGAAATTAAAACTTCAGGGGAGGTTTTGTAATGAAATGAAAACTTTAGGGGAAGTTTTTGTAATTTCGAAAATAAGAGGGGCGCTGTCAGTAATTTAGCAAAGTTAGAGGGGAGGTCCCGGTAAATGGCCCTATATATATATATATATATATATATATATATATATATATATAGACACACACACACACACGAGTGCCCGACAGGGGGCTCCGCCTCTATGACCACGCGCCACAGTACTCGGCCGACAACGGCGGGCTCCGCAACCTGACGACAGTAACCCCGGCGTCGCTCCTCCGACGGGCTTTGCCCGCCTCCGGCCCCGCGCGACAATACCTGTACTGCGGCGGCGGGCTCCGCCCCTATGGCCATGCGCAACAGGACCCGACCGGCAGCGGCGGGCTTCGCCTGCCCTATAGCCATGTGCAACAGTACCCGGCCGGCGGCGGTGGGCTTCGCCCGCCTCTGGCAAGGAGGCCCCACGTGCAGTGCGCGACAATACCCGGGGTGTGGCGGCGTGCTCCGCCCGCCCCTTCAATTAAAGAGATAATATAAAAAATTAATACAAAAATATATATTATAATAATTAATTAAAAAAATAAAACTTTTTATAAAGCAGGCGGATGAACAGTGGCGTGAGCCACTGTTCACTAGTCTGCTTTTAAATAATCAATTCATTATTTATTTAAATATAATATTTAATATTAATTGAAATGTAATGCTACTATTCACCCGCAGTCCGCACTATTCATCCCTGCTTTAGTCCCACATCGTTGGTGTAGGAGGCATATTCTAATTTAAAAGTCTTTTTCCGGATTCATTGTTTGAAATTAATTGGGATGGCGGCCAACACAGTTTGTTGAAATATATCGGGCGGGCTATTAACGGGCGTTTAGCGGGCGGGCTGATAAAGGTAAAGGGTTTTAGCGGGCGTGCTGATAAAGGCTTTTAGCGGGGGGGTTGGGCAAAATTATAATTTTACATATCTTTAGGACGCCCCTAGTAGGTTTAGGAGCCCTGCGAAAAAGTGGAGAGAGAGGGTGCCTTTGATCAGATGGTTATTGAATAATGCATTCAGATCGGACGGCCAAAATCACTCCAATGAATTTAAAATTCATGCATTATATATTTCCTTTATAGTGATTTAGATACACACACACACACACATATATATATGTATATATATATATATATTATAGATTGCACCCCTTTATCTTTCAAAATTACATTTACCTCCACTCTAAATTTTTCCAGTTTACAAATTGCCGCTTCTGTTAGAACTATGGATGGAAAACGAAAAAATTTGCTAAATTATGTCATAATATTCAATTTTACCCTTTGTGATGACTACATTGAAAGGGGTGATCTTTTCCTATGGAAATATAGATCGAAAGTGATAAAATATGTTTAGGGTCCGTTCGGCATGTGGGTATTGGTTTTCTGGAATTGGCTTTGCGTTCCAGAAAAACAATTCTGTTGTTCGGCGCACAAAAATTAGAAAGGTATTGGCTTTCAAAATGAAAACCACAGATATTCCCCTTAACTAAATAGACGATGCCCGAATACTTACCCCCGTCCTTCGGTTTTCGCTAGTTTTCATCCAGATTTCTGATTTCATGCTCCGTCTTCCGCAACCCCGACTGCTCTGATGCCGACCGTGCTCTTGTGCCGTGCCCCGACCCCGCTCCCCACGCACTGGTACGCCGTCCGCCAAGCCCTAAACGCCGCTCTCATTCCCGTGCCGACTTGCGACAACTATACCTGAACGCAGTTCGCCGCCGGTAACTTCCCTCCATCCTGATCTTCTTCCTCAACTTCTTATTTTTCTTCCTATTTGCGGTTTTCCCTCTCTGCCGAACCTTGGATCCACCAATGCCACCGACCAACTTCTGCCTCTTCTTCTTCTTTCTCTTCTTTCTTTTCTTCTCCTAATTTTTTACTAGATCAGTTAAGTAGATAGATTATTTCATAAGCGGATTGTAGGTACGATTTTAGGTAAAATCCTATTTCAGTTAAGTAGATATGAAATGATATTTTTTTCATTACCACTGTTGTTTCTTTCTTCCATCTGCATCTGCTAGAGCTACTGGATCATTCATCTGCTGGAGTTTTTTTTAAGTAGTTGTTGATGGTAGCTGGAACTCAATAATTTTTAAGCATCTAATTTTTGATGACTGTGTGTTGGTTATTTCCTTGGGTTTGCAATGGGTGTTGATGGATGTGATTATGCATGCTGTTATTGCTGAAATGAAATTAAAAAATAATAAGGGTGTGTGATTATGTGCTGTGTGAGTGCGCCTCTTTCTTGAGTTCCATATGGGACACTCTCCGCAACTATAGTGGATGTATTATCATTCCTGAGATGAATAAGTTATTCTTTAATGATTTGATGTGAATGGATTAAAGGAACTTACTGAGGTAGATTGTTTTAAATTGTTGTGATTTCATATGCTTATGAATTAGATTGTTTGTAATGTAAATGAACTTCAATTATTATTAATATTTTGATTAAATGATTCAATTTTACAAATTATAAATTCTAAAAATTTCAATTCCAGAAAACCAATTCCATTGTGCTGTTGAACAACTTTTAGATATCAATTTCAAGTCTGTTCACTGAATACCATCATGCAGCGCAGAATTGGTTTTCTGCACAAAATCAATTCCTGCAGATATTGGTTTTCTGATCAAAATCAATTCCAGAAAGTCAATACATGTGCGCCGAACGGACCCTTAGTTATTTTATAATATTCCAATTTTATTCTTTGCAATAACTCTACATTGAAAGAGGTGCATTATATTTTAACCTTTGTAATTAATCTAAAATCATTATAAAGGGATAAAATTGAAATATCATTAAATAATTTGGCTGATTTTATCATTTTCCATCCATATTTTTAAAGAAGCAGGGGCGGATCTAAGGGCCCCCCCCCCCCCAAGGATTTTGACAAAATTGATTATGAATTTGGGTTTCTCTCTTCGAGTCAATGAATTTTGACTACTTATACGTCAAAAATGGTGTCCGAATAAGGGAGAAAATGGTCTGAAAAGGTGGAGACGTATAAAAAAATTTTTTGATTGGAAGATGAGAATGTTGACATGAGAGTTAACTGGTTTAATTAATTTTTGTAGAGATTACATATGTAAATCCAGTTGAGATAGCTGCAATCAATTTTGGCCCCGTCAAGTCTACCTTCAAAATCTCTGAAAGAAGCACTATCGTCATCTTCAACACAATATAACGCGGCATCTTCTTTAACTCTTGTAATCTTGTTTATTTTACTAGTGTCTCCTTTATTACACCCTAAGAGTGCACGAGATTAAAGCCAATGAATTTTGACTAGGTATTTCTCAAACTTCTTGAACGGTTTGCCCCCCCTGTTGAAATTCTCATTCTCTACAGTAGGAGCACGCGTCCAGACTTTTGTTTTGAGTTCATTTTAATACGAAGTTGATGGAGACTACGGCCCACAACATGCGGAGGCAAACGACAACACGGACGCGGAAGACCCCCCTTCATCTCCACCAAGGGATTTGAGACGCTACAACCTACGCCCGCGGCGCAACACTTCTGATAAATAATTTAGAAGTCGTTATTTATATTGCTCATTGTTTGGGAGCACTTTATTTTCGTATTCTAGAACATTTAAATTTCTGCTATTGGGCTGCACATAGCCGGATTTTGACTTAAGCCTATATATAGGCTTGAGTGGTGTTTATTTTGGTAGAATGAAAAAAGAAATAGAAAACCCTAAAATCCCCTCTTGCTAATCCCCTCTCTCCCTCTCTAGCCGCCGGCCTCACGCCTTCTTCCCCGTCTCGTCTTTCTCGGCCGCACCCCGCGCCTCTCCTCTACAAACCGCCGCCTCCCCCTATCCGACCACTTCCCCTCTCCTCCATATCTCTCGGCCTCCTCTCCCTCTCCACCAAGCCGCCACCCCCTCCTATTCCCCTCTCCCGTTTCGGCCTCAACCCGACCGCCCCTTTTCCCTTCCCTCAAGAAAACCGAGAACCCCTCGCGGGTCGGCTTCCCTCTCTCCTAGAGGATTCGTGTGGTTGGAGAAGTCTTGCAACGGCTTCGGTTTGGCGTGACGCTTCTACGGCGGAGATCCTCATCTCCTCCTCCTCGCTTCCGAAGGAACCGTGAACGGGTGATCGAGATTAGATAGTTAGAATCATCTATTCTAACTTGGGTAACGAAACTCTCCTCACTTGTGATTTCCCTCTTGATAGTCTTGTGGTGGCTAAAGCGTTGGTGTTATTTTGGTAGCGTTGAATGCATCGTAGTAGCCTCTAAATCGATTATCATTTACTTCCTAGTTGATTTAAATTTGTTTAGGTTTAGCGAACCTCGCTATTTTTGTTGGGGGAGATCTTCCATGCTTTGATCGCTATTTTTGAATAGATCTCCTTTGGTACAACTCGCTCGTCCGGACGCAATATTCGTCCCTTTAGCGTGATCGGATCTTGGCTTATCGCCTTTGTCCTTTCACACAACGGGTTGCTATCCGTATTTTAGTTGTTGCTTGGTTTCACGTTGTGGAAAGTGCGGACGTAGGTTTGGGGAGCGGTTATCAGTTAGTTTATCGAGAGGTTATTTACGTGACTCCATTGATCTCCGGATATCTCCTGATATCCCTACATCAATTTGGTATCAGAGGCAGGTTCAAGTCGATTTCTTAATCGACTCCCGCCTTCCGCGTCGTTGCTTGCTCGTTAGTAGTCAAAATAAAAAAAAATAAAAAAAAAATTTTATTTAGTAATTAAGTGGGTTTTAATTCAACTAAGTTTGTCTAAAACTTGTGTCTCCGTGTTGCATGCGCACTAGATCAGGAGCGGAGTATTCCCCCACATCTTCCACCATGGCGGATGAACAGGATGATGTTCGTGATCTCACGGAGATTGAGGTTCTCCGACAAGATCTCACGGAGCAAATGATGGCCCTTAGGGAAGCGATTCACGGGATGGGTCTAGCGCAAGGGGGACCACGTAATCCTCCCGCTAACCCTCGGATGGGAGGGAACCACAATCCTTATCCCAATCCTCATCCCAACCCTCCAAATGAGTATATTCAGCGAGCACCGTATGAGTTTGATCTCACTCGAGCCGTTCGAGTCAAACCACCTTCCTACGATGGATTGGGGGACCCCCAAGTCTTCCAGGACTGGGTCATGGAGATTGAATGTTACTTTGAGTGGTATACGCTGAATGATGCGGATAAGGTGCGGGTAGCACGAATGAAATTGTTCGGGCGCGCCAAAATATTCTGGCTAAGTGAGGAGCGTCGTCTGAGGATAGAGAATGGGGCTTTGCCCATAAGCTGGGACGAAATGAAGGCCAAACTTACCGAGCAGTATGTCCCCAAGTACCATCGGACCCAAATGTTCGATGATTTAGCTACCCTCACTCAAGGGAATAGGTCGGTCTCAGAGTACATGAGCCTGCTAAAGGACATGATGGTTAGGTGTGACGTTAAGGAGATGCCCGAGGTAACCCTCTCTAGGTTCCGAAAGGGGCTAAACTCCGACATCCAAGGAAAATTACTGCGTTATGGTCACACCGACCTGCACGTCACCTTTAACGCCGCCTTAGATATCGAGAAGCATAATATGCTTAAGGGTAAGACGCGTCCGTTTCAGAAGGGAAAGTCCATCTTAGGACCACCTCCCGCGACCACCACGAAAGATAAAGGAAGATACCGATCCCCCGATTCGGCCTCTATTGTGGTAACGGCTAGAAATAATAGAAACCCCTCAGGTGAGAGAGTCCCCGTGGGTCGGGTCACCCGGGCGAGCGTCACTTGTTTCGCGTGCGGTATTCAGGGGCACTACGCTAGTGACTGTCCTACCAAGCCCAAACCGTTAGCCTTGCTAGATTCCACGGGCGGGTCTGACGACCTCACGTTCGAGGCGGGGGAAGAGAGTGATTCGGACGGAATACCTAGTGATATGGAGGATGACTCCCATATGATGGTGATGAGGTGTATCCTGGCGACCCCCAGAGCGTTGGACGATTGGAACAGAACGAATATTTTTACCTTGAACTTCAAGTGTGGTGAGAAGTGGTGTCGGTTGATTATCGACAGTGGTAGTTGTATGAACGTCATATCTGAGGCTGCCGTGAAGCGTATGTCTCTATCGGCTGAACCCCACCCACACCCATATAAGGTGGCTTGGGTGAACAAGTCGACCCTCCCGGTGTCGAAACGATGCTTGGTGCCCCTTACCATCAAGGCATATTCGGAAAAGATTTGGTGTGACGTCATCCCTATGGATGCCTGTCATGTGTTGTTGGGTCGCCCCTGGTTATATGACCACGACGTCACCCATTTTGGTAGGGAAAACACCTATGAGTTCAAGTTCAATGACCGCACCGTCATCTTGAAGCCCGCCCCGCCAAAGGACCCATCGGTCCCCTCCAAGGGTACGGTCGTCCCGGTTGAGAAGAAAGCCTTAAGCTTAATAGGCCGGAAGGAGTTTAAGAGAACCACTTTCATGGACGGGGTCCTATATGCGCTAGTTTGCCTACAAGTTCAGGAAGAAGTGGTCTCTTTTGAGGGTTTACCCCCGGCGTTAAGCGAACTTTTGGGAGAGTTTGTGGATGTGTATCCGGACGAGCTTCCGTCCGAGCTACCACCCATGAGAGACATCCAGCATGCGATAGACTTTATCCCGGGTTCCTCTTTGCCCAACCTTCCCCATTACCGACTAAATCCTTCCGCGCACCTAGAGTTGCAAGCCCAGATTTCGGATTTATTGCAGAAGGGTTTTATCCGCCACAGCATGAGCCCGTGTGCCGTTCCCGCCTTACTTGCCCCCAAGAAGGACGGTTCGTGGAGGATGTGTGTGGACAGTAGAGCGATTAATAAAATCTCTGTCAAGTATCGCTTTCTCATTCCCCGTTTAGACGATTTGTTAGATATGTTGGCCGGAGCCTCGATCTTCTCCAAGTTGGATCTTCGGAGTGGCTACCACCAGATCCGCATTAGGGAAGGTGACGAGTGGAAGACCGCTTTTAAGTCTAAGGAAGGGCTCTACGAGTGGCTTGTCATGCCGTTTGGGCTTTCTAATGCCCCAAGCACTTTCTCAAGGATGATGACCCATGTCTTCCAACCCTTTATGGGAAAGTTTGTCGTGATATATTTTGATGATATTCTGGTCTTTAGCACATCCACGATCGACCATGAAACGCATTTGAAGATCATCCTTACTACGTTGAGAACATTAAGAAGTGTGCGTTCCACGTGTCTTCGGTTGAGTTCCTCGGCTTCATAGTGAGCTCGAAGGGAATCCACGTGGATCCTAGGAAGGTGCAAGCCATTAGAGATTGGCCCGAGCCCGCCAACATTAGGGACGTTCGTAGTTTCCATGGGCTCGCCACATTCTATCGGCGATTTATTAAGGATTTTAGCAGCATTATGGCCCCCATAACCGAGTGCATGAAAAAAGGTGACTTTATTTGGTCAAGCTCGGCCACTAAGGCGTTTCAATTAATTAAGACGCGTATGTCGGAGGCCCCCCTTCTCCGACTACCTGATTTTTCCAAGGTTTTTGAGTTGTCATGTGATGCGTCAGGGGTGGGAATTGGTGGTGTGCTGAGCCAGGAAGGCCACCCCGTGGGGTATTTTAGCGAGAAATTGGCAGGCCCGAGACTCAACTATTCTAATTACGATCGGGAGTTTTACGCAGCCATCCGTTGCCTCCAGCATTGGCGACATTATTTGTTGCCTAAAGAATTTGTCATTTTATCCGACCATGAGGCGCTAAGGTTCATTAACTCCCAATCCAAGGTCAGTCCTAGGCACGTCAAGTGGGTCTCCTTCCTCCAGGAGTATACCTTCATCATAAAACACCTTAAGGGTACCCTAAACCGCGTGGCCGACGCCCTGAGTCGTGTATCGTTATTACTAGCCACGTTAGAGGTTAAGGTGATTGGCTTTGACCGAATTAAGGATGAGTACGTCAACTGCCCGAATTTCAAGGATATCTACTTCTCCACCCAAGACAACGAACCGTCCACCATTACTTCGTTTTATATTCGTGACGGTTATTTGTTCAACCATGCGAGGCTATGCATTCCCCGCTCCTCCCTACGCCACTTTATTGTGTGGGAATCGCATAGTGGTGGGTTAGGGGGACATTTTGGCCGTGACAAGACGATCGCGTTAGTGGAGGATAAGTTCTATTGGCCCGGTCTTAAGGCCATGGTTAATAAAGTTGTAGGAAGTTGCCGTGTGTGCCAATTGGCTAATGGGAACAAGACAAACGCGGGACTTTACACTCCTCTTCCGATTCCTTCTATTCCGTGGTCGGACGTTAGTATGGACTTCGTTCTTGGCCTTCCGGTCACTTTTAGACGTCACGATTCGATATTAGTTGTGGTAGATCGTTTCTCCAAGATGGCCTATTTCATCGCTTGCAATAAAACCAACGACGCATCACACGTTGCACAATTATATTTTAAGGAAGTAGTGGGCCACCGCGGCGTTCCGAAATCTATCGTTACGGATAGGGATGTAAAATTTACGAGTTATTTTTGGAAGACCCTTTGGCGACTTATGGGCACCAAACTCCTGTTTACTTCAGCTTACCATCCGCAAACGGATGGGCAAACGGAAGTTGTGAATAGAAGTTTGGGCAGTTTACTACGTTGCCTTGTGGGAGACCACAAAGGTACTTGGGACCTAGTCCTTCCCCACGCCCAGTTAGCTTACAACAATTCCAGGAATAGGTCCACGGGAATGTCCCCTAACGAGATCGTGCACGGATACAAGGCACCTGTGCCTCTTGACTTAGTCCCTTTACCACCGTCATATAAATCAAGTCAATTCGCACAGGATTTTGCGTCTCATATTCATGACTTACACACGCTCATCCGGGAAACGTTGGTCACTCAATACGCGTCTTATCAAGCTTCAGCTAACATACATAAGCGAGCGTCTGTTTTAAAGGTTGACGATCTGGTCATGGTACGTCTAATCCTGAACGGTTGCCTTCGGGCACCATAAAAAAATTGGCGAACCGGCGAGCGGGACCTTTCGGAATTTTAAAGAAGCTAGGGGAAAATGCTTATCTGTTAGAGTTACCACACGATTGGGGAATCTCCCCTATTTTTAATGTTTCTGACTTAACACCATATGTTGCTCCGCCACATGATTTATCTCTCTTTCCGTTTAGTTCCACTGAAAAATCTATTGGGACGGGGGGTGAGTGTAATTCTCGATCGCCCTCTTCATTGGTCTCCAACGGAGGTACGTGGTTGGATGATGAAAAAGATTTTCCGCAGTTTTTGCCTAACGCTTTTCCAAGTTTTGTCGGGACACATTACATGCCGGACAGGATTCTTCAAGATGATGTACTATGTTCTCCAGATGGTGATGTGCGCCGCTTCTTGATCCGATGGCGCAATCGGCCGGCCTCCGATGATTCTTGGGTTCTTGAGTCGGAGTTGGCCCGGTTGGATGGTGCTCTCCTACGCCAGTACCTTCGAGACAACTCATCGGTGATGAGTTCTTTCGGGCGGGGGAGGGTTGATGGAGACTACGGCCCACAACATGCGGAGGCAAACGACAACACGGACGCGGAAGACCCCCCCTTCATCTCCACCAAGGGATTTGAGACGCTACAACCTACGCCCGCGGCGCAACACTTCCGATAAATAATTTAGAAGTCGTTATTTATATTGCTCATTGTTTGGGAGGACTTTATTTTCGTATTCTAGAACATTTAAATTTCTGCTATTGGGCTGCACATAGCCGGATTTTGACTTAAGCCTATATATAGGCTTGAGTGGTGTTTATTTTGGTAGAATGAAAAAAGAAATAGAAAACCCTAAAATCACCTCTTGCTAATCCCCTCTCTCCCTCTCTAGCCGCCGGCCTCACGCCTTCTTCCCCGTCTCGTCTTTCTCGGCCGCACCCCGCGCCTCTCCTCTACAAACCGCCGCCTCCCCCTATCCGACCACTTCCCCTCTCCTCCATATCTCTCGGCCTCCTCTCCCTCTCCACCAAGCCGCCACCCCCTCCTATTCCCCTCTCCCGTTTCGGCCTCAACCCGACCGCCCCTTTTCCCTTCCCTCAAGAAAACCGAGAACCCCTCGCGGGTCGGCTTCCCTCTCTCCTAGAGGATTCGTGTGGTTGGAGAAGTCTTGCAACGGCTTCGGTTTGGCGTGACGCTTCTACGGCGGAGATCCTCATCTCCTCCTCCTCGCTTCCGAAGGAACCGTGAACGGGTGATCGAGATTAGATAGTTAGAATCATCTATTCTAACTTGGGTAACGAAACTCTCCTCACTTGTGATTTCCCTCTTGATAGTCTTGTGGTGGCTAAAGCGTTGGTGTTATTTTGGTAGCGTTGAATGCATCGTAGTAGCCTCTAAATCGATTATCATTTACTTCCTAGTTGATTTAAATTTGTTTAGGTTTGGCGAACCTCGCTATTTTTGTTGGGGGAGATCTTCCATGCTTTGATCGCTATTTTTGGATAGATCTCCTTTGGTACAACTCGCTCGTCCGGACGCAATATTCGTCCCTTTAGCGTGATCGGATCTTGGCTTATCGCCTTTGTCCTTTCACACAACGGGTTGCTATCCGTATTTTAGTTGTTGCTTGGTTTCACGTTGTGGAAAGTGCGGACGTAGGTTTGGGGAGCGGTTATCAGTTAGTTTATCGAGAGGTTATTTACGTGACTCCATTGATCTCCGGATATCTCCTGATATCCCTACATCAAAAGTTCTCTTACTTCGAGGAGGAACTTTCATATGGTCTTAGGGGCGCTGACCAATGATGACCGCAATGAGGTCAGTCAAATGTTTAAATACTGATAATAACACTTTACACTTTTATTGCAACTCATACTTTGTAGCAAGAAGGTCATCTTAAACATTTTCATTGCAATCAACATTTTTTTATTGGATTTATTTACTTCATCACACAAATATTTAACCTGAAGACATGAATAAACAAATCAAATTGGAATTGTTGATACTTTTTATATTCTCACGTATCAAATTATTGAAAAGTTAGTAATACGTATACTGTAACAAAGATCAGATCACCATCACACAATATTTTATTTGTTCTGAAAACTGATTAAAGATTGAGCCCAAATGTCTCTAAATAGAGATATGTTGCAATAAGAAATAATTTTTCTATGACTCAATTGTAATATCTCTACATGTGCAAATTTTGGTATAGACATTGATTATAAAAAAATTCTTCGACTTTTGATTGCCCCCCCCCCCCCCCCCTAATCAAACTTACTGGATCCGCCCCTATAAATAAGGGGCATTTTTGTAAACTAAGGAAACTTGGAGGGGAGGTAAATGTAATTTCGAAAGATAGAGGGGTGCAACCTGTAATTAAGCAAACTCCCAGGGGAGTCCTGGTAATTAACCCTACACACACACACATATATATATACTTAGGAGACCTACTATTTTTTTGTTTGACCATTAGATAAGATCGGGCGGCTGCTGAAAGATTCGACGACCACAATCTCTTCAATGAGTTTATAATTCATGGATTTCATATTTCTTTATATAAGATCGGACGGCTGCTAAAAGATTCGACGGCCACAATCTCTTAAATGAATTTATAATTCATGGATTCCATATTTCTTTATATATGGTATATATATATATATATATATTATATATATGTATGTATAGGTATATGCCTGCAGGATTATGCAATAAAGTTTAAAATATAGATTTTGGTACTGAACAAGCTGTAACGTGAACATGGTTATAACTGCCCAACTTGTTTATGTTCTACAACATGAAGAGAATCCACTTAATCATACAAGAACTTAAGGAGAAATTTTTTTTTGATTGGAAGAGTTTTCCGTCAAAAGAAGTGAAAAAGCTTTTTTTCATTCAAGGAGAACCACCCTGAGATAAAAATGTCTGCGGAATTGAACGAAGGTTTAGTGTTCCGACTAAACCATTGAAATTAGCCCAGTTAATAAATTTAAGAAAATAAACGAGCCATTGTGGAAAAACTTGCATCTTGGGCTATATGAGTATTCAGTTGATCACCAAAAAAGAAGACATGATAATGGTGTGAACTATATAACTTGAGAAACGCAAACCGACCAACAAGAGTAGCATAAAATAACTACAGCAGAAAAGTTGAACCTGTATACCAATGCTAAACTTTATTCCTATAAATTTAGAAATATTACTTGACGAGTAAAAAAACACATTAACTTAGCAATTAAGAATATAGGAACAAGCTAGTAGAGGTTAAATTCATGATTAACTTAGAAAATAAGATAATCAGTTGGCTTACCTCACTTCTTCTAACACATTTGAAAATAGGTGAACCAGGTTTGGCCATAAAATCTCCTTCTTGACCACCAATAACAAGAAGTTTGTCATTAGCCACAATGCAAGCCCTAAAAAGCAAAATTAGTTCATCACTGAATCATGAATTTGAGCATAAGCATTAAAATGTGTCTTCTGTGGCTATCCTGCGCATCAAAAATTGCATCTACAAATGGAATGCAACTTCATTGGAAAACAAGCTACTGCGTCAAGCAACTTTTGAGGGAGAATAATAATATTGATTACCAGGAATTAACCAGACACCTCTTTCCTGTATTATTCCCCCAAATAACTACATTCCATTAGATGATCCTCCAGATTCGAACTAATTAATTAATTTTTGTTATTGGTTAATCAAGGTGTAGGAACCTGTGAAGATCAGGAGGTCTGGCGGATAGATAAGGCGGGCAGGTTAGGCGGTCTGGAGGATAGCAGTGGCGGACAGGTTTGACGGTCTGCCTTTCTGATATTCCTATCAGTGTTACCGCACGGGCGGTTAAGTAGTAGTCTTGGCGGTCTGGCGACATGGCGTGGCAGTCTAGCAGTAGTCTGTTGTAAACCGCACCGGTTAACTAAAGTGCGGTCTAGTGATCAGGGGTAGTGGCCGTGCGGACTGCTAAGTTAAGATACAGTTGACGGTCAGGCGGTTAGCATTCTTGTCATGGCATCAAGGCGAATCAAGTCGAGCACCAGACGCCCGGACGCTTAGGCGGCAAGGCGGACGCCTAGGCGATAATAAGGAGAGCAAGTCGAAAGACGACAACTAAATATTTAAAAAAAACTAAGGCAGACTTTAGACTAGAGATGCAAATTTAGCCCGGGCCCGGTTACCCGGCCCGGTTGCCCGGCCCGGGTCTGCCCGGTTGCCCGGCCCGGGTCTGCCCGGGCCCGAGCCCGAGTAGGCCCGGGTCTGATTAGGCCCGGGCCAGGCCCAGGCCCGGCCTAAGGGGGCTCAACAGGCCCCCTTATTTGGCAAGAGCCCGGCCTGGTGCCCGGCCCGAGCCAGGCCCAAACCTGAGCCCGGCCTGAAGCCTGTTGGGAGCCCAGGCTGCAGCGCCCAACATTTAAATGCTGGGTTGCCCAGCATTTAATGATGGGCGGCTGCCGCCCAGCATTAAATGTTGGGCAGCCCAGCATTTAAATGTTGGGCTACAGCCGCCCCGCATTTAAATGCTGGGTTGCAGCCCAGCAACCCTGCTGGTTGCTGCCAGCAGGTTATTTTTTGGGGCCTGCTTGGGCCCAATTTTGTGGACTCAGGCAGGCCCCCTTATTTTGCATAGGTCTGGGCCTGGCCTGGGCCCGTTATAAGCAGGTCCCGGCCTGGGCCTAAAAGAAAAAAGCCCGAGCCACTCCTAAGTACCACGATTCTCATCGAGTAGGCTCATCAATCTCCCTCGACCGCCACCATGCAACATTGCCTCGACTCCAGACACTCAGCCTCCAGAATCATTGATACTACACACCGATTCATTGATTCCATCTTTATGCAAGCAACAACCCCCCCCCCCCGATAGCATCACTATCGTTTGCATCATCAGTAAGCATGGTGGAGGCTTGACGTTCAAGGAAGCCTCAACTCAAGCAACATGCAACAAGAAGCTATTTTGGCGAAGAATTAACAAACTGATGATCAAACCATCAAAGCCCCATCCAAGTTTGCGTGCAAACTCGATTTAAAGGACAATGAAATGTTATGGTCCACACGATCATCGATCCTATTTTGTATGTTTAATTAATATTTGCATGTAAGGGTATTTGTGGTATTGTTTGAGTGTGTTATGTAACTTTTATGTAAGGGCCCCTAGGGCTAGTGAAATGGTAATTATAGTCTCTTCTCGTCCTTGTTATGAGATTGTGGTAGCTTGCTCTCTCCAAGCACACCCCAGTTAGGCACCGCGGTTCCAGCTCCTTAATATTTGCTTACACTGTCATATCCACCTCCAACCACCTCTCCTATGAGATAACGACATGCTAGCCCATAATAGATTTCTCCTTCTATGGCATTACCCCTTGCTTTCTAACCTAAAATGATTAAAAAGAGGTTGCTCCAGAATGAAAGACTATTTTTTATCGTGAGCTTGTGGGTCGTACACTGTAAAATATAAAAACACCGTGAATGATAATTGGCATGTGAATGATCACCTGACCTGTGGGGACCACCGCGAGGTATTGGTACCTCGGTATGCCATTCTTGTTCCAGTGCTTTTCCATCCATCACTGGAAGGCTCCAATGTTCCAATGCAGGCTCGTGGCGATCCTCCTTGCTGCCACCCATAACATGAAGTCTGCCTCTCCAAAGTTGGGTCGCGGGAGCATATCTAGGAATCAATGCCATAATATTACTATCAACCAATGAGAACAAGTTTCTAATGAATTATAAAAACAAAATAACATAGGAATTTGAAGCATAAATATGATTCGTAAGGAGCTATGCAAATCATAGACAAACAAAAACAATAAAAACAACATTTTGATTTATTTCAATTAATTTTTTGAAAGATTCTCTGAAATGGACAAAAATGCATCAAAAACTAGTCTAGAGCCCTGCGGAAATTAAAAAAAATTATTAAGAAAAAGTATAATAAATAATACCCTAATTACAGCAGTGCTCACCGGGGAAAAGGCAAAGGAGGCAAATCATGCCAATTTTTTGTTTCCGTGTCAAGCACAAAGTTGCGCGCTGTAGGCCCTCTACATTGTGGTCCATGTTGTCCGGTAACTATATATATATACCTCCCATCTGTTGCCATCCCTAGATGTGAATGTGCCATTTCTTTTGGCATGTCAAATCTACCTACCCATGTATTGCCAATAAAATCATACATATCCACATGAGAGTGCACCTACATGCAAAGATAGACAGATAGTGCACAGAAAAACTCTAATTATTAAAGAACTTCATAAGCAAAATAAAATTCAGAGTAATAAGGAGTATATGAATAGGAAGACATTGCAATCATAGGGAGATGTAGAATTAGGGTGAATAATTGGATCCACCATTGTTGTTTGAAAATACATTAAACATTCACCCCAACCAGACCCTAAACTCACTGCTTGCATAAAGATCTAATGCACACACTGTTACGTGCTCGTGATTGCGAGCGTGTGCGTGGGGGAAGTGGAGGGAAGTCCTCAAGAGAGGAGGAGAGGGTGACACAGCGAGCTATGGCGGCGGCGGCGTGCGGTGTCGATTGGCGGAGCAGCGGGTTCGGTGTGTTGAGCGGCTAGGGTTGGGATGGAGCGGGTTTTCTTTCCGTGGAGTTAAAAGAAGGGTAGAGAGAGAGAGAGAGAGAAATAGAGAAAATAAAATATAACTTGTGCTTGCTTAGTTCTAGTCTTGGCTCCACCCAAGTATAAATAGTCATCAAAATGCCCCCTCCTTGGGCTTAAACACGGAGGATCGATTACGCATATAAAATTATAAAGTAGACTAGATAAATAGTTCACGATATGCGCGACCAAGGAGGGATCAAGGCGGGACCGTAACATCCCCACCCTTCCCGACGACAAGCTTGTCCTCAAGCTTGGTTTGTAGTGACAGTGGGCATTGATTGGATCTCCTGTGTCAGTGTCAGTATCCCGTTCAGAAGCCGAGTCATCGACCTCCAACCAGAAGAGACGCTTGCAGCGATGTCCACGGAAAAAGGGCTCGTCGCAGTTGTAAAGAGGCCCTTGGCACATCGGTCATTCATCTCCTGTGGCGACAGTCGTCAAATGGTAGCTGGGCGGTCGGCGTCGCGGTCTAGGGCGAAAAGACTGGTCGTGGTCGATGATAGAGGCCGCGGAGGACGCTTGGTCCCTTCGGTGTCCCGGTGGTGTAGATGAGGGCGGTCCAAGAGCAGACGTTTCTCGTAAATGCGAGCCAAACTCACTGCAGTGGTCATATCTGCGGGTGCCTGAAATTCTACGTCCATGTGGAGGTGCTCATGGAGTCCCGCCGTGAAGATGGGCACTTGCTGTGTCGAGAGAACGGTGGTAGTGCGGTCTAAGAGGACTTGAAACTGTTCAAGGTACTCGTCGATCGGACCGGTCTGTCGGAAAGAAATGAGATCCCCTAAGGGATTGCTGTGGAGCGGTGGGCCGAAGCGGAGGGTGCAGTTGACCTTGAAATCTTCCCAAGATAATAGCGGTTTCTTTCATTGTAGTTGGGAAAATCAAAGTTGTGCGGGGCCCATCAGGTGGAAGGCTGCAATATTGAGTCATTCTTCTCAAGTGGTGCGCTGGTGGACGAAGAACTGCTCGCAACGAGAAAGCCAGGCTAAGGGGTCATCGTGGCCGTCGAATATGGGAAAATCCAGCCGTAAGTATCGTGGCACCCCGTTGCCCTCGTGTCGCGGGGGAAAAAATTCCGGTAGAGTTGGCGGAATCGGCACTTCACTGGAGGAGCCCGTTGTTGGTTAGGCCGGTCGGTTAGCGCTAGTTGGGTGTTGACGACGGCAATGACGACGTTGTTGTTATCTGTGAGGAGCTTGGCGAGAGACTCAAAAACTTGCGAGAGGGAGGGCTGGTCGGCCATTGCGTAGGACGAAAATAGTGGGTTGTCGGCGCCGGAGAGAGTGGAGGAAGAAGGGTCCGGCAGCGGAAGTAGCCCGGTAGAAGCAGCGAGCAAGGGGGCCCCGTCGAGGGAGGAGCCGAGAAGGATGAGCGGAAGAGAGGGGCCGACGATGAGCGGTCGGTACGAAGCCGGGTGCTGAGTGTTTGAGTGCACAGAGGGGTCGTGCGGGCTGGAGGTGGTCGGGACAGCGTTGTACGGGCCAGAGGAGGTCAGCGAGGGGCTGGACGGGCCGCAGCAGGTCGGGGAGGGGCCGTGCGGGCCGGAGGAGGTCGGAACGGCGCTGTGCGGGCCGGAGTCGGTCGGGGCGGAGCTCGGTTGGGGCAGATCTGGAGGTTTGGCGGCGGGGAGGAGCGTTGAATCTGATACCAAGTTGTTACGTGCTCGTGATTGCGAGCGTGTGCGCGGGGGAAGAGGAGGGAATTCCTCAAGAGATGAGGAGAGGGTGACCCGATGAGCTATTGAGGCGGCGTGCGGTGTCGATTGGCGGAGCGGAGGGTTCGGTGTGCTGAGCGGCTAGGCTTGGGATGGAGCGGGTTTTCTTTCCGTGGAGTTAAAGAAGGGTAGAGAGAGAACTAGAGAGAGAGAGAGAAAATAAAATATAACTTGTACTTGCTTAGTTCTAGTCTTGGCTCTACCCAAGTATAAGTAGTCATCAAAATGCCCCCTCTTTGGGCTTAAACACGGAGGATCGATTACGTATATAAAATTATAAAGTAGATTAGATAAATAGTTCGCGACATGCGCGACCAAGGCGGGATCAAGGCGGGACCGTAACACACACCTACACTCAGTTCCAGATATGCCCTCAGCCATCGTATCTGCCTCCGTCGTGTTCTCCACCTCTGGATTTTAGTGCAAAACATTTCATTCCCCACAACCTCTCAAGAGCCTACATAGCCATGAACCATCATCGACCAGGCACGAACTGCCTCTGGGTTTACGTACCATCTCCAAGTAGATTCAGTTGTGCACATCTCAACCTCTGGATCGGCTGTTAGTCTCCTCCTTTGTCTTTACCTCCAGTTCAGGCTCAGCCTTCCTCTGGATCCACAATTCTTCGTCTCCTCTGTCTTCCTGCTTAGCTCTCCTTCACCATTAAGCTTTGTTCTCCTTAGATCCACCCATCAGCAGCTTCACTCTTTTTTGGATTCCCACGTTTTGGTATCTTAGGGCCATCGAGTTGTATTTGGTGGTTGCAAGGTAATGTAGTTATTTTGTTATCTAGGTCAGATTTTATCCCTTTTTCTTTTGCTTCAATAGGTTTTTCTTTATAGTAATGTATTTTTTGAAGTAGAAATAAAGTAGAAAGAGATCGTTGTGTCCAAGTAGAAAGAGATTGTTATGTTTTTGCATGGCTTCTCTCAAAATTATTTTAGAGAGAATGATCATCAATGAAATTAAGAAAGTAACAATATCCAGATAAACTATCAGTTTTATAAGTACCCCAAATATCATAATGAACTAAATCAAATGGAGCAGAGAATGTAGAGCAATGTCGTTTTGATGCAGAATGGTGCGTAGGGTTTGCGCGTCTGTCGGTTTTTTCTATGAAACCCTAAATTCATGTGATGATTAAACTAATTTTGCAAAGTTTTAGAGCAGGCGTTGCACTTGAGAAATTAAGCAACTAGATTTATGTAAAGCAAAAAATAACTATTTTGTTTCAAAATTGAATTTTCTTAAAAAAATGGTTCAATTCCAAATCCGGGGAAGGAAGTTTGCGAATTTCGTTTTGTTCCCCTTATCATACCAAAACAGAAACCGTGAACTCCAAATACGTTTTCGTTCGGAGTTTTTGGCGTTGCGTTCGCTAACAAAATTCGGGCGAAAACCCAACAATGAATCCAATTATCCTAAGGGAAATTGTAGACGCACACAAAGGGGAAAAAACAAGTTACCCACGAAAACAGGCATCTTTCCGTTCAAGTCGCCGGCGATCCCGCGAGGAATTCCTCATCTCTTTAGATTTCCCACTCCAAGGTCGGCCGCTATCGCACACGGGCACCACGGAGAAAATTCACTCACACTCACACTCGAGTGCATATTTATAGGATAAATAAATAAAATCTCAACTCCAAACCATGATGTGACTAATTTATACATGAGAAAAGATGACCTTTACATGGGCTTATTCAGTCATACAAGAGCTAAATTAGAATTCATATAAGAGATGGATATCTTACTGCAATTACTTGAAGAATAAAGGAAAAATATTAGTGGGGACTTCGATGGAAATATAGGTTTTAGTAGGACGTGTTATGAGAGAAATCATGGTGGGCATGGAATTAGAGAGAAAAATACAATGAGACAAGAAGTATTTGATTATTTTTTTAGCTTCTAATCTGAGTAGGAAACCAAACTTCCTTGAAAGAGTTTTCACGTTTATCAATCACAAAAAGAATAGGTCGTAACTCTAATATTAAGCCTTACACTAGATTTCTCCACAATCAAATGTTTAGTCCTTGCCCACCAGGATTTTTGTGATTTTGTTACTGTGAGAGATTTTGGAATTGATATGATAGCGGTTGAGCATAAATTTTATTATACAAAGAGATTCTAACATATATTATACATATAAGATGTGGGAAAAAATAGAGAAAGAAATAATAAAACACATATCTCTCTACACTCCCTAGCAAGTTTACCTATATGTGTTGCATAGGCCAAATTTAGGGAGAAAACAAAGATACAAACTGTGAGGTAAAAATTTTGTGAAAATATTTGCAAGAAAGCAGTGAAAACATGATGAAGCTGGATCAACCGTAGGTTGACCTTTTTCCTGATGAAGTGACAGTTGACCTTAATATGTTTCATCATGAAAGATGAAATTCTCAGTAATATGAAGGACAACATAAGTATCACAGAAGAGAATCGTCGGTATAGACAAAGACACTAAGAGGCTATTGAGCCAAGTAAGTTTGAAAACCATAAAGATCAATAAGTGAAATCCATCCTCATTGACGGGGTTCCCTCCAAACTATTTTTTACTATTTCATGTGATGGGGTTCCCTCCGAAGTATACAGTATGTGGTTTCATCAATAGAACCAGCTTAGACGACAACATCTGCAGTTGCATACTCGCATCTCCATGTGAGGTTGATGCGGAGCAGAGACGAGGACACGTTTTGGGCCCGTTCGGGGCTGATTTGGCAACTTTCCATATATGGCGTGCCCGGATCGACGATCGGGCTCCGCGATTGCGTCCGGAGCGTCGTCGCGAGTCAAAACACTATATTACTTTATATTTTTTAGTTTATTTTTGATGTATTTTAAGGGCGAACCCACCGGCCAATCATAGTCGTTGATAGGGAAACCATAATGTGTCTTTTCTTATAAATAGGAGATATGAGGGCTGAATTGAGTCATTGTTGGATTTGGAGAAGAAGCATTCCGGATTCCAGCGATCCCTCCCCGGTGCCGACGCCGTGGAACCCTAGGTGACGACTCCTAGGCCGCAAAACTCCTCCCCAAGGTAATCCCTACCCCCACCTTCGTTTTCCACCCTTCAAATCGCACTTCCAGCCACCGAAAATCACCCAAACCCCTACCCAATACCGCTGTCCAGGAATCTCGAGTACTGTTCGCGGCACTGTTCACGCGCACTGTTCACCCGAAACACTGTTCACGCCAGCCTCCACCTTCCCCTCCTCCCAAATCCGCCAACTCCCCTCCGTGGATCCACCATCCTAACAACCCTAAAATTCTAGATCAGTCCAGATCTAGGATTCTAGCCACCCGATCCGTTATTTCCACCGCACAAACCTTCCATTCTTGTCAGAATCCGCTCCTAAATAGCGGATCTACCCGTCCCCGGCCTGGATCTACTCATTCGTGGCCGGATCCGCCGTTTTACCATCCGTTATCACCATTTTCCGCCGAGGGCAGCCACCGTCACCGTCTTCTCGCCACCGGTTCCACCCCCGGTCGCCGATCTACACATCCGGCCCTCCAAATCTTCAGTGTCTCGGTTCATCCCTCTACGTTGTGAGCATTTATGGTATTGTATTTTGTGACTTGACATTTTCATACGGTGTTTATCTATATTGTGCTGAAATTATGGTTGTGTAGTAGTTATTTCCTTTTATGATATTAATTGTTTGTGGAATTATTCGCCGCGCGCTTGCTTAGGCCCTCCGAGCGGAGGAAACCGTTGCCAAATTGCTGTAAATAATTATTTGTCTCTTTTATTTTAATTATCTGTGTGGTAATCTTAATTTCATTGCTTATAATAATTGTTGTCGTCACCCGACAGTCACATTGCATTTAGCGTTGCATTAGTGTGTTCCCCGCCTCTGCACTTAGAGTTGTAGTTTCCGAGCACCACGAGCCTACCCCTACATCAGAGGTCTTCATAACGACATTTGTAACGACATCTTCATGCTCTTTGTCACAAGAATGTGAAGTTATTGCTTCTTACTAGTGGTGATTCCAATGTCCACATGTACATATCGTGTCAATCAACTGGCGTGACGCCCTCACCAACTTAATTACAGTATGTGGTTTCCCGGTCACAAACCCTACACTAGGTTTTTCTATGAACCAATCACATAAGCAAAGTATCATCTTTGCATCAACAAAATCATGTATTTCCTCCTTAGCCATATTGTCAAAGTCAAGGTACTAAAGCCAACATCAGACCACCGTAAACAAACCATTGAATCCAATGCTTCGGCCAATCAACCTCCGCTCAAAGGCCAATATATCACCATCCAGATTGCTATATCGTCAAAGCCGCTGCTCCAAACTTGGAGAAAAGTAGTACCTCTTGATCTCTTGGACAGGAGGCTCCCTTCCGATGTAATCAACTATTTTTTCTTCTTCAACATTGTCATTTTCCATAAACTGCCGACACTTAAGATGATTTAATCAAAATATCAAGAGCTTTCCTGGCAACATCGGCCTTTGTCCCAAAATCAATTTCCACAGAAGAAGGTCCATTTCCCCTGGAACAAGAAGCTCCCCAATTTAAATCGCAGCTGCCATTTTGATATTATGTTTCTGCAGACATTATCAATTGTTCAACTTGAACCCTACATTATTGAGTTCAGTTTAACTCAAACACGCCAAAGAATCAATTTGAATTTGTTAGAAAAGCTCATGTAAATGGTCCATTATTGAGCCCATGTTTTATTGTTCTTCCTTCTTCTTTTCTTAATCACACATTTTGTATAGGATTTCTTCTCTCCTTCTCTCTCCTATATATTTGTATTCTCTTATTGTATTTACATACACAAATAGTACATACGAGTTTTGAGCTCTTTCAACATGGTATCAGAGGGAGCGGTCCGGTCAGAGCGGTGTCCTCGTTTCTAAGCGCCCCGATCATCCGCCTTCCCTACCCGCCGGCTCTTCCGCGGCCTCTCTCCTCTACTCGCTTCTTGCCACGATCTTGCCTTCCCCGGCACTTCTCGCCGGTCTCCCCGCGGTCTCTCTTTGTCTAACCGCATCCTCTCCCTCTCTCCCGTGGCTCCACCTTCCCCCCACCCTTTCTTATATCCACTCTCTCTCAGTTCCGTGGGACCCATCCCGGGTTCTCCTCTCTCTATCTGCTGCGGGTTTGGTCTTATCCGCGCGGCTTCCTCTATTTTTCCGCGGTCTCTCTCCGTGCGAGCTCTCCTCTTCGCTCGCATTCTCCTCCCTTCTCCTCTCTCCGCGCAGCTTCCTTGCTTACCGCGCGGCTTCCTCTATTTCTGTGGCTTCTCTCCGCGCGGCTTCCTCTACTCCTCTATTCTCGCAGCCTCTCTCTTTCTGTGGTGCTGTCCGCACTTGGTCGTGGCTTCTTCCTCTGCCGCTGGTGTATTCACTCTGACCGTGCGGCCGTGTCTTCTTCCCTTTCTTTTTCTCCCCGCACGGTTTCCTCTCAAACCGCGCGGTCTGCTTCTTGTTCCCCTTTCCGCGCGGTCTTTTCTCTAACCGTTGTGGCCTCTCTCCTTGTGTTTGAGCCGACCTCTCCGGTCTCTCCCTCTCTCTAGCCGTTAGTGTTCACTTTGACCGTGCGGATTGTTCTGCCACACTCGGGTCGCGGCCTCCCTCTCCTTCTTGCCAACCCTTGTCGATGTGACTACCCGTCGCGGCCTCTTCTGTAACCGTGCGGGCTTGTCGTGCGAGAGCAGTCTTCCCGCCATCTTTCTCCTCCAGCGGTTTCCTTTTCTAACCGCAGCGGCTTCTTCGGCCTTCACGGGTTCTTCTGTGGATTCTACCGCCCAGGCGGCTAACACCTCTGCTGACCGCATGACACCTCCTCCTGAGCTCCGCGATGAACTGCGGATCACTACAATTTCCCTCTCCGGAAAGAAGAACTTCATCCCATTGGTGCACTCGGTTCGCCGAGTTCTACAGGCCAAAGGTCTTGCTCTTCATCTCACTCAGGGACCTCCGTCCCCTCTTACCGACGACTGGATACGCAACGACGGTCGCGTCCAGACTTGGCTACTCAATTCCCTGGAAGGTGAGCCCTACCAGATGGTCATGTACCATGAGACGGACAACGCTATGTGGGCGGAGCTTCACACCTTGTACTCCGACAAGGATAGCCTCCAGCACCTCTATGATATTATTACCGACCTCCAGGCTCTCAATGCTGGCAGGGCTGCGGACATGACATCGTTTGTCGCTCGGGTCAAGACTCTTGCGGAAGCCTGGATCCAGCATCAGCCCGCTACTCCTGATCTTGCTGCACAACGGGCCCAAAAGGAAGCCGTCTGCGTTGCTATGATGATGGCTCGTGTTCCGCCACATCTTCAGAGTATCCGGGCTCATGTCCTTTCTTCGGCCACTACTCCTCTCTCGGATGTGTGTTATATGCTCCTTCGCGTGCCACCGCACCTGGATACTCCTGGCTCGTCCTCTCCGGCCCTTCTTCGGCAGAACCCTTCCCCCCTTGCTTTCCTCCCCACCTTCTGCTCGCGGTGGACGCTCAGGCTCCCGCGGACGGGGACGTGGGGGTCGAGGCCGCCCAAAGTGCTCGTATTGCGGCCGGGACGGTCACACTGAGGCAGTGTGCTACAAGAAAAATGGCTACCCTCCTCGCCCGACTACGACTGTTGCCACTGCCGACTCCTCCACCACTGGTGCCGAACTTGAGGCCGTTCGCCTCCAGCTACAGCGCCTCCATGGGCTTCTTAGCCCTCCTTCGGCTTCTGTTGCCTCCACCACCACTACAGTTAGTGCTTGTTTTTCCTCCAGTCCGCGTTGGATCTTGGACTCGGTTGCCACTCATCACATCACTTCGTTGAAGCCTCCCCAGTACTCGGATGCTCCTCATCCGAAGTCTATCACTGTAGATAATTGGGTGATTGTTCCGGTCTCTGGTTGCGCCGACATCTCCCTCGACTCATCCATCTCTCTTCGCTCGGCTCTTTATGTTCCGGGCTCTCCGTTTAATTTGCTTTCTGTCGGTCGTCTTGCTCATGCTCTGTCATATTCACTCCGTCTTCTTTTTTGATACAGGATCGGCAGACGCGGATTACCATTGGTAGGGGTCGACTACAAAACGGGCTCTACCTTCTCGACACCTCTCCTATCGTCCTCTCCTCCGTAGATTAGAACCGACGTCTTGGGCATGCCCCTCTGCCCATCCTCCAGAAGGCGCTTCTTGATGTATCTCTCCCTGTATTTCAGTGTGATTCTTGTGTGTACGGCAAGCAGCCGCATTCTTCCTTTCCCGCTCATTGCACTCGGAGCTCTGCTCCTTTTGATTTACTGCACTCCGATGTTTGAGGTCCTTTCAAAATTACTAGTATATCTGGCTATCGCTATTTTATCACCTTTATTGATGATTATTCTCGCACAACATGGCTTTACTTACTTCGTGATCGCTCCGAGCTTCCTCGCGTGTTTCGCAACTTTATACTAAAGACTCAAACGCAATTCTCCACAACCATTAAAACATTGCGCACCGTTAATGCTCGCGAGTACTCAAGCAACGACTATGTCCATCTTTGCGCATAGTTCGGTATTATTCATCAAACATCCTGTGCTTACACCCCCCAACAAAATGGCATTGCCGAACGAAAGAACCGCCACCTCCTTGACGTCGCTCGCTCTCTCATGCTTCAAATGCATGTTCCGAAAATCTACTGGAACTTTGCGGTCTCCACCGCCTGTTTCCTCATCAACCGTCTTCCTTCCTCGGTCCTTCACAATGCCACTCCGTTCAACCTCCTATTTCCCTCAGCTCTAGTTTTCCCTCTGACACCCAGGGTCTTTGGTTGCACCTGCTTCGTCCACCTCCTCGGTCCGTCCTCGGATAAGCTGGATGCCCGGGCGGCCAAACATATTTTTGTCGGCTACTCTCGTACTCAGAAGAGCTACGTTTGTTACTCTCCCGCTACCCGGAGGGTCACCGTCTCCGCTGATGTTACCTTTCGGGAGGATCAAGCTTTCTTCTCTTCCTCTCTAGACACTCCTTCCCCACTGACATCTCCACCACCACTCCTACCTCGCCCTGTCATTCCCACTACTACGCTTTTTTTCCCGGTTCTTTCCGACCCTGCTCCTGCTCCCTCCAAGCCCCCAGTTATCTGTGTCTACACTCGCCGCTAACCTCCTCCTTCTGTTGCCCCTCTACAGTCGGCCTCGACCTCGGCTACTCCGCGCCCTGCTGATCAGGTATCTGCCTCCACTGCTCATCCTCTGGCGAATTGTGTCTCCTTACATCGCCTCTCTCCCCAACAACACACTTTTGCTACTTCTCTTTCCTCCATTTCGGTTCCTAACTCTGTGCAGGAGGCGCTACGACATCCTGGCTGGCGGGCCGCCATGGAGGAGGAAATGGCTGCTCTTTGGGCCAATCAGACCTGGACTCTCGTACCACTTCCTCTGGGTCAGACGTCAGTTGGGTGTAAGTGGGTCTTTGTCGTCAAACATGCCGCTGATGGAACGATTGATCGGTTGAAAGCTCGACTAGTCGCTCGGGGCTTCACACAACAGCAGGGGTTGGACTATGAAGAAACTTTCTTACCAGTGGCTAAACTCAACACCGTTCGGGTTCTCATCTCCGTTGTTGTACATCGTCGGTGGCCCTTACTACAACTGGATATTAAGAATGCCTTTTTGAATGGCGACCTACAGGAAACAGTCTATATGCAGCAACCTCCCGGGTTTGAGACCACGGGGGAGTCTCAGGTGTGTCGCCTTATGAAGGCTCTGTATGGCCTCAAACAATCCTCATGGGCATGGTTCGACAGGTTCAGTAAGGCCCTTCGGGAAGTTGGTTTCACTCGCAGCTCGGCAGACTTCTCGCTGTTCACTCGCCACCGGACAACGGGAACGGTTCTTCTATTAGTCTATGTTGACGATATCATCATTACAGGAGATGACTCGAAAGGAATACAGGAGGTCAAACAACATCTAGGCATTGTTTTTCAAACAAAGGATCTGGGGCCCCTTCGATACTTTCTGGGTCTTGAGATTGCTAGACGGCCAGATGGCCTCGTCCTCTCCCAGCGGAAGTATTGCCTCGACCTCCTTCATGATGCGGGGTATTCAGGTTGTAAGCCGATTAATACCCCGATGGATGTTAATCACAAGTTATGCGCTAAGGCATCGGACTCAGATCTCTTACTCGAGAACCCAGAATACTATCGACGACTAGTGGGAAAATTGATCTACCTCACAGTAACCAGACCAAATATTTCTTTCGCTGTTGGTATTGTCAGCCGGTATATGCATTCCCCTCGAAGATCTCATCTTCAGGTCGTTGAAGGCATTCTCAGATATCTTAAAACGGCTAATGGTCAAGGATTGGTATACAAAACCTCATCTTCTGCTCCAACATTAATGGCTTATTCTGATGCTGATTATGTTAGTTCTCTTGATGATCGGCGATCAACCAGTGATTTTTGCACATACTTTGGAGGTCATTTGATTACCAGGCGAAGTAAGAAACAAGCGGTTGTTGCTCGATCATCAGCTGAGGCAGAATACCGGGCAATGGCTTCGGTAGTTTCAGAACTAACTTGGCTTGAAAGCCTTCTTACCGATCTGGGTGCAAGGCTCCCTTCCCCAGCTCTTCTCCTCTGTGACAGCCAAGCTGCTACACATAGCCAAGAACCCGGTCTTCCACGAGAGAACAAAACATATCGAAGTTGATTGTCACTTCATCAGAGAAAAGGTTCAAATGAAGAAGATCGACCTGAAGCATGTTCCAGGGACAAAACAAGTTGCGGATGTCCTCACAAAGGCTCTTTCCAGTACCCCCTTCTATCAGTGTTTGTCCAAGCTTGGCGCATACGATTTGTACGCTTCAGCTTGTGGGGGAGTGTTAGAAAAGCCCATGTAAAAGACTCATTATTGAGCCCCATGTTTTATTGTTCTTCCTTCTTCTTTTCTTAGTCCCACATCTTGTATACGATTTCTTCTCTCCTTCTCTCTCCTATATATTTGTATTCTCTCATTGTATTTACATACACAAATAGTACATACAAGTTTTGAGCTCTTTCAACAGAATCAAACCTAAAACCTCCTATATATGCAAAGCAGATCCCCAAATACTAAAATTGAAATCAGTTTAACTCAAACACGCCAAATAAAATTGAAACATCCCCAAACAATGAGTGAACCATTGTGGTATTATATACTTCATACCAAAATATATTTAAAAAGTTTGAGCCCAATCAAATAATAAATATCGAGTAAGAAACAATAAAATTGAAATCAACTTGAAATTTGTTGCCAAGGAAGACTTCGTCTTTCTACTGGGCAAAACATTGGCACACATGCCTACTTCACCAGTCGTGCTTGAAAGCTTGCCTTTTTCTTTCTTTCTTTTTCTGAATATATTTACTATCTAAATACCCTAGTCGAAACTCAACTCAAATGTGTTTGTAAAAATTCAATTTGAATAAATAAGTAAATGATGTCTGAGCGAGTTTTGAAATTCAAGAAAATTTATCAGACAATTAGATTAAATGACACCAACATGCCATTAACATTGAACCAAATAAGAGAAATTGATATTTTATTAAAAAAAAGATATCTAGAAACAAGATGTGGTAGAATTTGCAACCATGTCCAAAAAAATGAAAGGAGAAATTCCTACTAACACCGTGTCAAAAATCCATCAGATAATTAAATGTTTGCGCTTCATCTTTAAATCTCATGGTGCAAAAATATCCATTGAAAATTAGGTGTCCACGCAGGTGCACAAAGGGTAATTGCTTTGCTTTTATGAGATTAGTTAGTTTGTACAAGATAACCTATATATCTTGCACCATATTGTTCTTAGAAAGAAGTTAGATACAATTATTAACATGAATTAAATAACATGTAAATATTGCATTAAGTTAATGGTTAGTTGTATGCAATGAAGTGGTTTCATAAATGCGATAGTCCTCTTACATAATTAATGTTGCCATATCCAGCAAAAACGTACAGGAGATTTTTAATCTGTATAGCAGCCCCGTCCAGACGTGGCACTGGTGCCTCTGCCATCTCCTTCCATTCTAATTCTGGTGCTGGTAAATCAGCAAAAGTTGCATTGAGGTCTTTCAGATCTTTATCTTCAGCAGCCCTACTGCTCTTCTTGGCCTGGTCAAAAAAGAAAAACGGTGTAAATTTATTACATAAACTCTTAGTAAATTCAAGGAGAATTATTGATGTGAGACGTGGACCACAGCGGAGGACAAATTTTAAGCCCGTTTGGGGCTGATTGGCGACTTACCATATATGGCGTGTCCGGATCGATGATCCGACTCCGTAAATGCGTCCAGAAACGTGTTGCGAATCGATTTGATATATTACTTCATTATTTTGCATTTTATTTTGATGTATTTGGGTAACCCCACCTCCGGCAAATCATAGCAGTCGATCGCGCGATGCCCTAATTCTCTTATTATTATAAATAGATGTGTAGGGGGCTGATTTGAGACTTTGCAAAATTTGGAGAAGATATTCCCAGATTCCCGTCATCCCTTCAAGGTGCCGACTCCGTGGACCCCTAGGTGGCGACTCTTAGTCTTGTATCGCCCTCCCCAAGATACCCCTAACCCTAGACCCCTTCTGAAACCCTCATCCGCAGCCCATACAACCCCCAAAACAGTCGGACGCCTGCTATCCAGCAACTCCTACAGCAGTCGTATCCACTGTTTTGGCCATTCAAACCTTTTCCCAAACCATCCGACCCCCCCCCCCCCCCCCCCCCGCCTCCTGAAACCACCACCAGTTTCCCAAAACTCCTCCCCCTATTTTCCCTTTTCAGCACCCCCCCCCCCCAGTTTGTCCCCCCGTGGATCCACATCTCAGCCTCCCCATCCAGCAGGCGGCCAGACTTCCTCTACCAGCAACCAACCGCCAGCCACCCCCTTCAGCACCCACCGCCACCCCTAGTTTCCCTCCCTGCTGCTGTCGTCCACCTCCCTCTGAACCCACCGTCGGTCCCTAGAGGCCTCCCAACAGTAGCTGCCCCCTTCAATACCCCAACCCCCTTGCTGCCAACCACCCGCCGCCTCATTTCCCCCTCCCGTCGAGCCACCCCGTCAGCCCTGTTCACTAGATCCGGCCATATCTGGGCAATCCAGCCCCGATCCAGCTTTTCCCCTACCCATTCCACATTCCCTAGCCAGGATCCGCTCTCAAATCATCGGATGTATCCTCCCTCGCCCGGACCACCCCTACGTAGCCGGATCTACTCATTTCCGGCTCGTTTCCGCCTTCCACCGTCTAGGACAGCCACCTACGTTATTTTTTCGCCTCCAGTTCCACATTGGATCGTTGTCACAACGCATTCGGCTCTGAAGTCTTCATTGTCTTGGTCAGTCCACTACTTGGTGAGTTTTGGTTGTATTGGACGATTATTTTTTCAGCATTATTATTATCAGTTGGATCGTATGCTTATTTGGATCACTCGTGTTGTAGTTGTTGGCAAAGTTTTAAATATCGGATGTCGGCGTCATATCGGATTGAGTTTTTAAATATCTGATGTCAGAAGTCGGAGACATGTCAGAGATATTTTAAAATTTCGGATTTTCATGTCTTATAAATAAATTTTTTATTTATAACAAATAGATAAAAAATGAGTCATTTATATTATGAAATAAAATCAAATAGTATCTAAGATAAAATATTATTGACAATTTGGTGGAGACCAGCCCCGATCTGGACGTCACAAAAATATCCGATGCCGCACCCGACCAGATATCTATCGGCCCTGATTGCTGCATTATGTTATTTTGCAATTTATGTAATGATTTTTGTATTTTTGTAATATATATATATATATATATAAATCTATAAATATATATAACTCAAAAATAAATATATAAATATACATACATATCAATATATATGTATATTTATATATTCATTAGGGTAAGAAGAGACCGGTCCCGATCTGCGCATCTTCCCAGTCCAGCGCCAGGAATTTCCTCCTTCCGATCCAAGTGGCAAGAAGCGGTAATGGCGGAAGCACGTACAACCATGGCGCCTCCTCCGGAGCTCCAACTGCCGGCCACGATTCATGCAGGACCACTCACCCCTTGCCGCTCCTCGACGCCGTAAGCCACCACATCTCCTGCAACTACAGAGCACGACTCCTGCAGTTTTTGCTTCCACCATGGCCATTCCTTCACGCATCCGGCGGTTCGGGACTATCACGTGGAGGTTCTTTGCTCTCTTTTTGATACCCTATAAAAGGGGAATGTTGTAATTTTTTTATGTGATTGATGTTGAAAAAAAAAATTTTGTGTGAATTTGCTTCCAGTTTTGTGACTCCTGTAGCGGTAGGAGTTTAGTAGTAGTTGTAGATTGTTAGGAGTTAGCGTTGAAACTGATTTGCTGCTTGCTGTTGAAGAAGAACAGTGATATTGTGAAGTTCTGCTAATTGCTTCCGTGAATGGCTTCCGTGAATGATATCAGGAAACTTGCTGTCGTGAGATTGAGTGGTGGTAGATGTTACTTTTGTTGTAGGAGTAGGGGTTGATATCTTAAAGTTAAGTTGCTGTGTCGTTTGCATTCAGATGTCAGGGAAGATGAGTAGGTGTTAGAGTTTAGGTAGGGGTGAATTAATCTATTGCTTGCTAGTGAGTGAATAGTGAAATTAGATGAAATTATTACTTGTTAGGGAAATGACGGTGAAGCCTGCTAGTGAATTTTGTGAGTTATGTTTGTGGCTTCCTTGCACAATTGAGTGACCGAGATTTCGTGAATCCATCTTGAGTGTGAGAACGAATGAACTTTAGGTTGTTAGGTTTGTGGCTTCTCTAGGGTGAGTGTCTCTGTGGAACCACTTTCGTCTGAGAGTGAGAAATTTCTCCTTGGTGCCCGTATACGATAGCGGTCGACCTCGGAGCGGGAGATCGAAGGTGACGAGGAATCCTTCGCGCGATCACTATCGACTTCGAATACGGAAAGACGCCTCTTTTCGTGGGTAAGTGTTTCTATCTCCTCATTTGTGTGTATCTTTATATTTTCTCGTAGGATAATAGACTCATTGCTGGGTTTTTTGCCCGAATTTTGTCAGCGAACACTAGGTCAAAAACTCTAAACGAAAACGTATTTATAGCTCACGATTTCCGTTTTGCTACAACAAGGGGAATAGAACGAAAGTTGCTATCTTCCTTCCCAAATTTAGAATTGAACCAGTAATTCAAGAAAATTCATGTTTTTTTAAAACAAATAGTTTTTTTTTGTGCTTTCCAAAAAATCAAAGTTGTTTAATTTCAACGTCTGCGCAACGCCCGCTCTAATTTGTTTGCAAAAAATTAGTTTAATCATCGCATGCATTTAGGATTTCTTAGAAATAGCGGTCAGACGCACAAACCCTACGCGTAGTCATGCATCACAATTACAAAATATTACATTGTAAAATATATTTAATAATACATAATAATTTTATTTTAATAACAATAAGTTTATTGCAAATAAATAAGATTTAAAAGTTAAAAATCTTTGATTCATTATAAATCTTTTCAAACTTATAAATATATACTAAAAACATGCAAACAATCAACTAATAAATGTATTAAATGTTTTCATATTTTTTGTAATATAAAATTAAAAAATTGTAAAACAATTATACAAAATTGGTTGTATGAATAAAACGTTAAAAACATCGAAACAAAAAGTTTAATAATCGATTTAAATATACATAATATAATATATTGACGATTTAAACATATGTTGCTAGTCTGCTAATATAACATAAAACAGCAGGCGATGTATTTAAAAGTCGTGTCGGCCGATATATCGGAAAAAATCGAATATGTCAGCCTATATTTTACAAAAGGACAATCTATTTTTTTTTATAAAAGCATATCATTTTGCCATAACAAAAGACATGTCGGGAGACATGTCGGACATGTCCGATGGCATTTAAAATAATGGTTGTTGGCTTTAGATTACTATTGTGATTTGCAGGGTCTATTCGCCGCGCGCTATCGCTTTGGCCCTACACGCAGAGGAAAGCCTAACCCGCTAGCTTAAACGAATTTATTTTTTCTTTTGTCATAATCATGTGCATGCGATTAAATTATTCAATGCTCAATTTGAATTATTTGTCGAGCTTTGCATTACATGTCGGGTTATGTCATTGTTACAACCGCCACTTTTAGATTCATCCTGCGTCAATTGGTATCAGAGCCAAGTTCTAAGCACTCTCGTGAAACACAGTATTAGAGTCTATAGGTTTTCATCGTGTCTATGTTTCACCAATATTCCCCTCCTCAATTTGGAGGTTTCGAGAACACTTACACCCTCTCTCATAGAGCCTCGTCAGGGAGATCCTCACGTTACTATGACCATTATTCTCGACCGCAGCACACCACTTCTAGAGATTGTGTCGATCCACCGCACGATCCCACCATGCTAGAGACGATCGATATGATGATTGTCGTCGTTCATATCATTGCACGCGAGGGGATCGTGTTGATCATTCAGCACGACTTGATTACTCTAAGGATGATTATTATGAGTATCGTCGTTTTAAGAGAGATCTCGAGTGGAAGTTTCGTACTGATGCCTCATCTTTTGACGGCTCATCGAGTCCCGAGTCTTTCAGTTTTTGGCTCGTGGATACGAAGTATTATCTTGATCGTTATGAGTTATTCGGTGAGTTGCGCATCAAGTTCGTGAAACTTAGGCTTTTAGATCAGGCGCGAGCATATTGGTCTAGCATTGAGAGGACCCGCGAGCGAGATCGTCTTCATCGCATCATTAGTTGGGTGGACATGAAACGTATAATGTGTCAGAGGTATCTGTCTTTGTCATATCAGAGTCGCTTGCTCGAGCAATTATTTTCCCTTCAGCAAGGATCCATGACTGTCGCTGAGTACAGGGATCGTTTTGATTAGTTGGTTGTGAGGAGTGATATCCGTGAGGACCCGACCATGACCACTTCCAGATTTCGGTCTGGACTTTGATCCGACATAATTATTAAGCTGATTTATCATAGCTCGAAGTCTCTCGAGCAGACATATCAACTCGCCCTTCATTATGAACAGTCTTTAAGAACCGCAAGAGCTGGCCGATTGGATTCTCACCTTGATCTCACCTTGACCTTTGCGATACGAGTCCCTCCCACACCGAGGTCACCACTTTGTCTACTATTGTTCCGTCAAACATGATCGAAACGACGCCTGATATGGTTTTGTCTTAACTCAGTGAGGTGTGTAGTCTGATGAGTGATCTGTCACTTGTCTCTGACCCGTCTCTTATGACCCTGATTGAAAGCGAGTCTGAGCGACCTATTGATTCTATTGTGATGTGTCCCTCACCCACACATCTTCTGCTGTCATGCACTGGGTTAGTTGGCACCCCAACCATAGAGCCATTTCTTGACACCGCCCCCACATACTCATTCTTGAGAGTAGGTTTATATCCCTCTTCCCTTCTCATTATGCCAAGCCAGGTCATGACCGAGAGCCCAAGGCCTGGTATTATTGATCACGTAGTGGCTATCTAACTCATTCATGGGGACACTACCCCTTACGATGGTACTCATATGGAGGATCATGATCCCAGTGAAAACTTCAATGACGACCCCCCTGTTGAGCCTCCTGATGATCCGCCACATCCTGGTGAGAAGCGATTCAGGTGAGCCGTTTGTTCGAGTTTCGAGTTATTGGCGTCTCTTTCATTATAATCTCTGGCTTTGCCCCAGAGAATGGATCTTGAGTAGAACATGATGTATGTACGGCCTTCCTTGAGTACACTTGAGCATAC
Source organism: Platanthera zijinensis (assembly GCA_039513925.1). Classification (NCBI taxonomy): domain Eukaryota; kingdom Viridiplantae; phylum Streptophyta; class Magnoliopsida; order Asparagales; family Orchidaceae; genus Platanthera; species Platanthera zijinensis. The sequence goes on from CM077092.1 coordinate 10,093,287, forward strand.
ATATATTTTGAGGACCTACCTTATGACACATCACACTCTTCATGAATTTTGGAACACGTCATCTGCTGACCCACCAGATGAGTACTTTCTTGTCAGGGACACTCACTCACCGTCTCCATTCACTGGAGATGATAGATTTTTAGTCAGGGGGAGTTGATTGGCGAGTACGCTTTCCCATCGACGACACTTGGAAGACCTCTGGTGGGCCTAATCGAGTCTTACCTGGCTTAAATCGGAGCTGATTGACGACTTACCAAATATAGCGTGCGCGAATTGATGATCTGACTCCGTAGATGCATTCGGATTCGCGTTGCGAATCCATTTGATATATTACTTCATTATTTTGCATTTTATTTTGATATATTTGAGTAACCCCACCCCCGGCCAATCATAGTCGTCGATGGTGGGATGCCTTAATTCTCTTATTATTATAAATAGATGTGCACGGGGCTGATTTGAGGCATTGCAAAATTTGGAAAAGATATTCCTGAATTCCCGCGATCCCTCCGCGGTGTCGACTCTGTGAAACCTTAAGTGACAACTCCTAAGCTTGTATCACCCTCCCCAAGGTACCCCCTAACCCTAGACTCTTTCCCCTTCTGAACCCCTCATCTGCAACCCCTACAACCCCCCCAAACAGCCGGCCGACTGCAGCCCAGCAACTCCTACTGTAGTTGTATTCATTTTTTGGCCATTCAGACCTTTTCCCAAACCATCCGACCCCCCCACTCTCCCCCTCCTAAAACCACCGCAGTTTCCCAAAACCCTTCGCCCTATTTTCCCTTTTCAGCCCCCCCCTAGTTTGTCCCTCCCATAGATCCACATCTCAACCTCCCCATCCAGCAGGCGGCCAAACTTCCTCTACCAGCCGCCAACCACCCCCTTCATCACCCACCGCCGCCCCTAGTTTCCCTCCTAGATTCCCTCCCTGCTGTCAATGTCGTCCACCTCCCTCTCAACCCACCGCCGGCCTCTAGAGGCCTCCCTACAGCAGTCGCCCCCTTCAATACCCCAACCCCCTTGCTGTCAGCCACCCGCCGCCTCATTTCCCCCTCCCGTAGAGCCACCCTGTCAGCCTCATTCACTAGATCCGGCCATATATGGGCAAGTCCAGCCCCGATCCAGCTTTTCTCCTACCCGTTCAACATTCCCTAGCCTGGATCCGCACTAAAATCATCGAATTTATCCTCCTTCGCCCGGATCCACCCCTACGTAGCCGGATCTACTCATTTTCGGCCCGTTTCCGCCTTCCACCGCCGAGGACAGCAACCTAAGTTATTTTTCCGCCTCCGATTTCACATTGAATCGCCGTCAAAACGCATCCGGCTCTAAAATCTTCACTGTCTTGGTCAGCCCACTACTTGGTGAGTTCTGGTTGTATTGGACGATTATTTTTTCAGCATTACTATTATCAGTTGGATCGTATGTTTGTTGGGTTCACTCGTGTTGTAGTTGTTGGCTTTAGATTATTATTGTGATTTGCAGGGTCTATTCGTCACGCGCTCTCGCTTTGGCCCTCCACACGGAGGGAAGCCTAACCCGTTTGCTTAAACGAATTTATTTTTTTGCTTTTGTCATAATCATACGCATGCGAATAAATTATTTAATGCTCAATTTGAATTATCTGTCGTCGTTGTTCAATACTTTCGCGTGAGGAGTGTCGTCGACTACGACGTCCCATTCTGGCACCCTCCAGTATTCGTTCTTCCTGTCGATAAACCGAGAAACCTAGAAGTTGTTGTTCTCCCTCCCTGCCTGACGGGTCTCAGATCAGATGACCTCCCTCGACGTAGCTTGCGGTACTATTGCTCCAACCAATTAGTTATTTGTATGTGCTCCTCTAAAATAATCCTAAGTTCGATTGCTTTCATTACCGTACTTCATAAATTATTGCTTGTAATATAGCTTGTGGTCGTATTAATTCTCGTGAAAGACTCGACTCGTAAAACACGTGAGGGGTCCATCCGAACGAAATTAACAAATTTTTTAAGGTTCATAATGACGAGTTCGATATCCGCGCGCAAAATTCATTTTGGCCCGCTCGGCATATTTTCAGCACTAAAATCGGTTGCATAAAAATATTTTATTTTCAAAAACCTAGACTTGGTTTACATCATCCTTCCTTGCCAAGCTCGCGGCCAGCTCTTGGTCGCAGTGACCGTCCATCCTCCTTCGAGTGATCTACAGCTTGTTGTGGTCTACTTATCCGCGCGGCTTCCTCCTCGACCAAGTTCCTCGCCGCAAGCTCTTCTTCCAGAGCTCCTGCTCGCCGATATGTTTGCTGGGAGCTCTCATGCTTGCCGCAATTTTCAACGCAGCTGCTCACTTGTTCTTGTTCCTGCGGAGCTTCTTTGCCCAGACCACAACTTCTCTGTGTCAGCCGCACGCCAACTCTTGATCGCCCTTCTCCCTCTGCCGAGTTGCTGCTTTTGTCCAGCTCTTAGCTTGTGGTCTGCTGGTCATGCGAACTCATGGGGCTTATTCTCGCTTCCTATTCCTGCTTTGAAATCACCATTCTTCACGAAGAACTCAGGCGCTTGCAGGCTGCGTGAACAAATTGTTCGCACCTCCGGTCCCGTGGCCTCTTCCTTTCATGCCAGCCTTGCGTCTTACCCTCTTGGCTTCTTTTGGATTATGGACTCCGATGTTACCAATCACGTCTCTCCACAAAAACCCTCTCACTAGACCGATGCTCCTGCTCCAAAATTTATCACAGTTGCGAATGGCACTACCAGACCTGTTTATGGATACAGAGATCTTGCTATAATTCTCTTCCCTTTCGTTACATTCGGTTCTTCATGTCCCTGACTCTGCCTTTAATCTCCTCTCTGTCAGTCGCCTTACTCAAGAGCACTACTGTTTCATTACTTTTACATCACCTTCTTTTGTGGTGCAGGATTAACGAACGCAGCGACATTGGTACCGGTCGACTGTCAAATGGGCTCTACACTTTGGACATTCCCTTTTCAGTGTTATCTTCAGTTACTTCCGCTGAGTGGCGTCGCCGACTTGGTCATGCTCCTCTTCCCATCCTTCGAAAAGTTCTTCATGATTTTTCGTTTGCTGAGTTTCAATGTGAAACTTGTATTTACGGCAAGCAACAATGATCTACCTTCCCCCCTAATTATTCTTGGAGCTCTGCTCCTTTTGAATTGGTTCACTCAGATATTTGAGGTCCGTAAAAAACTGCCAGTCTGGCTGGCTATCAGAACTTTCTGATCTTTATTAATGATCATTCTTGTATTACCTGGTTATACTTCCTGCGTGATCGCTCTGAGGTGTTACGGTGCTTCCTCTCCTTCATCGCTGAAACTCGTACTCAATTCTCAAATACAATTATATTTTTTGTACTGATAATTCCCGTGAGTATAACAGTCACGAATTTCAGGACACCTGTAATCTCCTCGGTATTCTTCATCAAACATTTTGTGTTTATACACCATAACAAAATGGTGTCGCCGAGCAAAAGAATCATCACCTTCTGGACGTTGTCCGCTCCCTTATGGATGCACGTTCCCAAACAATATTGGCACTTTGTTGTTTGCACCGCGTGCTATTTAATTAATCGTATGTCGTTGTTTGTCCTCAACTTTGCTACCCCCTTCTCTATTTTGTATCCTTCTACATCTCCCTTCTCCCTTCCTCCTTTGTTCTTTGAATGTGCTTGCTTTGTCCATCATCTAGGACCTCCAGTTGATAAGTTGGCTCTTCGCACTACCAAATATATCTTTGTTGGGTACTCACGTACATAGAAAGGGTATGTTTGTCATTTTCCTACTACTGGGAAAACAATCATCTTTGTGGATGTTACCTTCTTTGAGGATCAATCATTTTATCCTACTCCTCCTAAGGCTCTCTCCCACAGATCTCCCACGTTCAGTTGTTCCCACTCACACTTCTCCCTCAATTCCTATCACATGTCACCCCTTCCTCCCTTACTACCTACACCTCCTACCGTACTCCCCCTCTTCCTCTACAGGTATATGCTCATCGTCGTCCTCAGACTGATGCCTTGCAACAATTTTCGGCCACTGATGCTGCTCCACGGACCGATGATCCGCCTACGGTTCCCTCTCAAGTTACGGTTGCTTATATAGCTCACACTCTCTCTAATTTTGTATCCTTGCGCAGCCTCTCTTCTCCCCTTCTGATGCAACCCGCGTCACGTGTTTTTATTTATTATTAGTGTACCTGTCTTTTATTATTGTAGCGCACGCTTTTGCGCATTTTTGGATTATTTTGTAGCGCTGAGTTGTATCGCGCATGTTATTTGCGCTTGGATGTATTTTGTATCGCGCATGTTGTTCGCGCAATTTTGTTTGGCTTGTTGATGTGACCGGCCAACGAGACCCTAAATGCATAGGTCCGATATATTACGAGATAGGTTAGTTTAGGGCAAGATTAGTATAATTAACTATTTTAATTTTCAACTTTTCCATATTCCTATAGCCTGCCCCTCCTTTAAGTTTCTCCACATTTCCTTGAATGTGTCTTTTGTAATTCTGCCCATTTAATATATAGATATATATATATATATCCTTGGTTTCCATTAGTAAAGTTCTTAAGAAAAGAAAACCCTAACTCCCCCCTATAAAATCAAACCCTTCCATTGTTGAAACCAAAAACTTGGTCTCTCGTGGAGTTCGGGGTCCCAAAAGAGGGGTGACCTCACACCTACTACACTCGGGGGAACGTCACGGACCAAAGACTTGGGAAACTAGGAACAGACTCTCGGCTCTAGCGTGGAGGTCCCACCACACACCCGAAAGGTCACAAGAGCACTTCCCCTCCCTCACCAATGGCTGAGCTGGGCACCTTGGAGAGCTCTCTCAACTCAACCAAGAAGAAAACCAAGGGAGGAGGAGGCCAAAAAACCCATCCCCTCCAAAGGTGCCCAAGGGGTCTATTTATAGTTTTTCCAAGCCTGGGGGCCGAAATGTCCAGAATACCCCTATGACCAATTGGCTTTGAGCCAATAGCAAACCTCCACACCGGGGGGTAAAGAGGTAACTCCACCCCGGGGGCACAACGGTAAAAATACGGCCCAAAGGGGTCCGGGGGGCCGAACCATGCTCCCCCACCCCCTCCGAAGGAACCACCTGTTGGGGGCGAGCAGCAGGCCACGGGCCTGGCTCGCCCGCAGAGCAGACCGCCTAGGCGAGCAGCAGGCCGCAGGGCCTGGCTCGCCCGCAGGGCAGGCCCCCCGGGCGAGCAGCAGGCCGCGGGCCTGGCTCCCCCGCAGGGCAGGCCGCGGGCCTGGCTCGCCCGCAGGGCAGGCCGCCCGGGCGAGCAGCAGGCTGCGGGCCTGGCTCGCCTGTAGGGTAGGCCGCCCGGGCGAGCAGCAGGCCGCGGGCTTGGCTCGCCCTGCAGGGCAGGCCGCCCGGGCGAGCAGCAAGCCATGGGGCCTGGCTCGCCCGCAGGGCAGGCCGCCCAAGCGAGAAGCAGGCCGCGGGCCTGGCTCGGCCGCAGGGCAGGCCGCCCGGGAGAGCAGCAGGTCGTGGGCCTGACTCGCCCGCAGGGCAGGCCGATGCGCCTGTCTCGCCGCTCCTACCTCACACCAAGGCAAGCTGGGGGGGGGGGGGACCGGCCATCTTGCCACACTCACCCAAAAAAGGGACCGGGGGGAGGTAGATTTTCCCTCCCCCTACTAGTATATTTCCAAAGCCAAGCCAAAATTGGCCACCAAGAGTGCAAGATCTCTGAAAAGCTTAAAAAACTCATAGTTGGTCCTGCGCCTGCCGGGAGGGCCCTACTCTGCGAATACGGGGTTGTACACAATCCCCGCTCTTTTCGAGGTTGGCACAAGCTCGGAAAGAAACATCCAACCCAACGTATTCGCTGAGTGGCCTCTTCTCGCGGTAGGAAAGATTATAAGGCCTCTCCGATGGGTCAACCTGTCATGCCAGCTAATGGGAGCCTGGGTGACGAGACGGCCTCGGGGTGAAAATACTTAGCCTCCCGAGGGGTCAACCTGTCATGCCAGCTAATGGGAGTCTGGGTGACGAGACAGCCTCGGGGTGAAAATACTTAGCCTCCCGAGGGGTCAACCTGTCATGTCAGCTAATGGGAGTCTAGGTGACGAGACAGCCTCGGGGTGAAAATATGTTGGAACACCCTATTACTAATTTGGGTCAGGATCACTATATCTATAGGATTGTTGCTTTGACCTTGTTGTATAGAGTAAAGGTCAACTAGTTAGGTCTAAGGCTTAGGACTTAAGTTAGAAGCTTTCCCCAAGACCTCCTAGTTCAGATGAGAAGCCCAGAAGAGGAATTCAACTTGTCGTCGAGCTCAGATCGACGAAGCGTCGAACCCAGTTCGACTATCTGTGAGTTCAGGTTGACAAATCGTCGAACTCAGTTCGACGATCTCTGAGCTCAAGTCGACGAGGCGTCGAACTCGGTTCGACGATCTCTGAGCTCAGATCGACGATCTCTGTCTTAGACTAATTCCAATATCTCTGAGTTCAGTTCAACGATAATTGAGCTCAGATCGACGATTATCTTTTGAGATCGACGATTTCTGGAATTTTGTCAGTTTGATAAGGATTTCAAATGTCTTCCACTCAGAGCATTTATTGCAGAAAATTTCTAGTCGTTATAATAAATCTGGAGCAAGTTTCAAGGAGACAAAGAAGGAATGTACTCAGGTTATTTCCTCCATAGACAGTTGACATTTAAGGAAAGCCTTTATGACTTTGCTAACGGCTATCCTCAAGATTTGATAACTGGATTTCTTATTATCATTCAGAGAGAACAAGAATACACATACACAGCAGTACACACAGAACAATATATACAGAAAGAAAAAGAAGATCAAGAACTAAAAAAAAATAGAACAAGTTTTCTTTCTGATTCCTGCTGATTAAAAGTCTTCATCATTCACACTCCAGACAACAAACATTTCAGTTCTTGCTGAAATCATCTTTTGCTGGAGCATTCTTTTCATTAAAGACTTATCACCCTTGCAAAGCTTCCAGCTCCTGAACCCTTGCTAATCTCAGGGGGAGCTTTGACAACATCTCATCCACTTGTGCTTCTCTTTGATTGTTGACAGAGAAAACAACTTCACCATTTTTCTTTTCCCTTTCCTGTAAAAGGGTTTTTGAACTCCCTTCAAAAGTGTTGCCTTGGTTCCTGAGACCTGATCAAAACTCAGTGGTGGCAAGACACCTGATCAAAAAATCTGGTTTGATTTTTGAGCACCTGATCAAAAGCTCATTGGTGCCCAGGACATCTGATCAACTCATCCTGCAGTAGATTCCTACCAAGGGTGGTAGAAGAGTGGATGTACCCATGTTTTGGGGAACCACTATAGTTCCTTGTGTCTTCTGGTTGTTTGCTATTTTATTTGTTGTGTGCTGTGGATTTGCTCTTTTGTTTGTTTTATTTTGATTTCTGTCAAGCACTCTACACTATCTAAAATAACTCTTTCACTGCTAGAATAATTTTCATATTTGCAAAATTATTTTAAAACACTCTATTCACCCCCCTCTAGAGTGAAGGATTGATCTTACACTCACTTTCAATTGGTATCAAAGGTCAGGTTGGTTGTTCAGCCAGTTTGGTTGTTCATACAGACTAACACCTGAACCAAAAGATCTATCTTAAGATCCATCCTTAATAGAGGGTTATTTTTATTATATTTATTTTAATCTAAATCCATGACACAGAACAAAGATTATGCTAGCACCAG